>LR990642.1:4800000-5438305 GCA_905147715.2 Xestia xanthographa
TTATATACTAAAACCTTCCTCTTGAATCACTCTACTCTGTCTATTAAAAAAATCCGCATCAAAATCCGTTGCGTAGTTTTAAAGATCTAAGCATACATAAGGACAGACAGACAGACGCGGCGGGGGACTTTGTTTTATAATATGTAGTGATGGCACACATTTCTTTAAGATGGAAGCTCTACGGTAGCCCGCCAAATTCAAATTTTCTTACGTTTTTTTGCAATTTCCAGGTCAGTGTCAGGTTGTATGTTGATGAAAATATGATTCGCGGCCTTAACACGTATGTAGTTACAGAATTATAATCATTAAAATCATCAATACAACCCTCTTAAGTTCCTGTAACTATCAAGAATTACTATTTCATTAAAAAGTCATTCATGAACTGAATATACTTGTTTGATGAGTTCAATTACCCATTGTGCCCTATATGACTTTCAACTCTTCTACGTATATTATAATAGGCTTGTGTCCTGACAAAATGTAAAAAATATTTGACGCGTATTTTTTCTTTTGTTACGTAGACCAAAATTGACGAAGATACGACCCTTTCAAAATTCTCAATACGTCAAACCGTGCTATAATTTTTAATGCGTTGTGACGTCACGAGCCCGGACTCCCGAGTTTTGATGCGTTTTATCGTTGTCAATATTATTTGATTTACAAAAACAAAAAATACGTGTCCATTATTTTCCAATACTCTAACTGACGGACTAAATAGGTTTGCAATTTATTGATAGTGGAAACTAGTATATTGTGTAAAAAGCATTCCATCCATTTCCAATCCATAATTCAAAGCACACAAGGTTCTAGCAAATAATTGCTCAGCACGTTAACGGCCTGTCTAATGCACCCACAGCGTGATGCATCGTCCACGCGACGAGGGTTACCATACGTTCTGATTTGTCCCAGTATGTCCGGCCTTTTGACCTCATCCGCCTTGGACTTTCGAAATAAGAAAAAAACATTATGTACTAGCTTCTAGGTATGGCTTCCCCCGTGTGGAATCCGGATAAAAAGTAGCCTATGTCCATTCGGGATGTTGTACAACAACAGAACATGAATGATGTAACCAAGGTTTTGTAAAATATCCTGATTTAAAAGAGTGTCCATGGAGTTTCTTGCCCGTTCTTCTTCATAGAGATCTACACTAGGGAATGGGCAACTACAGTACTTTCACAGTTTTATGTCTTGTTATAACTGGGACAGTAGCTACATTTAATTTTCATCTTTGTTTCGACAATTCAAAAGTGCCTGTAACTGGCCTACTTGAAATAAATGCTTTGATTTTGTGTACCTTTAAAATGGTGAAAGATTTTTTTAAATGGATACCGTGGTTCCGGAGATTACCCTCCGCATACATACAATCTCACAAAATTCGCACTCTCTCTTAATAATGTTATTAGTGTAGATCCGGGGTTGCGGGACTGTTCGAAAGAGATACCGTGGCCCCGGAACACAAAGGGCGATGAAGGAACATGGATGGGTTTTAGTCAGTAAAAGTCTGACACTCCCTCCTGCTCCGCCCAGAGCGGGAGGAGTTATATGATGATTTCTCATCAGAAAAAAAAAAAAAAAAAATTGTTATAGATTTATTAGTATAGAAGTACAGACAAGTATGAGCCTAGACAAATAAAGATTGAAAAGTAAATTGTCCGACTTTTTGTCAGGACTTTTCGTAATGGTAACCCTACACGCGACAAGCACAAAACGTGATGAAGTTTGCACGCAGTTAGTACTTAATGGATAACAGGCTTTAATAATTTATAGTTTAGGGTCCTAAATTGAAGGAACAATAGTGTCATGAGTGTGGGGTATGTGGGTGACTGCTTATTTATTGGCGCGTGGAAGAACAATGATGGCCTCGTTGTGTTTTGTGAGAGGTGAAATTAGTAGGCATTTTTTATGGAATGGTTCACTTTTTGTAACGTCATGTTTAGGTCTTATTTTCTTCCAAGTGAACAATAACTTGGATAATCAACAAAAAATATACATGGTGTAAGGGAGATCGGCGCGCAAACTGTTATCATAAATTCCGTACATTATTTTAGTTGAATCTTTCGTCGGTTTTAGTAAAAAAACCTATGGGTTTACACAAAAAGGATCAGTGCTAAACCAGCTAAACCTACACGGTCACATGTACGGAACCATAGTTTCTTTTTTGCCTATCTGACCTCGACAATCCATTTAGTACTGGGTAATACAGTACCCCTTGGTAAGATTGGTTGTCAGACTTACGGGCCACTACCTGTAAAAGATCTATAAATGACAGTCGAACTAAACGGCTTAAATGTGCTTCCGAGGCACGGAGGAAACGCCCTGCGGACTCTCCGTCTGCATACCGGCCCGTGGTGCTGCTCGACGAGGTGGGCAAGCTCTTTGAAAGAGTCATTGCAAATCGCCTCGCCGAGCACCTTGCGGGGACTGGGCCGGACCTTGCGGAACACCAGTTCGGTTTCCGCAAGGGGCGCTCTACGGTGGACGCCATCATGCGCGTGAGAGCCCTCACGACGCCCCCGTCGTGAGGGCTCTCACGCGCATGATGGCGTCCACCATGCGGTGTCCAGGGGTGGGGTTGTCTTGGCGGCGTCTCTCGACATCGCCAACGCCTTCAACTCCATGCCCTGGAGCGGCATTAGGGAGGCACTCCGGTATCACCGGGTGCCGACCTACCTCCGTCGAGTGGTCGGGGACTATCTGACGGACAGAGCCGTCATCTACCCCGGTCGCAGCGGAGAATGGAACCGGCGAGAGATGTCGTGCGGTGTTCCACAGGGATCGGTCCTAGGGCCGTCCTTGTGGAACATCGGGTACGACTGGGTGCTGCGCTCCGACCTCCCTAGCGGTGTCAGTGTAGTGTGCTACGCTGACGATACGCTGGTGCTGGCGCAGGGGAGGTCGCACGAGGCGGCGGCCGAAGCGATGACACGCGGGGTTGCGATAGTCGTTGAGAGGATCCGGCAACTGGGTCTCGAGGTGGCATTGCACAAGTCCGAGGCCATGTGCTTTCATGGGCCTCGGAATGCGCCACCAACGGGATCCCTACTGACGGTAGGAGGGGTATCCATCGGCGTCGAGTCGACGTTGAAGTACCTGGGACTTGTCCTTGACAGCCGGTGGAACTTCGTGGAACATTTCCGACGTTTGGCCCCCAAACTGGAGCGGACTGGGGCTGCGTTCAGGCGGCTCCTGCCCAATCTGGGGGGGCCAAACGCCTCCTGCCGGAGGCTCTACGCGGGAATCGTGCGGTCCATGGCCCTTTACGGGGCCCCGGTGTAGGCGCGTTCATTGAGCGGCGAGCCGCCCACTACCTGAACGCGCCCCAAAAGGTGGTAGCCGTAAGGCTGGCCCGGGGCTACCGCACGATTGCCCGCGAGGCGGCGAGCCTCCTTGCCGGATTGCTGCCATGGGATCTGGAGGCGATAGTCCTCGCGCGCCTGCATGAATGGCGCGCGGAGGCGCTACGCCGGGGGGAAACTCCGCTGCAGCGACAAATTGTCGCTCAGCGGACAGACTTCCGGCGGGATCTCATGGCGACATGGAGAGAGCGACTGTCGCAACCCCGTGCAGGGCACGCCACGATAGTGGCGATAAGTCCCCTCTTTGAGGAGTGGCTTGAGAGACGCCACGGCGTCCTCACCTTCCGCCTGACGCAGGTCCTCACCGGACACGGAGTGTTCGGGAGGTTCCTGCACCGAATCGGGCGGGAGGAAACGCCCGGGTGCTTCCATTGTGAGGATCGACCGGAGGACACGGTGGAACACACGGTGGAGGTTTGCCCCGCGTGGGCGGAGCACCGCCGTGTCCTCGAAGCGGCGATTGGCGGCGGCGACCTCTCGCGTCCGGCCCTGGTGCAAGCCATGGTCCGGAGCGAGACGGAATGGGACGCCGTCACCTCCTTCTGCGAAGCAGTAATGCTAGAGAAGAAGGTGGCGGAACGTGAGAGAGAGAGAACCTCTCAACGTCCCGGCCGCCGCGGGAGACGCCCCGGGCGTCGGGGGCCACCACCACGTGGCCCCCGGCCACCGTAGGCGCGGGCCTGTGGACGGTGGGCTATGGGCTAGCTCACCGTCCATCCGTCTCATGACGACAGGCCGTGTCGACGGCGCGTTCGTGTTCCACGCGCGCCTCAAAGAGAGTCAGCAAAAGGGAAGGGCTCCGTAAGGACCGATGCCTGCCGGGGTTGCGGGACAGTTCGAAAGAGATACCGCGGCCCCGGAACACAAAGGGCGATGAAGGAACATGGATGGGTTTTAGTCAGTAAAAGTCTGACACTCCCTCCTGCTCCGCCCAGAGCGGGAGGAGTTATTTGATGATTTCCCATCCGAAAAAAAAAAAAAAAAGGCACGGAGGGAACTCGATATGTAATGATGGTCACCCATTCACAGACTGACCTTGGTAGGCGCGGCTTAACCCGACGTTCAACCCGTGCGGCTGTTATTATTTAGCCAAGAGCTCCTCTCGTTGGGAGTTTAGAATTATTTAATGATACTAGGTTGTGTATCATAAGGCTAGTTTCCACCATCAATAAATTGCAACTTCATTTAGTCCGTCAGTTAGGGCATTGGAAAATAATTGAGACGTATATTTTGTTTTTGTAAATCAATGAATATTGACAAAGATAAAACTCCATTAAAACTCGGGAGTGCTCGTGACGTCAGAACGCACTAAAAATTATATCACGGCGTGACGTATCGAGAATTTTAAAAGCGTCGCATCTTCGTCAATTTTGGTTTAAGTAACAAAAGAAAAAATACGGGTCAAATATTTTTTCTGACTAATTCGATTTTTTCAGTACACAAACCTATTCACCCCACCACATAACACATAACATTTGGTACATACGTTTTGTCATCTAAACATTTACTGCCTCTAATAAAATACTTCAGGTACATGACCTATTCAATTACTGAGTTGCGCAGCCAACATCTGCAATTTGTATATTTACGATCAATAACCTATTGTTTAGTGGGCTATGAAATAAAATTTTACTGTGCCATGTCTGAAAATGGCATACCTAAAGTCTTTTCAGTCCTTGTTTCCAATTGATGTTATTTTAACATAAACGAATATCAACTTAATGTTGGTCGAAATTAAGTTGATTTTAGAATGATTAGTACTATTGCCTGAGTTATAAAATGTATCAAGTTGTAGCGCAAACTACTTATGTATAAAACTCTGTGTTCGGAATAAAGTATCTACTAAACTAACACATCCATTGTTGATATGTTTGGAAACTAAATAGCAAACGGAGTATGCCTTTACCTATACATTATAGTAGCTCAAGTATGGAATGACTGGAGCCGCAATAAATTGGATTTTTTAGACCCTACTAGACAATATTATTACGATCCGTGGTACTTATTGGCTTAAGTTTATGACATTTGGAATAGTTTCTGGCGATCTGGTCGTTTTGTGACCACTCGACGATTGGAGTTCAGTTCGACGTTTGATATTTTATCTATGAGTTTTCGAAATAGTAACATTAGAATTGCTTTATTTTTTGTGAATTTCTAGTGCTTACTAACTGCAAAAGTAGAGCACCGGATAATGTTTTGTTCGTAACTGAAAAATGCTTCACAAAATAAACAGAAAATTGATAACAGGTGATCCAATTTCAACTTTCACCGCAATTTACCTCCAACACACCAAACATTGGATAAAAAATAATTTTCAACTAAAAAGTAACACAACATGGCGTAAATTTGAGGATTACATCACCGCGAAGTACCGGGACCGCCTCAATAGGACACGCCATGAATGTTGATAAGAGGGTGCTATTCGAAATACTCGTAAAACCCGAATAAATATCCCGCTTATAAGGCAGGGAGACGTGCAAACGCATGAACCTACGTTTACGTAACGTAACTTACCTTATTTAACGTGCCTAAAGTAAAGCAACGCTTCCATCTCACACGTTAAATATACAAAGGCTTTCCTGCTGAAAAATGTTAGTTTTTTAGGGTTCCGTACCCAAAGGGTAAAAACGGAACCCTATTACTAAGACTTCGCTGTCTGTCCGTCTGTCTGTCACCAGGCTGTATCTCAAGAACCGTGACAGCTAGACAGTTGAAATTTTCACAGATGATGTATTTCTGTTGCCGCTATAACAACAAATACTAAAAACAGAATAAAAATAATATTTAAGGGGGGCTCCCATACAACAAACGTTATTTATTTACGTTTTGTTTAATTTTGTATAGATAAGGTACGGAACCCTTCGTGCGCGAGTCCAACTCGCACTTGGCCGGTTTTTCAAGATAAATAATGCGAAAAACAACCCTTATGGTTCGTTTTTGGATGTTGATTTATGAGTGTACGTAAATAACATCGCACCACAGCTAAGGGTTCCCCAGAAATGTATTTAAAACAATGACGTGAAACATTCTGACACGGACGCTTTAATTTTAGATGGAAACTGAATTATTCATGTACTTGTTCACCACGGAGATTGTTTTCAGACCAATTATGGAATAGAGAATTTCCCAGAGGGAGAATACATGACGAAACAAGAGAGTGATCTTATAAGTGTTCCTTTTTTTACCATTTGAGATACGGAACCCTAAAAACCGAAATTTTTCGTTGGAGCCCTAAATATTTTCATTTTGACCTTAGTTTCGTTTTCACCGACACTGGAATTCACGTAAATGACGCCCATGACATAAAAAAAAACGGAAATTTTCATCGGGGCCACCCTGAATTTTCATTTTGACCCCATTTTCGTTATCAGCAATCCCGAAAATCATGAAAGACACCCATGATGAAAAAACCGAAACAATGACATGAAAACGCTGTGACAGAAGCTTTAATTTTAGACGAAAATTGAATTATTAATTTCGTCTACCACATAGAGATTGTTGTCAGACCAATTATAATACTTATAGAGAATTTTCCAGAGGGAGAAAACAAAATTAGTTTTCAGAAGCGGTGATCTAGACTCAGGACGAGACCTAATCCTTTTTAAAACGAATTCAAGCCTCAAGTTCTGTTCCAAACAAATATTGATCCTAAGTTGCCGAACCAAACTGTCTCCGCTCCCTAACCGGTAATAAAGGTGTACACGTACACTTTTTTCTCATTTCTTCTAAAACTTTCCAGAAAATGAGCAAGGTGAATTGATTTACGCTCAAAGTTGGACAGTTAGTAAATGAAGAAACGTCTCGAAGGAATGCAGAGGGGGGGATCAAACTACTTCAAATTTTCTGCATTTTCTTTCGAGATAGAATTTTGTCGCGGATTTATTTGATGAAAGTTTACAATGATATTTGAAATTATACGGGGAGAATGTGAAATGTAGAAGTTGTGTGGGGGGTGGAAACGACTACAAATCCCTTATTCGCCCTGGGGAAGGCGGGTCGTAAAAGCGACGATCCCTTGCATAGGGTTGATGGAGTTATGTATAGTTTTAGCTATCGGCCTTGTATTGGGGATTCGGGAGAAAAACTCATCCAACAAATAGCTTGTGTATGTTTATTGACGACGTGTTGCCAAATCCACGTACTATCGAGGACACTCCCGCCTGACCACCACTAAGCTGATTTTTGCTTGCACTCGCAACATAAAAACGCTCTCTAGCCCCGCCCCGTTGACTTTGTGTAGAAAAAATGAATGAAAAGATACCGAATCGGCCGAGCGCACTGACGACGCACGCCAAACTAGAGTTATTGTTATTTTGCGCGCCAAAGTTGACGCTTTCCAAACTTTAAGGGGGCGTGGCTCGGCGCCTCCACATGATTTAAGCGAAAAATTTTTTAAATGGTCAGGCGGAAAAGACCACGATAGTACGCACGGGGACCGATCAAGCGATACAATGCGAGTTTATGTTTTGCATCTCTCCTTGTATTGGAAATCTATACAAAGCGAGGCCATGTTATACTGGAAATGTATAGTTTGACATGTCGCCGTGTGTACAATGTATGTGGGCTTATAGGTTAAACATAAATATTCATGGAAATAATATATTTCAAATACGGTACTACAAATAAATGTCCCGGCGTATTTGAAACAAATACGTTCGGTTTCATTTATTTTTAGACACGACATCTCCGTTGTTATACAATAAATTCTTCGAGCCTTTGATGTGAGACTTTCGCATTAAAATCACCTAACATTACCAACCATCGACATCTCTTTTACTTGTCGTTACCGTACACGATAAAATGTAATGTACTCTAAGATCTAAGGGGCGCTACACACGTGTTCGGGTCGGCATGATTCGGCGAGAGATATACGTTTGGGAAAAAGCCGCTTGCTTATCGCTTCTTCGGGTCTAAAATGGCTGCTTTAGGAGAATCGAATAGTAAAATGGTCACAATGCAAAGATAATTCAAGATATTAACTGCGTCTGTGACCATTTTTAAGATTCTTAACGTAATTCATATTATTATCCTATTATGATTCTGCTAAACCGGCCATTTTTGGTCTCCTGCTCCAAAAATTATTCAGCGGTTATGAATATGGAACGGTATACACAGATCTGCTCGAGCCGAATTAAAACAATATACGTCGCAATGAGATAGTTTCGGGTCGGTTTTCTTGATCAACTAATACCACGGAATAGAATGTGTAGAACCCCTTACACAACACGCTCCTTCGAACGAAAAACTTGAAAGAAAAGTTGTCAGGAACAAAGGACTTCATAAGGCCATATCTAAAGCTAGACAAATGATGACTCGAAAGGGTTACGAAACCTAGGATTACGTAGTCATTTTGCTTATACAGGGCGAATCAATGAAATGGATAAAAATAAGAAACCTTTAATTATAGAAAAGGTTATTATAACCACGGGGTTGACTTGAGAGTTAAAAAAAACAGCTGTTCAATGACCTCTAGAAAGCTTAACAAATTTTCTTTAAAAAAACCGTCTGATTGTATTCCGGCAATTCATAGTAAAATTTAATCGAAGTAGTAGTTTACAACTCTGAAATAGACGGCGTATTTTCTCAGAACTATGAATCCCTCTCGATGAATCGCCCTGTGTACAACAAAAAAAACTTTGCTGGTAGACGGTGGCAGTCTAAAAGCAATTTATATACCTAAGGAATATAGTCGGATTACAGTTTTAAATCGGACTGATCTTTTCCTCGGGTTGGCGACCATTATTTCCTTAAGATTTATTTTAAAGGTTCTGCGGAAAAAAGGTCACTTAAGTTTCGGGCGAAGTAAAATAAAGAGGGGTTTGCGTTAAATCTTTTTCTTTTATCGCGAACTATCGGAGTGATTGAAATATAAAAAGTTCGAACCCTCTCGTTGCAATTGTTCGTATGGTAGATAGACGCAGAGTGTTGGAAGAACGCGATTTTCTAGAAAATACCCTTTTTACAGCCATTAACATACTACCTAGCCTCACAGCCATGTTAAGGTTAGCTAATTGACAAAAAAAGAACGTCATTATCACGGAGCAATTAATTTTAGATTAGGTAGGCCCTCTATTTGTTCTAGAATAAAAATAAATGCGTGGTATGGTAGCTCTATTACAAGTACCTACATTCATTGACGTCACGTCTACGTTGATTACCCATAAATATAACTTTTAACAACGCAAAACCTAAAGTCTTATATAACTTGTAAACTTGTATTAATAACATAAAAGCTGTAAAACAAAAACATTTCCATCAGAAAATATCATGATCCCAGAACTAATTTACATAAAATAAGTTTGTTTGAACCACTTGGGGACCGAACTTAGAGCGTTGTCACACTGACGATTTGACGGCGTATTTCCAGCGTCGAGATTAAGGAGCGGGCTTTCCGCGGGTGAGAAGCGAGTCAGCCGCGACAACGCGACGAAACTGCACAATTTTACAATTTTGTGCACTCGCTTGTCTTGTACACTCACGACAATCGCTTTCCTCACTCATGCGGCAAAGACGTTGCGCACACGTGGCGTGCTCGCTGTGCAGCAAGCGTGTTAAACAATTGCGTCCCCGGAAACTCTTTTGGAAATCGCCAGTGTGTTAGGGGCCTTAGGTCCAGCCGCTTTATCACTTTTTTGTTTGAACATCGTGCATTAAGATTAAAAAGAAATGTTTCTGTGTTTGAGCTGATTTCAAAAGAATTTCCGGAAAGTTCTGTGGCCCCTTTAAAGTATAGGAGTTGCCCAAGGGAGTAAGAAAATTCCATAAAATGCTGCCATTTTCCGAGTGATAGCCAGAGGGCAAAAATCCGTACACCCGAGGGTATTTCGAAAAGCTTATGTATTATGGGTACATATAAACTGGTGGAATAGCTTCAATAAAAGCGAATTTATAAGCAATGTGGTAAACGAGGAAGTAGTAGTTATTTTTAACGAGACAAGACTCAAAAGAACAGGTATGCACAGACTTTCTTATAATATATGTTAAGGAGATAGTCTAGATATCTATCATGATGCAAAACGATACAACAATGCAACATGTGCTTAGAGAAGACATTGTTAATGCAAAACGTGCATTGGCTAATCGTCCAAGTGAGCTGATAAATGCAGTGAACGATATTTATGTTCAAATTCATGACATAACTAAGCTAGTAGCGCTCTAATCGGGTCGCAGCCAACCACTCGATAACTGAAGGGGTGTCATCGTCTTATCTACTGTCCCGATTTCCAGCACTGCGGTCTTATAAAGGGGATATACAAAGGCACTCTCCAAATTAACCTACATCAATAAACGTAGCCGAAATGAGATCAAATGAATACCATAACCAATTCGCACGCAAAAATAAGGAGTTTGATAGCTAACATCCCTTCATTTGCACTCAAAATCGATACTTTAGCTACGAAGGGTAGTAGTACTAGTATTAGCAGTTTCCTTGTTAAAAAATGTTGTTTACCCTCCCCTGAAGCTGAACGGTAAATGGACGTATCGGATAAGTCCCGAATTAGATTATTATCAAGAAGCGCAAGATCGTCGGGAGCCGGGCGAACGAACGGTAAGTTCATTGTGGAGGAGCTCGGCGACAAACATGACATTTACCTTCTACATACTGATATAACATAACACTGAAATTTTAAGATGTTTTGTCATAAAATGCAGAAATATCTCGTTTACAAAGATATTTCTACTCGAGTTACTTTATGGCTGAATATATTTCAATATGTAGTAAAACAACCATCATGTGCGCAAAGTGTAATAATTTAGAATGTCGACGGAATTAATTCACGTTACTGTCGCGCGTGTTAAATATAAGACAAAATACTAATTTTGGTACAAATAACGGTTGAATAACCCATCAGCCTGAAGCCAGAATAAAGCTTTGTACCTAATACGGTGTAATTAACAAGATGAACACGTGATTTAAATGCCAAAACACTGGTTGAACGAACCATAAGCCGTCGTTCGCAAATGAACAGTGAAAGCAGTCTAAAACCGCAAATCTCGTTGATCTCTGCCCATCGGAAACTCTCCCTTTGTAATCCCTCCCCTCCCACACTCATTATTTATTATTTTTTATCTGACATCCGACGCTGCCCTCCTTGAAAATGGTGCGAGAACGTCGCCATTTTCGTTCAAAATGATACTGCGAAATAGAACTGTTATCTTCGGTATATTTTGGGCGTCTTCACGGTATCATAGCAAATGCAATCTTTGGGGCTGTTTTGGAATTGCACTTAAATGATGACATCGCAAATGATAAAATAAGTGAGGGTTCTAATATTGAAGCTATTGCAGGCGATATGAATTTTTTCATTACGGGAGGCGTAGTAAAAGATATGGCGCATATTTACGTATCACGCTTCATCGTACGTGGTGATATCCCCTAGGATTGCTCATTGTACTGGTCTATGAAACATACCCACGTTTAATAGTAGACATAGTCGGCTTCATAAAAACATAATAACAGACCTTACTACAGAAACTACCAAACCGTGTTATTATTTTTAAAAGCAAGACAGACAAAAAGAAAACACCGGATACGCTCATTCACGAAAACTTGCGGAAAAGCCAGCAACGAAGTCACATCGCGTTTTCTATTATAGCATAGAAATCCCTTAACATTACTGTTGAGACTGGAAACATGTTCCGTATACGGGGGAGGCGTATTTATGAGGGGTGTGGGGGAGGGGGAAGCCGCCCCCCCAATGACGTGTTGCTTATAACCTCGCGTTTAATGTGTATAAGATGTGTCAGCGAATCTTGTTTTTCTGGTAGCATTTTATCAATATTAGGGAATTCATTTGGATGGTAATGATGAGTGAGCAGCGTTTGTATTCTTTGTTTTTGATTCTAGGACATGCCAGTTTCCTCAGTTTTCCTTCACGTTTTGGGTCATGCGTCGACATGTCGAGCAATAAATCTCAAGTATATTTCGAAGTTTGGATAGTGTCGTTATCTACTTTTTTTTTCTATATAATATAAATTGTGTTACAGTGATCTAGATAAGTTGTGATTTAAAACTATTCAGTATCTATTAATTTCCTTTATTTTTTAAGCTCAAATTATAACTTTTGCCATGTACTGTATTTGCAAAATAAAAAGTTACTTATTTGACATACATACACACATAACCTACTTTTACACAGAGTCCTCTCACCGCCACGTCAATATTTACAGAAAATTAATTTAAATATTTATATCCTACGGTTAGCAGTGGACAGGTATCGGCCAAATTGATTGATTGATTACTTAATTTTAATATTTTTCACACAGTTTCGATATTAAAAGTGGTAAAGAGTTCTTTATTTCACCAATGGAAGTGATCGCGGTCAGTGTAGTAAAACTGCGTTCGCTGTGAGCTGTAGGTGCCATGGGACCCTAAGCCGCGAACATGTCGGCTACTAGCCGACTGAACGGCTTATAAACTCACCGACAAACCGCCGCGTCTTTAGTGAGTCCATCGAGTCCATCCTAATTGCTAGTTTGTATTGACACAATTTTATTTGCTCTCCGTTAATTCACGGCCTATTTTTAGTTGAATGACCGCAGCTTTCGACCCATTTTCAAATTAGACATAGGGACAGATGGATATACGACTCAATTTCGTTTGTCATTTCTATTTTCATGACACTGAAACCACTCGTTTTAGAATCTATTCGAGCTAAGGATTGCTGGGCAAAGGTCTCGTTCTATGACTTCCAGTTGTTCCGATCTAGGGCCAATGTGGACCACTGTCGCTGGTCTTGTCCAGCTTGTCGCGCCATCTACGATGTTTGCCGCGACGAAGATGAGTTAATGACAGCTTGAAGTTTTTTTTTTTAATTTTTCTTCTTTTATTTTTGATTACCTGAATGTATTTCAGTATTTTTCTCTAACGTACCCTTTCCAATTTACACCTTTTTTACTCTGGGAAAAAATGCGTCAGTTTTTAAATAGAAACGCCAACTGCTACCATTTACACACTCTCTTTCCTTCTTATATTATGTATTGGTTATACCTACAAGAAGTTGCCACTTCTAACTTTACCTTGGACACTTCCAGGGTTATCGCTTTATCTCCGACAGTGATCGCTGTAAAGTCGGGTTACATAAACTCTGGAGTTTGGGGCACTCGTTGAGTTACGTAAGGTAGTTTGTTTGATGCTTTTTCTGTCTGTGCTGTGTTTGTGTAGGCTCTGCCAAGGATAAAAGAAAAAGATCTATGTAAAAGATATATCTTTTATGTAACTTTTTATAATAAGTACCTGTGTTTGTTTTCACTCACACTACGCAATTCCTTAATGACTACTTAAATATTTAATTCCGTACAAAATCTAACAGTACGTTTCTTTTATGTAGTCACTTTATCTACTTAAGTTACTGTTATATTTCAAGGAATAAAAGGTAGAATATTTAACACCGCTGTTCAATTACTTGAAATACACCATAAACCTTCGTTCCCAATTGGGAATTTCCCAATCTCGAAACGTAATGTCTCCCTTTTATTCCAAACACAGGTTGCGAACAGCTATAATTGCGCCGAATATTTACCGTACCGTAGTCGTATAGCGAGAATTGGTATTGCTTACCTGTAACAAAAACGACACAATAATTAATCAGGGAAGTTGGATGTATTAACATTTTAATGAACTTGTTTTGCTAACTGTACGGCTGAGGGGCGCTATATACATGTTCGGGTTAATAAGAAAACGTCGCTCGGCATGGCTCTAATTGACCCGAACACGATTTAGCGATGGTAGATGCCGAACATTTGTAGTTCGGCGATCGGAACGAGCTGAATATATGCTGTAATAAGTAGCTTTTGACCGCATCTTCGGCTTTCCGCGTAGAGTTCGGTAACGGAATAAAAAGTAGCCTATGTGCTATTCTAGACTATTATCTGCCTGTGTTCACGTGATCGACTAACAAACATCCGTCCATCCAAACTTTCGCACTTATAATAGTAGCATTTGTAGTAGTAAGAAAAATAGTTTATTTGTAAAGTAATATCTGCTTCGGGTCGGCTTTCTTGTTCAACAACTACTGCCGAACGTGCCGACCCGAACAAGTATGTAACAACCCTTAGCATGAGTTGTAAATACGATTTCATGTAATTGGTATGTGTGGTAGAAACGAGTTATATTGCGAAGGGGAAGCGAATGATGTTCGGGATCCCTTGTCACCTGCAAACGGTGAATCTTGTCAATCAATGAGTGGGAACGATGAATTGGAGGGATAAGGTAACTTAAGGCTTTTTTTGTAAATATTTAGAATAAAGGGTGTAAAACACTTCTTAACGAAGCCGAAAGGCACTTGTTCTCCCCGTCATTGCGATCATTTTTGTGTTCTACACTATACCTGGGAACCTTTTATTTACGGAGATATTGGGGTTCAAAGTTACAACTTTTTGACAAGTTTTATTTTAAATACAAGTTTTTAATGTAAGATTTTTACTTTGAACACCTCCACGACCCCCGTACTATTCAATCTATCCATCAGCACAATGTTTTGAGTTCGTTACATTGAGTTCTACCACAAAACATGATATTCCCAGCAATAATTTTTGCGTAAAGTTACATATTTTGATGTACAGAATGCTTGGTTGACTGACGGCTTCGTGATGAGGTCTTTTACACCCTGTATATTATTTATTTAAGGTCGTTCATAGTTCATATACTTACTTATTTAAAAAACTAAGTAATTTCATACTTATAGGATAATAAATTTCGTTACAAGGAAGACCGGTTTCCTTCGCCGTTGTGTAATGGGTGGTCTCACCCATCCACGCACCAACCTAGACAATCGTGGCTTGCCCTGAATATCGACCCTAGCGGCTGTTATTATTTAGCCACGACCTCTAAGAGGTCAAGAGATCTAACTACCCTTAACGGCTATATATCCCTCAAATGGCTTAGCATGATCCTCCGTTACGCCTAAAATATTTCAGCATTAATATTTTGAAATAAATGTATGGTAAAGTTGAGGATTAATGCTAAGTCCTATGTGTGATGAAAACACGATTCCATAAACTTTCCTCGATAGAAAAAAAATCCAAAGTTACCTCCAAATCGACCAATAAACCGCTGGTATTCAAAAAGTACTTCAAATTAGATCATGAAACTTTGCATACTAACTGAACTAACTATAAAGCAGGTCTTATGTGTTTTTTTTTTTTAGTCCAATCAATAGATTTTTTTGTAAATCGCAAAAAACCACTCATTTTGCACTATTCGGCCGCAGTGACTGACGTAACAACCGCTTTGTAGTGCAAGCTGATTAGAACTTTATTCTAATAGTATTTCAAACGAAGTTTGAACCACCACAAATAGAGTTGCTAATTTTAGGATTAGAAGGGCCTTAAAATATGTCCTTAGTTTAGCTAGTCATAGTTACACTGTAAAAAGTCCTAAAGCACTGTAAAAAGTCCTTTAAGCCATCCCTAGTAATAGTGATGTCGATGACTCACGTCACCTATTTGCTAAAAAAATGCAAACTGTAATAAGTTTCAGTGAATAAAGTCGGAAGTGCAGCGAACGGGCTCGATTATCATAATTACATGCCCGGCTGACGGACGGATCGCGTGTTATCCAATAAGATTCGATTATCCGAAGTCATTTAACTTTAATGTGCTATAAGACTGGTGTTGCTTGGTGAAAATTTTCTTGTTTAGAAAAATAGTAAAATAAATCAGCCTGCATAATGTTCTCACATGACGTACACAGGCCCCCTCTGTGAGAGGGATATTATTAGAGGGCCTCTACCTATAGATTTAATTTTGGGACGAAGATATTTACACCATATTATCATGCGTATGCTTAAATCTTTAAAACTAAGCAACAGATGTTGATGCGGGTTTTTTTGATAGATAGAGTGATTGTATAACGGGCCGTGTACCGCAACTCCACGCCAAATCGCGTATTTTGCGTGCGGTAAGTAGATAGTGATTCAAGAGGAATGTTTAAGTATATAATATGCGAGCGGGCGAAGCCGTGGGCATCAGCTAGTTTACAATACTTCGTATCTACTTAATACTTTTACTTGGCCAGGTGTATAGTCATACTCAGAAGAAGCACGAAAAGTACCTATGTAAAAATTTTAAACAAACTTTCAGATCTGCTTATTTCCTTTAAAAAAGGCGTTATTCATGTGTGTCCATGTTACTTATTTTCGCCATTTTTTCTCATCAAAAGTCGACCCTTTTAGTACATTCAAATATCGAAACAAAACCAAACAGTCAGTCAATCCACCATGCGAGAGTTAATTCAACACACCCGCACAAAATTGATTAAACAAAAACACTACAGACCTTAATTGATTTTGTCGCAACAAAAACATGAGGTCCAGTTAAAGGAATCCCGCCAACCCGTCGACCTGTCCATTAGCGAAATGCTGAGTCACCAGCACTAATAGGGCGGAAGTCGGCACACGTTTGTGCGGATAAGAAGGGCACAATCGAAATAGGTTGTACTGTTGTACGGAACCCCGCGTTGTAAGACTGGGAGTCAACGACCGTACTAACGATCGTGGTGTTACACGTAATGTGGGACACACGGACTTTTCAGTTGGACGATAATTTTGAACTAATAAATAAAGAGGACGTAGTAAACACAAATCTTCAAGTCAAGTTACTTTGGCAATGAGCCGAGAAGTCCTGGGGCGATAATAAAGAAGGCCTTGAACACCATTATTTAACTTGCTCAAAATTCAACATCACTTTCTGTTGAATTTTGAGCAAGTTAAATAATGGTGTTCAAGGCATAATACTAAAACAATTTATTTTGTATTAGAAAATATACAAAATGGATGTCAGGAAATCGATATTATCATAACTTTTTTTATTAATCTTTTCAATATAGCAGTGTTTTAAGCCGACAAATATTTTCCTCAAAAACCACCCTAAGATTAATCACTTTTTCTTGCACAAACACTTGTTGGGCGCAAATAAGGTCAACTTGTTGCCCTCAGAAATGGCCACTATGTATTATTTGTCTCGCGACTGTCCTGACAAAATAATAAAGTATGGACCTATGGACTACCGCTGCGCTGGCGCCTAAAAGGGACAAAATTTAGTAAACGTGTTTTTTATTTTCTTATTTTGGCAATCTGAGAATCTGAACTTTAAATAATTATATTCCAAGTCACGGAACATCCTTTTGAGATCAAAATGTGTCACTTTCATAAACACATTGTTGGGCGCCAGTAACAAATTAGGAAACTTGTCGCCTTCACAAGTGGGCGCTATGTATCATATGTCCGGCGGCCGTCCTGACGCAATAATAAAGTATCAACTACTGCAAGCGCCTAACGGGGTCAAGTAATTGCGAGATATAAAGGGAAGTTTTAATTATAATCCAAATCGACAATGGCCCATCTTCCATCTTGCGCCGCACGCCCAGACACCTGCACACTTGACTGACTGCATCAGCGAGCGGAGTTCCCATAGCTGAATTTCGGGCCTAATATATTAAATATTTGCCATACCGAGTTTCCTCCGTGCCTCGGAAAGCACGTTAAGCCGTTGGTCCCGGCTGTTATTTGTAGATCTTTGACAGTCGTTAGATAGTCAGAGGCCCAAAAAGTCTGACAACCAGTCTTACCTAGGGGTATCGTATTACCCGGTACTAACTGGGTTTTGGAGGTCTGATAGGCAGTCGCTCCATGTAAAATACTGGTATTCAGCTGTATCCGGTAAAACTGGAAGCCGACACCAACATAGTTGGGAGAAGGCTAGGCAGATGATGAAACATTTGCCATCGACACGTTAAGAAGAAGGGTCAAAATCTATAACTTTTACAAACACTTGTTGGGCGCCAATAACAAGTTGGCTGACATGTCTCTTTTGGCCAACTTGTCGTCTTCACAAATGGCGACTATGTATCATTTGACCGGCGGCCGGTCCGACGCCGCGACGCAATAATAAAGTATGGACTACCGCGGGCGCCCAGCAGAGACATTAGTACCTAGTCGTGAGATATATATATCGGCTGACCCTATTTCATAATAGAGAGATAAATCGAACGGATAGGTTACAGGAAGTGGAATGGCCAATTTTATATTATGCTGGAATTATGAATGGGTTTAACGTAAGTTTGAGGGTTTTGACCAATAGAAATTGGTTTCAAAGCGTTTTGTATTTGTACTAAAACTTTCAACAGGATAGGATAGAGTTAAGCTACTGAAAAGCTTCACAGTCAGCTGTCCCAGTAGCCCCAATACGTTATTGACTTGTCCATCATCGTAATAGTTCATAGACACTTCATCTAACTTAAGCTGTATAAACACGAATACGATTAAATACCAATACACGATAATATACGATCAAACTTAGTATTCGTACAAGAAATACATTATACACAAAATAAACAACTACTTTCTATGTAAACTTAAAATGTCACTTACGGGATATCTTCCGTAATCATCGTTTATTTTGAGCTCCCGATTATTATTTTCTTCAGTTTTCCTTTTTTTTTTATTTGTGAACCGTGAAGTAGTGTTTACTTTCTATGTATCGTCGAAAAGTTTTGTGGCTGGATTATTTCCTTCATTCATATAAACAATCACCATATTCCTAGCCTTTGCCCAAATATGTTGGGGTCTTGCTAATTTGTCCTTTGCCTTTCGAAAACCTCATTGCTTCAGCTCAATTAAAACCTCACGAACCTAACCGGGGTTCCGCACTTCAATTATAAACGAGCACCCAAACAGACCCCGACTCCACACACGGTGCAACAATGAAACGGCGATACACTCTAAACTAGACTAATATAGAAAGCAAGCAGTTGCACTAGAACAGCAGCTAGCATATTATTTGAATATGCACTGTGCACACTAACACAAAAAGCCAGCACATTTGACTATGCACTCTGCTGCTAATACAGAAAGCTAGCATATTTGATTGTGCCAGTGAACTGTGCCTCGACATGCATTCCCTAAGGAGAGTACTCACAGGGCAAATCGAGCATTACATTACAATAGTCGGCCAAATGTAACAGCTGACCCAGGTCGGGGAGTGTTCGCTCTTGTAACCGTTTTATGTTCAGCATCTTGTCACTAACTGTGAACATTCGTAGACCTCTGACACTTGAGTGATGTTTCGTAGTAGTAAACATCTGCTGTAGTCCTTTCTGGTAACATCGACCTTATTGCAACCAGATTAAAGAACACTGTGATTTAACGCGCGTGTCAGTGGCAGCGACCTATCAGCAACCTTATTTTAAGGAAAATAATATATATAACATTTTGCCAGTGACGCAAAATCAGAGTAAAAATATCTGAGATAAGGATGTACTCTCTATTGCACTGTTCAGAGTTGTTACATTCCAAATCTGAGTACAGTGATGGTTGACTCGATGTTTGACTGATGTAATGCTCAAACCTTCTCTCACGTAATGTTCTCGGAGAGTGGGTACTCTCCATAACACAGAAGCTAGGATATTCAACTACACTGTACACACAGATGCCTCTATAAGCATTCCTTCTACGTACGCTGAACGCTTCATTAAGCATACCATGTCGTATTAAGGTCCCTTACACGACCTCAGCCGACTTGCGTCAATGGACACGTGCCTTGTTCACTTGTTTCCTTCGTGTGACTCGTGGTATGCTCATTTTTTTTCATTTGTTTTTTCCGCGGTCGCTTGACAGACTCACGTCGCTTGGGTGTGTTAGTCCAAGATCCTAGGGCCGCCAGACATCACTTATTTTCTCATTAACTAAATGTGTGGCATCGAGTAGTGTTAGTATGTACTGTGAAAGTGTGAACGTATTTAAAATATAAGTATATTCGTAATTTTTCAATATCGGGTGCTAAAGTTGCGTAAAAATATACTATACAATTTTTTCTTAAAGCCTGAGTTAGAGCAAAATTTCTGCCAGAAGCTTTAGAGCCTGGAAAAATACCGCCTAGTTGTAAAGCCCCCAGTGAGTAGGTGCTCCCCTTAAGGCCCTTCTAACCCTAAAATTAGCAACTCTATTTGTGGTGGTTCAAACTTGGTTTGAAATACTGTTAGAATAAAGTTCTAATCAGCTTGCTACAAAGCGGTTGTTACGTCAGTCACTGCGGCCGAATAGTGCGAAATGAGTGGTTTTTTGCCATTTTCAAAAAATCTATTGATTGGACTAAAAAAATAAAACACATAAGACCTGCTTTATAGTTAGTTCAGTTAGTATGCAAAGTCTTATGATCAAATTTGAAGTACTTTTTGAATACCAGCGGTTTATTGTTCGATTTGGAGGTAACTTTGGACTTTTTTTCTATGGAGAAAAGTTTATGGAATCGTGTTTTCGTCACACATAGGACTTAGCATTAATCCTCAACTTTACCATATATTTATTTCAAAATTAATGCTGCAGCATTTTAGGCGTAACGGAGGATCATGCTAAGCCATTTGAGGGATATATAGCCCTTAATATGCAAGGATATTTGACTGCACTGTACGCACAGCTGCTTCCATGCATGCTGTATACGGAACGCTTCATTAGACATACCATGTCGTATTAAGTCTGACTTGCACGTTGCATAATCAACTAACCATATTAAGTTAGCTTCATTGGTTTCAGAGAAATTTTAGCTTGCTGCCTTAACTTGCGACCTACTTTAGGCCAAGGTCGGTTGAAATTTTAATTTATACAAAAGACTTGGTATGGGGTTATTTTAGTGAAAAAGTAAGAAGTTGTTAGTAATAACAGGGAATGAAAACTGTTTTAGTGTATAAGTACGGTATTGGATTTTATCGGTATGTAAAATAAAACGAAATTTTATTTGCCTAGATTTCTAGCACAGGAGTCGAGTAGTAAAATGTATAATAGGTTAGTAATAGCTTTTATTATTAAGATTTTATTTTTGAAACCAAAATTACCTACCTAACTTAAATAAAAATCCAACACACATAAGTAAGTAAGCACTTACTCGACGAAATGTGTTGTAGTTTGAAATTGGAATCGTACACAAGAGGGAGTTAGGGTCGGTCGTCGCCCCTGAAACTCCTAAAAGTGTCAAAAGTGTACCCTACAGGTACAACTGTCCCGCACTATATACGTTAAAGGGTAGGTATTGACAGAGGTCAGAATTTATATATATTTAATTAAACTAATTAAATTCCATTACAAAACACTAAAGGCGAAATTTACCAATGCAACAGTACATGATCATGTTGATCATGTAGTGTTGCATCTAAATCGCGTTCAAGAGCTCTCATAGATATAACGTAGTTGCAATCGAGCATTAACACTGAGCTTTTCAAGCCAGTTAAATGTGAATATCACGTTGTTTGTGCATTTATTTACTTTTATTGATATTTAACATTTATATACTTCCTTAGATTTTATTGTTGACTTTGTAGAAATGGTTAATTGATTTATATACTTGATTTCTTTGACATTCCTGTATTAATTTAAAATTTTATAATTGACACAATCTACTACATTTTCGTCTTCTGACATTTATCATTTGTCATTTCTTAAATTTTATTGTTGACATTCTGAGAATATTTATTGATCGATTGATGTTTATAATTTTCATTAATTATTGTAACATTTTTTTATAATGTAGGTATTTGTTGCAAGTAATTAACTGAATTTAATTTAAATTGATGATAATATTTGTACGCCAAATGGCAAAACATAGAGCACATACGAAAATGTAACACCTCACACACTGTAACTACCTATGTTTACAAATAAACATTCTGATTCCCCTCTAAATAAAAAACTCATTGAAACTGTTTTCACTTTACGCACCATAAACCAAACCATTAACTTCAATTAGTGATCACATTACACACAGTCAGGCACAACCAGACCATTTTAATTGCTCACAATATTTTAAAAGGGTAACTGCGTGCCTTCAATCATTTCAAATTAACAATTGCAAAGGAAAAATCAACACAATGAAACAAAGAGCAATATTCGTATATTGCGCGCTTTAACTGTAGAACGGGCAATTTTCAACTAACATATTACGAGCAAAGAATGGCTGGAGGCAAGAGGGCCGGTCCGGTGGAGCTATTTAAAAAATAATCTCTAGTAATGAACGTTACATTTCTTCGCACTTTTTCCGCTGACGGAGTTAATAGAATTTCCAGCCGAGCACTTAAGGCAAGAGTTCCGTCTATGTTTCTAATGTATCTTGGTTGGTTGGTATAGCATCAAATGGGCTAATTAATTTAAATTGGATTTTTATTGCATGTATCCTCTTTGGCGTTAAATAAGTAATATCTTTTTAAAGTTAAGGTACTCGAATATACAGGCTGGTGTTTAAGTTACCTGGGTCCATCTAGGAGGTGAGTATACCCGTCATATTAAGGGGCTGGCAACACCTAATTGATGTTATGTAGCTCTTCGCTACCCGCAATTACAGACTCAATTAAAATAACAATGCACCGTTCCCCTTCGGGTACGGCTGGGGACATAATGGGCAGTTTTTTAAGAAAAACTATTTGTTCTAGCACATCAAAAAAATATACGTTTATATTAATCATATTTCAAAGACTGTGGACGGACTCGATACAAAATTAGTTTACATATACATACACAGTTTTTCATATATGCATCGAAACAGACTGTCTACTGTTGTAGGTATAAGATTTTTTTTTGTCTAAATTGCCACAGTTTATAAACGAAAAAAACTACCTTAATGAAAATAAATCTAAAAATATTTTCTTTTAGTCTTTGACTGTATGTGAGTGCGTATCTACGAAACCTAAAATTCTAATCCCTACGTTGCATAGATTTCGAGAAAAACCTTCGTGACAGACGGCCAAAAAGTTAGATCATAAAGGTTCCCTTTATTTATTCCTTTAAAATCCATAAAATGGTGGAACACTGTAAGAAATATCCAACAAAATCATTTAACGTAAGGAATTTTATTTTCTCTCTGAAACGTAGCCGTCAAAACCAGAGGCAAGACTTGAAATTGTTAAAAGGAACAAATTAAAAGCATGTTCATTCCGTACCAGCATTGTTTTTCCGTGATCTTAATCGAATCAAGGACCAAGAGAGAACGTAGAAAATCACTATGATAAGTTACACGCAGACCGTCGACGTAATTAGAAACTGTAACGTACCTAAACCTGAATATCATCCTTGTTTTAATTGCGTTAGGCAACTCATGTTTCTACTACAACTAAGTACAAATAGTAGTTAGGTACTTAGAACATCGTCACGCACACTATTTAATAAGGATTCTCGATATTGCTCAAGTTACATCACTACAAATGTTGTGGGACTTGGTCTCGACAGCTGGGCTCTGAGCCTCAAGGCTGTTGCTATGCCGCATACAATATCAACCTCAAGGCCAGTGTCTAAAGATGTTCCAGTTTCTTACTCATTTCATGTGTGGAAAGCTGAATTTAGACAGTTTAAGCGCATTTTTTTTTCCGGAATTTTACGTTTGTTGTCTCACCTTGGGAGAGAGAAAAGAGCTATTGTATCATTTTATGTCCGTCGCAACTTCTAGCATAGCATAGTCAGCCTTTGACGTTCCCACTGCTGGGGTATAACAGGCCTCCTCTAGTTGAAATGGAATGATTTGTAATGCACCACGAGGGCCCTCTTGGTATTATCATAGTCTTTAAATGTTTCATCCTAACACATATCGTCTTCTCACGATGTTTTTTTCGCCGTTTTGAGGGTATTGCTGCTGTACTAAATAAATCAAATTAGGTAACGAGCCTATATATAGTAGGGTTAATAAGAACTTCTAGTAACGTTAAAATTGACCTTTTTGGGGTGTGATAATGAAGTTTTTTTTTGGATTTAAAATCGTTTACCAAAAGATCGTATCAGATGCACTTACCCTTAGGTGTACATACACCGTCATATTTCTTTTTGCTTAGGGTCTCGCCCGGGGAAATAAGCCGGGTGTTATATGTTCTCCCTTATGTCGCATGTAAACAAAAAGCTTTAAGTATATCGCAAGGAAACACTGATATTCACACATTTTTGTTTCAAAAATAAAGAACTTTGAGTTTGACTGAGAAAAACCGGCCAAGTGCGAGTCGGACTCGCGTGTGAAGGGTTCCGTACCATCGTAGTTGGTAGCCCCTATTAATTTATTTTTTGTTATAGCGGCAACAGAAATAGACATTCTGTGAAAATGTCAACTATCTACCTATTACGAATCGTGAATGAGATACAGCGCGCTGGCAGACAGACGGACGGACCGACAGCGGAGGCTTAGTAATAGGGTCCCGTTGGTTACCCTTCGGGTAAGGAACTCTAATTACACTTACAAGATACGAAGACTGGAGTTATTCAAATATTAAAACATACGGAAGATACAGAAATACTTCTCCTCATTGAAGGATGTAGGCCAAGACTCAATTAAAATACCCAGACATTAAACCACCGTTTCGATTCGTCCCGATTCCTATAAAGCGTCTAAACCAAACCCGAGAAAGCGAAAAAGAAAAGGGTTTTGCCATATCCATATGGGTCACCAAACAACAGCGTAATCACAACAGGACCTATGAACATATACACAAATATGAAGTATACGCGGACCCAGTTGGTAATTGATTTATTACATCCCCCTTTGTGTACAGAAACACGGCACGTCGACGAAATTAAGTCGGTTATGCGTAGAACTGAACGTACTGGATACGACATTGAACGACCTTGATCCAACAATTACCGAGTTATTTTCGGTTACCTACAATCCTACATAAATCAATTCGAGGTTGCTTGATGTGGTAGCAGTAAAATGCGTGCTTGACAAAAACTCGGGCAATTTCGTTTATCGGTTGCTGCTTCGGATGAAATCGTTTTTATTGAATACAGAATCGAATCAGGCATTTTCCAATACCTACCCGCTGGTCAGACGTACGTAATCTGGAGTCATGGAAGGTTACGACTGCCAGTGTGTGTGGTAAGAGTGGGTCCGATACAAAAGTTTCTAGTATATATAAATGATCTACCCTATTTACTGAAAAACCAACCTCAAAATATGGTGTTATTTGCTGATGACACTTCCCTAATTTTTAAGATAAATAGGCGGGCCCAAAATCTAGATGACGTGAATAATGCCCTACTTCAGGTCCAAAATTGGTTCACAGCAAACAATTTGGTATTAAATGAAAAAAAAACCAAATGCATAAGATTTGCTTTACCGAATGTTAAAAGTAGTGATTGTGATATAATATTGAATAAAGAGAAACTTGAATTCGTAGATAAAACGGTTTTCCTGGGGATTACGCTTGATTCAAGGCTACAATGGGGTTCTCATTTGACATCTCTTGCGGGGCGGCTAAGTTCAGCAGCCTTTGCCATTAGAAAAATCCGTCAGTATACTGATGTAGATACCGCTAGACTGGTTTATTTTAGCTACTTTCATAGTATAATGTCTTATGGCATTTTGCTGTGGGGACGGGCTGCTGATATTGAGTCTATATTTATTCTGCAGAAAAGAGCCATCAGAGCCATATATAATCTTCGTAGGCGCGATTCTCTAAGGGAACTGTTTAAGGATATTGGCATCATGCCAATGTACCGTACATTGTCAATACATCTACGAAAACATAATGTACGTCAGAAAAAATCTGCACCTTTTTGGTAAAAGGGGTGACAGACATAATTACAGTACTAGAAATAGGGACCAACTAGTTCAGCCAGGTTTCAGACTCGCTAAAGTAGACTCATCTTTCATGGGGTACTGTTTGAGATGCTATAATAAAATTCCACAAAGTATTCTTGAACTGAATGAGACGAAATTTAAAACATGCATTAAACGCACACTATGTAAGCAAGCATATTACAAGTTGAGCGATTATATCGATGATAAAAATGCTTGGCTCAATGCTGGTCCTGCTCCACATGGACAGGGGCGCATAAATTGATAGCATTAAATTGTATTGTTGGAGCTGCTGAAGATTGTACAACTATCTTTGCATTGTATAGAATCAATCTCTTTAGTATTATATAAATGCATAGCCCATATTGTGTGAGTACTATGTACTAGAGAGCTGTCATTCACTGGAAACCTGCGTCTTTTTTTGACTTGAGTGTGCCCTGGCGGTTTGGAGTATGTCATGCTCACTCTATTCTCTCGCTGATGGTGGCGCGTGTGTCGGATCATTTGGTTCCCTTCAAAATGGTTGAGTTGAATGGTGCTGATCCATGCGTCATGTCCGTGAACGGGCGCTGTCAGTTGTGACTGGTCATCTCTTGGTTCATCATCATCATCATCATTTCAGCCGAAAGACGTCCACTGCTGGACATAGGCCTCCCCCAAGTGTCGCCACATTGAACGGTCACGTGCGACTCGCATCCAGCGGATTCCCGCAGCCTTCACCAGGTCATCGGTCCACCTAGTGGGAGGCCTTCCAACGCAACGTCTTCCGGTTCGCGGTCGCCACTCCAGAACTTTTCGGCCCCATCGGCCATCCGTTCTGCGAGCAATGTGCCCTGCCCACTGCCACTTAAGTTTGGCAATTCTTCGGGCTACGTCGGTAACCTTGCTTCTCTTGAGGATGTCTTCATTTCTGATTCGATCGCGCAAGGAAATTTCGAGCATAGCCCTCTCCATTGCCCTTTGGGTGACTTTAAGCCTTCTGATGAGGCCCATTGTAAGCGACCACGTTTCGGTCCCGTATGTAATCACTGGCAACACACACTGGTCATAGACTTTCGTCTTGAGACACTGCGGTAGGTTGGACGAGAAGATACCGCGCAACTTCCCGAACGCTGCCCAGCCGAGTCGGATTCGACGATTGACCTCTTTCTCGAAGTTAGACCTACCTAACTGGACCGTTTGTCCCAGGTACACATAATCGTCTACAACTTCGAGTGTAGAGTCTCCGATCTTGATAGGAGTGGGTGTGACATGGGCATTCAACATGACCTTGGTTTTGTCCATGTTCATTTTAAGACCCACTCTTCCGGAAGCTCTACTGAGGTCATCGAGCATTGTACTGAGGTCCTCCATGGTCTCAGCCATGACCACTATGTCGTCGGCAAACCGAAGGTGAGTGATGTACTCGCCATTGACGTTGATGCCTAGCCCTCTCCAGTCCAGAACCTTGAAGACATCCTCCAGTGCAGCAGTAAACAGTTTCGGAGATATGACGTCTCCCTGTCTCACACCTCGCTGCAGGAGGATAGGTTCTGAGACTTGGTCTTGAAGTCGGACTGACATGGTGGCGTTTTTGTACAAACACTTCAACACCTCGATGTACCGATAGTCGATTTGGCACCGTTGGAGAGACTGCAGTACAGCCCAGGTCTCGATCGAATCGAAGGCTTTCTCGTAGTCCACAAACGCTAAACAGAGAGGCAGGTTATACTCTTCGGTCTTCTGTATAACTTGCCGCAGCGTATGTATGTGGTCTACGGTGCTATAGCCTTTTCGGAAACCGGCTTGTTCGGGTGGCTGGAAATCGTCAAACCTGCGCGCGAGACGATTCGTGATGACTCTAGAAAACAACTTGTAGACATGGCTTAGAAGTGAGATGGGCCTATAATTCTTCAGCCGGGCATTGTCACCCTTTTTGAAGAAGAGCACCACCACACCCCTGCACCATGCCTGTGGCGTTTTTCCCTCAAGTATGACGGAATTAAACAGCTTCTGAAGGGCCTTAAGTACCGGTTTTCCACCCGCCTTCAGGAGTTCGGCCGTAATTCCGTCATCACCCGGTGCCTTGTTGTTTTTGAGCTGCTTCAGAGCCATCCTAATCTCGTACAGGCTGACGTCCGGAATGTCTTCAGTATAGTGTCGGGTCAGTCTAGCTCTTGGGTCGTTTGCTAGATCTACGACGGGTTTGCTAGTTGACGTGTACAACTGTCCATAGAAGCTCTCGATCTCCCTCAGAAGCTCCGGTTTGGCGGATAAGATCCTACCATCGTCGGTCTTCAGTTTCGTGAGCTGGCTCTGCCCAATAGCCAGATCTCTTGCAAATACCTTGGAGCCTTTATTCCGCTCAATCGCGTCTTTAATACGCTCGGTATTAAAGCGGCGGAGGTCGCTCTTCAAGGATTTAGAGATCCGTCTATTGAGCTGCCGATATTCACACGCCTCGTCTGAAGACTGCAGGATCATCTCACGCCGCTCCTTCATGAGCTTGAGAGTGTGATCGGAGAGCCTCTTGTTCTGATCTGTACGACGCGCCTTGAAGAACTTAGACCCGGTCGTACGGACAGTTTCCACGAACCCATCGTTGTACTCGTCCACTGAGCTTCCTAGGCACTCGAAACGGTTGTGGAGTTCAAGCTGAAAGCTCTCGGGATTTTGGATTTGGATCTGTGCTGGACGGAGCGTATACTTCATCAGTCGATACCTTTCAAGCTTGATATTGAATTCCTCTTCGAGTTCCGCTATCTTCTCGTCGGTCCGGAGTGTGCGCGTGTTATATGTTGCCAGGTCTAGTCGTCGGTATTGGCAGCCGGATCCCTTCCGGAGATTCTTCGCACCCCTTGCCACGCCGTAGCCTCGACCGCTGCCGTAGTCGAGGGTAGACGGGCTGCCGGGCACTAGGGGCCATTTTTGTGATGCGCTATTCATTTGGGGGGGTTTTGCCATAATCGCCACGCTTGGCAGGCGGGTTGGCGATCGCAGTGAGTGCGGTTCTTACACAAGACACAGAGAGCGCTGCTGCCCATTCTCTGGTAAATCCCTTAGTCGCCTCTTACGACACCCACGGGAAGATATGGGATGGTGTTATTCTTTACGTCCGACACCATACGGACAATCTCTTGGTTGCCATGGCTTATTTGAATGAATTATTTTGAATTGTATTTTTTTTTGTTTGTGTTTTTTTGCTGTGGACACTTTTACCGTGCACATCTTGCTACATTGTTCTCACATAATATACCATCTCAACGTGAATGATGTAACCAAGATTTTGTAACAATATTCTGATTTAAAAGAGTGTCCATGGAGTTTCTTGCCCATTCTTCTCCATAGAGATCTACGCTAGGGAATGGGCAACTACAGTACTTTCACAGTTTTTATGTCTTGTGACTGGGACTGTAGCTACATTTAATTTTCATCTTTGTTTCGACAATTCAAAAGTGCCTGTAACTGGCTTACTTGAAATAAATGCTTTGATTTTGATTTTGAAGCTTCGGTAAAGCTTTGTTTGCCTCTAAAACCGATAATCCAGAAGCAGTTACGCTCTCGTAGGTAGGTACCGAGTCTAGAATACATAAACCAGAAAATATGAGGCGGAGTCGCGCATGAAGTGTTCGTAGTAGGGTACCATCGTATTTGTTGGTAGAGCGGCAACAGAAATACACATTCTGTGAAAACTTCAACTGTCTACCTATTACGGATCATGAAGCCCACTGACAGACAGACAGACAGACGGACGGACGGACAGCGGAGGCTTAGTAAAAGAGTCCCTTTGGATACCCTTCGGGTACGGAACCCTAAGAAGAAAACAAAATACTGAATTTGAAGAATTTAAGCTTTTGAGTTAAAACTACATATGTCTACGGGCAGTTGAATGCATTATTCGTTGACCCTAAAAGACGATATATGTTATGTACGATAAAAAATCGAATCTTTTCATCTTACAAATATGCCTCATCCAGTCCATCATGTTTACGTCATAAGGGTCGCTCCACCCCACATATCCCATTCATGATCTCAACAGATTACTCCTCGTGCAGGGGTGGATTATTTGAACTAATTATCGAATTGTCTCCGGCACGCATGATTCACCCCCTTGCAATTTTATACCAATTCGTTCCGGGGGGTGAAACGTTCGGGGAATAAGATGACTCATCGCTTTAGTGTTTTTCGATAGTTGGGTCGGATGTGGTCTGTGTATCCTTCCATCAATATCCAATGAGATTTAAATAGGATTTTCCGGAGTTTTTTTGCGTGATTCTTTGTTATTGCTGCATTAGAAAAATATTGTATTTTGTATAAGAAAATTATAGAATCAAACTGCTCATAAAAACGTTGCATGTTTCCATATTTTAATATCCATGTTCTATAAATATAAAGAAATAATTACCAAGCTTAATAAACTTAAAACACGTAATAACTGTATAATGATCCCACTCGGAGTTAACCCTCGCATGCTCACGTCGCTGCTAAATATCACAGGTGAAATAAAAATGTTACAAAGTTTCTCGGCCGGTTAAAAATATCGCCGCAGTAAGTTTTCAGCGCTCCACGACGTCAACGCTCGACCACTGCAGTGTTTTGAGAGCTGTCATTTTATTTTTCTTCAAGAATTTCTATATTCTTTTCTGCAAAAATATTTTCGCAAAATTATGTAGAACAAAAGTTATCGTACGAACAAAGATATTACGTAAAATGGCTTATATGAAAATGTAAGAGAAGTCTGAAAAGAAAAGGCCTTTTTACGTAATCCTGGACGTAATTCCGAATGAATGTACCGACATACATATATCTCCGTGAACTTGAAACCCTACTTAGTTACAGAACATTTAAATTCTCTTGAATATGTAATCTGTTCTAATCCTAAACATTGTACGCAGTATTGCTTACCATTTGTTTGAATATTTTAGCAATTACGAATACTTCTGTCGCTTATATAACATTTTATTATTACAAACATAAAGGTAAAGTAACAAAGACATGTCAGAAAGACGTCACGGTTCGTCATCGTATAAATATATCGATTATTCATAAACATTTCGACTCGAGTATAAAACATGTTGAACTTTCTAACATTTTAATAACTAAAAGTAAGTAACCAAAGAATGACGAAACTTTGAAAGAACAAAAGGATCCAGATAAAAGGACAAATACTATAAACAAAGGACAACCACTTGTACCAAATAAAGTATCAACTTACATCACAAACGAACAGCGGCAATAAAATCCCGAGCTTATCTGACAATCACAGGTAGCCAAATAGCCAAAGCCAGTCACCACAATACGTAAATCATTGCACTATGTCAATATGCTGTTATCACTGCTACTTATCACGCTGTTAATCACACGCAATATTTCATTTACGTTATTGGCAACGCTACGAAACGTCACTGCAGGTGCGGGGTTAAGCTACACGCTACGCCAGTGCTACGTTGCTACGCGCGTAGCTCGGTGCTACGGGCAGCGGTGACGACGCCTGAGGACGAACTGCGTCGGGTGGCGCGCCGATGTCTCGCGCATGCGCCTCACCCTGCGTAGGGGATGGATTCGCATAGTCGTATCATTCTCGTTTTCCGATAGGTAAGTTATAATATTCGTAAAGGAAAATAGTGTGCGGAAAAATGTAACGTGGTTTTGGGGTGGAGAGGTTCAAGTAAATATCCAGTGCTACGCTGTGTCTTTCTCGTTTATTTTTTATTTTACTCGGATGGCCTGCTCGGTGAAGCTGTCACAAACAATACGCAAAGTTTTCACAGATTACAATGTTCTAAAAGTACATTATTACTGCCTGGATTAGTCTGCCTCAATTTTCTTTGTCAACTTAGGTATCTTGGAAGTTTATTAAAAAGTTTGATGATAAACTTGGGTCCATATTAATAACGTTCTCGTCAACGTTGTCGCGGGTGACGTCAATTACGTCGCTCTCATTTTGACGTCAGTTGCCAGACATGTGGTAATTAAGTTGATACGTAATTAAATTAATCAAATTAAGGTACAAGGTCAAGAGTATTTGTGAGATATATTTCTTGAATATTAGAGCCGTCTTTACAACTTAATGATTTTATTACAAATTAAGATAATAATAATTTATTTTCTATAACTTCCAAACACATTACATCAGTGTGGTCTCAACCCCTGAACTAGGACAACCTGAATGGCAGGGGGACAAAATTAACTAAAACTAAATTTATGTCTATTGTAGAAAATTGACTCAATATAAAACAAAAAAAAAGAAGATTAAGATTAAATGACAAAAACTAACAGAAAATAAAATGGAAGGAAGGTAAAATAAAACAAGGGCACATTTTCATAAATATGGAATGGAAGTAGCGTGTGTGTGGTGAGTTGTGTGTTGGTGAGTGTGTGTGTGTGTGTTATGTGTATTTGTCACTATGTTAAAATACTGATAAGGGTTTCAGTGTCGTCGAAGCTATAGTTTTCCAGCCGAAGATGAAGATGTGTTGGCATGTTACAAGTGTAAATGTACGGTTATGAGCGTGGACGAAGTACCTATTTGAGGATCGCAGCAGGTGGTGTACAGTTTCTAGGTATAAAGGGTAAAATTTGTTTGTAGTAATCTTCGGAACTACTGATCCGATTCCAAAAATTCTTTCACTAACGGGAAGGTACGTTATCCCTGAGTGCTATAGGCTACATTCAAAACATTAACCTGTGTTAAGGCCCTTCTAACCCTAAAATTAGCAACTCTATTTGTGATCGTTCAAACTTCGTTTGAAATACTGTTAGAATAAAGTTCTAATCAGCTTGCACTACAAAGCGGTTGTTACGTCAGTCACTGCGGCCGAATAGTGCGAAATGAGTGGTTTTTTGCGATTTACAAAAAATCTTTTGATTGGACTAAAAAAATAAAACCTGCTTTATAGTTAGTTCAGTTAGTATGCGTTTCATGATCTAATTTGAAGTACTTTTTGAATACTTACCAGCGGTTTATTGTTCGATTTGGAGGTAACTTTGGATTTTTTTTCTATCGAGAAAAGTTTATGGAATCGTGTTTTCGTCACACATAGGACTTAGCATTAATCCTCAACTTTACCATATATTTATTTCAAAATTAATGTTGCAGTATTTTAGGCGTAACGGAGGATCATGCTAAGCCATTTGAGAGAGTATATAGCCCTTAATTTCCATACATAACGGGAGCGAAACTGCGAGCAAAAGCTAGTGTTGTATAAATCAACAATTCTGTCAATAGAGTCGGAATTTTTATAGTGAAAATAAATTAATATTGTGAGTCAACACGTCGGAGCGCTCTTTTGTGACCCGTCGCGCACTCTATACGGGTCAGACGTATTTACCTAGCGTTATGAGATGTACCGAATTGTATGTCGACTGAAATGATTTCGAAAAAATGTGGAGCAGAGCCTGTGAAGGCCCATTACTAAAGAGTTATTTGAGTGCAATAAGTGAGAATTAGAAGACGTATGTTCAGCTACGATGGGGTTAATATGTGGATTAATTTTAAAAGAATCATTTATATTAATTATATTTAATGACTCTACATTTACACTACTACATCAGCCCATAACGTCCACTGCTGGACATAAGCCTCTCCCATGATGGGAGGAATTAGCCGTAATCTCCACGCTTGGCAGGCGGATTGGAGATCGCAGTGATGAAAGACAAACAGAAAACGCTGCTGCCCATTCTCAGGTCTACGGAGGCGCAAGGTGTTCTGCCTCAGACATTAGTCGCCTTATACGACACCCGTGAGTGTAATGGGTTGGTTCTATTCTACTTTGCCGGATACCCCACGGCTTACTGCCGACTACATTTACACAGTTACATAAAATGATACCATGAATGAACCACATAATTCTAGAAGTCATGTAAGTACTGATCAGTTCATTAAATTCGTTCGTCCAGAGTCCAGGGAGGCTATTCACAACGCTTCGGTTCGATTTCGATTCGGAAAGTCGTATGTATATCTCGCTCGAATTTGTAATGCCAAAAAAAAGACAGACATACGACTTGTCGAATCGAACCTGAATCGAAGCGTTGTGAATAGCTATGCTGTTTGGTTCTGTCAACTTCTGTCCAGCTCGTCCCACCATCTCCTGCGAGGTCTACTGCGTTGCCTTCTGGCCCTGTCAGGGCTCCAAATAGTGGTTATTTTAGCCCACAGCTCGTGTAACAGAACCAACGATCAGTGGTTCACATTGGCCCTGGATCGAACGATTTGGCAGTCATGGGGAGAGATTTTGGCCAGCAGGGGGATGACACAGGGTAACAGTAAGTCCTGTTTGTCCTAGTGTCTTTGCATTGGCACGGCACCAATCAGCTTGCTGTGAATGTGACGATTATTTTCATAAAATCCTGATATATATCATCATCTGCCTAGCCTTTTCCCAACTTTGTTAGGGTCGGCTTCCAGTTTTACCGGATGCAGCTGAATACCAGTATTTTACATGGAGCGACTGCCTATCTAACCTCCACAACCCAGTTAGTACCGGGTAATACGACAACCCTTGGTAAGACTGGTTGTCAGACTTTTTGGGCCGCTGACTACCTAACGACTGTCAAAGATCTACAAATGACAGCCGGGACCAACGGCTTAACGTGCTTCCCGAGGCACGGAGGAAACTCGGTATGTAATGGGTGGTCACCCATCCATACCACCCTAGGCAAGCACGGCTTAACCTAACGATCGATCCGAGCGGCTGTTATTATTTAGCCACGAGCTCCTAAAACATTTAGTTTTAATATTTAGTAGTACCAATTCAAAAACAAAACGATATTACTATACAACTCGCAAATTGCACCACAGAACATAGTTACGCGGGTGACATGAGAACCGAGCTACATACATATATTCCTCCGCTTACACGGAATTTCATGCGACAGTTTAAACGTTTTTGGCGCAGGTAACAATGTGTCGCGGAATCCTAAACTAGATGAATGTGTGGCCATAAAAATTTTACTAGTGCAACAGCGATTTTAGAACAAAAAAATAACGGAACCCGACGGGTCATACATAGTGCTATGAAATCTAGTTCGTTTGAAAACTCTCTGTATTGTTAAAAATATTTTATGGATGCGTGTTCAGTACACATGAACGCTTTGATGGATTTCAGTTTTCAGTTGTAACGTATAGCATTTTTGTTGAATTTTACTTCTTTTTGTTATTGATGTATAGTGTACAGGTTCGATAAAATTGCTAGAATCAACATGCGAAAATTCATGCATAGTGAGGAATAAAATTTTAGTTTGTATCACAATTACATCTACGGCGTCCCTACATGAGTTCGAAATACTATTCTGCGAAAATTGTTACATCGAAGATTATTTATCGATGCCCTGATAATGCGACGTTACGTTTTAACGCCTTTTTTGTTTGATTTTTCTTAATATCGATAACCTTACATGGAACCCTTGTTTCTTCAACGTTTGTTTGTTCTTTGTAACGTTACTTCGAAAATATTTGGTCAACACATTTTTCTTTCAATTAATGGTAGTTACATCCAAGATTACGATGGGAACCATCAATAAAAAAACTGTTTAGTAAAGTACTCACAAAAAATTATGAAATGTTTTCCTTCAGTTTTCATTTTCCAATACATTTTTAATCACTGAAATAAGTAACTATTGTGAAAAAGCTTAACATAAATAATCAAGATTAACAACTTCAACAACAACAGATTAACTCTTGCACACCTGTTCGACTTTAGCTATCACAAACTTTCCAGACTTAAGTACAACAATTTACAAGATCCTAATTATCTGAAACATCTTAGAATCTTGTTTATCTTAGTCCGTTCGTCAGTACCTATAACAGTCGATATTATTATGGTGATGAGGATATTATATATCTGCCTAGACTTTAAAGCAACTATGTTAGGGTCGGCTTCCCGAATAACCCCATGAAGCTAAATACCAGAATTTGACCTGGAACAACAGCCTACCTGACCTTCACAACCCAAGTACGGCGTAAAACGGGCCCCTTAAGGCCCTTCTAACCCTAAAATTAGCAACTCTATTTGTTGTGGTTCAAACTTCGTTTGAAATACTGTTAGAATAAAGTTCTGATTAGCTTGCACTACAAAGCGGTTGTTACGTCAGTCACTGCGGCCGAATAGTGCAAAATGAGTGGTTTTTTGCGATTTACAAAAAATCTATTGATTGGACTAAAAATACATAAGACCTGCTTTATAGTTAGTTCAGTTAGTATGCAAAGTTTCATGATCTAATTTGAAGTACTTTTTGAATGCCATCGGTTTTGTTCGATTTGGAGGTAACTTTGGATTTTTTTTCTATCCAGAAAAGTTTATGGAATTGTGTCTTCGTCACACATAGTACCTAGCATTAATCCTCAACTTTACCATATTATATTTATTTCAAAATTAATGCTGCAGTATTTTAGGTGTAAAGGAGGATTATGCTAAGCCATTTGAGGCATGGTAGGCCCTTAAGCTATGGCTTGAGCTGCCCGCGCCGCAGCCCGCGCCCGCGTGCCCACTATGGACACTCCAATGAAGTTCATATGTTTTGAGGTCGTCGCACCGCGCCCGCACTGCACCCGCGTTTGCAGTTTGGCTGAGCACTTAGAAGACTGTTGGTCAGAATTTAGGACTTTCGACTATCGACGATAAATGACAGACGGGACCAACGACTTACGTGCTTTCCGAGGCAAGGATGGTCTCGATATGCAATAGATAGATCCACCAACGGTCATCCACGGGCCGTCCTCGGCAAGCACAACTATTACTTGCTATTAGGTATAACTGAGCCACGACCTAGTTAAAAAAAGCATTTATCTTCAGACATAGAGATCGACTGGAAGCTTCTAAGCGTTTTATTTACAAGTCCTCTGAAGGCCTAAAAAGGCCGCTCTATAATAGCAGAATCGAATTCATGAAAGGGTTACAAAGTGACAACTGACAATTGATAGTATTAATTGCGCCTGCGACCATTTTACGAATTATAACGATATTCATAATATTATTATCATATTATGATTCAGCAAAAGCGGTCTTTTTAGGCATGCATATGAATAAAGCACTTTAATAAATGATATTTTAATTTTATTGCCGGTTGTTTTTCGATTTGGTTTTTAATTGCTCGAGAGGTGCTACGTATGGGGTTTACGATTGTATTATCAGCTGTTTTATTTAACACTAGCGGACGTCACGCAGTTTCACCCGCGTAGTTCCCGTTCCCGTGGGAGTACGGAGATAAAATATAGCCTAAAATATTTACTCGGTAAAGACGTGGCTTTCTAATGGTGAAAGAATTTTTGAAATCGGCGCAGAAGTTTTTGAGTTTATTCATTACAAACATACACACACACCAAAATACAAATCTTTCCTCTTTATAATATTAGTGTAGATTCACAAGCTCTATACCATAACCTGGAAATCCTTTTTCAGGTAGAAGAAAATTTCTAGTATCAATATATTTAATCAAGGAGTCTTTCTCCTTTTTTGTTTTATCTATACTAATACAATGAAGCTGAAGAGTTTGTTTGATCGTACGCGCTAATCTCTGGACCTACGATATGTTTATTTTTGATGGCCCGAGCTTTGAATGATGCAAAAAGACAAACGGCGGACGAAACCGTGGGCAAAGCTACTAGGAAATACAAAGGCAAACGGTTTAATAACTATACAATTTACGGACGACTAAAACTAATATGTTGGGTAATTTTAAAACAAGTTGAAAAACATGGTGAAATCTAGTTGATAAAAGCCGTTTTTGTCAAGATAATGACAATGAGTTATGGTCGGTCGCCGTCACCGGTGTTGTGGCGTCGTTCGTACGTTTTAGCTTTTAGTGCTTTATTTCTAGGTTTTAATTTGTTATAGATGTTTTAGTCACGGTACATATAGCTGTCATTTGTTTTATGGTGACGAATTTGGTGAAATGACGGTAGTAAAGTATGAAGCAACAGATTAAACATGATACCTAATCTTAACTTATGTGTAGGTAATACTTAGGTAAAATAGTAATTATTCTAGTATTAAACCTTATTATTGTAAGATGGTTTAGTATATACTAAACATTAACATTAAACTTGCAATTAGTATTGAAGTATCGATGCTTTTTCAAGTCTTTAAAAAAGTGCGAAGTACGGGAGGGTTGACATTGAAATAATAAGTTATAAATGTATTAGTTGGTACTATTACCAACTACTGCTTCCAACTGGTGGTGGTGGTGGTGGAGCATGTTTTTCTACCACAATATATCTAAACCCAGAAATTTAGAACTCTTACACACTTACACAAGTATAAACAGTGGTCTTAAAAACAGAACAAAAGATAAAACAACATACATAATCGCTATAAAGTAAGGTTATTTTACGGCATCTCATATTTCATCGAGTTTTTGGGTTCCGTACCCAAAAGGTCTAAGCCATCTACCCTCTTGTTGCGGGAACTTGGTAATAATATGGTTCGTCAGACTTTCGGGCAAAACAATTATGTTCTGGAGTAAAGCAATCTTATAATTTAAAACAATATGAAATAAAAACAATTTCAATATAATTAGAAATGTGCAAAAAATACGAAAGTAATAAAAATTGAGGACACACTTTAATAAACGAGCGAATAACGAATTAAAAAAACCAAAGGTAGAAGGTACGAAGATCTACAAGCCATCGAGAAACTTTCGGTTTTAAAAACTGAGTGATATTATTAATAGTCCTTGCAAGAAGTTCGCCTTTGAGATTGACGTTTAAAGGAATACTTAATTCTTATCTAAAACTTCGGTCTTGAAGCAATTTTCCGTTAGATTTTCCTTTCATTTTTAAAGCTCAAATTACTTCTAGCTTTTTTTGCCATATTTTTATTTTGGTATATTTTAAATTGTCGACTAAGAGGCGCTAAATATACAATCTGTTCGGGTCGGCATGAGTCTGTACAGGCGAGCGGCATTCTAAAACAAATGTAGATAAACGAATAGCCATAATTGCGCCGAATATTTACCGTACCGTAGTCGTATTGCGAGAATCTGTAATGCTTACCTGTAACAAAAACAACACAATAATTAATCAAGGAAGTTGAAAGTACATACCCGGATGCCGACGAGTTTGTTAGTATGAGCGCGCTAATCACTGGAACTACCAGTCGGATATGAAAAATCTTTTATACATTTCATAGCTCAATTCATAACGCTACGCTACGACCCTTTATTTTTTTTTTATTTTCGGATGGGAAATCATCAAATAACTCCTCCCGCTCTGGGCGGAGCAGGAGGGAGTGTCAGACTTTTACTGACTAAAACCCATCCATGTTCCTTCATCGCCCTTTGTGTTCCGGGGCCACGGTATCTCTTTCGAACAGTCCCGCAACCCCGGCAGGCATCGGTCCCTACGGACCCCTTCCCTTTTGCTGACTCTCTTTGAGGCGCGCGTGGAACACGAACGCGCCGTCGACACGGCCTGTCGTCATGAGACGGACGGACGGCGAGCTAGCCCATAGCCCACCGTCCACAGGCCCGCACCTACGGTGGCCGGGGGCCACGTGGTGGTGGCCCCCGACGCCCGGGGCGTCTCCCGCGGCGGCCGGGATGTTGAGAGGTTCTCTCCCTCTCACGTTCCGCCACCTCCTTCTCTAGCATTACTGCTTCGCAGAAGGAGGTGACGGCGTCCCATTCCGTCTCGCTCCGGACCATGGCTTGCATCAGGGCCGGACGCGAGAGGTCGCCGCCGCCGATCGCCGCTTCGAGGACACGGCGGTGCTCCGCCCACGCGGGGCACACCTCCACCGTGTGTTCCACCGTGTCCTCCGGTTGATCCTCACAATGGAAGCACCCGGGCGTTTCCTCCCGCCCGATTCGGTGCAGGAACCTCCCGAACACTCCGTGTCCGGTGAGGACCTGCGTCAGGCGGAAGGTGAGGACGCCGTGGCGTCTCTCAAGCCACTCCCCAAAGAGGGGACTTATCGCCACTATCGTGGCGTGGTACCCTTAAGAGTCGAGCAAAAAGAGAAACGGCGGGTAAAACAGCGGGACACAACTAGTATGTTAGGAAAAGAGCCTCGGTTAAGCTGTAATTGTTTCAAGCCAATCTGAACATGATTCCGCGATGGTACATGCCGATCGGCGAGTCGATTAAAAGTAGACCATGTGTGTGTAATTGCTTCGGGTCGGAATGTGGTTTAACAAATACCGACCCGAGCAAAAGTGTAGAGTTCTCAAGTTTACGGCAATGTCTGTGAGTGAGACATAAAGAGTCGACTAAGCGAGTAATCGAGTCTATCGCCGGAATCGATACAATCATTCTGGTCACGAATACGGTTCTCGAAAGTTCCGAACACGAAGTTCCGTTTCACGTAGCATAACGGTTTTTCAACATTATTATCGTTTTGAATCAAGTTTTGTCTCGTTGGTTTAGTGGTTGTAAGCACTTACTGCCGAGTATGGGGCCCTGTATCGGTTGGATTCCCGGGTTGGGCAAGGTATTTTTCCACAAGATTTTTTTCAGTAGCTTGGATTTGCGCCCGATTGATGGCAATAGGTTCACCCTCAATTATATGGGACTTACATGTTATTGGAGAAATGTGGGTGTACTGTATAATAATATGGTATTCCTTTGCCTGTTCGTCTTTTGTTATGAAAATCGAACGATTGTAATGAATTGCATTTAAATCGACTACATTTCAGTTTAATCACCAGCTCAAATGTTAACGTCATTACTGAATCTGATATGACTTCATTAAACCTAATAATACGGACAGCATTTATACAACTGAAATTCGATTAATTTCGTAATGTGTTTAGGTTCAGATCAATCAAATTTCTGGCTTTATGTAATCAGAAGTTAGTAGATAACAGTATTGTCTGTAGGAATACCAATTAGAGGACCGGAAAAATCGCTACGGACAAATTCCAGAGACGGCTGCGGACACCTCCATACAAGTACTACTGATGTATCTGTCCGTGTTGGTTGTCCGCAGCTGGATCGTAATACTCCGCACTAATTTGATTAATCTCAGTCAGTCCTTGTCCAAGAAGATTTCCATTTTATTTAGTAGCTGAAATACTAATGCTTCTCCCGGGACAATACCACCGTAACTATCACATCCACCTAGAATGTTAGACGCTGCATAAATTTCGAAGCATTATCCATTCCTCATTTTTACAGTTTCACCCATAAATTACATTGTAAAATGTAAACCAAATAGCTTGTTCGGCCGTACACCATTTATTCAAGGCTCTCGTTATCGTACTTCAAAGAGAGCAAGCGTAAAATAAAGCATATTATTATTTCTTTCCTCTCCCTGATTCGCAAGGTCGTGGATATCGAGTGAGCATTTGAGCAAGCGGAGCGCTAAAACTATCGCTTTAGTCTGCTCAGTCGGCTCGCGGGCGTCAGACGATGAAATTACACGAGACTTTGCCAAGAATCCTATAAATCTAAGACTGTTTACAATTATATATAGATCTTGGTCTAGCTGCAGTTAGACTGTAAGAGGATTTTGTCCGGCTTTGAAAATACGTAGTTTAGAGTAAAATTGTTTGGTTAGTGAGAACATTCTTCTAAATGAATGAGACGAATATTAAATCTATACTATCTATACTAATATTATAAAGAGGTAACATTTGTTTGTAAGTTTGTATGTAGGGGGTAATCTCCGGAAGTAATGAACCGATTTCAAAAATTCTTTCACCATTAGAAAGCTACATTCACCCTGAGTGACATAGGCTATATTTTATCCCCGTACTCCCACGGGAACGGGACTACGCGGGTGAAACCGCCTGACGTCCGCTAGTGGAAAATAAAATGAGGACAAAGTTTTAGAAATATCACATTACGAAACAAAGGACACTTTTTGTGGAAACGTAGCGTATAAAATACCAGTTTCCCAAAGTCCATTCTGTGGCTAAACTGCAAACAAAAAGAACACAAACTTAACGTCCCATTTTTTCTCTATCCACACTTGTGTACAAACTTACCCCTTTATGACCCTAAACGACTCAATTACGACAAATAATAATAAAGAGGCATCTGCAAAGTTTACCGACGATCGTGAATGCACTCATTTGCGAACGAAATTGCATTGTATCTTCGGTGTTTATTCCTTAATTTGTTATTCATAACAGAGTACGAAATTGCGATAGTGGCAAACTTGGCCGGGGCTTGCAGTCGCGACTACTTGCGACTTGACTGTTTAGATACAAACTCTGCCAGAATAAGGAGTTCACAAGTTTGTGCTGAGTGTATGACTTTAATTGAGTCGAGATTTATTGTATTTGTTGCAGAATAAACGGTCTGGAATACGGTTATGAATGTTTTTTAAAACTCAAGTTTTTTCTTTGTAGGTGGGTCGTTCTTCTTTTTTAGTGACAATGGTCTGTCACTTACTTCATTTTGTGTCACATTAGTGTGGATTATTATGTATTCATTGTTTGAATCTACATCCTCATCGCTTTATACCTTTTAATACTAAATAATCTTTAACTTTCTGTAGTTTATAATTGTTTTGCATGTGTTGATTTTTCATTAAATACCGTGACAGAGTAGTAATTCATAATGATGTCCTCCCTAAAAACTGGCCAAGTGTGAGTTGGACTCGCGCACGAAGGGTTCCGTACCTCATCTATACAAAATTAGACAAAACGTAAAAAAATAACGTTTTTTGTATGGGAGCCCCCCTTAAATATTAATTTTATTCTGTTTTTATTATTTGTTGTTATAGCGGCAACAGAAATACATCATCTGTGCAAATTTCAACTGTCTAGCTGTCACGGTTCATGAGATACAGCCTGGTGACGGAGAGACGGACAGACGGACAGACGGACAGACAGCGAAGTCTTAGTAATAGGGTTCCGTTTTTACCCTTTGGGTACGGAACCCTAAAAAAGGACTACTCTGTCACAGTGTTTTCTCGAAAATCGCGAACAACACAAACAACATTATGGACATGAAAACAAAGATTAAATCATTCAAATGAAAATTAAATGCATTTGCAAAAAATATCAAACACTGAAATCAAAATATTGTTACTTGAAAAACTCGAAAAACTGAAAAACACCAATTCATTGTCACGAAAAAAGAATAACGAGGTACTAATTAATTCTGACTGCCTTGTTGGTCTAGTGGTCGAATCGCGACAGCTGATTATGAGGTCCTAGGATTCATTTCATTACCGGGTCGGTCGGGCAAACTGTTATTACGTTTTTCCATCAGGTATTTCTCAGTAGCAGCCACGGAGTCTGGATTTGTGACCGGTTGATGGGAATAGGCTCGCCCCATGGGACTTAAACATAACTGGCGAAATGTGGGTGTACTATTAGGTACACTTCTGCCTAACCCTTCGGTGATTACAAGCTTGATGTTATCTATCTATACTATAATATTATAAAGAGGTAACATTTGTTTGTAAGTTTGTATGTAGGGGGTAATCTCCGGAAGTAATGAACCGATTTCAAAAATTCTTTCACCATTAGAAAGCTACATTCATCCTGAGTAACATAAGCTATATTTTATCCTCGTACTCCCAGGGGAACGGGAACTACGCGGGTGAAACCGCGGGACGTCCGCTAGTGTTATGTAATTAGTTCTGCTTCAGATTACTTTAATCGATATGCCGTCATGGAAAAAGACAAGTCACAGTAAAGACGTAATATCTATACTAATATTATAAAGAGGTAACATTTGTTTGTAAGTTTGTTTGTAGGGGGTAATCTCCGGAAGTAATGAACCGATTTCAAAAATTCTTCTCACCGTAAGAAAGCTACATTCACCCTGAGTAACATAGGCTATATTTTATCCGCGTACTCCCACGGGAACAGGAACTACGCGGGTGAAACCGCGGGACGTCCGCTAGTGTTATGTAATTAGTTCTGCTTCAGATTACTTTAATCGATATGCCGTCATGGAAATAGACAAATCACAGTAAAGGCGTTCTTGAAGTTAATAAACTTCTATTACAGTGCAAATCTTTGCTGAATAGCTTTTGATTGAATGCAAAGTCATTCACTGTTATTTAATAAACATAGCAATTTCAGCTTATTTGCCAACCGTCTCTTCTCCTACTTCAAATTACCCTTTTCCACTTCGCTCCTTGTTTTTCCTACACATTCCAGATACCCAGACACTTATCACTTGGAGATCTAAGCAACAGTGTACGCGGAATCGCCGCCTGGCGCCGACCGGCCGCGGCGTGCGAACCGCAGCGCAATTGCGATCTTATCATCCACTGCCTCATTTACATTTAGAAATGTGCAATACAGAGATATAGGTGTCGATTCTGTTGTGCACAAACTAAACTTAATTTAGGTTACTTATTTCTATCTTTTTCTCTCTATTAAAACGAGAATGAGACTGACGTAATTTAGAGCTGACAAATTTAGTTGACACTAATATTTCCATACAAATGAAGTGTGCACGTAAAAACATGTCGACTAAAAACACGGTGAAGCGCAAGGCATAAACTAGTTTGACATCTCTAACTTAGTTCATAGCTATAGCCGTCCTTTTCTCGCACTGCCTTTTAGTAAAAGATAGCAATAGCCTAAATTAAGTTTAGTTTGTGCACAACAGGATCGACACCATAGTCCCACGATTTATTTTAACGATTCCTCTTGATCTTCAAAGGAATCGATGTATCTTTGAAAGCTTTAAATGTTAGCTTTGAAATCGATTGGGTAGGCGTCGCTGACCACAGACTGCTACCAACTGATACTCTGATTAACATATAGATATGCGATTCTCGCCCTTATTGCACCCCTCTTTCGACTGGCCAAAGACCAATGCACGGACCAAGTATTTAGGAAAATAAACATTGAGGCAGGAATCGATGGATACGGGCGCCGCCGGTCTTCGACCGATGGAAACGCTACTACACCGATGTTATCCGATACAAGATTCATATATTTATAAGTGGAATACTGTTTTATTCGATCGTAAATACTTGAAATATTATTTGTATCTTGCATGTGCGTTACTTTCGAGTTGCGAGAATTTTATACGCCTTTTACTCCGAAATATACTTCGATTGATTTACTTGAGTACTTGTTTTAAGTTTTATCATTTTAAAAGTATCTACTAGAATATATAGAGTGAATTTAGAGTGTATTAAATTCAAATTCAGAGATGTCAACGAACTTGAAATACGGTTGATATTTACACTGAATAAATACAGCCGATTTAACCCCAAAAATACTAGATAAATAAAATATTATAAAGAGGAAAACTTTGTTTGTTTGGTTGTAATGAATAGGCTCAAAAACTACTGGACCGATTTAAAAAATTCTTTCACCATTTTGAAAGCTACATTATCCACGAGTAACATAGGCTATATTTTATCCCCGTACTCCCACTGGAACGGGAACTACGCGGGTGAAACCGCGGGACGTCCGCTACTAGTACTAGATAATACGCTAGTTTGCCCGTAATCTCTCTTTGACATATTTCTAGTAATGTTTGGCTGTGCTATTGTGTCGTGAGTAGACTCAATAATAATAAAAGCAGCTTTGAGAGATAAACACTTCTTTAGGACTATAAGAAGTAATAGACACTTGGGAGTAGGTAAAAAGATGGCTCAATTTTCCTTTAAAGAACTTGATCTTGACCATAGATATAGACATACCTATAGTATCCACCAGATAAGTATGAATTAAAGGTCATTAAACCGCATACATTTATTCAAATAAATAATTCCAAAAGAGAAATAATGACATAAACTTGACCCGAAACGACCTATATCGTGATCCTTGACTTTTTCTAGTAATAAAAAACGATTCATAAATGTATTGTCGGTGTACTTACGCAGAGAAATTAAGTGAAGAGCAATGACCTTTAATACTTACTTATCTGGCGGAGACTTTAGATAATGCAAGTATCACGGTCCGTATGAAAACAAAGCGTGCTAATTTTTGACTAGCTACTATGACGTCATAAGCACTATTTAGTTACTATAAAGGGTGTATTATTATCGTCATTGCGATTATTTTTTTGTTGTACACCATACCTGGGAATCGTCTAGTTACGGAGATATTGGGGGTCAAAGTTAGAACATTTTTTTTTAAATACATGTTTTTAATGTAAGATTTTTACTTTAAACACTTCCACGACCCCCGTACTATTCAATCCATCCATCAGCACAATGTTTTGAGTGCGTTACATTGAGTTCTACCACAAAACATGATTTTTCACCCCAAAAAAAAAGTCGTTTACCAGCAATAATTTTTGCGTAAAGTTACTTAGTTTGATGTACAGAATGCTTGGTTGACGGCTTCGTGATGAGGTGGTTTACACCCTGTATAAACAAGTTACTATTCAAAAACACTACGTTTTTGTTTGGTAGTCACGTTAAGTATAAAAGGGTGTTTAGTAAACTGGTCCCACACAGGTAGATCCCGCGGGATCTACCTCTGCCCAACCCTTTCAGGATTACAGGCGTAATGCTGTGTTATGTCCTATATTATGTAAATAAATAGTATACTTACGAGTAAGATATGAATATCTTACTCGTAAGAATCGCTGAAGCGTACACAGATTTTATTGCTAGTGATACATTTCTCAAAACGGTGAAGGAAAACATCGTGAGGAAACCTGCATGCCCTAGAACCAAAAAATTCGAAGACATGTGACATCTACCAATCCGCACTGGGCCCGCGTGGTGGATTATAGCCCATTCCCTCTCATAGAGAGGAGGCCTGTGTCCCAGCTCCCAGCAATGGGAATATTAATAGGCTGATGATGATGATGACATATTTGACAGACTAACCAATTGGATTAAACCAAGAAAGTTTAGGTCAAGAGTTCGTTGACACGAAAAGGAGAAAACCGGAAATGGAAGCTAACTTTTTCCGATTTTAAACACAGATTTAGACTTTTCCCAATAACCAGTTATATGTTGGTTCTTGTTTGTTGATCAAAATAACAGTAACCAATCATTTTAGTTGACATGAAATACAACAGATTATAACGGATTGGATTTCAGGACCCAGCTGGTTGGGACTGTCAGAAACTTCCTTGTTCCATTCAAATCGAATTTTAGTCCAAATAATATCAATTTGTCTTTAATTTAAATCGAATTTATGTCAATTTAACATTCATTACGATCCAATTCGATTGAAAGATGGCGTGACAAAGCCGGAAATTGTGTCATTGTTAAACAAATCTTACTAGCCCCGTAGGGCTATATCCCTCAAATGGCTTAGCATGATCCTCCGTTACGCCTAAAATACTGCAGCATTAATTTGAAATAAATATATAGTAAAGTTGACGGATTAATGCTAAGTACTTCGTGTGACGAAAACACGATTCCTTAAACTTTTCTCGATGGAAAAAAATCCAAAGTTACCTCCAAATCGAACAATAAACCGCTGGTATACAAAAAGTACTTCAAATTAGATCATGAAACTTTGCATACCTACTAACTGAAATAATTATAAAGCAGGTCTTATGTGTTTTATTTTTTTAGTCTAATCAATAGATTTTTTGTAAATCGCAATAATTCACTCATTTCGCACTATTCGGCTACAGTGACTGATGTAACAACCGCTTTGTAGTGCAAGCTGATTTGAACTTTATTCTAACAGTATTTCAAACGAAGTTTGAACCACCACAAATAGTGTTGCTAATTTTACGGTTAGTATACATAGTATAAATGCGAAAGTTTGTGAGGATGGATGGATGTTTGTTACTCTTTCACGCGAAAAGTTCTGAACGAATTTGGATGAAATTTGGCAAATAGACGCGGGCGAAGCCGGAGGCAACAGTTAGTACTAAACTTAAGTTCACTCACATCCTAAACTAAAACCCAACTAAAAATAAAACACCAACTCAAAAGGACTAAATAAACAAGACATCGATATCGATTTCTCTCGGTTTTGGTATAGTCGCTCATCTATAAGTACTCGATACGTTATGGAGTAACGGCATTACTCTACTTACTACTACTACTCTACTTATTACTACTACTACTTACTTTAGTTTTTTTTTAAATAAAATGAGTAGGTGATTATGAGGGAGCAGCTAAACTTACATTACAAACAGAGCCTGGTAAAATCATAACTCTCTGTAGTCGGGCGCTGTCAACACCAAAATCGCGCACACTGTCTATTTGTATGGGAGAAAACGAGACGTCACTATTACTGGGCGGCCAGGTTTTAGACGAAAATAATGAATAAATATTGATATAAAAAAAGTATGGATTATTTGTAAAATATGACTCGTTAGCGGTTTAGGTATGAATATGTTGACTTCATGTTTTTAATTGCAGACCCATACGTCAAAAAAATAAAGACATAGGACCGTTAATGATGATTTTAAGACCAATCTTTGCAGTTATTTTCTATCGAGCCGATTTCGTCGAAATATGTATCGAGTCCGTCCAAGGTCTTTGAAATTGATCAATATTAACATTTTTTTTTTGCCGTGCTAGAACAAATAGTTTTTTCTTAAAAAACTGCTTAAATAACATCAATTTCAAACTCGTCCCCCTATTTACATGAACATGGTGTTACCCTACATGTGTGTGACGTCCCATATAAATTGTGTAGTCTAGGTTGATAGCGTGGCCCAGTAATATCTAGCTGCTAGCTTCTGACATGACCTCATAACGAACTATTACAGGCGACACAGAATGAACAACGTGTTTCATGAAAATACAGCGTGTATTACAAATGTGTCTTGTTTATTATTTATTTAGATACAGGATAACTAACAGCTATAAAGACAGCATATTCAGGAGTGATGATCTGTATCTCACAGATATTTTGAACACAAATTCTTGTCAAGAATGAATTTTACATTGTAACTAGAAGATATTAGCAGATCATCCACATAGACGGATAAGAAAAAATAAGGATTATAGAAGATAACTCACAAACTACCCAAGCAAAATAAATAAAAAAAATATGGAACCACCGCGCGAACTTCCTCTACCAAATGAAAAAAGAATCACTTAAATCGGACCAGTAATCATAGAGAAAAAAAAGTGTTTTAGTGTAGCTTGTGAGAGGCCTATGTCCTGCAGACGCCTGTCCTGCAGAGAGATGGGTAATAGGCTAGTTTTCACTATCAATAAATTGCAAATCTATTTAGTCCGTCAGTTAGAGCATTGGAAAATAATGGACACGTATATTTTGTTTTTGTAAATCTAAATATATAAAAGAAGAAACTGACTGACTGACTGACTGACTGACTGATTGACTGACTGACTGACTGACTGACTGACTGACTCATCTATCAACGCACAGCCCAAACCGCTGGGTCTACAGATTCCAAATTTGGCAAGTAGGTTCCTTAGGTGGTCTAGGGGTGCACTAAGAAAGGATTTTTCAAAATTCACCCCCTAAGGGGGTTAAACGGGGCTCCAAAGTTTGTATGGGGAAACAAGATTAGTTAGACTATTTTATTCGAAACTTCACAGGAGTGCTTCTATTGATAAATGAGTAGAAACGGGTTTCAGGGTTTTTCAGAATTCAACCCCTAAGAGGGGGAAATGGGGTGGCAAAGTATAAAAATCAATGCATAGCCCAAACGGCTGAGTCTAGAGATTCCAAATTTGGCAAGTAGGTTCCTTATGTGGTCTAGGGGTGCACTAAGAAAGGATTTTTCAAAATTCAACCCCTAAGGGGGTTTAAAGGGAATCCAAAGTTTGTATGGGTAAAACAAGATTAGTTATACTATTTTATTCGAAACTTCACAGGAGTGCTCCTATTGATAAATGTGTAGAAACGGGTTTCAGGTTTTTTCAGAATTCAACCCCTAAGAGGGGGAAATGGGGTGGCAAAGTATAAAAATCAATGCACAGCCCAAACGGCTGAGTCTAGAGATTCCAAATTTGGCAAGTAGGTTCCTTATGTGGTCTAGGGGTGCACTAAGAAAGTATTTTTCTAAATTCAACCCCTAAGGGGGTTAAAAGGGAATCCAAAGTTTGTATGGGTAAAACAAGATTAGTTATACTATTTTATTCGAAACTTCACAGGAGTGCTCCTATTGATAAATGTGTAGAAACGGGTTTCAGGTTTTTTCAGAATTCAACCCCTAAGAGGGGGAAATGGGGTGGCAAAGTATAAAAATCAATGCACAGCCCAAACCGCTAAGTCTAGCGATTCCAAATTTGGCACAAAGGTTCTTTATGAGGTTTAGGGGTGCATTAAGAAAGGATTTTTCAAAATTCACCCCCTTAGGGGTTGGAACGGGAGTCCAAAGATTACGTGGGGAAATAAGATTAGTTAGACTACTTTATTCGAAACTTAACAGGAATACTCCTATCGATAAATGAGTTAACATTTGTGTTTCAGTTTTTTTTCAGAATTCAACCCCTAAAGGGGGAAATGGGGTAACAAAGCCTGAACTTCAACATAGGTATTGTTTTTATGATGAACTAGCTGTTGCCCGCGGCTTCGCCCGCGTAAAGTTCGGTAATTGTCCCACTGAACCATAATAAAGGGATAAATAGTATCCTACATGTTAATCCAGGTTATAAACTATGTATGTGCCAAATTTCATAATAATCACAATTTATTATTATCATCAAAATCACCATCACTATCACAATCACTATCACAATCACTATCACAATCACTATCACAATCACTATCACAATCACTATCACAAAATATCACAATCACTATCACAATCACCATCACTATCACTATCACAATCACAAACACTATCACAATCACTATCACTATCACAACCACCATCACTATCACAATCACTATCACAATCACTATCACAATCACTATCACAATCACTATCACAATCACTATCACAATCACTATCACAATCACTATCACAATCACTATCACAATCACTATCACAATCACTATCACAATCACTATCACAATCACTATCACAATCACTATCACAATCACTATCACAATCACTATCACAATCACTATCACAATCACTATCACAATCACTATCACAATCACAGTGACAAAAGACAGACAGTGAAAGACAGTGATGGTGATTGTAATAATGATGTAGATTATTGTGATTACTATGATAATGATTGTGATAACGAGGGTAGTGATTGTGATGGTAATTGTGATGGTGATTGTGATAATGATTGTGGTTGAGATAGTGATGGCGATTGTGATCATGATGATTGTGAATACGATGATAATGGTTGAGATTACGATGACAGTGATTGTGATAATGATGATAGCGATTGTGATTACGATGATAATGATTGTGATAACGATGATGGTCATTGTGATACTGATTTTGATGGTGATTGTGATGGTGATGATGATTGTGACAGTTATTCTGAGAGTGGTGGTGATTGTGATGGTGATAGCGATGGTGATTGTGATGGTGATTGTGATGGTAATTGTGATGGTGATTGTGATGGTGATTGTGATGGTGATTGTGATGGTGATTGTGACGTTGATTGTGATGGTGATTGTGATGGTGATTATGATGGTGATTGTGATGGTGATTATGATGGTGATTGTGATGGTGATTGTGATGGTGATTGTGATTGTGATGATGATTGTGATGGTGATTATGATGGTGATTGTGATGGTGATTGTGATGGTGATTGTGATGGTGATTGTGATGGTGATTGTGACGTTGATTGTGATGGTGATTGTGATGGTGATTATGATGATAATTGGTGATAATGATGGTGACTGTGATAGTGATGGTGATGGGGATTGTGATGGTGATAGTGTTAGTGATGGTGATTGTGATAATGATGGCGGTTGTGATTGTGATGGTGATTGTGACAGTGATGATGATTGTGATAGTGACGGTGATTGTGATGGTGATAGCGATGGTTGTGATAACGAGAATGGAGATTGTGATGATGATGATTGTGATTACGATGATAATGATTGTGATAATGATGAACGTGATAGTGATTGTGATGGTGATGGTGATTGTGATTGTGTTGGTGATTGTTATAATGATGGTGATTGTGATAATGATTGTGGTTGTGAAAGGGATGGCGATTGTGATCATGATGATTGTGATTAAGATTATAATGATTGAGATTACGATGCTAATGATTGTGATTACGATGATAATGATTTTGATGACGAATATGGAGATTGTGATGATGATGATTGTGATTACGATGATAATGGTTGTGATTGTGATGATAATGATTGTGATAATGATGATAGCGATTATGATTATAATGATTGAAATGATGAGGATTGTGATGATGATGATTGTGATAACGATGATAATGGTTGTGATTGCGATGATGATGATTGTGATGATGATGATAGCGATTGTGATTACGCTGATGGTGATTGTGATAGTGATTTTGATTGTGATTGTGATGGTGATTGTGATAGTTATTGTGAGAGTGGCGGTGATTGTGATGGTGATATCGATAGTGGGGATTGTGATGGTGATTGTGATTTTGATAGTGATGGTGATTGTGATGGTGATTGAGATAATGATTGTGGTTGTGATAGGGATGGCGATTTTGATAATGATGATTGTGATTAAGATGATAGTGATTACGATGATAATGATTGTGATGACGAGGATGGAGATTGTGATGATGATGATTGTGATTACGATGATAATGGTTGTGATTGCGATGATAATGATTGTGATGATGATGATAGCGATTGTGATTACGATCGTGGTGATTGTGATAGTGATTTTGATTTTGATTGTGATTGTGATGGTGATAGCGATAGTGATGGGGATTGTGATGGTGATTGTGATGATGATTGTGATAGTGATAGTGATTGTGATTGTAATGGTGTTTGTGATGGCGATTGTGGTGGTGATTGTGATGGTGATTGAGATAGTGATGGTGATTGTGATAGTTATTTTGATGGTAATTGTGATGGTGATGGTGATAGTGATTGTGATTGTGATGATTATGAAATTTGGCACATAGATAGTTTATAACCTGGATTAACATGTAGGACACTATTATCCCTTTAGTAAGATCCAGTGGGACAGTAACCGAACTTCACGCGGGCGAAGCCGCGGGCAACAGCTAGTCAATGAATATTGACAAAGATAAAAAGCATCAAAACTCGGGAGTGGGGGGGGGCTCGTCACATCAGAACGCACTCAAAATTATAGCACGGGCGTGACGTATTGATAATTTTAAAAGCGTCGTATCTTCGTCAATTTTGGTTTACGTAACAAAAGAAAAAATACGTGTCAAATATTTTTTGATAATCCAAATGACGGACTAATTAGATTTTTTCAGTACACAAGCCTACTGATCGATTGATATTAAATAATACCTAGTTAGATTCTTCTCTTGATCCTCAAAATATGACCACACATTTCCGATACACGCTGTATAGCTATTCTAATACTTTGTACCGTCCAGGGTGTGAGAAAAGATTATGCTGTACTAGGTAATTTGACGTATTTGTTTCAAGGTAATGTATTGCGTTGTAATAATCCCCTCATTATGCCACTTAGAACACTTTTTACGTTACTATACTTGTCATTTGTGACGTTTTTAGATTGTATTTTGTTTTTCTTGGTTCATGTGCTAATAGGTTTTTATGATTTTTTAAACTGTCCAGGTGCGTGGTACTTCCTGGCCGCGCCACAAAAGTAATTTGGATCAGAGTAAAGACAAAAAAATGTTCGTAATATGTTCATTACTGTTCATGATTAAAAAAAAAAAGTACTATAACGGTTTCCGAGAAATTTAAGAAAATTGGTGGCGGGGCCAGAAAGTATACTTTCCAGCCGCGCCACTACGTACACAGCAATAAATAGTCCAATAACGTTCAAAATCATTGGTAAACAAATGTTCGCCTATTGTTCATTCTATTTATAATTAGATACAGCAAAAAAACAATCTTTTTATTAAATAAAACTACTGAATAAAAAAACTTTCAGGCGATCTTGCGATGATTTTTTTTCGCAGGTTTTACATTAATTTATCACTAGCTAATAATATGTTCATTAAGGTATGCGATTAACAGAAACAGTACTACAACAGTTTCCGAGAAATTGAACAAAAACTTACCCTACCTACCCTACCTACCCTACCTACCCTACCTACCCTACCTACCCTACCTACCCTACCTACCCTACCTACCCTACCTACCCTACCTACCCTACCTACCCTACCTACCCTACCTACCCTACCTACCCTACCTACCCTACCTACCCTACCTACCCTACCTACCCTACCTACCCTACCTACCCTACCTACCCTACCTACCCTACCTACCCTACCTACCCTACCTACCCTACCTACCCTACCTACCCTACCTACCCTACCTACCCTACCTACCCTACCTACCCTACCTACCCTACCTACCCTACCTACCCTACCTACCCTACCTACCCTACCTACCCTACCTACCCTACCTACCCTACCTACCCTACCTACCCTACCTACCCTACTTACCGTACCTGTACTTTTTTTTTAAGGAACAATTTAATAATATCAACAAATTACCGACCAGCGAAAGTAATGTTTATAAAGATTTGAGTAGAAAGCTTTCTTCACGCATGACTGCAAAAGCATTATATCTCTCAGCAAAGCGAAATTTTGTTAAATTCTTTGGTGAAAACTCTGTGATATCTTATAAAAATGTTCCGAATTCATCAGAAATTACTAGATGCAGCGCTGACGCTTCATCAAACACTTTTACGCACGATACTAGTCCGGAATTAGATGATGAAGATAATGAAGACATAGAATATTTTAATATAAGTGATGAGTGTTGGGAAGCCGTTCGTCCTAAACTTACAATACAAAAACGTAATGACCCAAATAAACCCAGTATTCACACGCATTCTAGAAAAGTGCTGCCGAAGTTCAAATGGACAAATATATTCAGTGAATGGATTTGGAAGTACACAAATAATCGTTGCATATGGTGTTTCAAACATAATTATGTTAGCGATGAATATAATGTTAAATGTACAGGCAAATGCAAAGAATGCAATGGAGAGCTAACTGTGGTTACTAGAAAAAACGGTTCATCAATTAAAATAGTTTGTGTTTTTCAAAAAGTCGATAAAAGTCTGATACACTCGAAAAAAAATAAATTGACGTCGTTTCGGAAGAAGTATTTAGCAGATAAATTGGAAAACCAATACCCAATCGTGTTGCGAAATAAAATGCTTCATGAAAGTATGGAAGAAAATGATGTGCAAGAACCACCTTTCATACCTGCTTTAAAATCTTTACAAAACATCAGATATAAAACCAAATACTACCACAAGATTGTGGTTATTGCTCTATGGATCATGTCTTCAACAAAACCTTTCGATAGTGTAGTTAGATCTGTATCTGTTGTGCCATTTTTTGTTCATTACTGGTCTGAAATGCAACAAATATTTTATAAAAAAATGTCTAAGACAATTTATACTGTCTTGAGTATAGATGCTACTGGATCAATATTTAAAAAGATTTATCCACCTAATGGCTGTACTAATTCATACGATTCCAAGCATTTATTTTTATATGTTGTAATGCTCAAACTAAAATCTACTTCCGTGCCTGTAACGCAAATGATATCTGGCAGTCAAAAGCTTGATACAATACATCAGTGGTTGCGGAGTTGGATAGGAACAATACAAAAACCCAAAGAAGTCATTTGTGACGACTCTGCAGGACTAATTGGAGCAATTGTAAAAAGTTTTACGAAATTTAATTCAACGAAGGAATACATTGATAATTGCGTTAAAATTTTGGATTTACCTGAGAAAACCCGCGATCTGCCGGATTGTTTAATTCGTTTAGACACATCGCATTTCGTAAAAATATTGTATGCTCTCGATTGCTTTAAATTTGTTGATACGCGAGTAAAACGTTTTTATATAAAACACCTTTTACGGTTAAAATCGTGTACTAATTATATAAAAGCAAAAGAAATAATTCATCAATTAGTAATCGTGGCAATACATAGGTATGATCGACATTTGAAGGATGGTACGATTAGTAAATGTGAAAAAGTGAAAGAAAAACTTAAACAAGACAAAGATTGTTACGATAGTGTCTTATTAGAGAGTTTTGAAAAAGATGTTACTGATTCATTACCGAATAGCACAAGTATTTTATTGGATGAATATTCTGGGGATGGCTCATTAATATCTTGGTATAATCATATTGTTGCTTTTGAAAAAGTTCATAGTGAGCTACATGATGAAACAGATTATGAAAATATGTATTATTTACCTGGTTTCACTGACAGTTTCAAAAAGATAGTGCCAAAGTTACCTATTTGGTCGAATGTAATGCTACCGTTTTTTAAAAAATCTGTAGACGAAGCTAGTAGTAGTAACGTCGAGAGCTACTTCAAAACCATAAAGAAATTGCTTATCCATAACAGAAATGGACTGACACGAGTTGATGATTTCATAGTACAGCATTCTGAGTTTTTATCTGGGGAAATTAGTTCTGCGCGTTGTACTTATCCTGATGTATTTAAAAATGATGAAAAATGTTATAATACTTCAGAGACAAAAAAGCTAATTAAAAAAAATGAAGAAGAAGGAGAAAGTTTTTGTGATGATTTCATAGTACAGCATTCTGAGTTTTTGTCTGAGAAACTTAGTTCTTCGCATTGTACTTATCGTGATGTATTTAAAAATGGTGAAAAATGTAATAAATCTTCAGAGGCAAAAAAGCTTATAAAAAAAAATGAAGAATACGAAGAAAGTTTTTATAATGAGTCTGTGTTTAAAAAGAGTCCAATACTGCAAGAAAATTGGCGTAACAAAGCGGAAAATAAGAAATCACTACCATTAAGAGATGCTGTGCAGCCAAAAAAACGTTACGATCAAATTGATTTCCTAATCAACGGAAATATTTCTAGTTCCGGAATAAAAGGCGTCGTATTAAGAAATACTTGTGCATTTGACGCACTTACACAGGGAATCGTAGTAGCTTGTACCGAAAAAACAAAAATATCATCATTTATTAACTCGCTTCCGTCCAATTTCTCACTAATAATAGGTGCTTTGAGACATAAAGATTATACATTTGATATTTTTAAAGATAGAACACAGTTTCTGAGGCCTTTTTTTAAGAGCACATTCCAAGGCAACGTTGAATCAATAGATTGCAGTTGCAATGTTACTTATATATTGGAGAAGGTTTTATTTAATATTATATTCAGTGGCAAATTAACGCATCATTGTCCAGAATGCAACCATATGCTAATTAGAAACCGTCCCATAATTCCTCTAAATTTATTAATACTGACAGACCGCGGTCTGGGCGCTTTAGCTGATGCAGCTTCATCAATGATGGAAGATTCTGAGCGTGATTGCAAAACTGACCAATGCAAAGGAAAACAAATTACAAAATTTGAAATTTCTAATGATCTCATATTTTTTGAATTGGATATGGATCTTTACATAAATGATATTCCAGAAGAAATAATGTTGCAAGATAAAATATTTGTATTGAGTTCAGTTATTGAATTTTTACCTCCTCTATTAAGTGATGAGTCTGGAGTGGGACATTATAGAGTACATTGCCGACGTACAACAAAAACAAAATATTGGGAGTGCTACGACGATATGTCTAAAAAGGTGTTAAAATTCCAGACAAATTCAATTAAAGTACACACCCATTTGATTATGTATATTAAGTCCTAAATTGTTAATATTAATTCCGAATAAATCCATCGCACGAACGCCTGACAGTTTTTGTATTCAGTAGTTTTATTTAATAAAAAGATCGTTTTTTTTTGCTGTATCTAATTATAAATAGAATGAACAATAGACGAACATTTGTTTACTAATGATTTTGAACGTTATTGGACTATTTATTGCTGTGTACGTAGTGGCGCGGCTGGAAAGCATACTTTCTGGCCCCGCCACCAATTTTCTTAAATTTCTCGGAAACCGTTATAGTACTTTTTTTTTTAATCATGAACAATAATGAACATATTACGAACATTTTTTTGTATTTACTCTGATCCAAATTACTTTTGTGGCGCGGCCAGGAAGTACCACGCGTCCAGGTTTGGCAGATTTTTAAGGAAGACAATACTTGGTTCCATAAATACTTACTAATGTTAAATCAGAAGGCCTAGTAGACACCATGGAGAACAGACCCAAAATTCGATCTTGATGCTCCAGCTTTACATAATCAACAAAAATATACAAAGCGAGACCGAAAACAAGACCCAGGTTCCCTCGATCTCCATCAAAAAACCTCCACATCGACAGCCCTAGTTCCAATTACTTCTCATAAGACACTCCGTCACACCAACACGTAGCATGACATGTTCGCCCGCGCTCCAATTACATCGTGTTCGCAGCCTAACCGCGCAACAGAGTGCATTAATCCTGCGATAATTAAACGAGGTTTTTATAACGGTGTCATACGCGGCCTTTGTGTAGGTTCGTGTTGTGGTAGGTTCTTGTTTCAGTTGAGTTAAGAGCCTATACTACCTCAGATTAGCAACTCTTTTTGTGGTGGTTCAAACTTCGTTTGTAATACTGTTAGAATAAAGTTCTAATCAGCTTGCACTATAAAGCGGTTGTTACGTCAGTCACTGCGGCCGAATAGTGCGAAATGAGTGGTTTTTATTCTTTATAAAATCAAACTTATGTCTTTTGGAAAAAATAAAAAAACATAGGACCTGCTTTCTAGTTAGTTCAGTTAGTATGCAAAGTTTCATGATCTAATTTTGAAGTACTTTTTGAATACCAGCGGTTTATTGTTCGATTTGGAGGTAACTTTGGGATTTTATTCTATCGAGAAAATTTTATGAAATCGTGTTTTCGCCAAACATAAGACCTAACATTAATCCTCAACTTTACCATATATTTATTTCAAAATTAATGCTGCAGTATTTTAAGCGTAACGGAGGATAGGCCCTTAAAGAATATACTTGTATAGGTATCTTATAATTTAATTGTGATGCGGAGGGATGAGGAAAATATTGAATATGTATGTAGATGGGTAATAAGAGTAGAAGAAGACCAAAGAGACGATGGAGTGACTGTGTGAAGGATGATTTGGTTCGAAAGGAGGAGACTGCTAAGATGACGAGTATTAGAGACGTATAGAAGAAGAATTTGGGATAAGAGCAAGAGAATAATGATGTAGTCGAGAAGAATGACGTGCAAAGAAGGACCTTAACACCAAGTACTTAAGGGTGAACAAAGACTGCGACATCATCTGCCTAGCCTTTTCCCAACTATGTTGGGGTCGGCTTCCAGTCTAACCGAATGCAGCTGAATACCTGTATTTTACATGAAGCGACTGCCTATCTGACTTCCACAACCCAGTTAGTACCGGGTAATACGATACCCCTTCGTAAGACTGGTTGTCAGACTTTTTTGGGCCTCTGACTACCTAACGACTGTTAAAGATCTACAAATGACAGCCGGGACCAACGGCTTAACGTGCTTTCCGAGGCACGGAGGAAACTCGGTATGTAATGGGTGGTTACCCATCCACAGACCAACCTAGGCAAGCACGGCTTAACCTAAAGATCGATCCGAGCGGCTGTTATTATTTAACCACGGGCTCCTGAACGAAGACAGCAACATGAGAGTGTAAAATTGAATATATATCGACCTAAGTGTACTAATCTCATAACAGTTTGAAGACACGTAGGTTTGAAAGACAGAAAAGAAGATTGTTCATCTCTGATGGTACGTGTGATCACCGGCACCTATAGTAACATGGCAATGCCATCGCAAAGCCAACGAAAAATTTTCATTTGCTTGAAATCACAACACCATCAACTTGAAAACAGAAAACAGCTATAAGTTTTGATACCCAAAACTTGTTCCAGAAAACTCGTTAATAAAGATTTCAATGAACAAGAAGTATCAAGTATCAAGACAGTGATTGAAACTTCTAATCATTATCCAGAGCCAATCTACGATACTGTAATGAACTCAGCGATACTGTATTTTAAATTCACAGCGAAACTTTAAATTATCTTGGAGGGAATGAGCGCAGAATTTCGCACAAGAATAAGCTTGAGTATCTCCGAGTTTGAAGGAGACTGGTTAGCTAAACATTGTTAAATGGAAGGTGCTGAAAAATAGCATGACGGTATCTTGATAAAAACTTGCATTTGCTGTAAAAACATTAGCAGCGGTAATTATTAAAAATCGGAGTGCGTGTATGACCAGATGGTATGAACGTGGACAAAGTAAAAGCAGTATACAGGGCGTCTCACGAGTACGCCACACGATCAAAATAAAGACCTTTTCAGTAAAATAAGTCACAATACTTAAGAGAGCCCTTCCCAGCCCGTCTATCGTCAATGCGAGCATGGTCAAAAAGCTTGTTGTTTCATCTAGAGCCACAGCGGTGGTATTCCTTTAACTCCACTGTCTTACCAAGCCCCGAAAACGCACTACTCTTCACTCGCGCACCTCATACCACCTAACGCGATAACACTGAACGAAAAATAGGGTTCGAAAATTTACAAAACTTGTTCCAGGAAATACGTGTTTTTTACTGTTAGAAGTTTGTGAAATAAATATTTGTCATTTAGAATGTCCACTACATTTGCAAGGCTTCAATCAGGATATTTTCTCTACTTTTACAATTATGAGTACGTTATAAACGGCCAAACTTGAGGTATAATTTGTACAGCAATTTTTGGAGGCTTATACTGAATTTGTTTCAACAAATTTTTATTTTTGGCTTAGATAGAAGCCTAGATATAGTGCACAAGATACCTATCAGTGCAAAAAAATTAAGGATATATGTGCAACAACGGCATAATCACGCACGAGCGATTGTCAAAATTCTCGCGAAAAGTATGGCGGGTTGGCCGCTCTTAAGGCCTTTCCTAGCTTTAAATATTATGACTAATTTTACTGAAAAAGGACTTTATTTTGATTTTATAAATAATTTTAACTGCGTTCAAAGATTCTGATCGTCATCAGAAATCTGGTATCTATACAGTAATCAGGTCCTGTATAAATACACCGTAAAATGTTCTGTAAATCATCTAATAACTAGCCGTTATTTTGCCATAAATAAATAATTATTGTCATTTACCCATAAATATGAACTGCTGAACAAGGGACAGCCTATAAACCATACAATTAACAATCCTTTGGGGGCAATATGACGACAATCAAAACGTTTGACAACCGGAATGTTTTATCGCCGTTTGGATACATTATCGGAGTAATGGAAAACGTTTCTCATTTGAGAAATCATAAATTGAACGAGTGTTTTCCGAGAAGGTTAGACAAAGATGTGCCTATAGTACAGAGTATGGAGCCTTTCGTAATCAATTCAATAATGCGTTCCGGAAACTGATGGGGTTGCCATGGCGTTGCAGTGCGTCAGGGATGTTTGCGGCGGCGCGTGTATATTGTTTTTACGCAATAATGCCGAACCGCGCAGCATCAATGGTGGCTCGCGTCATGGCCAGCCCTAACAGGGTTCTGAGAATGATTACTGGCAGAGTGGACCTTATGTTGTTCGCTGCTGTCAGTTACATGTGTCACCGTATCGTGTTGTTTTCTAACACTTAGTTTTTTTAAGGAATACGTTACTAACCCTATGAGCCTCCGCTCGAATAAAAGTTGCTGAATTTGAATTTGAAAGTACCTTCATATTTCTCGCTAGTTATGTCTAAGTTCCATGCAATAGGGGGCGAGCCTATTGATCAATTTAGTCTTTTGGTACTAAAATATTAACTATATATTATTTCCTTTATTCATTTCTTTACATATAATTTACATTTTTAAATATTCTTAAAATTAAAACAATAAGTATAAATAAAAATATTAAAAAATACAAAATAGTAGCCCACCAGCGCTGGGAATAAGGTCCGAGCTGCCGGTGGTCAGGGCTCTTGAGAGAGGAACCTCTTAACAATACGTGCCGTATTCAGAAGTACTGCTTTCTGAATCAAGCTCTTGATCCAGCTGCCAAACGAGAGCCTCCTAAGATGTTGGTCGATTAACTGTTACTACTAATTTGTATTACTTATATCCTTGAATAGTAAGTAAAAGTCCACTATACCTACCTGGCCACCCACCTCTGAAAATTTTCCACTGTCGACCTATTTTTGGAAGCAGTGAGCTAAATTCGATTCATGAACACTTGACATTTATAATCCCTTTATAAATAGCACCCGTCCTTGTCATTTTCATTTCAATGGAGTGAAAGGGCACTATAGCTTCATTTATATCGAAAGTTTCTTGATACGAAACCCTTGCTCGTGAAGTCGTGACACACATTCACCGAACTGCGCCCACGCCAATATCAAATGAACTAGTGAAATTAGACTCTATGTCAGCGCACTAAGGTTTCGAACTTCGATTAAGATCGGATAGCTTCGGTTGTTATCGTACGTGGTTTGCCCCCTTTAGGTACGCATAAAACGGTTCCCCACTTCATTAAGGTGAATGCTCCAACCAGTCCGCGAAATTCAAATTTTCTTACGTTTTTTGCAATTTTCAGGCCAGTGTTAAGTTATATGTTAATTAAAATATTGTTCGCGGTTGTAAGACGTATGTAGTTACAGAATTATAATCATCAAAATCATCAAAACAACCCTCTAAGTTCATATAAGTCGAGGAACGATTTTTTCAAGGTTAAAGTCATTGCTAGACCTTTATGAACTTGGAGGGTTGTATTGATGATTTTGATGATTATAATTCTGTAACTACATACGTCTTACAATCGCGAACAATATTTTAATCAACATACAACCTAGCACTGGTCGGCAAATTGCAAAAAACGTAAGAAAATTTGTATTTCGCGGGCTACCCTGACGCTTTCACCTTAAGTGTTCGACGACCTGAGCGATTAAGTTAGGAGATTTAAGCTCATTGCACACTGTACTGCACTGCTCTGCATCGCTGCTTGCTGATCCCAATCCAAGGCGATGTTGTTACGGTGCTTATACAGGGTGTAAACAGACCCTTAACGAAGCCGTCAACCAAGCATTCTGTAAGTACATCAAACTAAGTAACTTTACGCAAAAAATATTGAAAGAAAGAAAGAAAAGGCATTTATTAGCCCGCACAGGACAAAACACACAAATTAAAATGGTTAAATTAAAAGTACTTACAACTTATAAAAATTAAACAAAGAGAAAAAAATTTAAATGAAATGAAATTGGTCCTGTACTAGGCCAAAAGGATGGTGCTGTAATATTAAAAAACCGCGCCACAGCGCTGGTATTCTGATAGGGCCCAGAGTGATGCCACGGTCAGATACAGATAAAATAACAAATAGGTAAGTACATAAAATGTAAACGAAAAAATAATACAAATATGTGAAGAATAAATACAAAGAAAAAAATGTAAATGCAGGGAAGGTCCTTTTTTTTGGGGTGAAAAATCACGTTTTACGGTAGGACTCAATGTAACGCACATAGCATAGAACATTGCATTGTGTTTAAGGACGCTTTTAATAGTAAACGGGTTATGGAGGTATTTAAAGTAAAATTATGACCTAAAAAATTGGTACTAGAAAAAAAAACTTGTGAAAAAGTTGTAACTTTGACCTACAATATCTCCGTAACTAGTAGATTCCTAGGTACGATCCAGAACAAAAAATCGCAATTACGGGGAGAGCAAGTGCCTTTTGGCTTCGTTAAGGGTCTGTTAATCTGTTTACATACCCTTTAAAACGTGTATCAGAAACGTAAAGAAAACTATTAGGCTTTACAGACCATTGAACTGAACAACTTTCTCAAAGGGGTTAACAGGAAAAATATCAGATGTTCCATAACTATTCGACCGAAATGTATGGGACAGGCGATTATTTTTTTGCGATTGATGATTGATAGCAGGCCCGAAGGCACCTAACAAGTCGATTCCTGTCGGATTCCCTTCGGGGACAAGGCAACTTACGTAGTCTGGAGTTTCATAGAAAGATTTTCGAAGGACGCAAGTTGTTTCCGGGGCTGCGGGACTGTTCGAAAGAGATACCGTGGCCCCGGAATACAAACAGCGATGAAGGAAAATGAATAGGTCTGCCGGGGTTGCGGGACTGTTCGAAAGAGATACCGTGGCCCCGGAACACAAACAGCGATGAAGGAAAATGAATAGGTCTGCCGGGGTTGCGGGACTGTTCGAAAGAGATACCGTGGCCCCGGAACACAAACAGCGATAAAGGAACATGAATAGGTCTGCCGGGGTTGCGGGACTGTTCGAAAGAGATACCGTGGCCCCGGAACACAAACAGCGATGAAGAAAAATGAATAGGTCTGCCGGGGTTGCGGGACTGTTCGAAAGAGATACCGTGGCCCCGGAACACAAACAGCGATGAAGGAAAATGAATAGGTCTGCCGGGGTTGCGGGACTGTTCGAAAGAGATACTGTGGCCCCGGAACACAAACAGCGATGAAGGAAAATGAATAGGTCTGCCGGGGTTGCGGGACTGTTCGAAAGAGATACCGTGGCCCCGGAACACAAACAGCGATGGAGGAACGTGGATGGGTTTTACTCAGTAAAAGTCTGACACTACCTCCTGCTCCGCCCAGAGCGGGAGGAGTCATTTGATGATTTCACATCCGAAAAAAAGAAAAAAAAAAAAGGACGCCAGTTGTGACGATGCTGATACCATGCAGTGCTTATAACTGTGCGTTGACCTTTATTTTATATGGATGCGAAGCCACACACACACGTTACGAGGTGGGCTTATGAAATTGTTTCGGCACGTGTTAAAATGAATTTGTTATGACGGCACTAAAGCGTTTTACTAACATTTTTAGTCTGTTTTTTACTGAAATAAAGTTTATGTTGTGGCAGAAAAAACATTAAATCGATGGAATATGGCCCCGCTCGCTACCTGGGACGATACGTCGATTCGCGACGCGACTTGTGGCGCGCTCGTCATTTGTTTCCTCAGTGCCTCAAAGAGTCGTTGTCGCAAGACGCGTGTATCGCCCTCCGTAACAACTGGGCAGATTCTCAGCTGTCCAGCTTCGCAAGCTCCTGGAAAATTGGTTATAGTTTTCGCGATATATTTTCCAACAGATTTTCTATCTATGTGTTTATTACGCATTATCAACTGAATAGGTCTATAAATTTGTGTTCTGTTACTGTAGAAGATATTATCAAACAATTGTATAATAAATTCTGCTCATAAACTTGGAGCAACTATGTACCTACCTACCTATTTGCTTTTAAATTGAATCTTATCTTCACGCTCATCGTTACAATTGTGCAGGCGTTGTGACGGATTCATATCATAATTTACTTGTGAGTACACATTTAGTATGGTTATACTTTACGTTTTCATTTTTAGGATCATGAAGGTTCAACCAACCGCAAACCGCAGCAGCAAGACCGCAGCGGTAAAGCCACAATGATAGTATGGTTATTATGTACAGAGGCCCTACTCTACTAATTCTACAAGCAACATATTAGCATCATAGTGTTATACTTTTTTAGTATCAATAGATTTTTTGTAAATCGCAAAAAGCACTAATTTCGCACTATTCGGTCCGACTGACGTAACAACCACTTTGTAGTGCAAGCTGATTAGAACTTTATTCTAACAGTAGGTATTTCAAACGAAGTTTGAACCGCCACAAACATAGTTGCTAATTTAGCTCCTGTAGTCGGCTTAAGTCAAAAAGAAGCTAATAAATCTCGTTACATCAAAAAGAAGCAAAAATGCACACTCACATCTGCCTTGTAAATTATTTTTCACTCATCCTCGCCACATGACCAAACCACCTAAGCCTTTTTAATTTTTGTCACTAGATCTTCTTTTGAATGAATGAAAAAATTAATTGTCAAATTGTAAAGACGGAATACATTTTCCAAGCTAAAAAACAGTCACACGGCGTAAATATCTGCGTCCTTCATATATATCTATGCCTTTGTTTCTTATTTTCGTTTCGAACTGTGCAAACGCCACAAAGTTTAACGATTTAATATTAAAACAACAGAAACCCTTACCGTCTCAATTTGACTCACACCGCAGCGGGTACAAGCAGATACAAATACACCAATAAACATTTTAACGATAAGAGATGTACGTAGTAAAATATTCATAAGACGCGTTTAAAGATTTAGGACCGGCTCAAAAGACGCAGAGGGATAATATATTGAGTACTTTCAACCGCATTTTGGTGACTACGAAATCAGTCTTCAGAGCTGCTGAATAAAGGCGAAACTTACGACGGTGTGGTGGAGTCTACGAGTAAGCCTCGTTACAAGGTCAAAGAACCAGACAGCGCGGGAAAATGTCTGGTACAGGTAAGTAACAGTGAACGTACTTGGTAAACACGACTGGGTGCGAAATCGTCTGTATGTATGTATGACTGTGCGTTGGGTCGGGGGCGATCGAAACACGAAGTACACCGAAAACGTATCGGGTAATCCAGTAGTAAACTTCTTGACGTTCGATCAAATTTACATTTAATCCCAGCTAAAAAAGAAGCTTTCGAATTCGGGCTCGAGCCTGGTGAAGCTGAAGATTCTTTGGACAGCGAAATTGGGATTGTGGCCGAGGAGCGCTAGATGGATCCATTTTTTTTTTCCTATTTGTATTCACCTCCCGTATGTTTGCTTTTTTTATTTTTATTTTATTTTTATTTATTTATTTAGGAAAAACAAACAGTAACATATTACAGGTTTCTAATAAGGATTACATACTAAACTATTATAAATATGCTACCCACTACGTTTTCCACAGATTACTATAAATAATTATACAACTAGAGAGACTGTAAACTGTATAAGAAGTAAACTAAAATAACAGTTATTATAATAAGTTTTAAAATATATTTCAATTTCAACAAAACTTGTTTTTTTCAACTTTTCAAAACATCAAGCGAAACGTTCGAAAGAATCGTGTTTCTTTCCATAGGATTCCCTCCTGTTAATTTCTTTGTGTAACATGCGAAAAAAACACAATTTGTTTTTTTCGTGAAAAAAAAAATATATTTTCGACATTTTCAACGCTAATCCTTGGTTTGTTAGGTGTTTAAAGAATAATTATCGCTATACATGTCTTGGTTAGACTTGGATGGACTTATAACGATGGACTGGGATGATCTGGCAAGAAAGGAGGTGTCTGATGAGATGACGAGTAATAAAAAAGTATGGAAGAAGACATTCATGTTGCGCCGACCACAAATGAATTGGGATATCAGCAAGAGATAATATCTTAGTTAGTTTTTAAATTATTTAAATATTCGTCAATTTTCCGTAACATAGCTGTCAATGCACACAGCGTCAACACTACCTACAGACACCAGCGCGACGAGGGGACCGCGGCGTCCGGATAAGAGCTCGCGCGCCATTACCACCTTACACCGCAACCGCGATCGAACGCAACTTATTTATAATATTTCTATTAGATTTTATTATACCTTTTTTCAACATACAGTCCACTCTTTTATTTATCTGGGCCTATCTATGGTCCTTCGAGCCGCATGCCATGCGATTCAGATGCATGCGAGATCATTTTTAATCAAATAACATTTCATTTATGTGCTAAGTAATTTGTGATTTGAAAATACGGATAATTACGAGTAAAGTTGGTACCTAGTCAATTTGGTTAACAGTGAATTTGAATGTTTCTATACAGAAAGACGTCCGTGTGGTGTCGGACGTAAAGAATAACACCATCCCATATCTTCCCGTGGGTGTCGTAAGAGGCGACTAAGGGACTTACCAGAGAATGGGCAGCAGCGCACTCTGTGTCTTATGTAAGAACTGCACTCACTGCGATCGCCAACCCGCTTGCCAAGCGTGGCGATTATGGCAAAACCCCCCAATGAATAGCGCAACAAAGAAATGGCCCCTAGTGCCCGGCAGCCCGTCTACCCTCGACTACGGCAGCGGTCGAGGCTACGGCGTGGCAAGGGGTGCAAAGAATCTCCGGAAGGGATCCGGCTGCCAATACCAACGACTGGACCTGGCAACATATAACACGCGCACACTCCGGACCGACGAGAAGATAGCGGAACTAGAAGAGGAGTTGAGCAGGCTGCGATGGAGTATTGTGGGATTATCTGAAGTCCGAAGAGAGGGGGAGGACACGATAATCCTGAAATCCGGCAACCTGCTCTATTTCCAAGAGGGTGACCGGCAGTCCCAGGGTGGTGTTGGGTTTATCGTCCACAAGTCCCTTGTGAACAACGTGGTGAAGATCGAGAGTGTGTCGACCAGGGTGGCGTACCTTATACTCAGAATATCCTCAAGATATTCGCTGAAGGTCATACAGGTCTACGCCCCGACCTCGGCACACCCCGACGACGAAGTGGAGACCATGTATGAGGATATATCTAAAGCCATGCATGGTTCCAAAACTCACTTCACAGTTGTCATGGGGGACTTCAACGCGAAACTGGGCAAACGAGACGGGGATGAGCTGCAGGTGGGGCAATTTGGAGTTGGACATCGGAATCGCCGGGGTCACCAACTGGCTAGTTTTATGGAGAAGGAGGGCCTCTATATGATGAACTCCTTCTTCAGAAAGCGTGAGCACAGGAAGTGGACCTGGCAGAGCCCCGATGGTGCAACTAGAAATGAGATCGACTTCATCATGTCAACCAAGAAGCAAATGTTCAATGATGTCTCTGTGATCAATTCGGTGAAAACTGGGAGCGATCACCGCATGGTAAGAGGCACATTGAACATCAATATCAAGCTTGAAAGGTATCGACTGATGAAGTCTACGCTCCGTCCAGCACAGATCCAAATCCAAAACCCGGAGAGCTTTCAGCTTGAACTACAGAACCGTTTCGAGTGCCTAGGAAGCTCAGTGGACGAATACAACGATGGGTTCGTGGAAACTGTCCATACGACCGGGTCTAAGTTCTTCAAGGCGCGTCGTACAGATCAGAACAAGAGGCTCTCCGATCACACTCTCAAGCTCATGAAGGAGCGGCGTGAGATGATCCTGCAGTCTTCAGACGAGGCGTGTAAATACCGGCAGCTCAATAGACGGATCTCTAAATCCTTGAAGAGCGACCTCCGCCGCTTTAATACCGAGCGTATTAAGAGCCTATACTACCTCAGATTAGCAACTCTATTTGTGGTGTTTCAAACTTCGTTTGTAATACTGTTAGAATAAAGTTCTAATCAGCTTGCACTACAATACGGTTGTAACGTCAGTCACTGCGACCGAATAGTGCGAAATGAGTGGTTTTTATTCTTTATAAAATCAAATTTTCGTCTAAATAAAAAATTAAGTCAACACGATGTTAGATAATATTGTTACCTATCTATTAGGCTAAAAATCATCATTAACTTCCGTAGGGTTTCAGAGATCCAACACAAAATAAGTGCAAAACGAGTTTTTTTTGTCTTTTTTTTCTATCGTGATTTTTTTATCCAATCGTGTTTTCGCTTCAACAGATTTAATGATTATAAGTCCAAGTTTAATGGTGTCCAAATAGCGAACTCTTAGGTCTTATAGATACCGAGATCTAGATCGCCCAATATCACCAAAACAGCAAATACAGGCTCTTAAAGACGCGATTGAGCGGAATAAAGGCTCCAAGGTATTTGCAAGGGATCTGGCTATTGGGCAGAGCCAGCTCACGAAACTGAAGACCGACGATGGTAGGATCTTATCCGCCAAACCGGAGCTTCTGAGGGAGATCGAGAGCTTCTATGGACAGTTGTAGACGTCAACCAGTAAACCCGTCGTAGATCTAGCAAACGACCCAAGAGCTAGACTGACCCGACACTATACCGAAGACATCCCGGACGTCAGCCTGTACGAGATTAGGATGGCTCTGAAGCAGCTCAAAAACAACAAGGCACCGGGTGATGACGGAATTACGGCCGAACTCCTGAAGGCGGGTGGAAAACCGGTACTTAAGGCCCTTCAGAAGCTGTTTAATTCCGTCATACTTGAGGGAAAAACGCCACAGGCATGGTGCAGGGGTGTGGTGGTGCTCTTCTTCAAAAAGGGTGACAATGCCCGGCTGAAGAATTATAGGCCCATCTCACTTCTAAGCCATGTCTACAAGTTGTTTTCTAGAGTCATCACGAATCGTCTCGCGCGCAGGTTTGACGATTTCCAGCCACCCGAACAAGCCGGTTTCCGAAAAGGCTTTAGCACCGTGGACCACATACATACGCTGCGGCAAGTTATACAGAAGACCGAAGAGTATAGCCTGCCTCTCTGTTTAGCGTTTGTGGACTACGAGAAAGCCTTCGACTCGATCGAGACCTGGGCTGTACTGCAGTCTCTTCAACGGTGCCAAATCGACTATCGGTACATCGAGGTGTTGAAGTGTTTGTACAAAAACGCCACCATGTCAGTCCGACTTCAGGACCAAGGCTCGAAACCTATCCTCCTGCAGCGAGGTGTGAGACAGGGAGACGTCATATCTCCGAAACTGTTCACCGCTGCACTGGAGGATGTCTTCAAGGTTCTGGACTGGAGAGGGCTAGGCATCAACGTCAATGGCGAGTACATCACTCACCTTCGGTTTGCCGATGATATAGTGGTAATGGCTGAGACCATGGAGGACCTCAGTACAATGCTCGATGACCTCAGTAGAGCTTCCGGAAGAGTGGGTCTAAAAATGAACATGGATAAGACTAAGGTCATGTTAAATGCCCATGTCACACCCACTCCTATCAAGATCGGAGACTCTACTCTCGAAGTTGTAGACGATTATGTGTACCTGGGACAAACAGTCCAGTTAGGTAGGACTAACTTCGAGAAAGAGGTCAATCGTCGAATCCGACTCGGTTGGGCAGCGTTCGGAAAATTGCGCGGTATCTTCTCGTCCAACCTACCGCAGTGTCTCAAGACGAAAGTCTATGACCAGTGTGTGTTGCCAGTGATTACATACGGGACCGAAACGTGGTCGCTCACAATGGGCCTCATCAGAAAGCTTAAAGTCACCCAAAGGGCAATGGAGAGGGCTATGCTCGGAGTTTCCTTGCGCGATCGAATCAGAAATGAAGACATCCGCATGAGAACAAAGGTTACCGACGTAGCCCGAAGAATTGCCAAACTTAAGTGGCAGTGGGCAGGGCACATTGCACACAGAACGGATGGCCGATGGGGCCGAAAAGTTCTGGAGTGGCGACCGCGAACCGGAAGACGTTGCGTTGGAAGGCCTCCCACTAGGTGGACCGATGACCTGGTGAAGGTTGCAGGAATCCGCTGGATGCGAGTCGCACGGGACCGGTCAATGTGGCGACACTTGGGGGAGGCCTATGTCCAGCAGTGGACGTCTTTCGGCTGAAATGATGATGATGATGATACAGAAAGACTACTAGTATTCAGCTGCATCTGGAATTCTGGATATATTGCCGAAGCCGACTTCAATATATTAGGAAAAGGCTAAGTATAGATAGGTATATTCTAAACCAGTGTTTTTCAACCTTTTTCATGACACGAACCCCATAGTATGAAAACATTTTTGGCGACCCCCGCCCCTTCGCTATTTTTTTTTTCATTTATTTTATTATGATACAAATATTAAATCCATACAAATTTTGATGCATTTGCATAATTAGGATTCGGATAAAGATACATTAATATGTATTTAACACATTCTTTTTTTATTTTGGAATTCGATTTAATTCTCAATGTAGCAAAAACTGATCCACGATGGGAGAAATTAGTTCAAGCGAAACCTCAATAAGATGGATGTATATAATTTGTAGGTTTTTAATTTTGTTAATTTGTGTGAAAATAAATCTATCTGTCTAGGCTTTATTGTTTTATTTATTGCGACCCCCCTATAGAGGCTTCGCGACCCCCTAGGGGGTCGAGACCCACAGGTTGAAAAACAATGTTCTAAACTAAGTAAACCTAAACCATTCCGGTCGGTGTAAGTAAAACGTGAAACAACAACGTAACGGTCCGGTAAATTTGTCGTTTAGAAAGTTACGTTTTGCACAGAGGGTATTGAATATTTTCTCAGCATAAACCGAACAATTTTCCAAACTTCGTTTGACTCGTATCCAAACGTTTTAATACCTGCGTTCCACGGAGACCTTTATTAACTACTGTAGCACTAATTTCCCAACGGATGCGACCATACGTGTGTTTCTTCCAAGTCTCGACGCTGAAACTTGGGACATACATACATACACACTGCATTCAAATTGCAATAACAAAACTTTTGTTTTATCTCAAGAAGTACACACGGTTTCTTGAGCAAGACCAGAGGGATAACGTTAAAACTATTTTAATTTAATATTCTTAAATTAACTTTAAAATTCTTTTGGAGTTTGTTTTAAAATTCTCTTTGTTGTCTGTTCAGAAAATTTTAATGGTAAATTCATTTCGTTTGATAGTTGGTTAAAGAGAAATGTTGAATTGATAATTTGCAGCGGCCTTTCATGATATTAAAGGGTCAGGTCGGGGGTCGGGGCGGGGAAATGGGTCAGGTGGGCATAATGTAGTATGATATGCAGCTATACGCTCTGAAAGTTATTATATCACGTCAAGTTTTCGTATCTTCCAGTTAAGTCACGTTTTGAATATACGCTTTCAGAGTAAACATATTCATCGTAACTTATTACTCAATCCTTTTTAATAACTCGTGTTTAGGGTTCATATTTGTGTGTTACGTTTTCTGCTTGTTCTTCTATTTATGATGTTTTGTCGCCAGTAAACATTCACATGGAAACACTGTTTTAAGCTTTCACGGTTCATAACTATACTATAAATTAGAGATGCAACGGATATCCGGTAACTATTCGGTATCCGGCCCATCCAGTCTAAATTTCACTATCCGGCCGGATACCGGATAGTAACTCATTATCCGGCGGATACCGGATATTCATAAATTAGCTAAAAAATCCTTTAAAACGGACATGAAATAAGACAACAGCTAGCAATTATGATAAGTTCTATTAAAAGCTATATGTATGTACTCTAACGTCTCTAAATCATTGCACCGCACTAAAACAAGTATTTTTTAACAAGTTAAAAATTGATATTTATAATCAACAAGTGGCACGATCACTCCCGATGAGATCCGAAACCGCCCGAAATGATCTAATCGCGTTGCCCGCAGCTGTACGACGCTGAACATGTCACTACTTGCCTCAGAGAACTACTTACTCTCCGCCGGAGCTCCGGCGGCCGGATATCCGGTCATCCGGCCTCGCAGTTCGCCGAATATTCGTTATTCGGTATCCGGCCAAACAACTATCCGTTGCATCTCTACTACAAATGTCACTACGAGGAACAAGTCAAGTTGTCAAGTACGTGGAATCCAGTATTGAATATGCTCAAAAGTAGCAGCCAGCAACATAACAAGGACTCCACAAAACCTAGTGATACTGTGAGTGTTTTTTGTCGTGACTTAGTGTCGAGTTCCAGTAGTGCGCGTAGCAAAAGACAAAGAAAGAGGGCAGACAGATTTGTCTGCTCCTAACAATTTTTATCCAGCCACCCGCATTCTCCAGTTAACCCGCGATCATGGCGCTTGCAACAGCGTCGAAATATCGGGAGCTCAAAAATAAACAATTATCACGGAAGATATCCCGTAAGTGACATTTGTAGTATTCACATGGAAGTATAGGAACACTCCTGAGAATTGCACAAAAACTAAACGATATATCAACAACAATGGACGGTGCAGTGTTATAAATAATTTAAAAAAATGCAATAACTAATCGTAGCGTGTCTAGGGGTCTTAAATCACGGTAAGCCTACACAAAGGCGTACATTATGAACATTAAGGAATTGAATTTGATTGATTCTTATTGCTTGTTGTCTCCCAATTTAAAGAGGGGTAGACACACAGGCACATTGCTCAATACTGGTCAATAATGGTCAAAATATCTCAAAAGACATATCGTGATAACGCAACATGAAGCTAGTGCAATGAATATTATTATATTGTAGTATTTTTTTGCTACATGAGCGATATGGAGCTTAACCTCATTATGGGTGTGTTTGACAAATGGAAAAGAACACGATCAGTATAAATTATCTAAACTGCGTTCAAAAGAGACAGCTTTTGAACGCTGTGGGCATCAATAGTCATCATCTGCCAAGCCTTTTCAGAAACTTTGTTGGGGTCGGCATCCAGTCTAACCGGATGCAGCTGAGTATCAGTATTCTACATGCAGCTACTGCCTATCTGACCAGTCAGTCAGTGTGTCACTCGTGCCTGCCTGATCAGTGTCATCTTAATATTGACAGCTCTTGATGCGCTGATCGCGTTCTAATTCCTTGTAGAAATTCGTCCTAACTAGTTTACTCCACTAATTGCTCTAATACAATACCTCCGGTAACAGTTGCCAGGCAATAATTGCCTCAAATTGCCCGTGTCTCCTTGCTGAGGTACGTATTGAACAGGTGGCTGTCATCCCGTGATTTCCCGCGGGGGACGCCCACGCGCAATTCGTGCGAAACACAATGCTAACTGTGCGAATTTGAGCGTTAACGCAATAAGTATGGGGTATGGTTGGGCAATAATGTTATTGCCATTAGTTAGCTGTCAAGACAAATAGATTAGGATGGATTACGGCCATTTTTATTTGTAATGGTTTTTTTTTTAACTTTGTTAGTTGTTTTTACAAGTCTGATGACATGAAGATACGAATTGTGAAGGAACAGACATACTACCCCTCCTCACCTCACTTCATCAATCCAGCAGAACATCTTCCCCTGGACAGGAACTGCAGTGGCCAATCTGGAAATCTCTTAACCGTTTGCGGGCCCAGGTTGGCCGCTGTAGAAGTAATCTAGCCAAATGGGGTATCATCGACCCGTCCCAAATACGATGTCTGTGTGGAGCCCCTCTACAGGATATGCCCCACCTCCTTTCTTGCCCATCCTGCACACCCACCTGCACCTTCCAGGCTTTAAACCAGCCTTTCCCAAAGTGGGCGATAACGCCCCCTTGTGGGCGCTGCAGGCCTAAAGGGGGGCAGTAAGAGACTCAGAAAAAAAATGGGGGCGTTGTGTAGAGGCTTAGGGAACGATTTGTAATTTCATCCAGGACTTTTATACACCGACTACATTTGCTCTCGACTACAACTTGTGAACATAAACTAATATTAATTTAGAGATCGAGAGAAGAATCGATTGTTTGTTTTATTTTGAATAAAATATACTCTGTCTGAATACTATAAAGTTGCGTTTCAATAATCATTCTCATTGGCAGGTGTCGTAGAGTTAACTTGAGACCTGGAGCGCCGTTGTGTACTACCTACTGCGCTCAGGTCTTAAGTTAACTCTTGCGAGTAATAGTAAAAGTCTCGTTTAGAATGAATTTTTAATCTCCGCTAATATATCTCACTAAAATTAATTTAATTTGAAGGTCTAGTGGTTTTTAAGTAGGTGAAAAAATGGGGGCGCTAAAAAATAATTTATTCTCAAAGTGGGCAGTAGACAAAATAAGTTTGGGAACCTCTGCTTTAAACGAAGCCAACGACAGAGGCTGTGCAGGTGGCAACATACTGGTCGGGTATTATTTGAGTCTATCGACAATTCGACACGCAAAAAAAGAAGACAAGTCTGATTGCAGTATTAGTGCTGAAATATAGAAACTTCATGATGGAAACGCTAGCTATTAAAGCACCTTTTCATACATTTTGTTATGTTCTAAACATGTCTCCGTAACACATCTGTTACAGGCAGATTTGTCGACATCAGCAGCAATTGTCACAAAGAAAAATAACTTTACGTGGAGATCATGAAATGTATGGTTCGGAATATACTTAGGAATTTATTTAAACTATAGTTACCTACTTATAAAGAAAGAAAGAAAATACATTTATTCGGCACGTGCCACACGTGCACACAACATTAATCTAAACAAAAAATGTATCATTGTGTGCCTCTCTTATGAAACAGGTCTTTTCTCAAAATTGTAATCGTAATTTAACGAGAAAATCGCTTTTAAAGTACAAGATATTTTTTTTTTGTTCCAGTCTTACGAAGGGGTATCGTATTACCCAGTAATAACTGGGTTGTGGAGGCCAGATAGGCAGTCGCTCCATGTAAAATACTGGTATTCAGCTGCATCCGGTTGGACTGGAAGCCGACCCCAACATAGTTGGGAAAAGGCTAGGCAGATGATACTACTACTGAGAGATGATTATTTATATACTTATATTTACTACTGTAAATATAAGTATATACCATTCAGTTACCCATTAGAGGTAGAGGTGACTGAATAGTATATACTTATATTTACTACTGTAAATATAAGTATATACCATTCAGTTACATCTACAATAACGGTAATCGGATTGTTAGCTAGGTTACACAATTACACAAACATGTAAGCGTAGGTATCTATCAGACCCAATTATCAGATGCCTGGGTGTCGTAATACACGAGCATTGTACAATGTGTAGTCGATCTCGTCGGTAGCTACATTCGTGTTGTACGGTATGCAGGTATAGTGGTTTATAGGTAGTAAGTACATAGAGTAAACCTACTGGTATTATATATGTAAATGCGATAGAGAATCAAAGAAAGTGACACAGACAGGAATACGTGTCGTTGCTATAAATACAGCTCATCAACACCATCATAATCTGCCTAGCCTTTTCCCAACTATGTTGGGGTCGGCTTCCGGTTTTACCGGATGCAGCTGAATACCAGTATTTTACATAGAGCGACTGCCTATCTGACCTCCACAACCCAGTTAGTACCGGGTAATACGATACCCCTTGGTAAGACTGGTTGTCAGACTTTTTGGGCCTCTGACTACCTAACGACTGTCAAAGATCTACAAATGACAGCCAGGACCAACGGCTTAACGTGCTTTCGTGTTCACCCATCCACAGACCAACCTAGGCAAGCACAGCTTAACCTAACGATTGACGATTGTTATTATTTAGCCACGAGCTCCTATACTAAAGCTCATCAACACCAATACATACTAAATTAGTCACTTTTGTAAAGTATTAAAAGGCATCTGACATATCAACATAATTAAAAGAAATAAACGAACAAATCGATCAGTTCTTGATCGATTTGTTCGTTTATTTCTTTTACAAAATGTTAATTTGTGTATTTTTGTGACTCTTTTCATGTGTTCAATATTGTACAATTTAATTTAATCTAATTTTTGAACTCGAATTTTAATATATTCTGTTCTTTTAATTATAATTAATGTAATAATCATGCCCTAATTTATTTGTTATATTTATAGTTTTTAATTTATAATTGTGTTTCTATTCAATTTAATTTATGTAATTTTTATTTATATTTATTTTTGAATTATACTGTAATTTAATTTAATCTAACTACTTGACATTTTAAATTCAATGTAAACTCTGTACTTAAATTTTAATTTTGTTGTAATCATATTTCCATTTCCATTCAATTTTTATTATTGATTATACAAGTGCTGTGCACACCTATAAGTGACGAATTCACCGCAAAGCTGTTGAAATATAATCTAATTAATGTAAATGATTTAGTGAATAAGTCGTTGGTGTGTCAATAAATAAATAAATAAATAAATAATTATGCATGCTTTTCGAAAAGATGTTTACTGGAAAAAGTGGCCACACGAGCTATTCAGAGTGTAAATGGATCCTTCACAGAAGCTGTCTATCAAGCTTTCTGTACATCAAACAAAGTAATTCAAAATTTATTGCTGGGAAAAGATATTTTTTTTGGGGGTGAAAAATCACTTTTTACGGTAGGAGTCAATGTAACGCACTCAAAAAATTGTGCTGATAGATTCATTGTACAGGAGCCGTGGAGGTACTTAAAGTCAAGTTACAACATTCAAAACTTGTATTAAAAAAAAGGAAACTTGTGAAAAGGTTGGAAATTTGAACTCCAATATCTCCGTAACTAGAACGTTCCCAGGTATGGTCTTTCTAGATCTCGAACAAACAAAAATGTCGCGATGACGGGGAGACCGAGTGTCTTTCGGCTTCGACTTTTACACCCATTATAGAACGAATCACCCTAATAGACGCTGACTTTAAATAAGAAAAGAAAATAAGTAAGTATCAGTATTTGCACGATGTATCAATACAATAAATTCACTACATGTCAAAAATCATCCACATTTACCAACGCTGAAGTGGATCATTCGATACGCCAAAAGCTGCGGAACGCCCTTTGTGTCCACTTTTAGACACGATAAGATAGACGCAAGCCAATACCATGCAATCGAACCACTTCACTTTGGCGTGCTTTATGGGTTTTTAGCAAATCTGAAACCATGTTAGGTTTCAGATATGGTGTAATAGAAATAACTGATATGGTACCAGGGGTCATTGTACTAAAAGAGAGTCAGCAAAAGGAAGGGGTCCGCAAGGACCGATGCCTGCCGGGGTTGCGGGACTGTTCGAAAGAGATACCGTGGCCCCGGAACACAAAGGGCGATGAAGGAACATGGATGGGTTTTAGTCAGTAAAAGTCTGACACTCCCTCCTGCTCCGCCCAGAGCGGGAGTCATTTGGTGATTTCCCATCCGAAAAACAAGGGGTCATTGTACTCATTGGTATGAACTAGTTTTACTATTGTCGCAAGCACGACTGCTGAGCATGAGGTCGTGGGTTCGATTTCCGGGTCGGGCAGTGTTATTGGGTTTTTCTTTTGGGGATTTGCTTCCGGTTGATGGCAATAGGGTCACCCCTATTTAAACATACCTACTGGCGAAATGTGGATGAATTATTAGGTACCTACACCTCTGCCTAACCCTTCGGGTATTACAGGCGTGATGTTATGTTACCTATGTAGTTTTACGATATCGCGAAAAAGAAATCAGAATCAAAATGTAATTACTGAAAACCTCTAGAAGGGTAATTGTGCTCTTCACAATGGACAACTTTTGCAATGGGACTAATCCTGGAATCACGAGAAATTTGCTGCTCCACATAATAATGTTCGCATAGCTTGACAAAATGGAACAGCTGATTTTCGAGATTTCAAGGTCATTGACTGAAAAGTTGGTAATCGTGGTATGTGTTGCGGAGGAATGAGGAAAATGTCGTGAGGAAAGTTTTGAGTATGAATGTGGATGGGTATAAGAGTAGAGGAAGACAAAAGAAACGATGGATGGACTGTGTGAAGGATGATATGGTGAGAGAGGAGGTGTCTGATGAGATGACGAGTGATAGAGAAGTATGGAGTGGACGGAGAATACATGTACATTATTGCTGGACATTAAACAAAAACATTAAGTAAAACACCTCTTAACGAAGCCGAAAGGCACTTGTTCTCCCCGTCATTGCGATAATTTTTTTGTTCTACACCATACTCTGGGAACCTTCTAGTTATGGAGATATTAGGGGTCAAAGTTCTAACTTTTTGATAAGTTTTTTTTTTAAATACAAGTTTTTAATGTAAGATTTTTACTTTTAACACCTTCACGACCCCCGTACTATTCAATCCATCCATCAGCACAATTTTTCGAGTGCGTTACATTGAGTTCTACCACGAAACATGATCTATCACCCCAAAAAAAAGTCATTTCCCAGCAATAATTTTTGCGTAAAGTTACTTAGTTTGATGTACAGAATACTTGGTTGACGGCTTCGTGATGAGGTCTTTTACACCCTGTATTGTGATAATCGGGTAAAGTTGTTCATTATGATGAGTAATACTGTTCGAAGGCCCTTCTAACCCTAAAATTAACAACTCATTTGTGGTGGTTCAAACTTCGTTTGAAACACTGTTAGAATAAAGTTCTAATCAGCTTGCACTACAAAGCGGTTGTTACGACAGTCACTGCAGCCGAATAGTGCGAAATTAGTGTTTTTTTGCGATTTACAGCAAAAAATCTTTTGATTCGACTAAAAAATGAAACACATAAGACCTACTTTATAGTTAGTTCAGTTAGTATGCAAAGTTTCGTGATCTAATTTGAAGTACTTTTTGAATATTAATCCTCAACTTTTCCATATATGTATTTCAAAATTAATGCTGCAGTATTTTAGGCGTAACGAGAGATCATGCTAAGCCATTTGATATCGGATATTTTCCTTTTCATGTATTTCAATTACCCTCGGTGCGGATTATATTTAGTTAACCTAGTAACCTTTACTTTCTCAGAAATCTTAAATACTATGCGAAATCAACATCGACACGATTTATTTATGACACCCACTTTGAGAACCTATTATAAATATTTATTTATTTAAAGAACTTGTTTCACGAGAATTCTAGAAGTGGAGTTTCCATTACCGAGAATACTTAGAAACGTCCGAAACTTATTTATTGCGAACCAAGTCCAAGGTTTTGATCTCGAAGATTAAATAACGGTGTCTTGTCTGCCTGAAGAAATCGACCATTGAAAGAAAATGCAGTAGACAGTTACTTTTGTTGAAGGTTTCAGAGAATCAGATTTTTTTTTATTCATATTTATTCTTACTTTAGAAGTATTACGTAAACGGCGTAGATATTCACAAAGAAACATTCTATAAACGATAACAAGATGGTAAAGTACAGTCAGCTTCACGATGTGGGTACCCCCTTGAAAGCACCTACGTTCAAAGCTGGGGTCCCCTATATTTGCAGCCCACCGTACATAAGTTTGACATAAGATCACAAAAAGCTCATGTCAATCTAATTGGAAGTCGTTGTAAATATACAAAACGAAAGCTTTGAAAGCGATTTCCACATGTGTATGGGTAAGCCCTCTTCTAATGATGAAATATCCGAAGTAGATATTAAAGCTTAAAAAATATTAAATAAACTGTCATTACTGATACTGTTAGCCTGTGTCATCCCACTACTGGGCAAAGGCTCCCCATGACTTCCAAATCCTTCGATCCAGGGCCAATGATCAATCCTCCTCATGAAAAATGCAAACTAAACCATAAAAAAAAAAATCGGAGCAGTCTTTGGGGACTGCCGATAGAAGTGAAAACAAAAAGTACACAGGCCCCGCCCCGGTCGTAGCACTGGTAATGCCCCGCGCATACTTATGTGGTGCTACGCCTTAGCGGATGCTACGAGTGCTACGAACGGCTACGAAGCGTGACCGCATTTTACGTTACGTGATGATGAGTTCAATGTTTTTCCTTCACCCAAAAAGTGCTCAACGCGCCTAAAGAAGTTTTCACTTCAAAAACTCGTTTTAGCTGAAAATTACAAGAACACCATTAAATCAGTGTTATTTGTCATAAAAACGCTACTAAAACCTGCAACTCAAACGGAATTCCATTTAATCGAATTTTGATCTCAAGAAACGTTGCAATCGTAGTCTGTGGTCCTTGTCTGAAGCGAAGGAGACGACTCGACTAATGGAATTATCCGTGTGATCGCTTACAGGGAAATCATTTAATTCCTCCCTCTGCAACTCACAGTGGCTGCATTGAACCCGTGATGGAATTGATAACCGTATTATGTTATCTGACTGACTCCCATTATTGAACAATTTGTTGGCAAACCTAAATGGCAAAACATGGCCTCTACTTTCTAATTTATTAACAAGACCTATACATATATACTGACCGTATAATATTCATTGTTCAGTCATGTTTTTATAAAATAAATCTAATCTTTATGTTATGAATCGACCTGTACATATTTGAGCAACGAACGCTGGATTTTACGTTGTTCATAAAATGTGATTTGTATCAACCGTTTTGGGGTTAATATGCCTTCAGAATTATGATATTTAATTTCAGTTTTATCGAATTGTTTTTCAGTCATAATCATAACTTTTGGTACCTATCGCAAAAATACATAATACGATATCTGCGAGTCGGGTTTGTTTACTGTGGAGTGAAAAATCAATAAATAGGTCAACGGTATTTGGGTGACGTTCACAAAGACCTTTGTCCAAAATAGTGTTGGTGCCAGCGACGGTTTGAATGGGAGCGAAAAGCTCTAATGTTGATTACTTTAACTTATGTAGTATGCCTGTGAATAGCTTTGATAAAACCGGAAAATCTCCGTTCAAAATTTACCGAAGTATCCGTCAGTGTCCAGTCCGCAACCGGTCCGCAATATGTCCAATTCAGTGTGACTGCCTTGCGTGACTGCGTTGCAGTGCCTTAAATAGCTATTTCTGCACTCGTTTTTTTTTTGTTTTTTTAGATCCTATAGGCACCCTAGCTAGAGCAATGCTATGTATAGGCCTATATTGTGAAAGAAACATCTATTTTTTACTGAACTAGAACTGATGTGGGCAAACAAGCAGACGAGCTATTTAAGTGGACCTTTCGCCTATTATACCACCTACTGTGTCTCACTGATGCTTAAGATTTTATTTTTGGGCCCCTTTGGTCTTCATACTTCTATAATAAAATAACACCCTGCAAAGTTTCAGTAAACTGTAAATCAATTTAATTTTAAGTACTTGGTATGGTAGAGTTTGTGTTGGAATCGAGCACTAGGGGGGTTCTGTATGGTGTCGGACGTAAAGAATATCACCCTCCCATATCTTCCCGTGGGTGTCGTAAGAGGCGACTAAGGGACTTACCAGAGAATGGGCAGCAGCGTTCTCTGTGCTTTTGTAACAACCGTACTGCGATCGCCAACCCGCCTGCCAAGCGTGGCGATTTGGCAAAAAACCCCCTTTGGGGAAGGCCCATGTCCAGCAGTGGCCGTCTTTCGACTGAAATGATCATGATGATGAATGATGCCCTAGTCATCATTCATCATCATCATCATTTCAGCCAGCCAGCCAGCGCAGCGGGAACTTATCAGGAGCAAACTGAAAAAATAATAGTCCTGCCTGGTGTGGCTATTCTTGCGCCCCTCAGAGTCTACGCCCTGTGCCTGGATACCGGTGGCACTGCCCTATTTACAGCACTGCTGCCTTGTTGGCTTAGTGATCGCAAGCACGACTGCTGATCATGAGGTCCTGGGTTCCATTCCCAGATCGAGCAAAGTGTTATTGGGTTTTTCCATCAGGAATTTCTCCGTAGCAGCCACGGAGCTTTGATTTAGGTTCGGTTGATGGCAATAGGCTCGCTCCCTATTACATGGTACCTACTTAAACATAACTGGCGAAAAATATGGATGTACTGTTTAGTACACCTCTGTCTAACCCTTCGGGCATTACAGGCGTGATGTTATGTTATTAGTACGTCTAAATAACACACCTTACGTAATAGCTTATTCAAATTGAACAACAATATTGCCTTCTCACAGTTCACGGGTTAGCTTTGAATCGAGCCGATAACAAAAGGGCCATAATTCCTGAATTTTATTTATATTTAGGCCCATTTATTCTTGTGAAACAGATTTATTTACCTTCCAGTACTTCAAGCGATTGAAGATTTGCTGTGGCAGTGTAAAACATGATTTCTCAAAAACTACAAAGCAGAAACTTATGTTTTTCGACTATATTTAATTCGTAGCAAGTGGTAATTAATATTGTTTATAAGTCTCTGACAGGCCTAAGCCCTGTCTAGACACGCAACAATGATTAACGCGAGCTATTCTATTGATTTTTATTACTTTTCTAGTATTTCCCTTGCCACACAAAATCACAACTAAAACAACGAACTTTCATAATTGATGGTCCGTCGAAGTCCAAACTTTACCTGACATAGTTTGCCCGGCTTTAAACTGTTGAACTGATTTAATTTCCTAGTTTACACTTAATTACCGTAGGTTGCCTGAACCCTTTGACACTGATTTATTTATAAGCTATATTAAATTTTCTAGTAGCGCGTTAGCATGCCGCTCACGCAACTCGGGTGGCCCAGCTCCCGCCGCGCCCGTCGAGATGGCGGCAAACGGACGCCATATTTATTTATGAATTGAATTCTCTATGGACGATCGCGATCCAATCTAAAAAGCGTCGAGTGTGCGGAATTTTTGCAACGTCAGAAGCGAAATATATGGATTTCATACTTTTGCTTTGATAATATTGAATCCGTTTTATTAAGTCGCAATTCACGATACCTTATTACCCGTTAAGGAAATTACGGTAAAACTCATATAAATTGTAGTCGCCTTGGAAAGTTACAGTTCATTGCTTCTTTGTACAGTTCTAAGCAAATGAAACCGAGTGTTAATTGGGGCGTGAACTTATAAAACGGGAATAATTTTCATTAATTTTCCTCGCACGAGGAAACTTTGATTATATTTGACCTGCGGAATTCACAGTATGAATAAGGACATCTGCAACATTTGTATGTAAGTATTGATTAGATCTTGCCCGTTCTTCTCCATAGAGATCTACGCTAGGGAATGGGCAACTACAGTACTTTCAGTTTTTATGTCTTGTGACTGAGACTGTAGCTACATTTAATTTTCGTCTTTGTTTCGACAATTCAATGTGCCTGTAACTGGCCTACTTGAAATAAATGCTTTGATTTTGATTGATTTTTGATTTCATGTGTAGAAACACTGACTGAAGGATCATCATCATCATCATTTCAGCCGAAAGACGTTTACTGCTGGACATAGGCCTCCCCCAAGTGTCGCCACATTGACCGGTCCCGTGTGTCTCGCATCCAGCGGATTCCCGCAACCTTCACCAGGTCATCGGTCCACCTAGTGGAGAGGGAGGCCTTCCAACGCAACGTCTACTGCTAGCGATAAATGGAAAAAAATCCAACTATACCCACCAGTGCGGGTCAGTAAGGATATATGGAGTAGAAATTCCATATATCCCAACCGGTAGCGATAGTTGGAAAAAAATCCAAGTATCCCTACCAGCAGGGATACGTCAGTAGGGATATATGGAACGGGGGTTCCGAAAGGATAATGAAATTAAAATTAAGCCTAAATATTTTTTCAGGTCTCTCTAGCATAATAGATCACAACAATGTGTCAAAGAATTCGAACCAGAACAGCTTAATTAATTAACATTAAGGGGACAATATTTACGAAACGAAAAAGGCGGAATATTTTCAAGTCGCACCTTATTAAATTCCGTTATTAAGGCGATGCAATAAATTAGGGGCGGCCGGCCCGCCACTCGACGCCAGCTTAATGAAAATATATCGAGGGAAACACTGACATCTTTAGGAAAAAAAAAAACCAGGGGTCATTTTATATTGGCATATTATGAAGGAATTCTTTAAAAAAATACCCTTGTGAATTGTGGTCTCCTTGTTTTTGGGCGAAAATGAAATGACGACAAGATTTATTGAGCGTCATTTGTTTGATAATGTTTTTGATTAATAATTCTACTCAAAATATTTGTTATTCCAAAGATAGTAAACATTTGCTTTCTCAACTCAAGCTAATCAAAATAATGGTACTTATCAAAAACATCTGAGGTTACTTTAAGTATACTTACAGTCAAACCATTACGGACAAATTGAGGACTAGCTGCGGATACCAGACACTGACAGATACTTTAGTACTTTAACTGTCAAAAGTGCCTCGTTGGTGTAGTGGTCGCAATCGTGACTGCTGAGCATTAAGTTCCTGGGTTCGATTCCCGGGTCGGTAAAAACGTTATTGGGTTTTTCCATCAGGAATTTTCTTCTTGCAGCCTTGAAGTTTAGATTTGGGCCCGGTTTATGGCGATAGGCTCCACCTCTATTACTTAAACATACATAAAGGGTGTAAAACACCCCTTAACGAAGCCGAAAGGCACTTGTTCTCCCCGTCATTGCGATCATTTTTTTGTTCTACACCATACCTGGGAACCTACTAGTTACGGAGATATTGGGGGTCAAAGTTCCAACTTTTTGACAAGTATTTTTTTAAATACAAGTTTTTATGTAAGATTTTTACTTTAAACACCTCCACGACCCCCGTACTATTCAATCCATCCATCAGCACAATATTTTGAGTGCGTTACATTGAGTTCTACCACAAAACATGACTATTCACCCCCAAAAAAAGTCGTTTTCTGTACGTAAAGTTACTTAGTTTGATGTACAGAATGCTTGGTTGACGGCTTCGTGATGAGGTCTTTTACACTCTGTACATGGCTAAACGTGGGTGTACTTTAAGGTACACTTCTGCCTAACCCTTCAGGGATTATAGGCGTGATGTTATGCTCTGTCAAAACTTCCCAGCCAGTATCGTATCTCAACACAGAATCATTCACCAAGTACGTGATGAATATGACATAAAACTTTTTACGAAAACTAAGATGTTCCTGTTGAATGCAAAATGTTCTCATAACGTTCATAGTATGAGCAATATGGAAGGTTGTTCATCAAGGTGTATAGCTGTACGCTATTACCCTTAATGTCGTAGCGATTGCCCGTTGATAACGCTATCAGATGAAACGCAATCATTACTGCGAGCTTGCAGAATTTATCACACAAAGTGCTTCCTCTTACAACGGAACGGATATGTTGTGGCTGTGAGTTTTCTTCGGAAGTTATCACACATCAGTTAACCTTTTCAACGATATTGTCACATATATGTGACAAGCAATCACGTGCCTTGTACGCAGTCACAAATATGTGACAAAACATGCGGTGCACTGTAAGTGAAATAAATAGTTTTGGAATTGACAAATATAAAACGCATCAAAACTCAAAACTCAAGCTCGTGATGTCACACACAACGCACTAAAAATTATAGCACGGCCGCGGAGTGTCGTATTGAGAATTTTAAAAGCGTCGTATCTTCGTCAATTTTAGTTTACGTAACAAAAGAAAAAATACGCGTCAATTATTTTTTGATAATCTAACTGGCGGACTAATTAGATTTTTTCAGGACACAAGCACATTAAATGCCTGTTTTACTGAAAATACTGCACGAAACCCAAATTAACACTAAAATAAAAGCGTGTAATAATATTATAATATATAATTATATATAATATAATTTTCATGTGGCAATAGCAATTTCCATTCATCTATACAAAATAAATAAAATGGAAGTCTGTTTGTAATATCAAAATATTCAGCTTTTTAGTGAAACCGATTAGAAAATAGAATGAATATTTTTTTAAATTATAATTTCACGCAAACGCAGATCGTAACAGCTAGTATTCAAATATAATGCGAATTCAATGCTTACTTCTAACTGCCTTTTCCTTGAGTCAATTACCTATAGATACTGAATAAGCATAATATAATAGTTTCCATGCCTATCAAAATTCAAATATAATCCATAACATAAATCCTGTATTAGATTATCATTAAGGCTTTACTAATAAGTCACGTACTACCAAACATCGCACTAGGGTAGGGTTACCATCTGTCCGGATTTGTCCGAAAATGTCCAGATATTTTGAGAAGTTGTTCATACTATGTCCGGCCTTGTCATTTGTTCGGACTTTTCGCACTAGGGTGATTTTATAAGGAAAAAAAATGTGCATTTACTGTGAAAAGTGGTATGATTAAATTTACTTTTTTTTTTGGTAGTAAATTGTTCTTCTACTCTTATAGCCATTCGGCTATAAGGACTGTGTGAAGGATGATATGGCTAGAAGGGAGATGATTGCTAAGATGACGAGTAATAGAAAAGTATGAAAGAAGACATGCTGCGCTCGCACCAAATAAATTAGGATCAGGGTACGAAAATGATGAGTGAATACTGAAAAAGAAAGATTTTACTAAAAATGACTTGACTTTCTGAGATTAGCGAGACGGGGTGGAAACGCTTACCACGTATTCATTCAGTACATAATTCTGAGCATTCCACGCAGACGCACTCCCCCCACATAGAAGTTTTTCATCGTTTATTAAAAAAAACATCAGCTGTTCCATACATTTTGACCGTGTAAGTTTTTCAGTTTTGTAGGAAACAGCAGGTTTTTTTGGGTAAATTATGTAGGTACTGAATTCGTGGTAACCGTTTTCGCGTCGGTGTCTCTTCCATGCCGTATATTTTTATACCTGATGACTATTTTTTTTTTTTTTTGTAAATTGGTCCGGGTCATTGATGGGAGTTTTCAAAATTTCGACGTTCGAGTGGTAACCCTACACTAGGTTGACAACGCACTGGTATTCTGTACATTTGTATTCAATCGGTAACTGTATTAGTGAGCGGCCATCAAACGCCACGCGCGTCATTTGGTGCGAGCGGTATAACGCTGCGCGCTGCCATTGCCACTCCGGCTGAGCCGTGGAGACAGTTTATTGCATAATTGTGTGATTGATGATGTGTGGTTGTTGGGATGGAATTTTTGGAAAGGATGGGCGAAATGAATGGAAGCTGGTACTCGAAGTTCAATGGCCATTCAACCATTAATGTATATCCAGTTTATATTATCTCTAAACGGACAAAGGACTCTACACTACATGATTAGACTTTTAAAACTGGATATAAATATTTTTTTATTGGATGTTATAAGTTTTCGGGTACCAAAACGTCCATCTTTCTTTGATAAAAGTTGTCGCTATAATTAGATTCTACACTTTATACTTAACTTGAGGTGAAAAAAAATATAGGTCAGCCCAAATGTATGAGACAGTAGATTTTTTTTTGGCGATTGCAATTTTGATCCCATGGAGAATTTTGGCCAGTTTAATAGTCTGTGTCATTCATGTGCCTTTAAATAAGACTACACATTTCTGATTCGCACTGCATAAAATTTGAAACAATGCCCGTTCCGTAATAATTACCTATTAAAATTTTCCTTCACTGTAAATATAAACATGCACGCTCACATAAAATTGCAGACCTCACTGCCGACTGCCTGACGCCTGTTTAAGCGAACGTTTCATCCAACTGGTACGAACCATTCGTGTATAATTAATGGAAACTAATTTGCATATTATCACACGCTAAATTAAACTAATATTCGGCCTATTGGAGATACAGTACTACAGTGGCGTGCAAGCGTTCTCCGTCTGTCGTTAATCTTTTTCAAGTAATCTAGATGTATTGGATTTTTATGTTAAACAGTGTGATTCATGCCTCTTAAAGTACCGTTTATATGGCATGCATTATTTATTGTCGTCATATTTTGAATGGAGTAATTTGCAGGTTTAAAATACGTGGTTAGAATATTGTATACGTAATGTTGGCATGGCTTTTCCATTATTTTTTGTGACTATCAACGTTGAGATTTTGCAGACACCTATAACTCCAGTTCTACGTAACTAAGGGTGAATTTCAGATATTAAATTGAACGCAATTAAGGCGACTACAGGAGCTAAACGCGAGTTTTATAATTTAAAAAAAGCATATGATTCACTGCAATAAACAAAACTAGAAAAATATATGATATTCTTCAGGATATATGCTAGTACGATAGTGTTTTGAAAACATAATACAACAAATTTTATTCATTAAAAAAAAATCTTTTAATGAGTAAAAACCATATCTAAAATCATGCGATCATTCGGATTTTTTGGCAAATAATTAAGCCCAATAATAAGGCTAATTTAGCTCCTGTAGTCGCCTTAACGTATTTAATTCACGTTTAAAATAAACACAAAACCGCCAAAAGTTTAGAGATTTAGTAGAGAAACACTCAGCATTGAGTGAGCAAAGATTGAAGAAGAGAGGAAAAATTAATGAGTCAAAATTCTAGAGTAATGATGACACTGACTGCGTTCATCGCCGTTGAGATGCCCTAATCACGTTCACCACCCTAACTCGTTCATAGCAAAACTCTAAGTACACAGTGTTTCATTTCAATCGGCCGGAGTCTGCAGGCCTGACGCCTGACGTCGGCAAACGAAGCCAATCATTGACGTCGCGTCGACAGTTTGAAACTCGCCAAATTTGTTACTCCGCGTTATTTCCCGACAATTCTGTAATGTGCCGCCGGCCGAGAATATTTGGATCAGGGGGTCTAAAATGGCCGCTTTAGCAGAATCGTTTTGTGAATCACGTTAAAAATGTAAAATTGTTAAAATGGACTTTATTGTTATTGACATAAAGTCCATTTTAAGAATTTAAATGTTTTAACGTGATTCATGCTAAGATTCTGCGTAGGATCTGTTAAAGCGGCCATTTTAGACCCCGCAGTATTTTTTTTTTTTTTGTAAACCTTGGATATGAATGAAAAAAAAAAATGAAAAAGTGTTTATTCACAAAAATATATTAGAACTGTTACATAATTACCCCCGCCAAACTGCAAAGCAGTTTGTTGGCAGACGTAGCTCCTTTTCCTTTACATTAACTTATTAAAATTTTAATAATGACACTTTTCCACAAACACAGTAAACAAAGTAAAAAAGAAAAATAAACCTTTTCTAGCATTCCATAGAATAACAAAAACAGGTGTGTTAACATTGTTTAACTATTATCTACTATTATAGCAAGGCTTTTACAGAAGATATTGGTGCCGATTCCCTTGTTCACAAACTAAACTAAATTTAAGTTCAATGCGTCTTTTTCTTTCTATTTCAATATGAAAAGGACAGATGATAAATATTAGTTTAATCCTGTCAAATTAGTCAGCACCTGACGTATAATGATGTAATTTTAGTAGTCAACTTTTTAATCGCGTCTAAAACTTGTATGGCGCTGATTAATTTGACAGAACATAACTAAAATTTATCTTCTGTCCTTTTCTTAATGAAATAGAAAGAAAAAGATGCACTGAACTTAAATTTGGTTTAGTTTGTAAACAAGGGAATCGGCACCAATATATAGGTACTTATTTAATTTGTTTTTAAAGGAGGTTTTAATGATACAAGCGTTATATAATATATCAGCTGGAAGGTCATTAAAAATAATTGGGACTACAAACTTTCTACATTTTCTACCATAATAATTATTACAAGTGGGCACTATTGCTTACGTGCATGTGATAGATATATTATTTTTAAATGAGCACAGTGGAAATCAGCCTCAGTCATTGCTCTGGGAGCTTACAACTTTATTGTTTATTTTATTGTACTTGGTTACATAAATTATTTTATTCACGCCGTTAATTTAATTTAATGTTGATTGACAGTTTACAGAACAGTGGACAGTTGGGATTTCATTCCGGTAAAAACACCCCCTTACCCCCTTTATTGTCTTTACTCACATTTTTGGAATGAAAATGATACTCTTTCACTTATTTTCATACTTTTATAGTATGACCACTTAAGTTGTGCAGTTGCATTACTTGTCAAAGTAATATTTGATATGTCAAACTTGGTACATTTATTTTAGTTCCGTTTTTTCCCGTCTGCACAGACAAGTTGGTTGAAGTGTACACCCAGTGGTTTAGGTTGTGTGTTGCCAGTAAAATATTTGAATTTAAGACTTCATCATCAGCCTATATAATGTTCCCACTCTTGGGACACGGCCTCCTCTCTATGAGAGGGAATAGGCTATAATCCACCACGCGGGCACAGTGCGGATTGGTAGATGGCACATGTCTTCGAATTTTTGGTTCTAGGACATGCCGGTTTCCTCACGATGTTTTCCTTCACCGTTTTGAGAGCAGTGGTGATGAAATAAATTACACAAAGTAATGCACCTGTCTGGGTTCGAATCACGACTTACTGTTGGTAAGTCGGGGCCACCGCTGCTGCTTGCAAGATTTCATAGATACGAGCAAAAATGTAAAAGATCGGGTTTCAGTTGTTCAGGTAAAAATAGATGCTGCATGAATAATCATGAATCCTTTTAACTAAATCCAATCAGCCTGTTGTCCGAACAGATTATGGCCCTTTTCTCTTACGCCACACGTCAAATCGGTTTATCGGGGGGCCGAAATTAAATTGCGGATAAATATTATGTGCTATATGAGCTTAGAGCTTATACAACACACGATATCTTATATTTTGTAGGTGGTTGGTTTATTTTCAAACAATTTATTTCCTAAAGAATAAAGGGTGTAAAACGCCTCTTAACGAAGCCGGAAGCCACTTGTTCTCCTCGTCATTGCGATCTTTTTTTTGTTCTACACCATACCTGGGAACCTTCTAGTTACGGAGATATTGGGGGACAAAGTTCCAACTTTTTGACAAGTTTTTTTTTAATACAAGTTTTTATTGGAAGATTATTACTTTAAACACCTTCACGACCCCCGTACTATTCTAATCCACCCACCAGCACAATGTTTTGAGTGAGTTACATTGAGTTCTACCACCAAACATGGTACTTCACCCAAAAACAAAAATTGTTTGCCAGCAATAATTTTTGCGTAAAGTTACATAATTTGATGTACAGAATGTTTGGTTGACGGCTTCGTGATGAGGTTACCAACACCCGAGTTTGAAGGATTGTTATCTACGACAAATAAAAATTCCTAGTGTGGTGTCAACAAACAATTTTTCAAATAATTACCAAAGGCGTCCCTTGACAAAATCACTTAATCACTATACCACTTAACCATGCCGCTATAGTGCAGCATGTTTCTTTCAAGATGGTTTTAATAGTCCATTTAATGACTCCAAAATATAACAATACCTTTACATCTGAATACCCTCGTGTCACAAAGGCTGAAAAGCCGAAACAGCTTTCTAAAGTGTCACCAAGTGTCACCCCTCTCAGTGGCGAGCGCTCCACGGAAAGACTAAAACTGTGGCGCAGTAATGCATCCTTACCAATCCCATTCATTCCACCCGCTGAAAATCTCCCACCTGGACATGAGTTGCCATGGCTGACCTGGAAGTCTTTAAATAGACTCCGGACCCAGGTTGGCCGCAGCAAGGAAAACCTGGTTAGGTGGAGATTCATCAATGACTCTTGCGTGGAGTGTAAATGTGGTGCTGTTCCACAAACGATGGGGTACTTATTATCGTGTCCTGCGTGTCCTGTTGTTTGCTCACTACAGGAACTGATGGACGCAACCGAAAGCGCCAAACTTGTGGCTCAGTTCTGGGCCGACTCAATTTAGATTGCCATCGACACGCTAAGAAGAAGAATATAACAATTGCTTCGAATGGTAATATACTTTAAGTAGGAAGTGGAACGTTTCTTGCAATATTGATGCCTCTAAGCAACAAATAAATAAAACACTTTACAGCTTACTATGGCCAAATAAAAATCCTTTCTTATCAGCATTCCGCTATACGATTCCGGCACGTGTTCGCTCTTCAAGCGACTCTTGAACCAGAAAAATCATTTAAGGCTCGGAAAGTTTCGATCAAAATGTGTTTTCCACATCATTGGACGTTCTTCGACGGTGTACTGAGTTCTACGTTTGTGAAAGTGGAAGATTTTTAGACTTTGGATACGAAATATCCTTCAATTGAGTCAAATTGTACTTTAATGTCGGAAACATAAACAAGGACATAATATAGTCGAGTAAGAAGTGAAATATTTGGACCTTACATGTTACCTTATTGGAAGCCCTTAAGAATATTAAGGAAAATAAAGAATATCCATATCTAGCGTTAGAGGGTTATAAAAAGAAAAGTTTGTTTTTATTTTTCCAAATAAAGAATTGCTTTCAGGGTCAGCTTTTAAAACATGCAACACTAGGTGCAATGCAGCGAGAAATACAAAACACAGGTTCCAAATAATTCAAGTTAGTATCACTGAATAAATACGCTGTTTTCTATTCTCTAATTTTACAGAAAACGAGAAATTTGTTGATACATTACACGTGACACAACGAAAGCCAAAGTAGCTCGCCTTATTTGTAATCAAAGAACTGCCATCCTTCTTTTGTTTTCTGTTCCGAAACAAAAAAACATTCAAACTTGATTCTTTTTTTGTTTTTTCTTTCAGATCAATAGTGCGTTGACAGTAGCAAACATTGATCTCTTCAAGAGTCTTTATCACAATACCTACCTTCTTCAAATCAAAGATTTGAGATCCGAACTGCCTTTTTTCTCCATTTTCTTTTAACAGTTAATTAAAATGCTGAAAGAAAAGCCTGCAGGATTTTCCGAGAGCAACATGGAAACTAATTACAACTAAAAGGGATTTGTCCTGAGCCAACTTAAACAAAAGAAGCTTACGGCCTGTCTCACCACCTTGGCAGTCCTGATAAGTTCTGGTTGAGGTATCTGGACTTGGACTATAAGTAGTTTTAAACAATTTGTATCACGTTTTCAGGGTTCTGTAGACACATGGCATTTCAAAAATGCCTCAGTCAGTGTCAGTATTTTAGAGCAGCAATCGTCATAATATCTCTATTAATTTTCACTCACGCCTTTGTACCATGGGGTAGTAGGCAGAGAGTACAGAACGGCACCTGTTACATCTTTACACACTATTTTTGCTTTTTCTACGTCCATACACCTTCTCTAAAGAACATCACCAAAGCCTCCATCCGTTCAGGGACTGGGTAGTCAATTATATCCATACCTTTCTAGTCTAGGGTGTCCCTTCTCGGCGATTCGTTTTTTGTAATTATCTTTTTAGTAGTTACTGGGTCTATGAAACAGCTCTTGTTCTAGTTCATCATCAATAGATTACGCAGCTGCACACTCAAGGAGAAGGAAACCTTTGCCTAGCAGTAGGACAACAGGAAAACAACCGACTAGGTGTACAAACGATCAAAGTGGAAAGCTATGACACAAAACCGCCAAAAGTGGAGAGATTTGGGAGAGCATTGATTGGCTAAGGGTTGAAAAAGAAGGACAACAGACTAGTAAGTTAACTACTCAGGTCGCACGTATTCTGTGTCATTACTTCGATCCTAACTTAATGTCATCCGCATATGCCACTCGAGCCAGCAACACGTACAACACAACACGACATAACAATCAATGCCACTTAGTGACATGACTTAGTGGCACTGCTCCGCACAGACGTACTTTACATACAAATTGTACCGACATTGTTTGGCATACGGATTTAATTACGTTCCTAATAGATGTTTGGGAATATATTGTAGTTGATTTGTGAAGAGGCAGATTGGTTATGATGATTCAGATAGGCATACGACATATTCAAGTGGAGCTAGCAAGCAACGATGAAAGACTTAATGACATCCAATCCACGAACCCACACTGTTTCTGCGTGATGGATTACCTACTGCCCATTCCCTCTTATAAAGAGCAGGCCTGGGTCCCAGCAATGGGAAACCTAAAGACAAATTATGCAAGGAAGTAAGCTTCATAAATCTTCACCAACTGTAGCAACAGAGATAGAAATAAATTTGCATCAGTACCGCCGCGAATATCACTTCAAACAAGTCCTTCATCAAATTGTATCACGAACGAAGCTCTAATTTAAACTTAACATACTTATGTGCACGAGTTTAGCATAACCTCGTGTCGCCGTCGCCACGTCAACGCCCCACTTCCAAGCCACTTGAGTAGCAGCGAGGCCTGCGACCTATTTGGTGGCTCAGCATCCATTGCGACCTAAATTCCCGTACTGATATCTGTCAGTCCCAGCGAGCAACGCATCTGCAGCGAGCAACTCGATTTGTACGTTTACACCCCGTTTGGCACTGTCTACTAGTACCTACGACTGTACGAGATTTGAAATTGCCCTGTGAAAAGCATTTGTGGATATTTTTGTGTGTTCTTGTTTATCTTATTTTTTGTTTGAAACTTTGTTGAAAACTCATAATTCAGCGGAGGCACTTTCGCGCAACAATTTAGCGGATGTTGAAAATTGTTGTTAGAAATTGGACATCTAAAATGTTGGGGAGAATTTATGGTTGTTTGCGTCCAATGAACTCAAGTTGAAGGCATTTCAGAGGTTGTCTGGAGTTAGTATAATCGATAGTTTTGTGCACGAATTTCCTGACATCTAGATTATGCGGTCAAAGACTTGGTTGGCTGCAGCGTTGACTTCGGTATCGCAACAATTCGTTCCAAATAATTTGTACAATATCCAAAATTGGAAACGCATTAGCAAATATTTCCAGTAGCTTACTGGGCATAACTTCACTGGTCAAGTAACTGGCAGAACTACAGCTCCATAAATAGAGACCAACGTTCCATTCACTAAAATCGGGAAACTATACATCCCTAGTATGTATGCATATGCGCTCTTTTGACGTTACGGCAGTAAGTTGTGAATAACAGTAATAATATAATAACATCATGATTATTTTTTCAATTTACTTAATAATATTTAAAAAATTAGTTCCATTAACTCTTTAAGCTCGTTCAAAATTAACTTTAAACGGCGTAACTGTTGATTTAACACGACGAGGAAACTTATAATTTAACGATAAAGTATAGAAATAAACATTATTAATATCCCAAAATTACTTGCTTTATTAAGTTTATTTCCCATTTAAGTTGTAAGTACTGCTGAAACTTACTTGAGAGGAAAATGGAGACGAGTTAAGAAAATGTAGGCTTATAAGAATGTTTATAAGTATTGTAAAAGATCCCGTTAAATAGCTACCTAATCTCAAAAGCATATAAATAAAGGACGTAATTATAAAATTGGAATACAAAATGTCGCTACCATTAATGAAAAAAATTCCGCCATCGATATAATAATGTTCCAATTAATTGGATACTTTAATCCGACCTTAATTTCCTGAGCGAAAAGCTCAGCAGAAAATGCGTGGGGAGTGTGTAGGTATCCTGTGACGTCACATTTTTAATTTCCTCGTATTCAAATGTACAAGTACCATTCAGATAACTTATGAGTGAATGGAAAAGTAACTCTGTCCGTCTGTTGGCTTTTCACGTTTTAACAGCTGAACGGATTGCGATGTTCGGCGTGCTGGTAGACCAATGTCTGGGTTAGGACAGGATTAGGTACTTTTTATCCCCGTAATCCGTTACTGTGGGATAATTTCCAACCTTCAAGCGGGTTTAGCCGTGGGCAAAAGCTGCTAATGTCAGAAGAGCAATATTACTATACAAATCACAAAAAAGTAGCAAAAGAAACCAGCAATAATCATCTGCCTAGCCTTTTCCAAATTGTGTTGGGGTCCGCTTCCAGTATAACGGGATACAGCTGAATACCAGTATTTTACATGGAGCGACTACCTATCTGACTTCCACAACCCAGTTAGTACTGGGTAATACGATACCACTTGGTAAGACTGGTTGTAAGACTTTCGTTGAAACCAAGGAAACCAGCAAAAGATCATAAAACACCGTAAGCAAAAGTTCTCTACAAACCAAAGAACAGTTGCAGCAACTTCTTCCTCTTCCTACAAAGTTTACCTACAACTTAATTAGCCAATTCGTCGATCAACAAGCAAGACATGTAAAAGTTACTGAACTTTGATTAACACGGCCATTACGTAGTCGTCCGCAGTTTACCCGTCAGCTAGGAAGGAGTATTGGCCAGGAGGATTTATGGCCTCAATACAATTTATCGAGGAAGATGGGGCGCTAGGGACGAACGGGAATGTCTCGACTCGACGTGACGGCGGGGGTAAGAAAAGTGGTGCATTGTAGTATAATTATGGTGGTGTTTGTCTGGTGATATCTTTGTGGCTTGGTTTTTATGGTGACTGATATAGAAATATGAGGAGGAGCTCGTGGCTTAATAATAACAGACGCTCGGGTCGATCTTAAGATTAAGCCGTGCTTGCCTAGATTGTTCTGTGGATGGGTGACCACCCAGTACATACCGAGTTTCCTCCGTGCTCCGGAAAACACGTTATGCAGTTGGTCCCGGCTGTCATTTATAGATCTTTGACAGTCCAAAACGGTCTGACAACCAGTCTTACCATGTAAAATTCTGGTTTTCAGCTGTATCCGGTTAGAGTGGAAGCCGACCTCAATAAAGTTGGGAAAGGCTAGGCAGATGATGAGTTGTAGAAAATACGAGGGAAAACATTACAATAATCTTTTAATATCGGAATAAATAAAACCCATTCGAACTTGCAGTCTGCGTACAAAGGAAAATTAGTAATACTCGACTACCAAAATCTGCCAATTCATGAGTCTTATTGAACTGCGTTGCTATCGAAGTCGAAACGAATGTGTTTCAAATGCGATCTTAGCAACAACATCAACAATACACCTCCAATTTTTTTGCAGCTAGTAAACAATTAGTTTATTCAAACTTGCAAATGTTAGTTTTGCACCTTCAGCAAAACCTACCTCAGGTATGTAGGTACAGTTGAGTAATTAGACTGTCGGGTACATACGAGCTTTCAAGAAACTTCTACAAGCACTTCCCGCCTGTGATAGGTTTTCATTAAAAGGTGTATACATTGAAAGTCGTTCCGCTGTTCTACTTCCAATTTCCTTTGCCTAGATTGAATTTCTTCACGCCCATCAGGATTAATATTACGCAGTTACAAGAAGGATGTAGATATATACAGCTTTATGAAATACTTCAGAATAAGTAAATGTCAAGGCTATGTCAGACACAAGTCAGGCTTTTAAAGCTTATCGAGCAACGGAAACTAAGGATGTGGCGGCCTTTACGAACTGAGAATCGTTCCTAATGTCAATGTCATGTTACCCGCGAGATGCATGTGAATTCAATAGCCTGACTACGACCATGAGGCCAGTTACCCACCAAACACAATATCCTTCTGGTAGAAGGATCCTCAATGGACGATGGCGATTTTTCCACTCCTTTCCCCATATTTCTAAAAAAACACTGTTTTAGGAACTTACCAGAGAATGGGCAGCAGGGTTCTCTGTGCTTTTGTATACAACCGTACTGCGATCGCCAACCCGCCTGCCATGCGTGGCGATTATGGCAAAACCCCGCCCTTGGGGGAGGTCTATGTCCAGCAGTGGACGTCTTTCGGCTTAAATGATGATGATGATGACTGTTTTAGGCTTTCACAGTTTATTATGCTGTCACTTACGGGATATCTTCCATGTTTTCAGTTTTCGGGTGCTCAAAATAAATAACATTCACGGAAGATATCCCGTAAGTGACAGTGTTTCTAAAAAGTATCCAGAAAAACCCAATGACTTCTCTAATTATAAGTATCAGATCTCCAAGAACTGCGAAGAAAGCTATCTTCTACGAGTATAAAATCAAAATTATCCAGCCAAACGTTATAAACTGCGGCGAGGATGGAGACGGCCAGTTTTTATCTGTTATTAATGCGACAAGTTGCGAAGTGACCAGCCAGCGAGGGATTAAACTTAAATCAAATCTTTGTGGTACTACTCCCGAGACCACTCGACAGCGAAGTAGCATTGCGGAATGACGCAAGGATTATTGAGAAGCCATTTATGTTTTATTGGTAGTCAACTTGGTTTTTGAAGAGTGGACGAAAGGGCTTTTGTTTGCCCAAACGTATAGCTGCAATTTTAACTGGGAGCCTAAAATTTCCCCTTTCATCATCATCAGCCTATTAATGTTCCCACTGCTGGGATACAGGCCTCCTCTCAATGAGAGGGAATGGGCTATAATCCACCACGCGGGTCCAGTGCGGATTGGTAGATGTCACATGTATGTCTTCGAATTTTTGGTTCTAGGACATGCCGATTTCCTCACGATGATTTCCTTTACCGTTTTGAGAGCAGCGATGATGAAATAAATTACACAAAGTAATACGCCTGCCTGGGCTGCCACCACTGGACCACCGCTGCTCCAAAATTTCCCCTTTAGCAGAATCTTATTAAGATAATAATATGAATCACGTTCAAATGATTCAAATGGTCATAGACGCAGTTAATATTATGAATTGTAACTTTGTGACCATATAACGTGTCGCGCCGACCCCAAATAGAATGGGACAAGGGCAGAAAGATGATGAAGATGATGATGATGATGATTCTGCCAAAGCGACCATTTTAAACCCCCTGAACAGAACTCATGACGATAAACGAAACAAATCTGTATTGGAAAGCCTAACAAATATGGAGTAGGAAAACCAGGCAGCTAATTTTATGATTTAAAAAAAGTTCATTTGGCATTTGCTTTCTTTACATCTCCAAGAAACTGAACATTGCAATTTAATATTCTGTTAGACTCCGAGGACCTCTCAACCCTGTAGACTACGTCAACAATAGCCCAGTCGGAATCCTCTTACAGCTACAGATTTCAAGTTATCGCCGGCTCCTCCGTCTGGATTGAGATGCAGTTTCCTATTGTAAATATCTTATTCACTGACGTTAGCGTGTCTGTTCTAGTGCAAAGGCGAGGATCATAGCAAACAATGTTGGAGGTCTCCATAACTTATTAGGGTCTGTTTAATTGGAGTTTGCTTTCGAGAAGACAAACGCCCGTTCTTAAAAATATTCCCGTCTATATTTTGTTTTGGTGACTAAGTTACTACACATTAAAAAGAAGCAGGGGCAAAATGAGACACATGAAATAAAATATAATAGATAACACGCTTTAGAGAGACGCCATTTTATTTCTCGTATTCTTCTCAGCAAACCTGAAGCTTACAAAACCGTGTTAAAATTGAGTTGCAGTATCCAACTGATAAAGAACGATATATTAAAAGTAAATAGAAACGTCCGGTAGATTGAAAAGCTTTTCATATTGATCAACACGCTTCAGCTGCAGGGCAGCACGTGTATATTTATTTATAGAAAATCGTATCACAAGCGTTGTTGAGATAAAAGCAATCTAAAGTAAAATCACGCACACAAACGCAACTGGTGCGTATATTACGTCATCGAGGGTTTAGTCCCATCCGGACACATACGCCATTTGAAACCGGACAACGCCACTCTGCGGTTATATTCCGGCGCAAGCGACAAAATGTCCACAGAAATCCTCAAAACGTATAGTTACTAGTGCAAATTAAATTTTGAATTCTAAAACTCGTTGCGAATTTTTTTCAGAGCTGTCACTGGCAGCCATCACTTGGTGTCTGGTTGCGCGCCAAACCGGTTAACCGGATTACAACAACGCTTTTGTGGTTTCATCCAGGTTTGAATGACAAATATATATGTGTGTGTTTATTCAAATTTCGTATTTATGTTCTGAGTGAGCCAGGACTGTAGAATTTTAAACAGGCGGGCACAGGGATCAACCAACACGGTCCATGATGTTTTACTTTGTTTTTGATTACTTGGGCGCGGGACCCTAATTAGGGTTACACTTTTTACATATCAATTCATCTCTTTTGATAAAGGTATGCCTATTAGTTGCTGTTATATTTGCAGAGGGCTTTTGAACCAACATTTTCACAAAGAAAGGGCATTGAACCTTTAAATAATGAATTAGCTATGCAGCTACTTTTTAAAATGTTAACAGTTACTGTTTTAAGCTTTCACGGTTTAAAACTACTTTGACACTGGTGTCGATTCCGTTGTACACAAACTAAACTTAATTTAGGCTATTGCTATCTTTTTCTCTCTAATAAAACGAGAAAGAGACGGACGTAATTTAGAGCTCTCAAATTTAATTGGAACTAATATTACCATACAAATGAAGGGTGCACGTAAAAACATCTCGACTAAAAACACGGTGAAGCGCAAGGCATAAACTAGTTTGTTATCTCTAACTTAGTTCACAGCTATAGCCGTCCTTTTCTTGCACTCCCTTTTAGTAAAAGATAGTAGTAGCCTAAATTAAGTTAGTTATTTAGTTTATTTTGTGCACAACAGAATCGACAGCACTTACGTGATATCTCCCATGATTACAAACAACCATTACTACAATGACAATGTGCCAATTTATTTACCTTCCACTCGCATTCAGCGTCAAAATATCGGGAGTTCAAAATAATGAAAAATCACGGAACCTATATTTTCATTTACAGATATTGTAAAATGACATAAATTGTATCAAAAGGACTAACTCCAAACTTCTTACTAAAAAAAAAGAAACATAAAGCAAACAAAAATCTACTTCCTCCTAAGAACATTTTTTGGTATGCAACCCTATTAAGACTATAAACCTTGGGATACTCGGTCGAACACCGTTCTACCCGGGTCTAGTAAATAAAGGCCGGTGGGCAGAATCTGTCTTCCCCAAGGCAGCTCGGACACATTGGCGCCCAAGCTAGTTCCCTGCTATAGTTTAGACAAAGAGGAGGAACCTCGTAGATAATTGAACATAATTCTAATAGGAGGTGTTGGAACAAAGACTCGGAAGTTAAGTCTTCGTAGCGAAACCTCGTTTTTCAGCAGTTTTGACAAGAAATTGAAGACATAAAACCTTAGGTAGGATAACACTGCATTAAGCTTTCACGGTTTCACGGTCACTTACGGGATGTCTTTCGTGATTATTGATTACTAGCGGACGTCCCGCGGTTTCACCCGCGTAGTTCCCGTTCCCGTGGGAGTACGGAAATAAAATATAGCCTATAGCACTCACGAATAATGTAGCTTTCTACCAGAGAAACAATTTTTTAAATTGGTTCATTACTTCCGGAGATTATCCCCTACATACAAGCTTACAAACAAATGTTACCTCTTTATAAATAGTATAGATTTTGAGCTCCAGATATTTTGACGCTGTTCATAGCGCTTGCAACATTCCGTAAGTGACAGAATCAGTTTAGGTAGGATACTCTTCGTTTATGAAAAATACTTACGTTTTTCAACAAACATAAAACAAAGGTCTATTCCCAGTCTACAGATGGCCACAGCTGTGAGTCCACCAATCGCAGAAAAGCACTACATCTATCGAAGACAACAGAAGTTTTACAGGGCAAACTAAAGGTCCCTGTAGAACACTATTTCTAAAACCCGTAGAAATCTGTATGTCCTACTAAAATAAGGACGCATAGAAACAGTCCCATGGCGAGGATAAAATGTTTTGTCGATAGGAACTAACTGGAACGGGGCAAATCGCAAAAGGATTACTAAGACATGTATCTTTGTTTGAGACTAAAGTCGATTGACTTAGAAAGATCGAACTTATATAGCCTGAGAAAATGTATTGCCAATGTTTAATTGCAAGGTTTTATTGAAAAAGGTTTGATGGTAATGGGACTTTCAATTTACTTAACGTATTGCAGTGATCGTGAATTTCTGGAATGATACTGAAATGTTTCCTCTTTCGATGGGATTGGGTTCAGAGAAGTCGTAACGATTATGGTTTCTGCAGGTTTTTAGAAGACTAGCGGACGTCACGCGGTTTCACCCGCGTAATTCCCGTTCCCGAGGGAGTACGGGGATAAAATATAGCCTATGTTACTCAGTAAAGACGTGGCTTTCTAATGGTGAAAGAATTTTAAAATCGGTCGAGGAGTTTTAGAATTAAATCGTAACAAACACACAAACAAACAAAAAATCAAACCTTTCCTCTTTATAATATTAGTAAGTATAGAAGTATAGACAAATGAAAATATGTTTTGTAAATGGTTCTTGAGCACGTACAGACGCCAGCACATCAAGCTAGCCAAAACTGTCAAATTTTCCTAATCAACCTTGAACCTAATGCATTAGCGATAAAGTTGAAAATCTATTAAAAAATTGACAAATTGTAGTAGCTTGATGTGCTGGGCGTCTGTACATTGTACGAGTATTTCACGCTTATTATTTTGATTATGATACATTATGCACAACAGATAAACAATAACCACATAATTTATGTGATTGCTCATATTATTATTCCAAATTACCAGTCAACCTTGAATACCAATTGCAGTCACATTACGGCTTACCATTTGGGTGACAAATACATAAATAAATTACGTTCTTGCGTAAGACAATGCCTTGCCTCTCAAATATAGAAGCATCAAGAATTTTTATTACCACACTTGATTCGAAAGCGTGCCCATGAAGTCTCTTGCCCGATCTTCTCCAAGGGGATCTGTATTGGAACGGGCCTCTAGCTTCAATTTATCTGACTAGACTCCTTTGCATTTCAAAAATGCCTGTAACAAATTAGAATCGTAATAATTGTTTTGAGTTTGAGAAAACCCGATGCAATTAAAAATCTTGAATGAATATGTATGCCGTTTAAGCCTCGTCAGGTGATTACAATTCATCACGGCGCCGGGAGCTGGGAGACTGGCGATGAATTTGCACGGGTACAGAAAGTTGAGTTCCCCGCGTGTTACTGAGACGACCGTGTGAGCTGATTTAGTGGTTATGGTACAAGTGAGAAACGATGAGCGAATCTTAGGCATTAACATTGTGATTAAAGTACAGGTTTAAACTCAGGCGGCCATGATTAAGAACTGATCAGTCGCCGTGGTGGTAGCCGGGCTACCGGGTCCATGGTGCTCCGGTCGGACATGCAAATCAAAAGTTTGCTACTTAGCAATTTAATATAATAATAATAATTCATTTATTTTCTCTCAACATAAACAGTACAAAGTCAATTTTCACTTTAAAGAGACTGGTGTCTGTTTTAGGTAAAACCTGTATTACAGATCACCAGGCTGACCCTCCGTCGGACATGTATCTTATGACATTTTACTGCATTAAATTTTTATACAAAATGAATTTAATATAATTAAGTAAATTGAAATTAGCAAATAAATTAAATTAACAATTTTAGATAATCAATTAATTCAACATTTATCATGAGTATTGGAAGAACAGCACTCACACGAGTTTGTTAAAAACTGCAGGAGCATCTGCCTCTGAAATATGAACTGCAGGGTTCAGTCTGGGTCTGGAGAAGTAAGGAGCTATTATCTGGTCAGAAGACCTGATAATTGCAAACTGCTTGGAGTAGCAAAAGCGTCCCTACTCCTGTACAAAAGATCACGTATACAACGTGAAGCTGCAATGCAGAGTTCAGGTAACCAATGTCTATTATCGTCGATTCTTAAAGAAGAATCACAAACTTTCGCATTTGTAATAGTAGTAAGTAGCCTGAATAACTACTATAATAAATATTTTGTTGACTGTACCAACGAACGATGTACATGACTGCAAAATATTACGAACACAGTACGACAATTTTGCAGAAAATAAATAAAAACAACGGAGCTATTGAATCATAAATCACCCGAAGACCGTCGTCATACAGAACCGGTAGCAGTTTTGAATTTACGTACAAACCTGGGAAGGCGAATATCTGTCGTGTTACGAATGTGCCACGACAAGCGTATGAGCTGGCGATTTATTATACGGAGACGGGCTTTAAGCAAGAAGCGGTGGAAGAAATGATGATCAGGGAATATTGTCTAGTTTGAATTGTTATTTGTAAGTAACTACATATTTCGCAAATAATGTAATGAGGAGGAATTATTATTATTACTGGTATTCAGCTGCATCCGGTAAGACTGGAAGCCAACCCCAACATAGTTGGGAAAAGGCTAAGCAGATGTGATGTGTCATGAGGAGGAATGAAACGCATGTGACTAAAAGAGTAATACATGAATGTTGATGGATGGAGAGAAGGCCAGAGAAAAGATGGATGGATTGTGTGATATGAAAGAGACAGGAGTAAATGATGCCGTACAGGGGAGAATGTAAGAAGAAACGTGTTGCTCCGACCCCAAATAGAATAGGACAAGAGCATTGAGATGATGATAATTTCGCAAATATAAGTAAAAGGGTTTGCACAACATAGTTTATTTTCAAAATGGTTGTATTCTCGGCAAGAGCACAATAGCTAGAAACACTAAGTATACAGGGCGAAAATCTACGACGCGTTACCTATTACCATCTATACTGAATCTATTACCATGAATTTAGTACTTAGGAGAGATGTCCAGGTTGCTACGTACTGGTTGGACAAAATCTGAGTCATCGATTCGACAAGAGGAAGAAGTATTAAACGATACTGTGTCCACCGTTCATTGTATCCAGTGAAAGTTCTACCATGACTTCAGTACATGAACTAATTCTTGGTAACAACCTCCGCTTCATTCCTTTAACTTTATACTGTACTTATGTTTCTACTGAGAAATGGCACCAGTCCAAAACCATGGCATACAAAACGCCCTGCTTTAGGAAATTTCATCCACATATAACCAGAACAAACGACGATACCCAGCAGTTTCCAAACTCATACACCCTTTCACCCACAACTTGGACCGTAAACTAAGGATGGTGAGGTATACTTATGAATTTAATAAGACTCCAGGAACAAATTACGTCAAGAACGAGTCAACTACGAGCGATAGCGTGGAACTTTATTAAGTGTGCCGTACCGCTGTCTTCTAATCAGATAACGCAGTATTTTCGTGTCAAGCGACACACTAGAACTTTAATTAGAAGGTATGTTGTCAAAGGTGCGGTTTTCGCATGAAAGTTTGTTGGCAATGTCAACGTATGTTAGTTGCTATGCCAGTGTTTGGTTGTGGTGTGAAACTAATTTTGTAACTAAACATACATTTATGTTACATTTGATCATGCAGGCATGTAGGTTTGGAATTTAATCTCGTGTGTCGTGCTACATCGTATAGTTGACATGAAAGTGAAGGATCTATCAGCGTTTATTACTAACTAATTTGGCAGGTCCTGTGCTGAACGCAATTCCTAAATTGTCTACTACAAAAAGATGCATCCAGCCTCCTTAGTGCAGTAGGGTAGGTAAATGATAAATAATAAATGTAGGTTTTTACAAACACTTTTACACGTCATTTTTTAAATTAGATAGGGTCGGTGTCTCGTACCTGACTACTCTGAGAAGAAACAGCCGAAACAAACTCAGAGGTTATAGTCTCTTTTGAAGTCCAGACATAATCTTGCTCAATTCACATGAGGACTATGCAGATTAGTGTCTGAGATGGTCTTTTCAAGAAAGAACCACACAGACTTCAGTGGACCTGTCCAGTCAGTGCAAGCATTTGTCAGTTATCGTGGAGCTTGACTTGATAACTTAAGGAGCTCAACGTAACGACGAAGGATGGAAGGGTGCACGTCAATGGTAACAAAATCAGTATAGGCTGGTCTCCTAATCTATTTAAATTTCGAACTACTCCAGGTCAGTACCTATAAGGTTCATAATCCTCTATGCTATCATTCATCCCAGCGCCGACCATTCCACAGAAAATTACTAAGAAACATTATTCTACCCAAAAAACATCAATATTTAAATTCAACCTTTTGGGCAGCTGTTGGGCGCCATTTCATCTCGCTTACTTTTAATAACTGAACTACTTAGCTTTAGCTACAGGTGCAGCTAAAAGAAACAATTAATTTTGAGCTTTATGCTAAGTAATTTCTAAGTTGAAAGTAGAAAGTGATGAAGATGTCGTTTAAAATTAAAAATATGTGTAAACTAGTTCCCGTGAGAAAACTTAGAAAGAAGTTCAGACAAATATGGTGACTACTGGTGTTACTAGAATGCGTGAACAGTTAGAATACATATGTAAGAACAGTCACATAGTTCTGTGAAGAATATGGTAATGGAAAAAAGAAATGTACCGGTACGTAGTTACTCTTGAGGGAAATGAAATTCCGAGAGAATATGAAAATGATGCGAAACTTTTTTCTTATACGTAGGTATATATCAATTTGTGAGAATTATTGCTGGAACGTAAGTGATATTTGAAAATATGTACATATTATATAATATGATCAGAAATCGAAATAGATTTATTTTGCCTACAAACAAGGAAGTAAGTAACATGTGAATATTATCTCCCTCTAATTTAACTGCTTTATTACGGAACCTAAAAATTACTCCGGGATTTCATAGAGTAAATTAACATGTGGAATACATGTTAATTACTCCCTTGAAGTTAAGACAAATAAAGCCAACCTATTCAGATCTCTGATTCTGAATTTATGATAGGCTAGCTTATGCCCGCGGCTTCCCCCGCGTGGATTTTGATAATTGTCCCACGGTATCATAGGTACTACTCGGATAAAAAGTATCCTGTGTTAAACCAGGTTATAAAACTATCTGTGTGCTAAATTTTTTATGAGGTTTTTGCGTGGAAGACTAACAAACATCCTTACATCCAGACTACCATACATCCTCACAAACTTTCCCATATCTATAATAATATTATAAAGAGGTAACATTTGTTTGTAAGTTTATATGTTTGTAAGTTTGTATGTAGGGGGTAATCTCCGGAAGTAATGAACCAATTTTAAAAATTGTTTCACTGGTAGAAAGCTACATTATTCGTGAGTGCTATAGGCTAAGTATATTTTATTCCCGTACTCCCACGGGAACGGGACCTACGCGGGTGAAACCGCGGGACGTCAGCTAGTTTATAATATTAGTACAGGTCGCGGCACGAAACTCTAGCGCTGACCGTTATTGCGCAGAAGTAAAAAAAGAATGTCTTGGGGCGTGCGTTGCGCCGATTGGCTCTCCAGTCGTAGGTATAACATGAGCAGATATCCCCTCCACGTTTCGTTCAGCGCTAGAGTTACGTGCCGCGACCTGTAGGAAGTATGATAAATGAATCATGCAGTGATTCCTTTTTTTCACCCTTTGACAGTTTTGGTTCAAAGTAAAAAAACATGATATAAGTTACATTGGCGACTTAGTACTTTCCGTACTTAACTTACTTTTTTCATTCACCCGCATTCTCCAGTCAACCCGCGATCATGGCGTTTGCAACAGTGTTGAAATATCGGGAGCTAAAAAATTAATAAAAGTCACGGAAGATATCCAGTAAGTTAGTTATAATCCGCGAAAGCTTAAAACAGTGTTAGTACTTTCTGTGATTCTCTATGCGGTAACAATGCGCAAGTTTTCGACAGCAACATCTTATGATATGTAACAAAGTAATTCATGCAAAAATAGCTCTTCTATTAATTCAACGCTGTAGGGTACAGTTTCATTTGAAGTTTTCGCTATCAACAAAGTAATGGAACCAAAGCCAAATTAATCTGATTGCGTTGCGAGTCAAATACTTCGGCTGCAGTTTGCAACAAATTAAAATTAGCGATCAATCTGTGATCGAAGTTAATATCATTAAATACAGTGTCGAGCAATACAATTTTAACAATAATAGTGTTATCCGTAGATAGTCTTCTATACTAATATTATAAAGAGTTAACATTTGTTTGTAAGTTTGTATGTTTGTAAGTTTGTATGTAGGGGTAAGTAATCTCCGGAAGTAATGAACCAATTTTAAAAATTGATTCACTGGTAGAAAGCTACATTATTCGTGAGTGCTTCTATAAATAAGAAAATAACTCTGTCTGCCTGTTATAAGTAGTTCGGTTCAAACTTAATGCTCAAGGTTAATGCTCAACTTAAGGCTCGGAAGTTAGCTGCAAGTGACGGTCTGCGCATTACAGACAAAACGATGCGTCATCTGCGCCCCGTTGATACCTAAAAGTGTTGTCTGCGCAGCTAATACATTAGATGTTCCGAATCGCCATAAAGTTTAAAGCGTTAATCCTGTCCGTCACTCACAAGTAACTTCCGAGCCGCCATTAAGTTTGAACCGAACTATACCTTAACGCGCTTTAAGAGCCATTTCACAAAATTTAAACGCTCGAGTTTAGGTAAAAGACCGCAGCTTTGTGTATGTGTGCGTAGCTATCCACACTTACACAACGCGAACAATGCAGCGCGAGTATCGAGACGGACTAAACAATCTTGGGCCGTTACAATCGTAATGCACCTTGGTTTGAGATTTAGGCAAAAATGTAATTTATTTATTCAGTCTTTAATCTATTAAACCCTTCTAAACTAATAAAACACAAATATATGTTATGTAAATATGTTTTTACGTGTATGTTTCTATTACATATTTTTCAACACACTTGCTCGTAAAGTGAGCCTAATGTGTGCAATAATATTACACACTAGTGCATAATAGAATTATGCCTACAATGTTAATTTAGTAGGTACCTAACTGCAAATAATATGCGAGTACACAGAGCATTTTCAATTTAACCGGGTAATACAGTTTTTTTTTGTAACAACAAAGAGGTTTTATGTCGCTGAAAACCCATTTACGTTTTTGGAATAAATAATTAATGTGTCCATAATTAAGACGGAAAAACATTTATTAATATCAAATTATTTATAATTTACAATAATTTGTTATAGGTGAAATGTATTTGTATTTTATCACTAAAATTATAATTTCGAAGTAGGCTTTATGGCTTTAAGTATCACCTTACATTTGGCGAGTGCAAAAAAAAAACTTGCGCGCCATTTCTCATAATTTTCATATTTTGTTTGTATCGCATTTGTTGCTGCATGTTTGTTTTTTCCTCGCAAGTGTGTTGAAAAAGTGCGTATGAAACTCGTGAGCAACTTGCTCACTAGACATTCGGCTGATTTACGCCCTCGCCGCAATCTTGATTTCGAAGCGCGTACTCTTTCTGGTTCCTTAACTACTAAATACATTAAATTCAAGCGTTAACAGTATTTTTCAGTAACGAGGTTTTTTCATATTCTTACTTTTGATCGACTGATTATGCTCTCAAAGTTGAAAGATTTTTTTTAAGGATACCTACTTTGTGTAGGTGTGTGTATCTATGATATATCATGAATTGCATCTATTTGCTTTGTTCATAAACTTCTTCCGTGTCGATGGCCATCTAAATTGATTCCTCTCAAAAATTTACTACCGAGTTCCTTTAGTAGGTATTTAAAAAAATAAGTACTTACTAACAAGTTTTAATTAAAATTAACAGTAAGTCAGTTTATTAGTATGTTGTTTTGTAGAAGATGTCAGGAATATACTACGACTTCACGTTCTCATGTAATGTTCCCTGATAATGCCAAAAGAATACGCGCTGACGTGAGCGAAGCCGCGGGCACAGCTAGTTGTAACTAAAACAATCAATTTTATTGAATCAGTCTTTCCACTAGGACCCTGCACGGCGTCTCTTCTAAAAGTACTATCCTCCTCTACTCGATTCACGCGATTTCTCATTCTAAAATGAAAACAAAAGAGCTATCAAATTTCGGACCCCAAATATTTTTAAAGGAGTGTTAAGTGTTTTCAAACCCTTCAAATTGTAATTACGGTTCTATATTCTATGTCGATATAATTATATGTTAAGAAAAGAAAATTAATATGTCAGTGTCAGGTTGTACGTTGAACAAAATATGATTCGCGATCGTAGCAAATAATGGATTTGCGGAGTTATAATCAAATCATTAATGAAATAGTCTTTTGAAAATTTGAATTTCGCGGGCTACCCTTGCGCTTTCACCTTACGCGATCGATAACTATGTATATGAATTGCAAATAAAAATAATATCCACCTCGCTTCTGTTTTTTATTTTCTTTTATTCTTTCCTTATATTGACACAATGATAATACAACCCTTACGCCCCATTGCTAAAACTGATAAAACAGAAATATAACTATTCATTTACAAATTACTAAAATAATACTTTACTTGATAATAAACGAAATTCTAACCTAATGAAAAAAAAATACAACGAGAATCAAAATGTTGTAGTCGTAGTATAACAATGCGTTTACGATAGACACGCTCGAAAATCGGGACGCGGAAAAAAATGGCACAGGTCCTTCGTCGATGGGCGCTCGGGCCGTACTAATCGGTGCTCGCTTATGCGTCGTAATTTATTCTAATTTAGAGTGATGTTAAAAATTATTTTGTATCAGATTAAATGAATTGATTTTAATAAAACTTTGGAATTAGTTTAGTAAAAGAACATAGTTTATTTTTACATTTTTTTTTCAATGTAATTACGCTTTATTCAAACCAAAAAATCACGACAAAATAGCAGTATAAAACGTAAAAATTGACCTAAGACTTTATTTTTTTACTAATTAATGTTATTAATTATCGATATTCTAGTAAATTATTTGTCGACAAAAGTATATGTCTGATGCTTTGTGTATTTATATGAGTGAAATTTAAAAATATTTATGATAGTATTAGGAGTCTGAAATTGACTCTGCGAAGATTTTTTAGTAAACTAGTTGTGGGAGATTAATCACTACATACTAAAAAAATAAGTTTTTGTAAATGTGTTAAATTAAGTGTCAATAAGAAAAACTGATCTATTTTTAACATGTATTAAAAATGCCAGGGTGTTCTCTAAGATGGTAATTTAGTCGACTAGTCTTAGAAATTTGCGCGAAAACGTGAAATGGCTCTTAACGAAATGAATGTTTGGCACACGGAGTCACGGATAGACGATGAACACTACGTTAGGCTGATACTTTGCTAAACATTGTGCTGATAGATGACAGTCTTACATTTTAAATCTGTATTTAAAAAAAAAAAACCTCTGAAAAAGTTGGAACTTTGACCTTCAATATCTCCGTAACTAGGTTTCCAGGTATGGTGTAGAACAAAAAAAAAATCGCAATGACGGGGAGAATAAGTGCAGCCTTCGGCTTCGTGAAAGAAAGAAGAAGAGAAGGGAAGGAAAAGGGAAGGAAGGAGGAGGAGGGGAGGGGAGGAGAAGGGTGTTTTTACACCCTTTATATTTATAAAGGGTGTAAAAACACCCTGTCTCTGTCTCTGTTTGTCATGTTTCAGTGGCGGCTTTCGGCGGGTTGCTAGTATTTACTAGCAACCCGCCGAAAGCCGCCACTGAAACATGACAAAATATCGAGATTTATATGAGCAAAAGCGCCACCATAACATATCGGGTCCAAAACTATCATGTCTATCAAGCTAGAACCAATAATACACATTAGTAAAAAATTTCATCGACATAGGTTGGGTGGTTTCAAAGACTAGCGTGGTAGCAACATAATAAACATGATTTTTATAAATATCTCAATAAAATATCAAAAACAACGTAGCGAGTTTGTGAGACAGTGTAGGAGTTTAATACTTCCATTAGAACCCAGAATTTCATTCAATCACTTCAATTTTGAGCCGCCTACTCAACAAAACAAGTCAATTATCCAACTTCAAAAAGGAGATAAACTACAAACGACATTTAAAATTGACTTTCCGAAACAAATAAGTAGACCATAATGTCATTACATCTGAGTATTGTCAAAACAGAGGATTTTCAGAATAAACAATGTGAAGGCATTGTTCATTCTGAAAATCCTCTGTTTTGAATTCGAAGTAAGCTTGGGTATGTTTTCTAGTTAGGGTTCCGTACCCAAAGGGTAAAAACGGAACCCTATCGACTTCGCTGTCTGTCCGTCTGTCTGTCACCAGGCTGTATCTCATGAACCGTGACAGCTAGACAGTTGAAATTTTCACAGATGATGTATTTCTGTTGCCGCTATAACAACAAATACTAAAAACAGAATTAAATCAATATTTAAGGGGGGCTCCCATACAACAAACGTATTTTTTTTGCAGTTTTGTCTAATGTTTTTAAATAATGGTACGGAACCCTTCGTGCGCGAGTCCGACTCGCACTTGGCCGGTTTTTTTAACAGATACCGCTGAAAGTCAGCTACACCTAAGTCATCATCAACACTATTTTGCCCTTATCACAATTGCTTTGTGGTCGAAATTAAAGGCAGAATAAGGGAACAATTTCATGTACTTCACCATCTTTCTGAACCTTATTTACGCAAATAAATGATTTTTGTTTTTTTTTTTTTTTTTTGACGCAGCATGTCTTCGTCTTCCATATCTTCTATACTTGTCATCTCACCAGTCGCCTCCTTTTCGAACCATATTCCTTCACAGTCACAGTCCATCCATCGTTTCTATGGTCTTCTTCTACTCTTACATCCATCAGCTACAAATAAATTAATGTAACGCCTAAAATTGAAACTTCAACAGTACGAGCTTTTATCTAGGCTTAAATTTGGGTCGCGCTTAGTATTTGTAAGAACAATTGAAAGCTTAACTGAAACAATGCGTATGTGAAAAATTGTTACAGAGGCGAAATCTGAAGCACTCAGATATGGTAATCCGATTTTGTATCACGCCAGAACAGGCTTTGTATCGCTTGGTATTAAACGACAGACGAATAAAGAACAGTCCAGTACTGGATTTACACATTTGCCGCCCCAAAGCTATAAATTTTTTGCCGCTCCTACTGACTTCTAAAATTAGATACACTATTCACAATAAAGTTAATTCTTTTTTTTTAGGGAGACCTAATCTACCTAAACCTAACTGACACGAAGACAGTCAGTCGAAGCGGCAGCGGCAGACTCTCCGGAGGCGGCACGAGTGGGGAAGCCGCCGCCCGCAGCCCCACCTCGTGTCCGCAGCCTTACTTTTTTATCTGTACTTAATATTTTTGGGCCAATTTTGCCGCCCCCCTAACTATGCCGTCCTAAGCTTCAGCTTTTTCAGCTTCTATGGTAAATCCGGCACTGGAACAGTCTGTTGGAATTGTTCGTGAAACTGGACTGGATTAAGTTTTGTTAAAATACTCGCATCCCAGTATGTTTACGAAACTGTTTTGTTGGGATGAAAGTTGTGAAGGTAGGTATTAAAAGTCTCGACCATACTCATGTTCATACCCATATTCATGGCGCGGATTATGGAGTAATTGCGGGATGAAGATTTACGAATAGTCAACTAGTAATGTGGATCTCATCTGCCTAGTCTTTTCCCAGCTCAGCCAGGTCAGCTTCCAGTCTAACCGGATGCAGCTGAGTACCAGTTTTATACATGGAGCGACTGCCTATCTGACCTCCACAAACCAGATCATACTGGGTAATACGATACCACTTTGGTAAGACTGGTTGTCAGACTTTTTGGGCCACTGACTACCTGTAACGACTGTCAAAGATGGACAAATGACAGCTGGGACCAACAGCTTAACGTGCTTTCCGAGGCACGGAGGACACTCGGTATGTAAGGGTGGTTACCCATCCACAGACCAACCTAAGCAAGCACGGCTTAACGTAAAGATCGACCCGAGCCGCTATTATTATTTAGCCACGAGCTCCTCCTACTAGTAATGTGGATATTGGAGAGAGTTACTTCTCTTCAGTAGAATTGTACATTTCAATACGATCTAAAACGGGAGAGTTTGGCAAGAGAAGACACATAGAAGAGTGGAACGCTATAGGTACGCTATGAGAGAGCCTTAGCACAGCAGTGGTATAATGCAAGTAGAATTTTAAGTGGTAGATACTTATCATGACGTCATATACAACCTGTTTTTTTATATCCCATAACTCTAGGGTTGTATTTTCTGTAGGTAAACATAATACAAAAACTCCTAGAATAGGTGGTCCAAAAACGCAGTTTCGGAGATATCATCAATCATAATTAAATTAGGTCCAAAATTGTGACGAATCTTTACTTTTGCGAGGTTGCCAAACTTCGCAGTAAAATAAATAGTAAAATAAAATATGTAAGTATATAAGTTGCATTGATAAATACGAGTAATTCAATTTAATTCAGACCAATCATTCATATTTAAAGCTAAGAAAATGCGACGTCATATTTCACGTAAGGGTGTTTTACGTAAATAATCGTGAATTTGCCGAATTATTTTGTTCGAAAAATGAAAAAATAAAAAAAAGGATGATTGAAACATAATTCATACGCCAGTTGATTCTTTGATATGGTCTCAATCATACCCTAGAGTTATGGGATATCAAAAAAACAGGTTGTATACATAAATTCACACCTTTTTCCCACAAGGGTAAGCAGAAACCTCAAAAACGCCACCTGCTACGATCCTTACGTCTGGTCATACAAAAGAACCTAAAACAAAATCTCAAATGTAACAAAAGTCTCTGCTATCAGTACTTATCGTATTACTCAAAGTGATCAACCGAAGTTTTATATGACAAACGATGGGACCCTTCATTTGACATCAGACTCCTTTAGCTCTTACCACATGAGACTTTACTATGACAAAGGCCAACACTATGAAACTAAAAACCTTTACAAATCAAAGTATATAAAAAGCTAGGTTTTGCTCGCTGCTACACTCGCGTTATTTTTGGAAATTTCACACGGGAACGACCTGTTCTTTTGTATTTCCCTGTTCGTTCTGTTTCATTTGCCTAAGGCACTAAGACATAATGTAGTTTCCCATTTTTTCTGTCCCATTACTGGGCGAAAGCCTTCCCCATCCCTTTCCAACTCTCCCGGTGTTTTGCCTCCTCTGGCCAATCAGTCAGGAACGAGTCAAAACGGTCACGCTAGCGTTTCTGAGGCCATTAGCTTCCCATTAGTGAAAGAATTTTCTGAAACGGATTTATATTATCTCAGATTACCCCCAACATTCAAACTCACAATCAACAAACGTGCGAAAAAAGTGTCTAACTAAATAACCTGAATTCAAAATGGCCGCAGGGTTACAATATCAGTTGTTGTGCGACTAATGTGTGCAGCCAAAACCGTCCGATAAATTAACGCAACAATCTATCCACGTTGATAGAAATGCACAAAGTACAAACCGATGATCTGACACTAATAAATTAGTATCTACTACACGCATGCCCTCTAGGCATAAAAGCTAGAACGTGGCATGCTGAAATAAACCTTTAAAGCATGATTTTTAGAGTGGTTTTAGAGTGGAGGGTTGAGCAGCTGAATACCTTGGTTGAATGAGAGGAACGGACATTACCTAAATGATGTTGGGTCAGTGGTTGTGCATTGCATACAGTGTTTTGGTATACTTGTTCACAATATACAGGGTGACGACGCACATACGAATATTCCACCTAGGTATTCAGTACCTAGTTACCTACATCATTCCGAATATTTTCTGCAAAAAAACTTTTTAGCAAAAAATAAAACAGATTTATTTTTTCCATTTTTAGGGAACTCATCAATATAGTAGACAGCAAATCTGTCGCAATCCGTGACCAATATGCCGTCTATTATTGAAGAGTTCCCTTGTATATCTCCGAAAATCAGCATCAGACCTTCACCAAACTTAAACGCGAAATAATATTCTTCCAAACAAAAAAAGAACCATCAACATCGGTTCACATTTTTACTAGCGAGGATATCGCTGAACAATGAATAATACACACAAAAAATAAATTAAAAAAACTCCTTTAGGAAGTAGGTTAAAAAGTGCAATCTAATATCAATACCCGGCCAAAATGTATGTTTTTTTTCTCAATTGCCTATGAAAAATTTTCGTTCGGAATGATCTTACTGAATACGATGGTAGTTAGAGGCTTGGCAAAAAGGGAATAGATTTCACTTTACTAGTTTACACTATTTCGGAAGCCAGCTGAACTGTTGTTTTGCCTTTAGTTTTTGCTTAACTCACTAGGGAACGGTAACATGTGTTAAAATAGACTTTCTCAATCTATCATTGTCCACTTTTTACTAAGCGACGCTACTAACACAAGATTTATTAAGTTATTATGTACTAGCTTCGCGAAATCGGGGCCGTAACAAAAACGAAAATGTATGCCAATAATAAACAAAATCAAACGTAATTTTCTGCTGAACGACTTACCTCAATTAATATAAATTCACCCCAATATCAATCACTTAAAACGATCCATAAAACATTGGTAACAAACTCACAACAGTAAACAAAGCCAGGGGCGCACAATCACAACGTTTGAACAGCGGTTAACTGTGCTTAACCAGCCGTGCACTATACACTCAGTGCAGCAATATCGATATGCGAACTCGGTAACCGGTTTATCGTCGAGAATCGAGAATCGATTGAATTCCTTCGCACACTTGACAGATTCGAATGTCTTGCGACTGTGAGTGGCAGCAGAAAAAGAGTTTGAAATGAAAAAGAAATCGGGTTCGCTGCAAAATTGCGATCCGATTCGGACAGATCTGATATGGCGACAGTTGGGAAAATGGAGGAGTTTATTGTTTGTCTTCATTTGTTTATACTGACATTAAAGAATTAGATTTTTTTACAAAGTGGGCCTGCTCTTGACCTCGATCACGCCTGAGGGAAAAATGCCTGTGGCTAGGAAATACTGGTAAATATAAAAATTACATTTAAGTTATTGAATACTGCGAAGTACCGGATGACTTTTTTATCACTTTCAAAAAAAAAAGGAATATTAGGTGAACGGAGTAGAAGCAAATGGCATATTTAGTTAGCCTCTGCAGAACTGGATCATCTGTATTGTCATCAATTAAAAAAATAAAGTGTTGTCATAATTTATTTTCATCGATCAAATTCACGGTTTGCTATCACAACGGAAATCGTTCATAAAGCAGCACTATGTCATTATTATTCTTGCGTTTAATTGAACTGATTGCATAATTAATTGTTATTAAATCAGTAACCAGTTCAAACAGGTTATTATTTTTATAGCGAGCTTTAAACTGTGACCTTCACTCGAGAACCCGCTTTAGACTGTAGAAGTACAATATTTATGCATGCAAGTCTCATTATTCCATAAAAATACAAAAAAAAATATATGCAAAATTATGGAAAAATCCATCATGTAAAATGAATAGCATTTTATGCAAGAAAACAAATAATCGGCGGTGATACTCGTATGTTTAAAACTTTCATGAATATTTTAAAATTGACGATCTACTTTGAAAACCCGAAGCACCTGGGAAGGAGAAAACACAAGAAAATAACTACGCTCTGCACATGCAGCACAATAGAAACTTTTTACAATCTCGCTCCATGTAGCCATAAAATACAAACTTATTCAAATTAAGAACAAAAAAAGAGAACACAACGAAATAAAAAGTTTACCGAGCAGCGGTTAAAAGGAAAATAAAAGTACTTAACAAAACGATGGTTTGGGGCACAGAAACAGGGCCGCAATAATTCCAGCGAGTCCTTATTGCGAAACGTAACGTTAACTTGATAGCAGATAATGCAAATTGGACTTTGATAACTAAGAAATACGCCTCGGATTGCAATTAAAACAATTGTAAATTTGTTGAGGAGCAAAAAGTGGGGGAGGTAAATGGAAGGGTCCTCGAAATAAATGACGAAAGACGGCCGTGGAGGCGTGGACAGCGCTCTGCGTCCAAACTAAATTACTTTACACAATTAGCTTTTGGAAATGTTTCTCTCAGAAATAAAGCAGTGGAAACGAATATTTGAGATTTGAACATTGCTCAAAATCTTCCGGAGTTATCGTGAGTATTTCCCGAATGCACTTTGAGTTGTCACAAATGAAACACTCTATTAGGGACTGGCCACACCAATTTAGCCTCGAGTCGATCAAAAAAGGTGTATATCCATGCATAACCAAGTGTCGCTTAGCATAACTAAAGATATAGGTAATAGGGTAGATGACAAAAAAAATCGAATTAGGCCGTTAGATAGATTTCCAAAAACTATTGGACACATATTTTTTCTTTCTTCACATAAACAAAAAATTAAGACTATACTACTCAAGACAGACTATAAATTCGTGTGACACATTTGAGTAATTTTTTTACTCAACTGTGACGTCACAGCCCCCACTCTCTTACAGATCTTTGACACGTTTTATCTTCGTCAATTTTTATTAATTTGATAAAAAAAAACCCGTATCCAATATTATTCGAAAATCTAACTGACGGACTAAACAGAATCATATCTTTTTTAGTAAGTCATCATTCCTATTGTACTTAAAGCAAACAAAGTCTTTCTTCACTGTTAAACACGACACAAAACTAATTTCTGTAAAATCTGAACGATGCCAAAGTACCTAATAAATGAAAAATAGAATGTAAATGAAATAAAATGTAACAACAAAAAAGGCTTCGAAGGAGCGAAAATTAGATTCGAAAGCTATACACCGCGAGCGTTCGTTGTCGCTTAGACAAAACGAAGTTTGATCCTGTTTTAGGACTTAAGGGGCTGACAACACCTAATTTGTTGAAATTGATGTTATTTAAGCAGTTTTTTAAGAAAAACTATTTGTTCTAGCACGGCAAAAAAAAAATGTTAATATTGATCATATTTCAAAGACCTTGGACGGACTCGATACATATTTCGACGAAATCTGCTCGATAGAAAATAATTGCAAAGATTGGTCTTAAAATCATCATTAACGGTCCTATGTCTTTACCTTTTTGACGTATGGGTCTGCAATTAAAAACATGAAGTCAACATATTCATACCTAAACCGCTAACGAGTCATATTTCACAAATAATCCATACTTTTTTTTATATCAATATTTATTCATTATTTTCTTCTAAAACCTGGCCGCCCAGTAATAGTGACGTCTCGTTTTCTCCCATACAAATAGACAGTGTGCGCGCTTTTGGTGTTGACAGCGCCTTAAGATGCGAGGGAATCAGTTCAAGACGATGTAACATGTAACAGCATAAACGTCACCACGCCTGTAATCCCCGAATAAGGGTTAGACAAAGGTGTACTTCACCTACATTTCATGGTTGGTCCTAACTCCTATGATAAAAAAAAATGAAGTTCATGAAGCCTCACCTTAAACTTAAATTCCCCTTAAACTCAAGGGGAAGATTTATAAAACAATGGTTAGACCTGCTGTCTTGTATGGATCAGAATGTTGGGCCACAAAAGGGATGAATGAAAGGCATTTGCATGTCGCGGAGATGAGGATGCTAAGGGGGATGTGTGGTGTTACGCGAATGGATAAAGTTAGAAATGAGTATATAAGAGGAAGTATGAAAGTGGCGCCGGTGACTGAAAAGTTGTGTGGTAATCGGTTGTCGTGGTATGGGCATGTGATGCGGAGGGATGAGGAAAATGTCGTGAGGAAAGTTTTGAGTATGAATGTGGATGGGTATATGAGTAGAGGAAGACCAAAGAAACGATGGATGGACTGTGTAAAGAATGATATGGCAAGAAAAGAAGTGTCTGATGAGATGACGAAAAATAGAGAGAGAGAGATAGTATGGAAGAAGAAGACATGCTGCGCCGACCCCAAATGAATTGGGATAAGGGCAAGAGAATGATGATGAAGCCTGACCTTACTTTGTATGACCTTTCCGTACAATGAGAGATCAGCGTAATTTGGTTAAGCATTGGTAGGTCGTCCATCAAAGGCACGTACAGCAGTCATAAATGAAATAATAATATAGTTACGCATTTAATGAACCCAAACCAATGTATCTTCATTTAAAATTCGATTATTGTTCAGATGGAGTTTGCAAATGGATCAAATTAGAAGCGATAACTTTCTAATACATTTCGAAATTCATCTCGTTTTGTGCCGATTGTTGAAAGATTTTCAAAGAAATCTTGGAATTTTTGATGGAAAAATAACAGATCCTTTGAGAGAAAGTTATGAATTAAAATATTTTTATCAATTCGTATTTCAAGTACAATATTCTGATTGAGAGCAGAGACATGCAGGCATGATCAGTATTCACGCCTACATGCTTTTCAATCAGATCTAAATAAAAATTGCGTACAAAAGAAAAACCTAAGTACTTACTATTTTGATGATTAACACAATTTGTTTTATTTGAAAGGTTATTTTATTTTAAAATAAATAGGCTTGCGTTTGGCCTCAACTAGCCTGATGTAAAGCTATGATGGAGCTGCTGTGAGTCTGGTCACGTAAGTGGAGCCTTCAAAACTATTCGACGACCTTTGTCAATCGGACGCATACGTGGAATCTCTATTATAGAATACGGTTTAATCTAATATTATTGTTGTATTATTTATTTATTATAAGGCTTCTCAACAATGAGTACACTGTTACATTACAATTTGTACATTGCAAACTAAAGTCTAAGCGCCTCATCACTTACAGAAAAGCACTACATTATGCGCAGACAAATATACAATTAAATCATTAATTAAAACCAATAATACATAGTTTGGGAAAATATGCAGATTACACCTTAATTTCTAAAATTAAAATAAATAACATAGATTAAATTAAATTCGAATAGATTAAATTCGAATTGATTAAATTAGAATTGATTAAATTAGAATTGATTAAATTAGAATTGATTAAATTAGAATTGATTAAATTAGAATTGATTAAATTAGAATTGATTAAATTAGAATTGATAAATTAGAATTGATTACATTATTTTATTATAGATTTTTTTTTTGTAATTATAGCTAGCCTATATTGTCCCACAGCTGGGCAAAGGCCTACCTCCATTCCTTCCAACGGTCACGATTCTGTGTCACCTCTTTCCAATTCTCAAGGAAGACATCCAGTTCGTCCCGCTATCCATATTATAATAAGCATTTTACGTATACATTCATAACTTCCCCATGGCGGCAGGTAGAAACTACAGAAAGCCTTCTACGATCCTTTTACTTCATCCACATTCATACATGTGGTCATACATGATTGCTCATTAGCTTTATAAACCCACGATCCCTACATAGTCATTTTGCTTAGTCCACGTCCACCTATATTCTTGCAAATAAATGTATCATTCATTCACGTTCATACATCATACAATACTTGTCAGTTTTTTTAAACTTCCACAATTTCTATAACTTTTTCTCCTCAACAGTGCAGCATGAGTAGTAAAAATTGACTTAAAGCTGTTCTAGTTCAGATTTTTCTCCAGATATTACTGAAGTGTCGACATTTCACTTCTTCCAGTCCATTAGTGACACCTCGATTCTATCAAGTAGCTAGGATCCTTGATAAATGAATTTTGCATCGCGATGGCTTCTCGTTCCTTCGGAGTGCAGCTGCCAAAGTATTGAATTACATTTTTCATGAACAAATTTGAACGCCAATCGAGAAACTTTTCATCTAGAAACGAATTGAAGAGTTCATTCAGGAACTGAGTGGCAGACAGTTTTTATTTTTATTCTTTACTATGAAGAATAATAAAAAAGTTGAGCTCAGGTTTTTGAGACTTATTGATATTATTTCTTTAATTTATAGGTTCAGAACGTAAATTCAAGGAATGGTTAGCAATGGGGAAGGCTGGTCAAAGCAGATGGTAGATGGCGCGTCCATAGCTTAGACCCAATCTGACCAATGAGGTCAAACTATTTTGAAATACAAAATGACATTGATAGACTTTGAACCAATGAGAGGTTTTCCTTTTGAGGTTTTAAAAAAAAACTTAGTTTCCAAGAACTCAATAGATGGCGTTGAAATTACTATGCCAAAGCCAAAACGCTTGAAAAAAAAAAACATTGTGTCACGTTACATACTCTCGTTGACTGACACTTTCATTTGCTTAACCTTCCGAATATAACCAACATTTCTCGCGCTTTGTTAAAATCAGTTTTTTTAGGTTCCGTTCCTTGCATTATCATACTTACTCCTAGCGCCATCTATCCAGCGACTAGGGAAGAGCTAAAAAGAAAATCCCTCATTACGATGTTTGGTACAAGCGATGCTAGCGCCATTAGTTCCACAGTTACCATCCCTATTTTCCTGACACACATGCAATAAAATCTTAATATGAATCCTCAACATTCTGCTCATATAACGGATGATTATCGTACTTAGCACTAAAGCTTACTATAAATACTGTTTATCCGTTAATAACAGTTTTCGTACAGCAGCCACAAAATCTACTCACTCCAGCATTCTCCAAGTTTATACAAGTTCTCATCAGACTCTTTAACATCCGCTGTGTAAAAGTTAAAACTCTTTCAAAGCATTCAGGTAGTTAACCGGTACTTCATAAAGTGTTAAAATTTTTCCGCATTAAAACATGGAAGAGAAAAAAAATGTCGGAAAAACAAGTTCTCTAGCCGAAGTCTTTATTTCGACGGAATATTTCGCATGGGTATTTTTTAAAATCTAGCCAGCGAAGTTATTTTCGCTAGCCATTTTAAAGTAAATTGGGTTTTAGATGTAATGTCTTCGCGTACCTGTCGCGCTGGCTTCTTTATGCTCGGAAAAATATGTTCTGGAAAATTCTAGTTCGTTTTGCTTTTTGTTTCGGAGAATTTTAACTATTCGCTGCAAGTACAAAGGCGCCAGTATTTTGGGAATGTACACCGCTTTCTAAATTCAGTTTTTACTATAAGTACCGGGATTTGATACCGCTCTACCTTTCTAGGAATATGAAACGTTAACACGCCTTTTTTTGAGATTGATAACTTAATATCTTTTGGTATAGGTATTAGGTACAACACGATAGAGAAATGGTCTTTTGAAGATACTGATGAATCACTTTCTCTGAGTTTTCTAGTGTTTAGGAACTTACGTACGGATAATAAAAGGGAATAATAAAATTTACTAAGACTTTGTAGAGCAGTCTTTTGTTGCGGTGAAAAAATCTGCCAAAATATTCACCGATACTTATTTTCTGTTATTTAGATTGTCTAAGGTTGGATAAAATGACTCTAATGGTATTTTTTTGTATTATTTATTTAATATGCTTATTTCTTCGCCATTCTTAGTCACTTTTCTTTCTGTAATATTACCTAAAACAGCAAGTTTCTAATCTTTCACTTTATAAGCCGTCATGGCATATTGGAAAACTAGCACCAAATATTATTTTTATTCCACCCATATTAAGTAGGTACATGAAACCAGACACCGATACCAAAATAAACACGCATTTCTCATGAATATTAATTAATTAAAGCCCCGTAAAAGGTCAAGTTTAATTTTAGTGTCCTGTACGATCAACCTCCGGTCATTAGCACATTACCCTTTAAAAACTACAAATACCACCCTTACCTCTTCGAAATAAAGGTGATGTGAAAGAAAGGGAACTGTGACAATGGATGGGTGTCTGACTGTCCGTCTGTCTGTGTAATCGAAATGCGTGGGGGTGTAACAGGAGGGTGTATCTGTCGTTAGTCAGCTGTCCGGGGTGACCGGGGGCGCCAGGGGGTGACTCACACTCGCCCCGGTTTTATTTGTTTTTATACGACGCACCGAAATCTTTCGCCATTCGTATGGGCGTTATGTTAGGAAATGAAGGAATACGAATTGTATTGGAAACGTAAATGTAAAAGATACGAGTGTTTCTGTCACACTGTACGACTGTTATCTTTTATTCTTGGATGGCAATACTTTTCCAGAAGGTTTGAAGTTCAACCAGAAGCACATTTTTCATTTTGCTCTAAGAAGGAAGATTTGTGTAATTGATACGATTTAGAATTCAAACGATTTAGTTTTATCATTTTTCTAGTTTTAAAATATTGCTAGAGGTAGAATGATCTAGCTTTACCACGTAACATTTTGAAACAGATTTCTATTTCGATACGTAGTTTCCGTACCAAAGCACCACAGCGTAATACTGAACCAAAAACGTGGTACAATTCTAATTTGGTCTTTTCACACGGTAAAATTAGAGTACTACGTAGGTAAGACCAAAACAAAAACAAATGCAGTCAGCGAAGTTGCCTGTAATAAATAAACCATAGACATAAAAGTGCGCGCATAAACCATAAATCACAGTGACCGAACGAAAAGAGGCACGACGTAAAGGTTACCACGTGAGACAAAAGCATCGTGACAATCGCCCTCAAGAATAGGCTGATAAATGGCACAGCCAGACATACCTAACCATAGACAGAACAATAGGGAAGGAAGGATCTATCGAAAGCAATTTCACCCAAAAATAGCACTAAGTTGGAGTGCTCTTAAAAGGTGTCTTTAAAATTGCTAAGACGTGGCTGTTATAATGAACGGAATCGTCCCCTTTCGAGGGAGGGGCGAATTTGGCAGACACTCCTTTTTTGCGACGCAAAGGGCAAGTGGCGAGCGAGTTTAATCTTAACTTCATTAGGGCACGACACGAATCCATTGGGGAATTCTCCGGGAATTATTTATCCCAAAAATGTAATAAAATTCTCATTTCAGCATTGTCTTGGTTTGTTTAGCGTTCGCAAACAAATTGGAATTGGGAGGATTACGACGGTTCCTGCTGTAGCTCGAGGTTTTTATTTTCGCTTTGGATTTCAGTTCAGTGTCCTTCGTTGTTTAATTTAAGTCAGTACTCCAAAACAGCTTGATTCGTCATTCCGTTAACTTACTTTTATCACGTTGGTGCGCTTAAAATCTTTAACAAATACCCTTGTACCTTTCACTCCAAATTAAGGGGCTGCTCAGTCAAGCCGCCATTGTGCGGGGCCGCAACTTGTTCGAATAATTTTAAAGACTGAGATAAGGCCCCCGACACGCACGCCACATAATTACCCCGATTCAAGTCGCCCCCACCTGACCCAAAAATTACCGCTCTATAGACGAATTTTCCGTCTTTTGTACAAATAATTTAATGGGTCCATTTTTGACGATCATTTAATAGGTGAGTGTCAAATGGTGATAATTGTACCGTAGGTCTGATGGTAGAACACTGACGGCTTCAATTATCACAAATTACAATAGATGATTAGCAGTTTTTAATCACACGTTGGACTTTGACTGTAACTAAGTATTAAAAAAATTGTAATCAATTTAGATTCTTTAGCCTCATCAACATCTATGTTCGAGTACCTTCAATGCTTTAAAGCTTTTTCTGTTGAACTATTTGGTCCCTCAATATCCGGACTCGAAGGACCACAAAATACCAAAATTCAAACGCAAAAAAAAATATCACCGTAAATGATTACAGTACCCGCACCTATCATAAAACCAAATAATTTCAAGTAATAAACAAGGCTTCTAATTATCCCTTGGAATTGAGAAAGCCCAAAAACCTGTGCGGGCCTAAAGAGCTCATTACAAAGGAGAGGCAGATAATGTAAGATGGTGCTGAAACACTCGTTACGGAGAATGCCCTGGGGAAGTATTTTTTACCGTGAAGGTACGACTTAAAGCTAATAGCCTCGCGCCTGACAAATGGAATTAGTCACACGATCCTCTGGAATACAACACCTGGATGGAAGGGACTGAATTTAAATGAAATAAGACTGTATTAAGTATAATGAATTTGGATATCCTGAAATATGGTATGAAGCCGATGATACTTGTGTAATCGTACCTCAGAAGAATCATGAAATCATCATCATGAATCATCGGAATCATAGAATTGAACAACGAATAAATCAACGCAATAACAATATTTATTATAAATTATTCAGCCTAATTCAATACATATAACACATTATTTTACTAACCTTAAGACTTGTCTAGTGAATTGTCAGTTTAATAAGTCGCCGACACGAATCAGGGAACCCTACTCTCTAACGGTTCGTCTGTATATTCGGATCTATCCGTTTCTCTCACTCGCACTCATCTGCAGACGTGCGCTTCGGCGACTTGTTAAACTGACAATTCGCTTTTTATAACTGACAGTGCCACTGGCACTTCGAAACGATTAAAATGACACAACATAACTCCACTGTAACAAGCTTAACCACGAACTGTTTACTAAATCTACCCTCGCATAGATAAGTATTGTTACACTTGTATGGTCACAAAGTAGTCAAGGTACACATTTTTCCGGGGTTGCGGGACCCCGGGGTTACGGGACTATTCGAAAGAGATACCGTGGCCCCGGAACACAAAGGGCGATGAAGGAACATGGATGGGTTTTAGTCAGTAAAAGTCTGACACTCCCTCCTGCTCCGCCCAGAGCGGGAGAAGTCATTTGCATTTTTATTTCAATTTTTATTTTATATCTTTTAATTGATCCTAAGCAAAAGTTTAGAATTAGTTCATAACTATCCTATGTTTTGTTCATTGCGGTTTTATTTAGAGGTCAAGATTTTTTTACTATAACGACTGTTGTCACTTGTATTTATTATTTAGAATGTTGGTTAACCTGTAGTAGTTGGCAACTGTATAAGCCCAAGACTGTGTGTTTCCTATTCTTAAGATATTTTGTATACAGAAGCTGTTGGTGACCTATAATAATAAATAAATACAAGGTGTACCTAATTGACATAACTAATAACGTCTTTTACTATGGACCCGAACCTGTAATCGTAAAAAACATATACTTCTGTTTACAGAAGACTAGGAACAGCTCGTATTTTATGAAGAAGTAGAATATAAAAAAAAAACTAGCCTTAATGACGAGTACAATGACCCTTCCAGACATTTTTAGTTATTTCAATTACACTTTGTTTATGCATATTCCAACAGGTATAGCATAATCAAATAACGCAGTAAAAACAATAATAACAGGGTATGAAATTGAGCTTCATGTTTGCATGAATTCGCGTAGCGTAAACGATACGCGAACACAACAAACATTTTGTTTTTTTCGTTTTTGTTCTGCTCCATATTTCATGTTAAAATAATAGCGTTGTAGTGCATCGTTAAAATGCACACTTACAGTTCGACGGCTAATAGTCGGGCTATTTGTGGAATTACCAGAAAACTGTTGGCATACAGTTTTATGTGAGGACTTTTATTCACGCGATTCTGTTGATCGATAATTTTGTGCGGACCCTTTTGTTGTTAAGAGCCGTTTTCATACAATATAATTCTAGCTTCTGTAGGTTGTTTGAAATCGTTTTTGTTTAGATCATATTTTCTTCATTTACTGTAACGGCGGTAGTTATTGGAGGATGTCGGTTAATGCCCCATTCACGAACTCATGCGATGCGACAAGCGTTAAGCGAAACGCGCGAGAAATTTGTTTTCCTCGCATGAGTATCGTCGCGACGGTATTCGCTTCGCGGTGAGAATCCCCCTCTTCTATCATATTATTTTGTTTTCTCCGCAGTCGCTGTCGCAAGGCGCGTTTCGCTTGTGTGTGTTGTGCGTGGCCAAACGGTAAGTCTTGTGGGTAATTACTCGCCTTCATTATGTATAGGTATTCAGTTCGATGATCGTTATGACGGATTACGTAAGTTCGACTAGTAAAGCTATCGTGTAGGTGCCCAAACTATATTTAATGAACATGTATAAACAAAACCTAGATAATTCAAGTAGCATAACAATCAAGTGATTCGGTCGTCACGATCAATACCCGTGCTCGACGATATCTATGATAATAACACTTGACACAGATACACATAGTACAATATTAATAATAACTATGAAAAAGCAGTAAATAAGCACTTACATCCATACAATGAAGAATTTTACTTGACGAAGCGAAGCAGGTAATCTGAAAAAGAAAGGAAGCATTTACACATAAAGCCAAGCGAAGACGGTATCAAAAGGCACTTTAATGAAGAAGCGTTAAAGCATAAAAGTGGCTTCCATAAATATCTCGTATCATTTAATGACACAAGTATTATAAAGCTTTCCAGAGAGCTCTGTAATTTATAAACACTTGTACGCAAAGAGTATTGGAGCGTAACCAACAATTTTTGCTTCCAACTTGGTTGCTGTTTGCTCATCTCGTAGCATAAGCCTGTTTCATCTGTGACGCATATAATGTGCACAACAGTGTAAGCAGCTGATTTAATAAACTTATTCGAACATCAAAACTAATTGCAAAAGACAACGGTTACAGAAACGATAAGCAGAAAGAGAAGCAAATAATTGTAGGACTTCCTGCAAAACGCAGTTTGGTCCCGAAAATATTGGTAAAGGAAACGCTTGAACGGCAGCCTTTGCTTCATATCAGCCCGAAGCAGTAAAAAAGTTCCGTTTCTCAATATCAACATTTATTTGGTACAATTCAAAAAGAAGAGCACAAACGATATCTCGGGTGCCGACGATCCTAAAGAGCCGGATGGTTCGCGCTTCGCAATTAAGATAGCTTTACAATGACGCCAGATTTTGGTCGCGTTTCCAAATGGACAATATGGGCACATACAAAGGGAATTGTGTCTGGGATTGTATTGTTTTTGGGAAAATCTGTATTGTCCCTATATTTTTAGTACCTAAGTCTTTAAAACTGTGTAACAACTGGAATCGTTTCACATTCACAAAACAGCCTTTTGTTAGTTTTTACAAGCTTTTTATTATTTAATATAGCTATCCCATTCTTGGATCCTGCGCCAAGGCCTCCGAGAATCCTTCCACTTTTCTCGATATTGTGCCTCTTCTCTAGACCGCTTTATATCAATTTCATAAAATTTAAGACTCTCGTTACATTCGAAGTCGAATATTAATCGCTAACAAGCTCTGGGAGAAGCGAGCAATTTGTCAAATCAAGTCGTTATTAGCTAAGTACTTGAATGTCCAACTTCTGCAATCACAAATTGAAATAATTGATGTTACACTAAAATTAATGGCGCAAAATGAGCCATGAGATCGACATTAGAGATCTAAAGTTTTTAGGTATTGAATGATGACTTATAGGAATAGATTTCCGTTGAGACCAGCAGCACCTACACTATTAGATTCTTTGTCTGTGGTAAGGAAAATCCTGGTATAATGATTATACTAAACGTCGAGAAAAACTCTTTAGCGCGTAACCGTGGCTGGCAACAACTATTACCCAAACATGGGCTCCACTTTATACATACGTGGCTAACTTCGATGTTGAAACATCAAAACTTTGGCGCTAAAGTTTCGTTTTATCTTTATTCCACCGGTAGAGGGCCGTTTTACATTCCCATTCCCAACGAGCGCGTTTCAATTGCCTTTCACAGTTTGTGAGCACTTTTTGTTTTTAGACTTCAGCGCGTGACTTTTTGGGCGATTGACGTTTTCATGACTTCATATCCGTAATCGATACGCTCAAAGTTGAGCGAATGCAATTGAATAAAAAGATACATATGGGATATGATCCGGGCGAATGCGGAAAAAATAGATATTGCATTTTTGGACGAGTCGTTCGGAAAAAATGTACTTACGTAATAGTTTTTTTTTCTTTTTGAGGGATCACTTATGCTGATGGAGCTTGACGAAGGGGCGAGTGTGTTATTCGATTTGATGTTATCTGGTGGTTACGGTATCTAAGGTAGTTACGGCTACGTAACTTTCAGAGTGGCGTTGATCGAATGATGCGGAAACAGTGACCTACAGCGTGTAGAAATGTTGTGGATCAGTGATCTACTATCCACGTTGATGAATAGTAAGTAAGTAGCTCTGATTGATCTTGGGGTCTCATTCAGATCACATAAAGTTCTTTTTTACACCGTTAAGTTTCTGCCCTTACGGTTCCTGGCAGAATGGTTTACTAAACACATAGTTAGGAGGCTGTTCAAAAATAAGACCATGGTTTACCTAGAAAACAATGCAATCCATCGCAACACAACGCATTGCCCAAAATAGAAGTTTTCCATAAACATAAAACAAAGAAACATTGAACCAAAATCACCGGTCGAAACAATGTTATTGCCAAAAACATAACAAATAGTAGACATGAGATATAGATACTGTTCGTGAATCTAGCCCCTGACCTACTTCCATTTTAGATATGCGAACTAAAACGAACAAAAACGGCATACCTAGCTGCCAACACAATATTTTAAAGGCAGTATTTTACAGTGTGATTTGTAAGTCCCAAGAGCAATTTATTCTATTGAAAACGTGGGTAGATTCATCATATTTTAACTGCGAGTCTGTACCGATTGTAAAGCTTCAGTCCTTTTCTTTGATTACAATGTAAAATCAACATCATCGCAGCTGCTGCAATTAGCGCAGCCTAGACTCTATAGTCAAGCCAGTCTAGCCAGCCATATGCTTTTGTATCACTATTGTACTTTGAATAGTCCTCCGTTTTAGAGGAATCGCTTTTTTCTACTTAGTATTAAGTCAGCAGCAGCAGCAAATGGGCTAGCTTTATGGCATGAAAATAAAAGGTAAAATTAATGTACTTAAGTAGGTACATACTTTTAATCAACACACAGACTGTTAATCTAGTATTCAAGCAATAGATCATGGAAAAAGCTTTTTAAAGTACACGAAAATGAAACATTGCTAATAAGCACAGCCAAAATTATGTCAAAACATAAATCACAAAGAAAATAGTGGGATTAAAACAGAATTTACGCAAAGAGGGTTTGGCATATCCACCCAACTTCTTGCAGCTAAATACCTTGATAATTGAGACCAATCATTAAAATCAAAAACCATTAATTAAACAACAAAATAGTAAGCTAATACAATTTAAAATTAATACTTTTCCAACTCGGCGGGTCTGAGCGAGTGAGATAATTGCTTTAAAATGTTCCCAGCAAAGTTTTAGGTGACAGCAACGACATTACACGACTATTTCAGAGTGCTTTACCGCCGCGTTTAAATCATTTAATATTTATATTGGACTAGGGACTCTCGTAATTTGGCTCGCATATAATTGTACCCTAACATGAAAATAGCATTGCAGTGTAACTGTCACTGTCAAATTCCACCCTGTTATTTTCGAAGACCTAACACTGATGGACAGGGTCAGGCAGGACTTCAGGAGCCATGTTTTATTTTATTTCTGTGTGATTTCTATGCCTGTTTCGACGCTGCGATCACGAGAAGGACCTACATGTCATAATCGATACTTACAATAGGCTTGTGTCCTGAAGTAATCTAATTAGTCTGTCAGTTAGATTATCAAAAAATATTTGATAGGTACGTATTTTTTCTTTTGTTACTTATGTAAACCAAAATTGACGAAGATACGTTTTTAAAATTCTCAAAACGTCACGCCGTGCTATAATTTTAGTGTGTTGTGACGTCAGGAGCCCCCACTCCCGAGTTTTGATGCGTTTTATCTTTGTCAATATTTAATGATTTACAAAAACAAAAAATACGTGTCCATTATTTTCCAATACTCTAACTGACGAACTAAATAGATTTTCAATTTATTAATGGTGGAAACTAGCCTATTCGAAATAAATTAAATCTACCTTCATTATAGCTTCAAATAACACCAGAAGCAAGCATTTCTGTAATGAAAAACATCCCATTAAGACTAGTGAATAACTCCATACGTGCATCGTAATTCTTTTAAAAGCCTCTCATACCTCGGTAATCTCACGTATCTTCAACTGTATGAATAAATTCTCGCGTGTGCGGTTTTAAACCGTTTTATAACAGCAGTACTTGCATTGCATCATAAAGACTGAGCGAGGTAAAGCTCCCGTAAACCCTCAACACTACTTATGCCACAGGAATGCAATGTGTAAATGCGGACTAACTTTTATTACTCGTGAACCTGATTACGAACAACTTTTAGCAAAGTTTATTACGTTTTTGGCGGTTTTGTCGCGTAATTTCGGATTCGTTGGATTTGGAAGTCACATTTTCGTGTCTAAAGTTGAGGTAGAGACGTATTTCAACAAAAGAATTCAGGAAAATGTTGTGTATTTTTCTTAATGGCTCTTTCTGGCCGGAACTGGGATAAAAATTAGTAGCAAAAAATTAATACTCGTACTCATATGACATGGCAGAAACCCGAGCTTTTGTATCACCCGTAGGGAATCATAACAACGCAATGAGACGCCTTAATTAATACTTATAACTTCCAGTCTTTGCTTTATTAAAGATCTTTATAATATTTGCATTCAGCTCTTAATTAAGAGGTAACCCACACATACAAGTTTGATACCTACTACACAAAAGCATCAGTAAACCGTCCAGCTAACAAACTGAATATCAATGCACCGGTTAATTCCGGTTATGAGCGGCTTATAAGCTCCAGCATCGAGTTTCAAAGAGCTCGATATCTGCTGGTACACGGTTCCCGTTTGGATTACCGCAATGTGCATTAGCGCTTTCCAATAAGTGTGGGTAGTGGAAGTTAGCTGTGTTCGAGATGCACTTTAGTGAATGGTCTTTTTGTTCCGAGTTCAAAACATTGGTTTTGCGTTTGTTAGGAAGGTCGAAACGGGTACCTACATTGAGGAACAACTTCTGTCTATTCCAGAAGAGACCCTGCCTGTGGTGGTATCATTGACAGAAGATAGTATTTCCCCACTTATAGACCATTTCCTTGAACTCATGCCAGCCTAGTAATTTTTGGGGTACATAGACCGATTCTAAAAATACATACCAATTATGGATTTTAATTCATATTTTGTAAAAATAGTGTCATACTCCCGAATGGGACATCATGCTAAAGGGGCATTCTGCGTCAATGGGACTTTCTGCGAATGGGATATTCTGCGTCAGATCCAACTTATACAATAAATCAATGAATTGGTCTGGTGTAGACATAGGTACCTACCAATGGACGAATTATGACATTGACATTCACATAGCCAAGGGCATATTCGGGTGAGTAACAGGTACCACGACAGTTACAATTTTCGCCTGTAATCAGGTCGGACCTCCCCTGAATTAGGCCCAGACTGGTACACATTCTGTTTGGACTAACAATAGGTAAATATTTCTCTCTGCACAAGGAACTTGTGTTTGTATCATTCATTATCATCAGCCTATAATATTCCCACTGCTGGGACACGGCCTCCTCTCTATGAGAGGGAATGGGCTATAATCCACCACGCGGGCCCAGTGCGGATTGGTAGCTGGCACATGTCTTCGAATTTTTGGTTCTTGGAAATGCCGGTTTCCTCACGATGTTTTCTTTTCCTTTTGAGATCAGTGGTGATGAAATAAATTACACAAAGTAAAGCGCCTGTCTGGGTTCGAACCCACGACTTACTGTTTGTAAGTCGGGGCCGCCACCACTGGGCCACCGCTGCTCTCTTTGTATCATACTTAGTGGTAAAAGTATCTTCATAAGCTTACATTGTCAGCGTTGCGGTAACATGTTAATTAAACTTGGGAACTTTGGTAACAATGATACTTGGACTTTGGACGGGGGAAAGTTTGGTGCTTACTTATCTAATTGGTTTACAAATGTTCGAGTGAAAACTGAAAACACACACTTAACACCAAGGGCCATGATAAATAGTAACGTGAATTTTCACGCCGAATATCATTATCATATCAGTTCAATGCTAAACCGAAATATGAGGGTAGGTAGTTCATTATTTATTCTCCTTGAAATAACTACTACCCACTCTATCGCTCTTCTAATTTACATAGGATAATGATGATTGAAGAAGCTGGGTTTATGATATATAGTCCAATACCAATTTGCTTTGAATATCCTTCTGGTGAATGCTCAAGGGTAGTCCGCGAAATTCAAATTTTCTGACGTTTTTTGCAATTTGCAGGCCAGTGTTAGGTTGTATGTTGATTAAAATATTGTTCGAGACTGTAAGACGTAAGTAGTTACAGAATTATAATGATCAAAATCATCAATACAACCCTCAAAGTTCATAAAGGTGTAAAAATGACTTTATTAAGGTCAAAATCATTCCTGCACCTTTATGAACTTGGAGGGTTGTATTGATGATTTTGATCATTATAATTCTGTAACTACTTACGTCTTACAGTCTCGAACAATATTTTAATCAACATACAACCTAACACTGGCCTGCAAATTGCAAAAAACGTCAGAAAATTTGAATTTCGCGGACTACCCTTGAGCAGCAGGCTTAAACCTTTCCAACATTAATTCTAGAATAATAATGATAGACATTCTTAAAGTTATGAGGAACAACCAAAATAGCAATTTAGATAGGATTTTCATCATCCCAAAAACATGGAAATAGGACGAAAATCACTAAAGTAATGGGCAATTATCTACCGCTCCATAATAATTGCAATTTGTATCGTCGTCGAGCCAAATTGCTTTAAATCCCGTTATTGCAGGTCATAACGATAAAAATAAATTACCTTCTTGAATTTCGCTACTATTTTTAAAAACGGGAATGTTTCTGCTCTGACTTTTATAGAAGGAATATAAATGCTGTGAAAATTATGAGGTTATGTCGAAATAGGTAGGTTTGTTTCCCTTTCAAAGATTTTTTTTGCTTTGTAGATCTTATTCGATACGATAACGATTCCGCTTGTTAATACATACCTACCTATCTGTATTTTATTGATTTCTATGCTAGACCTCCATAGGGGTTCCCTACTTAAAACGAATGACGTTAGATTGAATAACACTTGCTCGAAAACGTTAACTCGATAGTACTTGAAATCGATAAATTATGAGCTGGGCAGTTCACTACCTCGATGCATCAAAAACTCGAATAACTATCTCCACTCCTTAATTGATAATAATACACACCTACAGTGTAATAGTGTATAACTGTATACCCATAGCATGATTTTATTTAACAGCAGCAATGCCTACCAGAATCGAACAGATCACTTTCTCTGAGAAGAATACTTACCTAAGTAACAAATCCAAGGAAAACAAAGAAAAACTTATTATAGCTTAAAACTAAGTAAGGGTGCCTACTACAGTAGGGTATATGCATGATTTTTTTTATCACTCTACACAAAGCGTAGGTAATAACATCAGAAATAGCAAAGTAAAATTATTTATTTAATATCTTTAAAAATTACTAAGTTATAAGCATTTTAAACTGCTGATTAGACAGAGATCCGATACAGCGATTGACGTCATTCGCTGCATCGACGTACAAAATCCATACTAAATACCGTTTATCTAGAAAGAGATAGAAACAAAAGTTTAAATGGTTATAAATTTTGTGTTGTTTGGCCGATTTATGTCTTGTTTTCGCTATTTGTTATTATTTTTATAGTGCTTTAACATTCCGTATCGAAACAAAAAAAAATAAAATGTATGCATATTCCCTATTACCTTACACAGGACGTAAACAGACCCATCACGAAGCAGTCAACCAAGCACTCTGTGCATCATACTAAGTAACTTTACTCAACAATTATTGCTGGTAAACGACTATTTTGGGTTGAAAAATCACGTTTTACGGTAAAACTCAATGTACCGCGCTCAACACATTGTGTTGGTGGATGAATTGAATAGTACGGGGGTCGGGGGTAAAAATATTACATTAAAAACATGTATATAAAAAAAAAACTTGGTGAAAAGTTGGTGCTTTGACCCCCAATATCTCCGTAACTAGTAAGTTCCCAGGTCAAGAACAAAAAAAAAATGATCGCAAAGATGGGGAGAACAAGTGCCTTTCGGCTTCGTTAAGAGGCTTTTTACACCCTTATTCCTTGTATCAATAGAAATAATGGTTTTTACGAACATACCCGCTGCATTTAGAAAAAAAATCCGAAAGTACATCGCTACGTAGTGTCGCTTTAGTTTTTTTTTTCATCACAACACTCGGGTAAAGTTGCAGCACAACTTGTTCAGTCGCAGTTAGCTCCGCGACTCCGTATATTTTACTAGTCCACAAACTTGCTAACTAAGCAAGAACAGTTTCAGTCAACAATGTGCTCTTTAATTTCTAGTAAAGTTGGTAAGTGGAGGTAATACGTTACTTGGTGCGAAGTTCTCCGTGAAATATTGTTCTGACTCTGCGTTGAGCGGATCAAGATTTGTTGTGGATGAATTCTGTTCTGTTACATTGTTTTGACTGAGCCAACTAAATGCGATGAGTTGGGTGTAAACATTGTAAGTGGCGGAAAATCGATAGTCACGGATTAGTTTTCAATATTAATTTATTATGAAGTTTGGTGTCACGTGCGTCATAATACCGAAGTTGAGGAAAGAGATAGCGGTGTAAAATTTTCTTATAATTACCTATTACAATTTGACACATCACGTCAGCCTATTAATGTTGCCACTGCTGGGACCCAGGCCTCCTTTCTATGAAAGGGAATGGGCTATAATCCACCACGCGGGCCCAGTGCGGATCGGTAGATGTCTTCAATTGTTTTGGTTCTAGGACATGCCGGTTTCCTCACGATGTTTTCCTTCACCGTTTTGAGAGGAGCGGTGATGAAATAGGTTACACAAAGCAATGCCTGTCTAGGTTTAAAGTTAATGTTCGTAAGTCGGGGTCGCCGCCAATGGGGCGCCGCTGCTCTTAAACATTAATTCGTCATAATGTGTTGATGGGAAATGCCTCGAGGCAAGGTTCAACAGGTTAACACCCAAACATTTTAATTCTAAATCCTGTCATCCCACGCTCCGTCAAACCTTGCTTAAGACTACCTAAGTACATCCTGAAGGAAATCATTAAGCTCCGTTACACGCTCCATCATTTACGAGGTCTAATGAGGACGTAGGTATCAAACATCTTACGTATCTACTCCCAAACTGATAATGAAAAGCGTTCCCTCAGTAAAATGTATCGTGTTTCTTGCAATTTACCAAATTAACAATTCTCTAGACGAGGCGGAACGTGTAATATCAATAACAATTAATGTTTAGGAACCTCTCTTAAGATAGATATACCTAAACGTGATAAACCAAACGACGATGCTTCGCAATGACATCCATGAATGGGATTTTATAGCCAATGAATTTTGAGGACACGTCAACACTTTAGTGCTATCAATTTAGCATAACGAGATCCTTTGATTTCCTAATTCCACGAAGAAAGAAAAAATCTTTATTTATCGCAGGGACATGACATGCATACAAAATTTAAAAACATAACAAACATTCATAGTATAAAAAAATAAAAAAAGTACGGATTTTCTTACCTAATTCATGAATTTTAGCATGTGCCTAAGTGAAATCTTTAAAGTAGGTAATTTTAATAGGATGTAATTACCTAGGTGCAGTGCACTAGAATAGCCTTCATTATCATGTCTAATACGTAGTTATTAAAAGTAGTTATCGGTATCTAGACAGTCTAGTTTGTGTTGTAAGTATGAACTTCTATTAAAGGCAATTCGACGACGTTATACCTAGTGCTTAAAACCCATGGCTCCTGTACTTTTTCACCAAAATCAAGTAGTAAGCACTTCCAATAAAAATTGTTCAGTTACTCAAAGAATAGCAGGGCCATAAACATAAGTGCATCGTACTTGACAAATTGGGCCGAGTCGCAGTCGATGCTGTAGCAAAAGGACCATGAACAGTTTCTCTGAATCCTGTCTGAATGAATCACCTATCTGTGTTTCTGCCTGGCACTCTTGGCGCTTTATTTAATCGATACACGGTGTTTCTCCGTAAACCTTTATGAGCTCCAATATTGATTTAATGGTTACTAATACCTGCCTCCTTTATCTATACACCTTCACCGTTTATGTGATTAAGTAATGAATGAATCAGAAAATTCACAATGCGAAAACTAACAAATCATTAGTACGTAGCATTATTTTATTACACTACAAATTCATACATCAAAATTTAAATCCAATCCCGTTAGTAGGTAATACAATTTCAATATGGCGGGCGCCATCAATCAACCGAACGTTTCGTTACATTCAAAAATTACTCGCGAGCGATTGAATCGCGTATTCGATTCAAATACTTCAGAGTTTATCGAATAAAATGAGAGTAATCCTACGAAGTCGCGACACAATAGAGACGGGGAGCCATTCAATGTATTCAGTAAATCTTCGTACAGCGTGCGGTGTCAGATGCAAAGCGCTCTGGCAGAACTGAATCGATGTTTAGCAAAAGCTGTATTCGATTACTGAAATGGGAATCGAGGATTAATACCATAGCGATTGTTGGGTTCTGTGAAAGCTGTTTGCAATGAACGGTCAACTGGTTTTCGAATAAAATAGCGGTGAAATAGGTATTGATGTGGTCAGGAGTTCAGGACATGAATGCTGCAGGCAATTTACCATTTCGAAGCTTATTTGGAAATTCGAGATGAAAACAGTTTCATGGTAGGTACCTAATTAAATGACGATGCAAGAGAACCAAGGCTACCTAAGTACGTAGCCTGAAGAATTGCCAAACTTAAGTGGCAGTGGGCAGGGCACATTGCTCGCATACGATGGGCCCGAAAAGTTCTGGAGACTGGCGACTGCGAACCGTAAGACGTTGCGTTGGAAGGCCTTCCACTAGGTGGACCGATGACCTGGTGAAGTTCGCGGGTATCCACTGGATACGAGTCGCACGGGACCGGTCAATGTGGCGACACTTGAGGGAGGCCCATGTCCAGCAGTGGAGTGAAAACCTAAAAAAATAGAGGCTTGAGTGAAATGTGTCGATTTCTGATAAAGAAACGTTGCCTAATCAGATAAGTTTCAACTCAACTTCATAGGTAATTTGGCACCTACGCTGTCTACATTAGATTCAGAGCTAATACAGTGGGTGTGCTGTACTTACCTCACTCACTTACGAACGACAGGGTTTTGCACTCAAGAAAGAATGATTAATACGAGTTAGGCGGTCGAAATGAGAGGAATAACCCGCCCCAGCCCTCCAGAGGGGAAAAATGTATTTGTTTAAACGCCCATCTATCATAATCCCCACAGTTTCTGTCCTTCCCTACAAATATATTAGGTAAGGTTCACTAAGTTTAAGTTTAGAACTATTTGTATTTACATAATCAAATGTTGCAACTGTTATTGGCACTTTCACTGAAATTAGAATAAATTTGCAAGCGAAGTGGCTTATCAGAACAGTGAGTACTTATCTGCATGAAAACTGTCTAGTAGTATGTATTTAAAAAAATATCACTTACTACGTATTAAGTCATAATACTTAGTTGAAATGATTTCACTTGTCATATGAAAACTCTTCTAACATAATATCTTAGAAGGTAACATTAGTACATAATATCCAATAAATACGCACTGAATCTACATATCGTTTTAAATTCTCATAACATGGCAGCTGTCGTCGAACAACCCCTAATTCACGATCACGTGACATTACAAGTTAATATCAAAGGTACATAAGTACTTGAACACTGAGGTTGTCTAGAGGTCGAGAAGCACAATGACAGTTGATAACTCTTCCAAATTAAATTTAATATTCACGTATCACGACGCGACGCCTTAACTCTGCAAATTACCGTAAAATGAGAAATATTAGTCACATCTTAATGGTGGAAACTTCATCCATTAAACAACCACGATACTAAACGCCCGTACGCGGTACTAAGGTACTGACTGGGTTTTTGAAAGCGATGCAACGTTAGTAAATCATCTGCAAGTTACCTAGCCCCCACAAATTGGATCAAGAAGTTATAGCCAAGCTATAGTGAAATTATCGAGTAGGTCGTACTGTATGTTGGGTGAAAATAATTGCTAGGTCCTGTTTGGGGTCGATGCAACAGACGGAATTGAACCCGACCTAGATAGCCATAGCAGGACTATGATGAAATGCTGTTAGAAGGAGCGGTTTACTGTGTGATGGATGGGGCAGTCGTTACAGGTAGTCAGTGGCCCATAAAGTCTGACAACCAGTCTAACCAAGGGGTATCGTATTACCCAGTACTAACTAGGTTGTGGAGGTCAGATAGGCAGTCGCTCTATGTAAAATACTGGTATTCAGCTGCATCCGGTTAGACTGGAAGCCGTCCCCAACATAGTTGGGAAAAGGCTAGGCAGATGATGATGATGATGGATGGGGCTAAACTAAATTCATCTAACATCAGAAATTGCAATAAAATAGTCCATGAAGTGCAGTAACCCCTTTAAAATAATGTTTTAGTTACCAGGAGTGTTCAATATTACGAAATGTTAGATAGATACTTAAAATGGATTACAAGTTACCTACTCCTACTCAAAGTAAGTTTCAGAGCTACCGCAAATTTTCCGCTTGTAAAGTCTACCAGCACCCGCATCCGGAAAATATTAAACATTAGCCCAAGGAAACCTCAAGAGTACTGTATTACCTATCCAAACTTAAGGGCTATAATTATATCCCTCAAATGGCTTAGCATGATCCTCCGTTACGCCTTAAATACTGCAGCATTAATTTTAAAATAAATATATGGTAAAGTTGCGGATTAATGCTAAGTCATATGTGTGACGAAAACACGATTACATAAACTTTTCTCGATAGAAAAAAAATCCAAAATTACCTCCAAATCGAACAATAAACCGCCGTATTCAAAAAGTACTTCAAATTAGATCATGAAACTGATTACTAACTGAACTAACTATAAAGCAGGTCATATGTGTTTTATTTGTTTAGTCCAATCAAAAGATTTTTTGTAAATCGCAAAAAACCACTCATTTCGCACTATTCGGCCGCAGTGAATGACGACGTAACAACAACAACCGCTTTGTGATGCAAGCTGATTAGAACTTTATTCTAACAGTATTATTAAAACGAAGATTGCTAATTTTAGGGTTAGAAGGGCCTTAACTACAGAAATCGACCATTTTCACACAATGTAACGGCGCAAACAAAACTGTTAACTTACGCACCCATTTGCTGAAGTATCGTAGAAAATGGGTACTATGTCGCCTCATCGTCTGTCAAATACAGGCCCGTGTACTTATCTAGTACCTTGTTAAGTCGAGAAGGAACACACTGATGTATCTTCTGTGAATTATGTTTTTATGAAACTGTGCGTGACAGATTGACCTTGACACTGACAGAGCGTTTAACTGTTGAGAGGTGAAATATGTGTACCTATTAGGTATCTAATTATGAAATTGGGTCTCACATTATTTGCAAATTCTCCATTCTGAGAATGTAATTTAATAATTTTCGTTTTAGATGTTGCTAGGGTTCTTTTTGGCAATTTGATTCGCTATAAGAATAAAAAGGTTTCTTATAACGAAATTAGTGAAATATTCCATCTTATCTGGTCCTTACTCGTTCTTACATTACTTTACGAAAATAACTGTAATGTCTTCTAACTTAGGTACTACATCAGTGAAACCAGTCTCCGCTTAGTGTTTAACCCTAGATTCATAAACTATATTTGGGGTGACATTGTTCATAAACATACATCTCTGATACACCATACTTTTAAGGTCGCCTAATTTAATGATTATGGGATATATTGAAAAAAAAAAAAACAGATTAATTAGAATGAACTTTTATTAAGAATTAAAACATAAAAAAACATTGTTAAAAATCAATCCGAGCATTCTAAGCGCAAACTACCGCGATGTTCCATACACATGTAACGTTTACAGGAGGTGCAGATAAATATGGTCCCCTTTTTTTTATAATGAGTAAAAGTTGCATACTTTCCTGGCTTGATTTTCGGGGTTGGCTGATACATCAGGCAAAGTATCACCTAAAATGGCATCGATGTTCCGTGTTAGGCATCGCCTCAAAGTTGGTGTTTTGCGTCAACGTCGTAACCAAGGCTCTATCATCTTATCTGACACTTTTTTTGATAAAAAAGGCTCTACCATCTTATCTGACACTTCTTTCAAAGAAGCCATGCTGGAAAACAATAACACACAATAAGTACTTGACTAATAATAAAAAATAAGTATAACCACGAATTAATACCTCATAAAATAGTTTATATCAAAATTGTAACAACGGCAGTGTATAACATTGTTTCAATAATAATCATAACTTACATAGAATTATAACAGAATAAATACATACCTTTTAAAAAAAAATCTTGTATGTCCTTTCGTTTTATGAGGCAAATAGTAAAACCGTTCACTTTACAAAGTTGTTACACTAATCATAAACATACGTATCTCAGACACTCTGCTCTCAGTATATCTAAAACTATACGAATAAGCGCCAAGACTGCTGGCACCATGGTGAGCTCTCGTCGTTTTATGAAGGTACTGAGACTCATGTATTTCTACCTCTTTCGAGTCGTCTTCTGCAAGAGTTTTACTACCTAAGAGTGTATGGGAGACTTATGTTTATGAGTCTAGGGTTAAATAAACAGTAGTGCCTACGCAATTAAGGTACAGTATTAGTCTAGAATAGGAACCCCTTCATCACAGAGCTTGTCATCAGAGTTCAAATTACACGTTATCGTATTCGCAATAGGAGTATACGACCACTAATGACGCAGACGCCTGTTTATTTCCTCCCAGTGAGACTGTGAAACAATGTTCCAACCATTGCCATTAGGTAGGAAGGTACAGTACAACAAGCTGTTCCGTTAATAGGTAAAATATTCATCAACTACACTGTCACTTTCACTTTGTGTGCTTACGCATATACTCGTAGAATGAAAGACTTAATCATTTAACTAACACACTCAAATCATTTTCAAGAGATATTTGTGATACTTTTCGATCTGTCCAAAACAGTGCATTTTGGCTTGATTTTGACAATTGAAGCTTACAATACACCAACCTCTTAGTTCGATTGTACATGAGATACGTGATCACATCTCTATGAATATAAACTAGCACGCAAACTGTTCAGTATTCGGGTCGTGTACACGTTAATAAACAAGACATTTGTTTGATACGGTACACATGCAAATAAGGATACTGAATAATATCATTTGGTATCTTAGGACCGAATATATGAATGACATTGTTGGGATTATGATAATTCCCAGTCAATTGTAATTTATTTTCACCGTTCCAATGTCCAATAAGTATCATATTCATTTAAAGAGGTACCTACTTAGTGCAATCCATCAATGGGTGCCGAAATACTTGATTACCTATTATTACCGACTTGACAAAAACGTAATACTTACAAAATTTAATTTAAGTAAGTAATTGAACTCTGTGAAGTCAATCTACTCAATCCGCACACGAAAAGCAGTGACTTGCTCACTGCCAATGTCGTCACCAACAATCAAAATCAACAACAATTCAAAAGTCCTTTTCAGACTGCAACAGACCGTGGTCTCAATCCCGTCAAAGCATTCGTTAGTCCAGGCGTCCGTCGAAAAGGGTTAAAAAAACCTGAACAATTCATTCAGAAAGGTTGTTTTAGAGATTCTCTTTTAACTCAGTCACTGCCGTTCGCTCAACAGTCTTTTTCAAAATTGCAGTTCAAAATTAAATGTATTACGGTTTTTTTCTTTTAAACTTAAACGAAAGAGTGTGAAAATGCAAATGAGGCACGTTGGTAATCGATTACCCATAAGCTCAAAGTACTTTTTGTAATGAAATTTAATAGGAAGTTTGCATGGAACTCTCTTGTTGACGCTCAAGCTTTCAATATGCCTTTGCCAGAGGTACGAGGATTTATGCTGCTAGCATTATACCTTTTTTATGAAACGAGTAAGTTTTCCATTCCTTTGTTCTTCCAACGAGGTTTATAATGGATTTATGGTATGGAAAATTGCAATCACAAGAAGATAAGCGTAAAATATTGTCCCTTCACTTAGGTTGGGACCTCGGTAATCCTTCCTCCCTTTCAGGCAGTTTGTTTTAAACAAATAACGCCTTAATAAACGTTCTAACAAAACGTTATGAATTGCTCTTTAGGGCCGTGAGTTGAAGAATATTGTTCTAAGGGATTCGTAGACTGTTTCCTGGAGAATACTTTCAAGGGGGGTCAACTAAGAAATCATACTTACTAACTAGTTGATACATTAATTAAGAAACCCCTGTACTTATTCCATAAATTCATATCAGTCAGAACTAGTCTATCATTACCATCTTACTGCCCTTGTCGAATGTTACTTGGGGTCGACGCAACACGTTTTTTTCTATAATTCTCCTTTGTCAATCGTCACACTATAATTTAAGTACTGGTTTTTCTTTTATATCATTTCTCACACAATCTATTCATCGTTTCCTTGGTCTATCTCTCCCTCTCCACCCAACAAAATCATCCAGTACTTACTAGTCTCTCACTAACTCATAAATACAAAAATGCCATGCGTGAAAATTATACAGCAATTTAATGAGTTGCCAATTTGAGAGGACCTTAACTTTATCATTATTTTGGCAACCCTATTTGGTGGGTGTCATATCATTTCGTACAACTTTTAGGTCTGAGTTTATTTAGACGTTATTTATCGTACACGCCCGGGGCATCACCTGCTTTCATGTTTGTAAACATTTAATTTGTATTAGTAGGTACTTATTTGAAGTAGTCTGGAACTGGAAGATATGTTAGACCAAATTATCTTTCCCCCGAGTACTTAGGTACTGAGACCGAAGAAACTTATTTTATTAAAGTTGTATTACTTATATTAACTTATTTTGTTTTGCTGACTATATAATAGAAGCATCTAGAATACAGTACGTGTGTAAAGAAAAATAATTTGACGAGTCAGTGATACCTAAGTTAGAAGCAAGTTGCTAACTCCGAGCGTGAACAATGTCGGCTACAGCTAGCCTTCGACATAGTTTAACTAAGGGTCAAATACTACCGTAAGTTCCCCTTTGAGATACCTATTGTCCCACCGCCATTTAATGTTCATTTATTATTTCCAACCGTGAAATCCACATGATCTTCTAGTAAAATAAAATTTTGAATCGAAATCCTGCAAAGAAAAGTACTTTCCGTAATCAAGTTGAAAAATCCAATACTCGCAGACCCATGGAATATTTTTCAAAAGATTCTTTATCGAGATCTGTGTCCAATTTGCAGTATCCCGCAGATTGCGACTTTTGAAGCTCATCAATGTTTTTTTTCCGTAGCCTCAGTATTACCTATCGTTGGATTTGAAAAGAACGTAAAGGAATTTGATCTGAAAAGGAAGAAGGAATATACCTGTGGGACAATCTAAAATGCCGATGGTAAAGTAAAAGTATTTTGGCTTGAAATAAACTGTGTTATGACTAACCTATAGTCATAACTTTTGCTTCAAGTTGCAGAATATCGTTTTATTTACTCCATTAACGCGCTTCATCTATACAACCCACTTATCGTACGCAAGACTGCGAACAACGTTGATAATAATTTATGCGATGAGTTCCGTTCAGAAGCCGTTGTCCGGAAAACATAAAAGCTTTTAACGTCATTACAGCGGGCCCGAGTAATTTCTGCTGCGGTACAAACGACATTACAATGAATTCTGATGCTATATAAGAAATATTACGACTGTAAACGCAAGATGGAACGATAATATACACCCATTAATAAGAGTTTCAACAAACTTACCAAAGAAAAATATATTTTTTTCAGTTTTTATTTTGGTTCTTACAAAAGCGACTTAACATTCAACGTTTCATCCCAGATCAAATTAAAATCTAAATTAACTTAGTTTACGACTGAAACCTTGTTTTCAGCAAACACAACTAGGGCAGTCCGCCAAAATAAATCTCCAATAAAAATAGCTTTTGTACAATGACGGTCGAAAACTTCCGTTTAATTTAGCAGAGAACTTAAAAGCGGCATTCACTTAGCACGCGTCAAGAGCTTCACAACTATTAATCTTGGGGATGTTTCCCAAAACAATTTATTACTGTGGCACGTTAACCGTGGTGCCTGCAAATTGGGACGTGGAGATTAGGTGGGTCAGAAACTCGGAATATTCTAAACAAACGATCGAATTGTATTATGTAGATACGTGAGAGGCTCGTATTGTTCTAAGGGTTCCTAACAAAGGCTTGTATGACGGGCGTCGGACAGGTTGGGTGCAGATATGTGAGGAACTCGCTCCCTTGTGTAGTGTTCTTAGTTCGGCGAGTCATGTACCCGTAATTAAAGTTGTGTAATAAAACTTTTAGGCCCCATTTTCGGCAGTCATGGAAGGTATAGTTTGTGGTTGTTCACTTCATTAAGCGTCGGTCTATGACGTCAACAGTTTTTGATTGTCCACACCCGTCTGCGCCTGGCAATGACAGCACCCATTAATAATGCACGCTAAACGGTACACTATGCTGACGGTGGCCCGTGGCCCTGTTATCAAACACTGTCACCCTAAACCAGTTAGTTAGAACTTAGTTAATATTATTACTAAGAAGGAGGTACATTAACAGCATGTCTCTACCTAAAATTCTTTAATTTACGGACTAATAAATTGCGGAAACCTTGGATTAAATTCACAGTACGCCGCGGGAGATGAAGAATTCAGGTAATATTATGAGCTAACTTAATTAATTTATGAGTAAAAGATTACAAGGGGCTCTAGCGTGATATTGTGAAATATTTATTTTTCTTAATACCTAAAGCGTGTAACCAGCCCACTACAATTTTCTGTTTCGGAATTCACGACCTTGAAGCGGTGGCCGCTTGAAGCTTTACGTAATCGAACCTACCAGAGCCTGTTACATATAAAAGCTTTCGGATTTCACTCAAACGGACATAAAGGTACGGCTCGTGGAAATAAACCGCTGCGGAAAAGATGGAATAATCTTTTACAGGGCGGTGTGCTTGACAATTTCAGATGAAAGTAACGATAATTGAAAAACTGTTATTTGACTTTATTGACCTACAAGACCGTGTTAAATGTATGCAAAACAGTATATTATGGCTTTAAATTACACTACCATAACCTATCATACTTTCAAGGGGTTATAGCCGATAAACACTACACCACTACGGAATCCGTAACGCCTCCCTGGCTCTTCTTATTTCATATTTGAGTGACAGGATTCAGAGAGTTGATGTTAAAGGGAAAAGATCTCCCGGATCCGTAGTAAGAATGGGGGTACCCCAGGGCTCAATTCTTGGTCCATTTTTGTTTCTTATTTATATAAATGACTTGCCTTACCTCATAAAGGATAATCATGACATAGTATTGTTTGCAGACGACACTTCTCTTTTATTTAAACTCAAACGTCAGCAGTTAGTTACGGATGATGTTAATAGCGCCCTGGCGAAAGTCGTTAATTGGTTTAATGTTAATAATCTACTCCTAAATGAGAAAAAAACTAAGTGTATTAAGTTTACGATACCCCATGTAAGACAAGTGGAAACTACTGTACTAATTAAGGATGAAGAGCTAAAAGCGGAAGATAGCACAGTCTTCTTAGGCATAACTTTGGATGCCAAGCTTCAGTGGGGCCCGCATATAGACAAACTGTCGAAGAAACTTAGCTCTGCAGCATTCGCCGTTAGAAGAATTCGTGATTTAACTGACTTAGAGACAGCCCGTTTAGTTTACTTTAGTTATTTCCATAGCGTGATGTCGTACGGTATTCTCTTGTGGGGCAATGCCGCCGATATTCAGACAATATTTGTTTTGCAAAAAAGGGCAATTCGTTCAATTTATAAATTAAGTCCCAGATACTCCCTCAGAGAAAAATTTAAAGAGACTAATATTCTTACTGTGCCCTCTCAGTTTATTTATGAAAACCTTTTGTACGCCCACAAAAATATTAATTTATTTAAAAAATACAGTGATATCCACAACATAAACACGAGGAACAAACACAAATTTGTTGTTCCTGCAACGAGGCTCAAAAAAATAGGAGGTACGTTCAGATGCCAATGTATACGCTTTTACAATAAACTTCCGAGCCAAATTCAAGCACTAAGCCTAAATAAATTCAAATCGTGTATAAAACGGAAGCTGTGCCTGAAAGCCTACTATCATGTTAATCACTATCTTGAAGATAAAAAAGCTTGGGATTAAGCTGCTCCAATGAAATTTGCTCTGTGAATGTCGAAATTTCGGACTTCGCTTGTTTATTATTGATTCCTTTCTTTTATACACTCTGACATTGAATTTTTTTTTTGACATGTATATTATTATTTTACTTTTATTTTTTTATTTTTTATTGTTTTATGTGACATTTACTGATTTGACATGAATACTTATTTTTTTAAGTATTTTACTTTTTTATTTTATTATCATTGCGACATTTAATGATTCTTGTGTTTTTTTTTTTACTTACATTCATTTGAAAAGAATTTGTTATTAATTTTATTTGATTATTGTGAATGTGGGGACCATGTGGGTCACTTTTTTATTTTTTTGTTTGTTTTTTTCCCACAACTGTCTGGCAGTTTGAGTACTCTAAGCGACCTACCCAAATGTCCTTTCTTTGGTATTGTTCGTCGTTTCGTTGAGCTCCTTGAGTTATAAGTCGAGCTACACGTTAACTGACAAATGCTTGCACTGACTGGACAGGTCCACTCAAATCTGTATGGTTCTTTCTTCAAAAGACCATCTCAGACACTAATCTGCATAGTCCTCATGTGAATTGAGCAAGATTGTCTGGACTTTAAAAGAGACTATGACCTCTGAGTTTGTTTCGGCTGTTTCTTCTCAGAGTAGTCAGGTACGAAACACCGGCCCCATCTAGTTTTAAAAAATGACGTGTAAAAGTGTTTGTAAAAACCTACTTGCAAAATAAACATCATTTATCATTTATCATTTATCACTATAATTTTCTTGAATTAACTTTAGGACAAATATTTCAGTCCCACCCAACCTACATACGAATATACAGAATCAAATTATTTCGACACGAAATAAAATGCCAACACAAGTCGCTCCCGACTGTTGAAAATTAATCAAAGGAACAATCTTCCAGCCCATGGCGTCTGAATTAGAAACACTTTGTATCTATTACAAAAGAAAACTTCAAAGGGGAACTGAAGGAACAATGGAGGAATTTTTATAAACAAAATTGCTAGTTTATTAACTTGATTAGGTACACACTCAATGGCGGCAATCTATTGAGTTTTAAATGGGCGAGAAATAAGCTGCTTTCTTAAATTGTGTTCTTGGCCGTCTTTATGTGACTAGTTTTGTTATATTGCAAGTTTGTGAAGCTTCGTTATTTGCTTCATTTGCTTTTTCTCTCCATTTTTTTGTGCTTATTTTTGTTGTAGGTATTGTTAATTTAACCATTTTTTGGGTTCCGCACCCAAAGGGTAAAAACGGAACACTATTACTAAGATTTCACTGTCTGTCATCAGGCTGTATCTCATGAACCGTGACAGCTAGACAGTTGAAATTTTCACAGTATTTCTGTTGCCGCTATAACAAACACTAAAAACAGAATAAAATAAATATTTAAGTGGGGCTCCCATACAACACTTTTTTTGATAATGGTACGGATACCCTTCGTGCGCGAGTCCGAGAATAAAAATAAAGATTAATTCAAAATTAAAGGGGATGGCCCTTTGATTTTGAATTAATCTTTATTTTTATTCTTCCCTACTAAGAGATACGGAATCCTTCATACGCGAGTCTGACTCACAAGTAGCCGGTTTTTTTTGTGTTTTGTCCTGTGAGTAGGGTTGCCAACTTTTTTTACAAGAAATAAAGTATATTTAGGTCTGAGAAGGAAAATGAACAGTATTCTAGAAAAATGAACAGTACCTTAGGTATAATTATTTTTTTTAAGTTTTAAATACATATTTTTTGGAGCTTCTTGCATAACTAATCAATGTACTATCATTTTTGAAGGCTCCATAAGCCTCATTACAATTGTTATATTATTTAAAATAAATGAGAAACTCATTTTGTATCAGATCTATGCTGGCTCTATTTCTATCGTCCCGCCACTTTGCATTTATAAAAGAAAAAAAAACCCTTTCTGTAAATGCTGAAGTGGCAGGAACAGATAAGATAAGATAAGATAAGATAAGATAAAGATTTATTTCTCGCCACAATACATAGTTACATTATTAGATTTCGTGAACAATACATGCGTTTTATTTTATACTGTGGGAGACTGGTGCCTAAGCTAGACGAAAGCCTGTATTTCAGGACACCAGGTCTCCACCCCTTCGGAATTACATTTGAACATAATTATGCACTCGTACTCAAATTAATACGGTAAGTAATATTGAGCAAAAAACAAAAAAATAATAATTTAAATACACATTAAAACAGTGGTGATTATGATTACTAATTATACAATCAGGGTTAGTACGTGTGTATGTGTAAGTGAAGGATGTGTGTGAGTGGTGAGTGTGTGTATGTGATGGGTGTGTATGTGATGGGTGTGTATGTGCGTGTGAGTAAGGAAATGGGAAAATTGTAAATAGCTGGATGCACAGAATTGTGATGTATCTAGATTGTATCCTTGGATCGGATCCTACGACAGCAAGCTATTTCGGGGCAGCTAGAAGTTTTTCCGTAGCGTCATAGCTTAACTCCAGAAGCCAGCTCGTAATTTTCGATTTACACTTGGTTTTTGTAAGTTCATAGATCGGGAGCGTCCTATTTATTTTATTATACAGAAAACGACCAAGGTAACAGAAAAAACGTTTCGAGAACATGGTAGTTAGTCGTTTTCCATGGCGATCTACTGGGTCAAAACGTCTTTTATTTAAAAGTGAGGAGTTGAAGATAAGGAGTCCATGCTGTTTCAGGGCCGTTTGTAATACAAACAGCTTACGCACAGTTAGGACATTAGCCTCTTTATATAAAGTTGATGTGGGATATCTAAATGGTAGAAAAGAAGATACCTTCAAAATAGCTCTCTGCGCTCTTTCCAGTTGCAAGATTGTGTATTTAGGTGCACCGCCCCAGGACGTTATACAGTAAGTTAATAGAGACTGGGCGAGGGCAAAGTAGATCGTTTTCATCAGCTTGGCGTCAGCTACACTTCTAAGGGTCTTAAAAACAAATATTAATTTACGTAGTCTATTGCTGAGGGTGTTGATGTGTTCATTAAATCTCAAGTTGCAATCTATTATAATTCCTAGGTACTTTAGACTAGTTACTCTTTGTAGGCGGGTGCAATCACAAGTATTTGCGTGTTGATTTGAGCAGGAGTGGGCTATTATAGAATGTAATGGTGTCATTTGAGATATGTGTGTCGACTTTAGGGAAAAAGCAATATACTTTGTTTTGTCTGTGTTTAATGTAAGTACGTTGCTGTGGAGCCACCTCATTACAGCATCAAAACCTGCCTGTGCATGCGCGTAAACTTCATGCCATGAATTTGCGCTAAAGAGAAGAGCAGTGTCATCTGCAAAAGATATAATTTTACCATTGGGGACAGTGAGTATACCCAGCTCGTTAATGTATATGAGAAAAAGAGTCGGCCCAAGTACGCTGCCTTGTGGCACACCATAGGTGATGGTGCGCTCTTCACTGACGATGTCATCCACCTTAACGATCTGTGTACGCTCACTCAGGTAGTCCTCAAAAAGTTTAAGTTGAATCCCCCGTACACCTATTCTTTCCATCTTGTGAATGAGCGTGGGTACAGAAACAGTGTCAAATGCTTTGGCAAGGTCCAGAAAGATACCCAAGACCTTCTGCCCTTCATCCATGTTTGTGACAACAAAGTTAGTCAGATCATGAACCGCATCGGACGTCGATCTACCAGCCCGAAAGCCATATTGTGAGTGTGACAGTATGTTGAACTTTTCTAAGTATTCGACGAGCCTTTTGTTCATGATCTTCTCTAGAATTTTGGATAAAGCAGGGAGTACAGCAATAGGTCTGTAGTTGTTGACACTGTTTCTGTCCCCACTCTTAAAGATAGGATGAATAATGGATTTTTTGAATGGTTTGGGAAATTGCCCTAGTTTGAGAGCGAGGTTGCAAATGTATGTAAGTGGCGGTACAACTATAGCCATGTGTTTTTTTAGTAGACCAGTAGAAATTCTATCCCATCCCACAGAGCAGTCGTTACGTAGGGACATTATAAGATTAGCAACTTCATTTTCGTCCGTAGGTAATAGTGACATAGAATGTGACAAGCTGTTGTTGATTGCCTGTGGTGCTTCAAGAGTTTGACTATAGACAATTTTTTCTGCCAGATTTTTGCCAATTTCTGCAAAGAATTTGTTAGCCAGGTTAACAGATTGCAGCGGTGTAGGTGACGTATTTAATAATTGTGATGAGCTGTCTTTCCTATTAGTACGATTGGATATCGTGTTAATGGCTGCCCAGATTTTTTTAGTATTAGTGCCTGCGTCGTTAATTTCTTTTTTCTCAAATTCTTGTTTAGTCTTTTTCAGTATCCTGTTGCAGAAGTTTCTATATCTAGTAAAAGTTGTTTTTAAAATTTCGTTTTCAGGTGACTTTTTAGATTTTTTGTGTAGGTTGTCTCTGTGCCTAATACATCGAAGGAGGCCCGGTGTTAACCATGGTTTTAGGATTTTTTTCCGATTAGATATTTTAACTATTTTTGAATTAGAATCAATCACCTGTGTTATAAGGCTGATCATCAGTTCTGCAGCTATGTGAGGGTTTTCAGTTCGATAAACCGGTTCAAAGTCAATTTGGTTAAATGCAGCATCTAGTTGTTCATAATTAGTTCGAACAGATGTTTTTTTTACACTTATTTTAGGCATTTTTTTGACTAGAAACAGTAAAGTAGTATCATGATCAGTCAGTGCAGAGTGGGCAACACAAGTTGACGCAGGTAGGGTAGTTTTTAAAATAAAGTGGTCAAGGCAAGCTTGAAGTCGCGTGGGCAGAGTGTGTGCTGGTAATAAGCCATGTGAAGCAAGTAGATTTAGGTAGCTATGTTTGGTTGAGTCAAGACACTGATCATTGATGTTTATATTTAAATCGCCGGTGATAATTATGTGTTTATAGTTCGCGATACTCAATAGGATCATATCAAGTGAGTTGAGAAAGTTGGTAATATCTTTGTTGGCCGGCCGTCGATAAATAGCCAGTAGGACAGTGCTCACATCAATTTTTATTAGTAGGCAATTAGCGTCTTCAATCGATGGTTCTTCCACAGACACGTTCAGATTTTTATTGACATAGACAACTACCCCCTCATTTTGTGTAAGATTGTTATCAGTTTTGAAGTTGTTGTATCCTTGGAGGTCTGGAATATAGGTAGTATTAAGAAGCCAGCATTCCGTTAAAGTTATTACGTCCCATTCGACCTTTGTTCTGGCGAGAATAGTGTGTAGCCCTGCCATATTTTTTGTGATACTTCTAATATTTTGGTTAAGGATTTTGAGCGATTGATTTTGATTGAGGTTGGGGGGCATACAGTTATCTAAATCACAGATAAATGAGTCAGACACAGAGACAGAATCTATGTTGTTTATGTTATTTTGTGTATTATCGAATTATAGTTATTTTTATTAACATTTGCCTTTTTTGTGTATTGCTGAGTTTTGGACAATTCATTCTATTAGTACTGCTAGGGCATGTTGGGACATGGGCAAAGAGTGTTACTAGATCAGAATTTACTGGACAGGTTTTCATTTGAAATGAGTGTTGTGCTTTAAAAACATCCGTGAGTAATGAAATAATTGTGTAGTTTGTGTATGTAAGTAGTAGTATTGTAAATGTATTATAATTGTGGATGTAGTATTGTAGATGTATTTGTAGGTAAGTAAGTGGGTTAGTAATTAATGTTTGTACATTTAGAACTAGCGATAATATTTGATTGTAGTTAGTAATTGTATTAAAATATGTATGACAATTTTGTAGGTACTTGTAAACAGGTAAGGTAATAACAGATTTTAACATTGGTACATAACATAATAACAGGTAGAGGAGGACATTTTTAGAGAATATGGTATGGCGAAGTACTAGTCATTTAGTTTTCTCGTGACGTAATTTAGCCAGGTCTTCTTCAGATTTTATGAGACGGCTGGGCATCCCTTCTTTTTCGCGTACATATACCTTTCCGTTTGCAGTCCAACATTGTTGATACTCACTGCTTTTTATAAACTCTCTGGAGAGATAGTACAGGCGTTTGGCTGCAGAAGTTAGGGCTTCCGATACATAGATCGGTTTCATAGGCCCTGCAGCTTGCAAATGGGTAGTGTTAAGACGATTGTGTATATTTTGTTTGTTAAAGTTTTTAGTGGACTGCATAAATTTTTCTTTCAAGTTTTCGGATGAGAATTCAACAATAATTGTATCCATTGGGTGTTTCTTGGTTCTTAGGCGAAACACATTTTTGACCTCAGATGGCGACACTGGTTGGTTAATAATAGTACCAAGTTCTTGGATTGACGCAGTCAGGGACTCTTTAGTCTCAGGGTTTGAGGTTGGGATATTTTTTATTTCAATTGTTGCAGCTTTTAGGTTTCTCTCCAAAAAGTCTACCTTCAGTTCTAGTGTTTTTATAATTCTCTGGTTGTCTTTACACTCCGTCTGTAGTTTATTTATTTCTACCATGGCATCATCGTATTTATTAGACAAGAATTGCACAGCGTTTTGAATTTGATTATTCTGAGTTCGGATCTCATCATTCTGATTTTGAATTTCCATGTTTTGGGTACGAATTAGGCTGTTTTGAGACCTAATTTCCTCAAGCGCCGAGTGTAGGGTGTCAATTTTATTGTTGTGGTGTGTTTGATCACGGACAAAATCAGAGAACATAGACTTCATCTCCATTATCATAGATTCTATGCGTTGTAATTCAACGTCATCACCTCGTTTCCTTTTTCTCTGTTGTTGTTCGTTGGTTTCTGTATTGGAACTCGTCGTCAAATCAGGTTCCGAGCTGTGTAAAGGTGATGATGTAGTGTGCACAGGTGAACGGACATTTGCGTACATTTTGGTTATACGGTTTGCAACTAATTATATTTGATTGTGTTTGTTGTGTTGTTTCAGGAATAAGCACAACTCTGAGTAAAATCGTCAAGTGTACCTGGTTTACTGTATGAATTAGGCGCCTTACTCACTCAGCGATCACAAGTTCACAACGTAAACCTGTTTATTGCGCGCGAGTCTCGTATCGCACAGTCCTGTTGTCAACACGTTCGTAGATCTTCGGATCCCGATGCCGGCCGAGCGACAGCTGATCGGCGATTGGCGCTCGTCCTTGAGCGACTGTCGAGGACGGACTTGGACCTCGGTGCGCCGCACGTTGGAGTCGTTGACAAACGAATAGCACGTTATATTTCGCAGCCCGTAGTATTTAAAACTTTGTTTGTTGAGTGGTCACTTTGCTAAATCGTAATTAGAATCGCGCACTGGATGAATCACACACTAGGCTTCACAGTCAGGCACATTATACGAATAATAATTACTTTCCAACTAGCAGGGAATTATCGTGTGCGAGCGCAGTAGATTTACGTGTTTACGCGTTTGAGCCCGCGGGGGGTAATGAATGAAGATAGCAAATAGGAAACAATCTCAAAAACGAAGGGCTGTGGGCTGGGCTTAAGAGCTACAATATAATAAAATGAAGCATACCATTTTTGTTAACTTTTTGAAAACAATATTTAAGGATATTAAAATACTGTTTTCAACGCATACACGTTGAAAACAGTATTTTGCCTATAGGTACTTACTCTATTTTTGTTCAACAGTAAAAAGTATAATTCAGTGAAAAACAGTAAGTATAATACTGTTTTTAACAGTATGGTTGGCAACCCTACCTGTGAGGGCTAATAAATCTTTATCTTTATTTCTTTCATTCATTCCTTTGGTGTTATAAGCTTGTCAATCTTGGGTATTAATTTGGGGTTGTGTAGATATTCCCTTTTCAATGTTTGTCTACTTACTAGGTTTTGTTCATAACTGACCATCACATTCCGAGGTAGTCACCATTTCACCAAGGTTAACAAACAAGTAGGTAACGACGAACACTTAACATCAAATGAGTCAATTGGAAAGAAAGCTAGCATTTCAGCAAGCTGTTACTTATATTGCTCGCAGTAAAAAGCTTTCTCACTTTTCACAGAATCCTTGAAAGCCACTTAAGTTTCACTCTGACTAGAATTTCCATTGTTAAGTTGCATTTAAATGCACCTAGGTACAACCACTTTGTATAACTAGACTACTAGACAAGCCTGGAATAAAAAAAACGTTATATACCTACTATTGAAACCGTGAACGAGAAACCTCTGATGCGAAGGAATGTTCTAGCAAATGTTCACAGTTTCACATGGAACGAACGAAAAACCATATTCGTCTATTCTTGAGAGAGGCAACAAGCAATTATCGATTTGAACGAGGAGGTCGTTCAAATCACATAATGATTTCATTGCCATGATTTCATTAAGAGCCATTTCACAAAATTCAAACGCTCGAGTTTAGGTAAAAGACCGCAGCTTAGTGTATGTGTGCGTAGCTATCCACACTTACACAACGCGAACAATGCAGCGCGAGTGTCGAGACGGACTAAACAATCTTGGGCCGTTATAATCGTAATGCACCTTGGTTTGAGATTTAGGCAAAACGATAATTTATTTATTCAGTATTTTATCTATTAAACCCTTAATAACTAATAAAACACAAATATATGTTATGTAAATATGTTTTTATGTGTATGTTTCTATAACATATTTATTATTATACTTTTTATTATATTTAGTAGGTAGGAAGGTTGATAAACATGATAATCTTCATTTCGAAGCGCGTACTCTTTCTGGTTCCTTAAATACATTAAATTCAAGCGTTTACAGTATTTCACAGTAACGAGGTTTTTCCATATTCTTACTTTTGATCGACTGATTATGCTCTCAGAGTTGAAATAATTTTTTTAAGGATACCTACTCTGTGTAGGTGTACCTATGATATATCATGAATTGTGTCATGATTTTCAAATATGTATTAAATAATAAGATCCGCTGTGATCTATTTAAACTAATATTATGTAGGGTTTTAAAGATTTTAATAATTCGTTTTATATTTGAGAAATGACAACACTGCCTAACCGTCAATGTTGTAGCGGGAAGGGGTAGTTTATAAAACATGACACTCGGCCGAGAGAGCGCTGTTCATTGGGAGAAATTGTGGTGTTAAGACTAATAGTCGAATCTGTGTCTGATAACTGATAAGTGTTGTAATTATTGCATTTTGTATAAAACGTGAAATAATGTACAAGTGCCATCCAGGCCTATGTGGACTGAAATACTTGGATTTGAATATACTCAAGAGTTGATTGGAGCTACAGTTGTTTTATTACAGTTCAGAAGTGACAAGAACCACGAGCCATCTCTCAGCGAAATAGTAAGTAATTTGTTTCCTTTTCTTTACCATAGTAAGATGTATACTTTCTGTTAAATTTCGGTAAAAAAAAAAAGAGGGTGGAAATTTAACAAATAAACTTTCACGTATGCACAATGTTTTACACCATGGAGATTATTGTTATATCATGAAATAGAGAAAAATTTCTACCCCGCTAAAAAGCTCACGTGATTCAACTATGCAGAAAGTATACATAATTATTAAGAACTGTGTTCTGACTCGCATTGCTCGAATTTATTACTCTGAATTCTCTGAAGTTGATTTATTTAACTCTAATAAACCGACATTAAAAAAAAAACGAATAGTGAACACTATAAATGGAGATAAATGAGAAGCAACCAATCTTCTTCTTCTTTTTTTATTCAACCGTTTTTTGTTTAAAATTTTTCAAAATCGTAATCCAATTCTAAAAATAACTTAAATTATTTGTATCGTATTTTTGTATTGTATTTTTATTTTTTTTAAATATCTGTCATTAGTCCGTTCGCATGTATTATATACATATATATCCCAGTTACACAGGGAAATCTATAATTGGCCATAATAACTGTCACAAGCATATTTCGTAAAATATTTTTATGTATCGCTGTTGGTTAGTTTATAGATAAAATTAAAATAATTATGGCATATATTATTATTTATGAGTTTAACAATGCAGCAATGAAGATGGGTTGATTTTACATGTTAACATCCATTCTAAAGAACCATGTGTGAGTGTTGTTAGTAAACCATGTAGGTGTACCAGTAGCGAAGGGTCAATTTTGTAAAAGGGTAAGCCGGAGTACGTATCCTTAATTATATGTCTATAGAATACTGATTGTGCCATTTTTCAAAGGGAATCCGGTAGGAATCGAGTTGTATGGTACCTTCGCCACTGAGGTGTACATATAGTATGCCATGTAGGTAGAGATAGGGATAGTCGTTAAACTTTTAATATTTGCTTGATAAAAAAAAAAAAATACATAAAAACTTACACGTTTTGAAGTATTTTGAAGAATTGACCATGAGGCATTTATGAGAATTATTACCCACAATGTTTATTAGACAATGCTACATTGTTTTTGCTATTATTTACATGGCTATGCTGTCATAGGCCTCTGCACCGGCATTTAAATGAGCAACATTGGTAGTGCCAATGTAACAAACATGCTTTATTTATGATTATTTACAAACATCCAGAGGTAAATGTCAATAACTTATTATTCTGGCCATGATGATAATGATGATAATGATAATGTGAACTAAGTGTGTTCACAAGCGACTTGGTTAGTTCACTTGATTTTATGCAGGTGTGTCCTGTTGATTTATCACAGTGAATCGGTCGCCGGATCCATGTTAGGCGACTTGGTTAGTTCACTTGATTTTAGGTAGGTATGACCTACTGATTTATCACAGTGAATCTGTCGTCGGATCCATGATTATGATGATTATAATGATAATGTGAACTAAGTGTGTTCACAGGCGACTTGGTTAGTTCACTTGATTTTATGCAGGTGTGTCCTGATGATTTATCACAGTGAATCGGTCGTCGGATCCATGTTAGGCGACTTGGTTAGTTCACTTGATTTTAGGTAGGTATGACCTACTGATTTATCACAGTGAATCTGTCGTCGGATCCATGATGATGATGATGATTATAATGATAATGTGAACTAAGTGTGTTCACAGGCGACTTGGTTAGTTCACTTGATTTTATGCAGGTGTGTCCTGTTGATTTATCACAGTGAATCGGTCGTCGGATCCATGTTAGGCGACTTGGTTAGTTCACTTGATTTTAGGTAGGTATGACCTACTGATTTATCACAGTGAATCGGTCGTCGGATCCATGATGATAATGATGATAATGATAATGTGAACTAAGTGTGTTCATAGGCGACTCGGTTAGTTCACTTGATTTTAGGTAGTCGTGTCCTACTGATTTATCACAGTGAATCGGTCGTCAGACAGATGTTAACCCAGTGAACTAAATGTGTTCACAGGGCCTATGTTATGCGACTTAGTGAGTTCGCTGGATTTTTGTAAATGATAAATGATAATTGATAAATGATAATTTATAAATGATAATTGATAAATGATAATTGATAAATGATAATTGATAAATGATAATTGATAAATGATAATTGATAAATGATAATTGATAAATGATAATTGATAATTGATAAATGATAATTGATAAATGATAAATGATAAATGATAATTGATAAATGATAATTGATAAATGATAATTGATAAATGATAATTGATAAATGATAATTGATATTTTGCAAGTAGGTTTTTACAAACACTTTTACAACTTAAAATTAATTAATAATGGTGAGCAATGAATTACAACAGGTTATTGTAGTAGTTGGTTATTCCCTATCAATGTTACGGGATATCTTTTCTTTTAATGGAGCCCGTGAGTTGCTCGCTGGATGCGTAAGGGGCGATGTATATTTTCTCACTGGATTATTGGGTGAGCTGCATACAATCGTCGGATTTGAGCAAACTGTATTTGCTTACTGGTTAATGACTCTTACAACGTTTAGATGAAGCGTAGTAATTATATTGAATTCGAATGATTTTAATTAAATAAATAAGAGACAGATTATGTCGATGAATATTGTACACATTTCAGAAATCAATAGGCGTGGTTGTTGAGGAACTTGACTGCTAAGCTGTATTTTTATGTAGTAGAAGTACTAGCGGACGTCACAGTCTCGAGTACGGGGATAAAATATAGCTTATGTTGCTCGCTGGTAATGTAGCTATCCTTTGCTGAAAGAAAAATGTCCAGTAGTTTTTAAGTTTATTCGTTACATACAAAGATACAGATCTTTCCTCTTTAATAATCTTGGTATAGACTGACGTCTGACAATTAATGACATTGACGGATAAAATCAAAAAGCAAAGCAAATTCACTTTCTAAAGAAAAGTTCGTACTCAATTCGAAGTCTAGTCATAATAATTATTATTAGTTTTCTCGTTATTTTCTTTCTAATTTTTGGTATTTGATAGAATATATATTAGTTAATTTTATCTGTATATGTGTATTAGTATCAATATACCTAAGTATTAATATTCTCGTTACCAAAAAGTTAGGGTACAATGTTTTCTTATTTAACCCAAAGGTTAACTGGTAGAGAATGCCTTGTGGCATTAAGTCCGCCTATGTACTACTACATATTTCATAAGTCTTCTTATTCACTTTAAATCACTAAAGTGAAAAGCATGCACTACAAAATTATAAAACCACCATTACCAGTACCACTATTGTACATGAAGTTTAAATTATACAACATTTTTGGAATCCCCTCTGGGCAAGTAAATGTTGTGTTGCTAACAACCTGGAAATGCTAGCAAACAAATGACATTTGTATGTTTCACATTGTTGGATTGCTCACTTATTGATTGATTAATTAATTTATATTGATATTTTAGTTCAATTTCTTATTTGTTTGTTTGACCAAGACCAGCGTCTTATTTTACTTGATTTGGTAAATAGTATTGTGTATATGTCTTTGATTTATAATAATGTTTTTATGCCTATTACCCAAAATATGGATATTTCTGTCATAGAGAATTAAATTAATTAAAATTAATGATAATTAAACTTATTGTGATCGATCATTCACATGACATCGTTTTTATGCGAGTGTGAATGGATTACTTCTCAAATGATGTACAATGTTTCAGTGAGCTGTGACGATGTCGTCTGATGTTGAGCTTGGTACCCCGTCTGGTACACCTCTGAGGCGCCGGCGTAAGTCCATGAAAATGAAGGCTCAGGCAGAAAAGCCCATTGATATCTACATAGTTCGAGTGAAAAGGCTTGCCTTAGTGAAGAAAGTTACGGACGTCCGTTGGAAGGGATGTTACATCGTACTTTACCTGGTGATGAAAGTATTCGTGGATATTTTATGATAAATTAATTAGGATTATTAAATAGATGTTAAATTACCGGTAGCTGTTGGCTGGCTGACTGACTGTTCGATTAGGAATAGGCCGCGGACTCGGAATAGTTCGGTACCCGAAGATCTACTTAACTTTCTTGCATCTCAGAGACCTCAACCGCAGTTTAATAATAAATTACGTGAACATACGACTCAAAACCACGGTTAAGGTCTTTGAGAAAATAGTTTATGACTTCGGTCATCGGTGTTCCAACTAAGATTGTGTCTGACCGTGACACAAGCTTTACGTTGAAAGACTAAACCTTTTGTAATACACATGGTATTAGAACATATTTTAAACGCAGTAGCTTGTCTCAGAGTTAATGGTCAGGCAGAGAGATTTAACCAAACCATCTTAAAATTCATGATCATCTAACCTATATAAAGGCTACTGAGACAAGTGTCTGGGAAACATACAACAGGGCATTAACAATTAACACTGTTTGTAATCATAATCATTTATTTGTAATGTTAAGAATAAAAATTATTTATTTGCTTAAAATACAGGTGTTACCAGATGTTAAAGTTGGTGGTTTATGCATAAACCATATTTTGCCTTTTTAGGGCATGCAAAAATAATTTTACATTATTGTATAATGCGTTTCTATGTGAAATTTAACATGTACTTATTAAGTTTACAGTAAAATAATTATTAATAATAATTAATATAAAATAATTAGTAAAGTAAAATAATTATTGGTACATATTAGTCTCAAAATAAGTTGAGCGTAATACATAGTCAAACAATACAATTCTTTAATATTTGTCTTTATACGTTAATTTTTATCATTCATTATTTTAACAAAATGTTCAATATTGTTACCATAATTTAGATTTTAGAATATATTAATTATTAACATTATTTATAAATTCATTAGTAGAATTAAATCGTTAACTTCAAACTCTTTATAGTTCTTTGGTATTTTAAATTATAAATTAGTCCACACATTAAAAGAGTTCGTTCTTTACTTATATTGTCACTTACGGGATATCTTCCGTGATTGTTCATTGTTTTGAGCTCCCTAGTTTAGTTTAAAACCGTGAAAGCTTAAAATAGAGTTCGTTCTTTATATAGAAGTCCTGTTAATGCCTCAACACAGAAAACTGCGGCAGAGGCTATGTTTGGGATAAATAAATACACGAGATAAATTACACGAGATTTTGTCCAATAAGCTTAGCGCCGATAAGTCTATGTACTAATTTAGAGTTGCCATAAGTCGAAAAACTTAATTTTGATATGATAAGAAAAGTACAAAGCCTCTGTCGAAGTTTGCGGGTCCATACAAGATCACTGAAGTTGCAGCTGATTAGATCCGACCATGGATACATTTTGGAACTGCATAGCTCCGATGTCCAGTAGCTTTGAGAATGCTGGCAAAAGTAACTGAGTAAAGCTAACTTAAAATATTTCCTCTTACTGTCTATTTTATTGCAAAACATTTTCTTTAAATGTACAGGGTCAGAAGCTCTAGTTAAATATGTTGTCAAGTTTTAAAAATGTATATATACCTATTTGTAATGTATAGAAATGTTTTTTTTTTTTTTTTGTTTTTTTGTTTTTCTCTCTTTATTTTTAACGCTTAAGAATGTCATGATTTTATTTCTATGATTGTTGTGTGTGCCAGGAGGCCACACAGTGTCGGATGGCCGAATGTCATGATTTTCAAATATGTATTAAATAATAAGATCCGCTGTGATCTATTTAAACTAATATTATGTAGGGTTTTAAAGATTTTAATAATTCGTTTTATATTTGAGAAATGACAACACTGCCTAACCGTCAATGTTGTAGCGGGAAGGGGTAGTTTATAAAACATGACACTCGGCCGAGAGAGCGCTGTTCATTGGGAGAAATTGTGGTGTTAAGACTAATAGTCGAATCTGTGTCTGATAACTGATAAGTGTTGTAATTATTGCATTTTGTATAAAACGTGAAATAATGTACAAGTGCCATCCAGGCCTATGTGGACTGAAATACTTGGATTTGAATATACTCAAGAGTTGATTGGAGCTACAGTTGTTTTATTACAATTGCATCTATTTGTTTTGTTCATAAACTTCTTCCGTGTCGATGGCCATCTAAATTGATTCCCCTCAAAAATGTAGTACGAGTTCCTTTAGTAGGTAGGTATTAAAAAAAAAGTACTAACAAGTTTTAATTAAAATTAACATTGGTGCCGATTCCCTTGTTTACAAACTAAACCAAATTAAAGTTCAGTGCATCTTTTTCTTTCTATTTCATTAAGAAAAGGACAGAAGATAAATTTTAGTTACTTTCTGTCAAATTAATCCGCGCCATACAAGTTTTAGACGCGATTAAAAAGTTGACTACTAAAATTACATCAAATTACGTCAGGTGCTGACTAATTTGACAGAATTAAACTAATATTTATCTTCTGTCCTTTTCATAATGAAATAGAAAGAAAAAGATGCATTCAACTTAAATTTAATTTAGTTTGTGAACAAGGGAATCGGCACCAGTAAGTCAGTTTATTAGTATGTTGTTCTGTAGAAGATGTCAGGAATATACTACGACTTCACGTTCTCATGTAATGTTCCCTGATAATGCTAAAAGAATACATGCTGACGTGAGCGAAGCCGCGGGCACAGCTAGTTGTAACTAAAACAATCAATTTTATTAAATCACTTTCCACTAGTACCCTGCACGGCGTCTCTTCTAAAAGTACTATCCTCTGTTTTCACGCGATTTCTCATTCTTAAATGAAAACAAAATAGCTATCAAATTTCGGACCCCAAATATTTCTAAAGGAGTGTTAAGTGTTTTCGAACCCTTCAAATTGTAATTACGGTTCTGTATTCCATGTCGATATAATTATATGTTAAGAAAAGAAAATTTATATGTCAGTGTCAGGTTGTATGTTGAGGGGTGCGATGTCAGAAGTCCTCCACGTGTGTCTGGCGGCTGCTGGTCCCTCTCGATACGTCTGGAGGAAAGAGCAGCTGCTGGGCCGGTGCACCCTGGACGCGGCGGTATCCTTCTCCGGGGAATGAGAGGAAATGAGAGTTTTCTTTTATCCCCCGGGGAATGTGACCGCCGCGGCTAATGAATCTGACAAAGGTAGGGTCCTTTCAGGACCAACGGTGCGTTCCTCTGCGTGACCCTCTGTAAAGCAGAGGGCACAGCTGAGGAATGAGGGCGGGCTTGGTGTGCACTCACCCTGCCTCCGAGCAGACAGAGAAGGATCCGTCCTCCTCTGTCACCGCCAATCTCGTAATCTGGCTATCGAAGCGCTGTGGATCAGGTCTCGCGGTTTCGATAGGGGACCGAGGGTCTTGGCTTAACCGCCCGGACCGCGAGGTAGAAAACCTCTATAAAAAGTTACCCCGAATCCCAAGTGGCGACGCACCGCGAGGGGATGTATGGCTGACGGGTGTTCCATGGAACAAATCAGTCGCTAGTGCACTCCTCGCCAGGGTACCTGCAGACCCCCATGGCGAGTAATAAATACTTAAATCTGCCCTTCTAGGTACAGGGGTCTCTGCCTAGATTGTATCTTATTTCCCCCATACTCGTGGGTTCAAATATGGAAGAAACTTAAAAAAAAACAAAAAACAACACCGCCGGCAACGGCAAAGGAGAGGAGAGGAGAGATGCGGAGTCGGAGTCCGACGCTGCATCCAGCGACGTGAGCGCGGGAGGCTCAGAGAGCTCCCGGCGCGTGACGGTTGGGACGCTCGCGGAGAACACCAAGTTCTTCCGCAAGCGGTCTAGAAAGGATGGCGATCAAGTCTCGTCATCCGAGGGAGAGATGGCCTCGGCCCGCAAGATCCCCACTAGCAAGCGCGGTGGGATCCGAGGCAAGAGGGGGGGCCTGTTGCCTCCGAGAGGTTGGCGAGACCGGCCGAGGAAGTGCGCCCCCCGGGCTCTACTGTTCCCGGGCCTGGCGACGAGGCGGGTGAAACTGGCGGCTCCGAGGCGGAGCGTAAGGCCAGGTTCACAAAGGCGGTGGAAACCGCGATAAGGGGCGTGGCCTATAAGGTGAAGACAGGCACGAAACTTAAGGCCATACCCGCGGCTTCCGCCTCCATCTTGGCGGCAGCGGAGGCCAATTTTGCGGTGCCTTCCCCTCCTCCGCCTCCGGTAGGTGGAGAGGAGTTGGCCAAGCTGCGGGAGGAGGTGGCCCGCCTGACGGCCGCCATGGAGGTTCTCCAAAAGGAGAACGCCAAGCTCCACGCAGACCTGGCCAATCTGCGCAAGGCTGGTAGCCGTGCTGCGCCTCCAAATGGGGGCCAACAACAGCAGCAGCAACAGCGACAAGCCCAGCCCGTGCCGGTGGAGAACCAGGTCCTGAACCTGGTTCGGCAGGAGCTGGCTTCTTTCCAGGCGCGGTTCTCCGTCTTGGAGGGAATTGTTCTGCGCCCCGCCCTGGGTGCAAACAAGGCAGCCGCAGGCCCGAGCACGATGCCGAGCACGGCGTCATACGCGGCTGCTGCGGCTGCCACACCCGGGCCTGGGCCGTCGAGCCAGTCCACCGGCAGAGCTGCGGCACCCCCCCCTGGGAAGTCGGCTCCGGCGAAACCGGCGCCGACTAAGAAGGCGCCCAGGAGGAGGAGGAAGGGCAAGGCGGCCGCACAGGCGGAGACTGTGCCGGCGCCAGCGCCAGCGGCGAATGGGCCAGCAGCGAGTGGGCCAGCGCCAGCGGCACGCCAGCCGCCGCCGCCGCCACCGCCCCCCCAGCCCCCGACACCTGCGGCTGAAGCCGGATGGCAGGTGGTCGGGGAGAAGAAGAAGGGGAGGAAGGCGGCCAAAAAGGCCCGAAATGTGGAGCGGCAGCGCCAGTTCAGGGCGCGAAAGATCGCGGCCAGGCTGCGCGCCCCGAAGACCGCGGCTGTAGTGATCACACTACAGCCGGACGCGGAAAAGAGGGGCGTGACCTACCGCGACCTTCTGGCGAAGGCGAAAGAGGCGGTGAACCTCGGTGAGCTTGGGATCGCCGGGGGCCTCCGGCTTAAAGTCACCGCGACAGGGGCTCGATTGCTGGAGATCCCCGGCGAAACCAGCGGCTCGTCCGCCGACGCTCTGGCTGAAAAGCTCAGAGCGTCCCTAAACGCGGACGAAGCCCGAGTGTCCAGGCCCGTCAGATGCGCAGACCTGCGCATACTGGGTCTGGACGACTCGGTTACCGAGGAGGAGGTGGTGGCCGCCGTCGCCAGGTCCGGAGGGTGCCCTGCCGATCAGGTCAGGGCAGGCGCCCTTCGCCCGGACTCCACGGGTATGCATACCGTTACGGTATGCTGCCCGGTGACGGCGGCTAAAGCCATAACGGAGGGCCGAAGGCTACTGGTGGGCTGGGTTTCAGCGCAGGTAAAGCTGCTGGAGCCCAGACCTCTGAGGTGCTATCGCTGCCACGTGGGACACCACGTGTCAGTACAATGCGCCTCGGAGGTTGACCGCAGCGGACTCTGTTTCCGCTGCAGTCAGCCCGGTCATGTGTCCGCAGCTTGCTGCGCCACGCCGCACTGCGGTGCATGTGCGGCGGCCGGCAAGCCGGCCGATCACCGGGCAGGGAGCAAGGCCTGTGCTCCGCCCACCAAGGCCACCAGAGGTAAGGGAAGGCCCTCCACCACCACCGTCGCCACCGTCGCAGCCGCAACTGCCACCGCTGCCGCTATCGCCGCCGCAGAGGGGCCCTCGTCGCAGGGGGCCAGGGAGGAAGCGGTAATGGTGTGCCAATAACGGCCCCATTACGCTTCCTCCAAGCGAACATCAACCACTGCGCCTGCGCTCAGGATCTGTTGCTCCAGAGCATGGCGCAGTGGTTGATCAACATTGCTGTGGTCGCTGAGCCGTATTTCGTCCTGCCCAGGGAAGACTGGGTGGCGGACCTTAGCGGCTCAGTGACCATAGTGTCGTCGGCCGCCGCCGGTACTCCGACCCTTGAAAATGTCAGGAGGGGTCGGGGGTGCGTAGCAGCCCGGTTCGGGGAGATCGTAGTGGTGGGTGTCTACTTCTCCCCGAGCCGAACTCTCGCCGAGTTCCACAACTCTCTCGCAGAGTTGAGTGTTGTCGTCGGAAACCATTCCCTCCCCGTGCTCGTCCTCGGGGACTTCAATGCCAAAAACTTGGCTTGGGGTTCTCGTTGCACAGACGTGCGGGGAAGGATGGTGGAAGACTGGGCCCTGGAGAAGGGCCTGGTCGTCCTAAATCGGGGTTCTGTCCCCACGTGTGTGCGGATGCGGGGCGAGTCGGTAGTGGACATTTCGTTCGCTAGCCCCGCTCTGTCGCCGCGTGTCATTGACTGGCGTGTTATGGAGGGGGTGGAGACCTATTCCGACCACCGGTACATCCGGTTCGACGTCTCCACCCAGACCACAAGCGCGCCGGTCCAACAGGCCCCGAGTGGTCCGCGTTGGGCGCTGAAACAGCTGGACCGGGAGCTTCTCCTGGAAGCCTCGATCGTGCAGGCCTGGGTGACATCACCGGACAGGCCTGCCGACGTCAACAATGAGGCAGGATGGTTCCAGGAGGCCATGTCCGATATATGTGACGTGGCAATGCCCCGAGTCCGGCCAAGAAGCGCCCGGCGTCAAGTGTACTGGTGGTCGCGTGAGCTGACGTCTCTGCGCGAGGCGTGCGTGGCTGCGCGACACCTGTACGCCAGGCATCGCAGGCTCCGCATCCGCCCACCCGATGCGGCAACCATTGAGGCGGAGCTTTATGAGGGGTACAGAGCGGCGAAGACCGCCCTCCGCGAGGCTGTCCTGCGGGCCAGGGACCTGGCCCGCGAGGAGTTGCTGGGGACTCTCGACAGAGATCCGTGGGGGCGCCCTTACAAATTGGTGCGGGATAAACTCCGCCCCTGGGCCCCCCCCACTGACGCAGAGTCTCCGGCCTGAGCTCGTGGAGGACGTGGTGAGCACTCTGTTCCCTTCGCGAGGGGATCATCCACCCCCGCCTATGGCTCCGCCACCTGCAATGCTGGAAGCGGACCAACAGGACGACGACGACAACGCTCCAGAAGTGACTGGGGTAGACCTGAGAGTGGCGGTACGCAGGCTCAGTGCCAAAAATACCGCCCCGGGACCCGACGGCTTGCCTGGCAAAGCCTGGGTCCTGGCCTCAGAGGCTCTTGGGCCCCGACTGGAGGGGCTCCTAAGCGCATGCTTGGAGAGAGGCCAGTTCCCGCTTCGTTGGAAGACGGGGAAGCTGGTCCTCATCCGGAAGCCGGGGCGCCCTGCGGACTCTCCGTCCGCATACCGGCCCGTGGTGCTGCTCGACGAGGTGGGCAAGCTCTTTGAAAGAGTCATTGCAAACCGCCTCGCCGAGCACCTTGCGGGGACTGGGCCGGACCTTGCGGAACACCAGTTTGGTTTCCGCAAGGGGCGCTCAACGGTGGACGCCATCATGCGCGTGAGAGCCCTCACGACGGGGGATGCGGTGTCCAGGGGTGGGGTTGTCTTGGCGGTGTCTCTCGACATCGCCAACGCTTTCAACTCCATGCCCTGGAGCTGCATTAGGGAGGCACTCCGGTATCACCGGGTGCCGACCTACCTCCGTCGAGTGGTCGGGGACTACCTGACGGATAGAGCCGTTATCTACCCCGGTCGCAGCGGAGAATGGAACCGGCGAGAGATGTCGTGCGGTGTTCCGCAGGGATCGGTTCTGGGGCCGTCCTTGTGGAACATCGGTTACGACTGGGTGCTGCGCGACGACCTCCCTAGCGGTGTCAGCGTGGTTTGCTACGCAGACGACACGCTGGTGCTGGCACAGGGGGGGTCGCACGAGGCGGCGGCCGAAGCGATGACACGCGGGGTTTCGACAGTCGGTGAGAGGATCCGGCAACTGGGTCTCGAGTAGATATGAGCGCCGCGCCGGCGCGCCGCCGTCGCCGTGAATTCATGTCGACGCGTCGTCGCCGAGTAAAGCGCGCGGCGCGCCGTCGTAACGAGTCGCAACATGCTTTCTCGCTCGCACGCGCGGCCCTACCGCATAAGTGCTCATTTACGGAGACGCGGCGCGTCGTGCGGTGCGTTGTGCGGCGCGTCATGCGGCGTGTTGCGCGTTTTCCCGTTTACGGAGAGGCGGTGTCATCTGCGATATACCTATTTGTATTTGCTCGTGTGAAGCCACGTCCACCGCCGCGGTCAACGCAACGCTGCATTTCAGTAAACGCGCGTAAAATTGCTTCTCCGTAAACACTCCCATACATAGTCAATCGTCATAATTATTATGTTTGAATTGAAAGCGAGCCGCGCCGCACAACGCACCGCGCGACGCGCCGCGTCTCCGTATTTAATTTAGTAAGCCTAGTCGCTTCGCCACACTCGTCGCTAACGCAGTCGAGTTGAATATTTTACCGAGTAAACGTGTATTGTAGTGTGGTGTTAACAACAAACAAAATATATGATAAGTACCTACCACTTAAAATACTTATATTTTCTGTTTTTTTTTTTTAATAGTTTTTATTAAATAGTTAGATAGTGCTCTAATTAAAAAAACTCGGTTTCACTTCAACTCAAAATGCTGAAATTATTATTTTTCAGTAAACGTGATCTCCAATTAGTATTTAGAAGACTGTAAACTTTTTTTTGTAACAACAATATGGTTTTCTTTGTTATTTTTAAGAAATCTCTCCCTGATAAAAAAAAACTAAGGCCCACGGTCGGCCATGCCACGCCGCCGCGACGCCGCCGCCGCCGTGCAAATTTCCTGGCTACGCCGCCGCCGCGGAATTGGCCATCGGCGCTCATATCTAGTCTCGAGGTGGCACTGCACAAGTCCGAGGCCATGTGCTTTCATGGGCCTCGGAATGCGCCACCTCCGGGATCCTCACTGATGGTAGGAGGGGTATCCATCGGCGTCGAGTCGACGTTGAAGTACCTGGGACTTGTCCTTGACAGCCGGTGGAACTTCGTGGAACATTTCCGACGTTTGGCCCCCAAACTGGAGCGGACTGGGGCTGCCTTCAGGCGGCTCCTGCCTAATCTGGGGGGGCCAAACGCCTCCTGCCGGAGGCTCTACGCGGGAGTCGTGCGGTCCATGGCCCTTTACGGGGCCCCGGTGTGGGCGCGTTCTTTGAGGCGGCGTGCCGCCCACTACCTGAACGCGCCCCAAAAGGTAGTAGCCGTAAGGCTGGCCCGGGGCTACCGCACGATTGCCCGCGAGGCGGCGAGCCTCCTTGCCGGATTGCCGCCATGGGATCTGGAGGCGATAGTCCTCGCGCGCCTGCATGAATGGCGCGCGGAGGCGCTACGCCGGGGGGAAACTCCGCTGCAGCGACAAATTGTCGCTCAGCGGACAGACTTCCGGCGGGATCTCATGGCGACATGGAGAGAGCGACTGTCGCAACCCCGTGCAGGGCACGCCACAATAGTGGCGATAAGTCCCCTCTTTGAGGAGTGGCTTGAGAGACGCCACGGCGTCCTCACCTTCCGCCTGACGCAGGTCCTCACCGGACACGGAGTGTTCGGGAGGTTCCTGCACCGAATCGGGCGGGAGGAAACGCCCGGGTGCTTCCATTGTGAGGATCGACCGGAGGACACGGTAGAACACACGGTGGAGGTGTGCCCCGCGTGGGCGGAGCACCGCCGTGTCCTCGAAGCGGCGATCGGCGGCGGCGACCTCTCGCGTCCGGCCCTGGTGCAAGCCATGGTCCGGAGCGAGACGGAATGGGACGCCGTCACCTCCTTCTGCGAAGCAGTAATGCTAGAGAAGGAGGTGGCGGAACGTGAGAGGGAGAGAACCCCTCAACGTCTCGGCCGCCGCGGGAGACGCCCCGGGCGTCGGGGGCCACCACCACGTAGCCCCCGGCCACCGTAGGCGCGGGCCTGTGGACGGTGAGCTATGGGCTAGCTCGCCGTCCGTCCGTCTCATGACATGACGACAGGCTGTGTCGACGGCGCGTTCGTGTTCCACGCGCGCCTCAAAGAGAGTCAGCAAATAAGGAAGGGGTCCGTAAGGACCGATGCCTGCCGGGGTTGCGGGACTATTCGAAAGAGATACCGTGGCCCCGGAACACAAAGGGCGATGAAGGAACATGGATGGGTTTTAGTCAGTAAAAGTCTGACACTCCCTCCTGCTCCGCCCAGAGCGGGAGGGGTTATTTGATGATTTCCCATCCGAAAAAAAAAAAAAAAAAAAAAAAGGTTGTATGTTGAACAAAATATGATTCGCGATCGTAGCAAATAATGGATTTGCGGAGTTATAATCAACTCATCAATGAAATAGTCGTTAGAAAATTTGAATTTCGCGGGGTACCTTACGTGATCGATAACTATGTATAAGCCGCGCAGATAGAGAATAGATCTGAAAATGGCGTCGGCTCGCATGCGTTCTCGCTCTTTCTCTGTCGCTGTCTATACTCACACAGTGAAGTACGCGCTACAAAAAAAAATAGTCAGTCAGGATTCGCTTTCCACGCTACTTGACGCACTCCGAGTTATCGTTAAATTCGTTCCGTTATTTTGTTGTTTTCGTTGATATTCATTGTTGTTTTTGTTGAGTTTGATTGTTATTTGTTTGCGTTACGTTTGATTGTTATTTATTTTCGTTAAGTTTTTGTTACGAACGTTGACATTTTGTGATTGATTGACAATGGCTTCACGAAAACGTGGAAAGATTCTTCACAGTGATGCACGTGAGATTGTTTACAACGTTATAAAATACTTTGACGAAGAGAAGAACTTGGAGCGTTATCATCCGTTAAAGTATAGCGCCGCACGCGCAGCGATGGCGACTAATTTATCGATGGCTACTATATCGAGAATAAAGAAAGAAGGTAATTATATGGTACCTACACATTATTTTACGCGGTTGCTTTATGGGCGTGACTAAGATAGATAGATAAATCAATTTATTTGAAGATTATTAGCCTTACCTCGATCGAGTATGATTTTTTTATATAGATTTTCTGGCCTGGAAACGAGTCCTTTTGGCAAAGAGTATGACTAAGTTCAGTGTTGCTGACCATCAGCCATCGTCATCATCCATCACCATTAACATTCATCATCATCAAACACCATAATCATCGCCCACCATTATCATCATCATCGTCCATCATCATCATCAATATCACCATCAGCATCACCCACCACCCTCATAATCCACCACCATCATCATCCATCATACATTATCATCGACATCATCACCCACCACCCTCATAATTCACCACCATCATCATCCATCACCATCATCAATCCTCATCCATCATCACAGCTGTAGATAGTGTAGATAGTATCATCTTCAAAACTTGAAGCATCTGAAAATACGGGTCCACAGACGCCCCGTATCGATCAAGTCATTCATGGTGTTGATCGTACTCACCGGCGTGTGCGAAACTGCGAACGGCGTCGCTCTATAACGATAACTGACAGTAATAGTTATATTTTACTCTTATTTTCAGGTAAACTTGCAGAACAAACCAACACCAAGATCCGTACGCCGAGTAAGGGCAGAAAAGGCAAAAATAATACGCGTGTCCCCATGGACAGCTTCGATATTTGTGCCATTAGAAATATTGTTGCCTCAATATACGACGTTCGAAAGGAGGTACCTACGCTGAACAAGATTATGGCGTCAGCAAGAGTTGATTTAAACTATAAAGGCTCCAAAACGACATTAAGAAAGATTTTAAAAGAAAAGCTCGGATTTAAATTTAAAAAATGCCGCCAGAACCGAATGGTGCTCATAGAACGCGATAACATAAAAGCGTGGCGAGTTAAATATTTACGCCGCCTCCGACAAAATGATGCCATGGGTGCGGAAAAAAAGAAAGTTGTATATATGGATGAGTCGTGGATCCATGCCCATTATACTGTCAGCAAGTGCTGGCAGTCATCCACCGATAAAGGCGTTCGCAAAAATGATAGTCCCGGACAAAGGTGGGTGATGGTTCATGCCGGCTCAGAGGATGGGTTTGTGGAGGGTGCAGGATTATTATTTAAAGCTAAATCAAAAAAAGGTGACTACCATGACGAGATGGATGGTAACAATTTTACGAAATATTTAAAAGAAAAACTAATACCAAATCTGCCTGAAAACTCCATTCTCGTCATGGATAATGCATCCTACCACAGTATGCAGTTGGATAAAGCGCCAACGACTGCAACCCGCGAAGCGGACATAAAGATATGGATGCAGGAGCACGGTGTCTCATTTGAAGAAGACTGGACTAAAGCAGAGCTGCTCATGCAGCTAAAAAAGCATCGCCCAGAGAAAAAGTATTTGGTGGACGAACTTCTGCGTGAACATGGCCATGAAGTCCTCAGACTCCCTCCTTACAACTGCGACCTGAACCCGATAGAACACGTTTGGAATTTAATAAAACAACGGGTCGCAGATAAAAATGTGGAGCAACACGAAAACAAAATTGAGGAGTTCACAAAAGAGGCCATAGCTTCAATTACGCGAGACGACTGGAAGAAACAAATAAACCACATCAAAAGAGTCGAAGAAGAATACTGGAATCGCGATGTAGGTAGGGAGAGTGAAATAGAGGACTTCATTATCAGTGTCGGTATGAACAGCGACAGCGAAGATGAAAGTGACGACTATGAAGACCAGGACTGTGAAAGTGGCCAGTCCATGGAGGATTATAATGAATTGATGGAGGGAATTGAACCAATTATGGGTTCAGATGACCAGGATACTGCTGGACCAAGCGGTTTATAAAACCTTTTCTCCCCTGTTGGTCGTTTCAAAGCCATAAAAATAAATGAAATTTACTTCAAATTCTCTGTCTGATTCGTACATTTTTAAGCTAAATCCTTTTCTTGTGTCCTGTAGAGAACTAATAATCATTTAGCTAGGCAGGTACCGCCTGTCTTGTTCAAAAACCAGCGTAAAATGATCGCGCAAAACATGCGTACGCGTCGGCGGCGTTGGTCTAGTGCGCATACCTATCACACACGTCGGCGACGTCTCAGACGTGTGCGTCGGTCTAATATAGCTCCGCCTTTACTTTACTGGCCTAAGGAATAAGAACGTGACTTTATGTATATATGTGAGGTGGTATTTTTGTAATATGATTCTGATATGTCACAATTAATAAAGAAAAATTTTAAAATCCAGTGATATTAATGTACCCTTGCTCCTTATTTATTTAATTAATATTTTTGTCATTATTTCTACTATTATTAACTAATAATATTAAAAAAGAATAATATATAACAAAAAAAGTCAATAAAAATCGATGTTTGAGAACTTGTTTTTCCAACCGTACCATGCGTACCCGCCGCCATTTTCAGATCTATTCTCTATCTGCGCGGCTTATATATGAATTGCAAATAAAAATAATATCCACCTCGCTTCTGTTTCTTTTTTCTTTTATTCTTTCCTTATATTGACACAATGATAATACAACCCTTACGCCCCATTGCTAAAACTAATAAAACAGAAATATAACAATTCATTTACAAACTACTAAAATAATACTTTACTTGATAATAAACAAAATTCCAACCTAATGAAAAAAATACAAAGAGAATCAAAATGTTGTAGTCGTAGTATAACAATGCGTTTACGATAGATACGCTCGAAAATCGGGACGCGGAAAAAAATGGCACAGGTCCTTCGCCGATGGGCGCTCGGGCCGTACTAATCCGTGCTCGCTTATGCGTCGTAATTTATTCTAATTTAGAGTGATGTTAAAAATTATATTGTATCTGATTAAATGAATTGATTTTAATAAAACTTTGGAATTAGTTTAGTAAAAGAACATAGTTTATTTTTTACATTTTTTTTCAATGTAATTACGCTTTAATCAAACTAAAAAATCACGATAAAATAGCAATATAAAACGTAAAAATTTACCTAAGACTTTATTTTTTTACTAATTAATGTTATTAATTATCGATATTCTAGAACATTATGTGTCGACAAAAGTATATGTCTGATGCTTTGTGTATTTTTTTGAGTGAAATTTATAAATATTTATGATAGAATTAGGAGTCTGAAATTGACTCTGCGAAGATTTTTTAGTAAACTAGTTGTGGGAGATTAATCACTACATATTAAACAAATAAGTTTTTTGTAAATGTGTTATATTAAGTGTCAATAAGAAAAACTGATCTATTTTTAACATGTATTCAAAAATGCCAGGATGTTCTCTAAGATGGTAATTTAGGCGACTAAAGCCTTAGAAATTTGCGCGAAAACGTGAAATGGCTCTTAAATGACTAATCATGCGTTAATTGGCCAAATGCAATAAAACTCGTGGGTATCATTAATTATCCCCTTAAATTGTTTTGGCTAACTTTCAGTATAACATTTATGAAACCCTTTATTGTACAACACATGGAACGAAAAGGACAATGAGCGATCTGATCGAACGTATTGAAGTGATTTGACGCGAATAAATACGATTTCAGGCAGCTGCATCCATCATTGAGATTCCCCAAAAGTATCCATGAGTATTCTTGCAGTGCCATTCACTGGAAAGCAGTGTGAATTCGACTACCTAACTCTTTGCATGCAAGTTTGAACAATTTCTTTTATTGTAAAATAATTTCATTATTGACTCTTATCACACCCTATTCGAAGCGATGAACGCGGCCTATTTTCTGCTTTGCTTGAAAAATAAGGTCGGACATTTCCCTTCCCGAGCCTTTTATCCTCGGTATCACAAAGCCGCAAAATCAACGCCTTCATACTTCTAAGTCTTACCGAGTGTTTGTTGTCGTTAGTAATTAAATTTTCACAGTATATTGTTACTGGTATTATACTGTTATTATACGTAAGAGGTAAAGTAAACCCAACTCGTCTACTAATAGTGTCCAGGTTTATTTACTCGCTTGACGAGTGAGCCACAGACTAAGCCGAGGTTTTAATTACAGCAGCACGGTGCGTTCCACAGATAAAACAATGTCGCCGCTGATCCAGGTCAGTCCACTGCTCTATATTTTACGCTCGAATAATAAATTAAAGCTTTTCTTTGAGCAGGTAGTTTTAGGGACTAAGTACTCACACTTATTCAGCTCTACAAACAACGATTCTGTATAACACGCGTACGCGTCGCACGCGTTGAACGGATGCGTACGCGTCTCATACAAAATCGTTGTTTTCTATGGGCATAAGCTGAATAAAGCTAAATTAGTGTGAGTACCTAGTCCCTTAATCGTAAGTGAGAAAGAACTTCCCATTATAGTTTTTAATTACTTTCCTGGAAGTAGGTAATTAAAACTATTAAACCGATGAGAAAACAGTTTCTAAATGTTGGTTAGTGCCATGCCATAACAACAACAACAGTCCATAACGTCCACTGCTGGACATAAGCCTCTCCCATGATGGGAGGAATTTGCCCCAATCTCCACGCTTGGCGCCTAGGCGGATTGGAGATCGCAGTGATGTAAGACTAACAGAAAACGCTGCTGCCCATTCTCTGGTCTACGGAGGCGCAAGGTGTTCTGCCTCAGACTTTAGTCGCCTTATACAACACCCGTGAGTGTAATGGGTTGGTTCTATTCTACTCTAATAGGTTGGTTATTGCCATATTTGGTAATAAATTAGTAATTGCACTAAATGAGATGGGAGTTTCCGTGGTCTTTCAAATCACTAACTACAACGAATTAGTAATGTAGAGAGGTAAAGATAATGTCCGTCCTACTTTGAGATCCAAATGCAACCTCACTATAATCAGGAATTCCCTTTATGGTAAACACAAATTATACACTAAGCTCTATCTGGCTTACAGCTCAAACTCGATCAGTGTCTGTGCTCACAGCTTCTAGCTAGGCCAATGGCCGAGTAGGTATTAGCAATTTACTACTGGCTATATTGTTGTACCGGAAAGTGATAAATGGAACGGAGGATTTTTAATTACGCTGGCTTTTTATCACGCCACTCGGAGCGTTGATGAACGCAAAAAATCGGAATATACTCACAGTAACAAATGAGCTAATCTTATTTAAATTATAAAATAAAACCACATGCAAATAGATCAAAACTTCAAAGCTTTAATTTCACTATTCATACAAATGAAACTTTTACAAAGAACAAACATTTTGATGTTACAACTTTCATAACAGTTTCACTGAAACTTTAAATCACGTCTAATGAAATAAGTTGCATAACGTTAGTTTAATATTTTATGAAAACTCAAACCTTGTTAAAGAAATTGTATTTTATTTAATCATTTCTCGAAGAATAATTAAAACAAACAAAGGGTTCTGCTTCTAGCCTCGTCGGACAGAAACTCAATAAATACTTGGAACGGATCGCGAAAACTTGTAAAGGTGGATTTACTGGAAAGAAAGCAGGCGTCCAATCAGATCCGGGGCAGAATAATGGCTTATTCAAATTTAACTGTGGAAAAACCGCAGTTTGGAAAACGATCCCGGCCGGCAAACACCTGCGTCCACTGAACCTTTTTAACTTAACCTTGTGTACTTACGGATGTTGCAATTCCCTGAGCTACGTAAAATGTAAGTACGTAGGTGAGTCCTACATTTTTACGCCAATCAATAAATGAGAAATGAGTTCACATTTCGCAGGTTTAATAACACTGTTAATCCGCAATTCCGCACACAGGACCGTAAACCAATTATCAAATCATTCTTTCGCAACGCATTCAGACCCGGGGGGTCATTTAATCAATTTAATTAAAAACATAAACATACCTCACTTAAGATTCAATTTAAACCCGTACAAAATGTATATTGGCCGCAATAAAGTAACACACGGCAGCAAAAAGGGATTGGGGCGGGCTTCGGGACCTTGTGGCTGTGTAGGGCACATCCTAGCAAATTACACTGATACGCCGTGAAAAGAATTTTAATGACATTCGAGATGCGCGAGGCGACTTTGATACAGCGGCCTTGAGGTCCGCGGCGAGATGTTGCGCACGTGCTCTTTGAGAAAGTACCTAAGGCATGTCTCGGTAAGTCGGTAATGCAATAAGCGTATCGCACGCCATCCTGCCAAAGCTTTTTGGTGTGATGTTGATGGTAAGAGGATTCAGAAGTTTCACAAGATATGCGTCTACATAATACGTTGTGATGTCGTTCTACGCCTCAACGATTTTTGCAGTATTTATCTAACTTGTACTTACGCCTAATTGGATTGATGTCGATCATTGAATTTATGTAATGGATTATGAAGCAAAACGTTTAGGGGCTTAAAATTAATTTCATAACGAAACATCGTCGTATGGGTCTGTGATGTTTACTTCTGGAGACTTCAATCTTCATGAATATAAAATGAACAGTTCATTTTATATTCTTTGTTAACTCAGAGAACTAATAATAATTTTCGGTACTCTAATAAATTTCATGATGCTTAGGTACCTACGCTTTTTGCGATCACCATAATTCCTCATTTTCGAATTTAGTCAAGAAATTGTTAAGAAATAAAACAAACATGGTCAAAGTATGCTTTTATAATAAACGATGTAAGTCACGGTATCACTAGGTTTTTCTTGATAGTGGAGACGCATGTTATTTTTTATTAGGTTTATCACTGGATTTTACGTAGGTACTTATATAAAACCGTCCTCACGATTGAAATTTTTGCTAGTAGACCGCCGCGGGCGCTGGGTCTATAATGACTGGTCAATGACTGACTAACGAGGGCTCCTTAATTTGGGCCCGTAATGTGTTCAGGAAAATAATTACAAAATCATCCCATGACCCCAAATTCCTTTTGATAAGAGAAATAATGAACCTAATAGCTGTCCAGTAAGCTCCAACTTTTCTAGTTCACTCGGCTCGAAGGCTCAAGTTAAACCCTTTCAAGATGCTCTAATTATCTAACTCTTCAATAAAGGCCACATTTATGCGCATGACCGCAGTTGCATATTTGAGGTATTCCTCGAAGCGCTCCCGTTTTGAAACGCTCCCATCTAAGCGCTCCCGTTTTGTTCCTCTAAGTGCTCCCAAAAGGAGCGCTTGGAGGAACGATTAAAAATATTAAAATTTATTTCCTCGAAGCGCTCCCACGTTTAAAAATAGGGAAAAGCATGAAGTAAACGTAATGAATTATATCGATAATTTTTAAAATAGTCCCATCTCCATGCGAAAATTAATCATGGGAGCGCTTCGAGGAAATAAATTTTAATATTTTTAATTGTTCCAAGCGCTCCCAAAAGGAGCGCTTGGAGGAAAAAAACAGGAGCGCTTAGATGGGAGCGTTTCAATACGGGAGCGCTTCGAGGAATACCTCGCATATTTTTATGTCACTTTGCCCGCTCATACGTGTACATCGTCTTCGTAAAATTAATGACAGCTTAGGATTAGGAGGCGATGCAAAGAATTCATTGATTGCTTCGCCGTACTCGGAATCAGAGGGCCCTCAAAAAAAAAATGTATGACAGCTCCCTGTACTACACTAGGACCAGCTACGCCAATGTAAAGACCGTAGCTAGTTGACAGTTAAATACGTCTTTATTTACCAAGTTTTTATGGCTGGGTGATGCTTTTGATCCCGTAGTTTAATTCGGCTAGCATAGTTAGCTGATACATTCTGGTAAGTATGTTAAAATGGAATTCAAGGATTCTCTTTTTTTACAAAACATTTAAAATGTTTGATGATGTTTAGTCAAATTCATGTTTCTTTTGTAGTTCATGTTAAAATTTGTCCTCTTTAGATCTTAAATCAACAATTTTAATACAGATGACTAATCGAATCCGAATAATACCGAATTCCTGCATAATTGAGTCGATTATTCATTTTTTTCGATAAATAACATCAAATCCACTGGTAGCGACGAAATTAACAATAAATTACGCACTCCTAATGCTTTGTGTCATTAGGGAGCAATTAATCAAAAAAGTCGAAATGAATGCGCCAAAAAATTACGACATTCGGACGGCGATAAACGTCATTATGTGCTATCAATTTCTTATTTATGTACCTACTTCAATCTTTGATATGAGATGAAATACAGCGTTTTCTTTGAATTATTACGACAATACGCAGCCGTAATTAGACGAAGCCGAGAAAGATAGGTACCTACCTAGATCGATTGAAATTATTATCGAATAAAGTTCCTTCCCAAAGTCAAAAATCATGATGTAAGCTCGTCTACATTTTCAGACCACGATCGTCGATCGTGCTGAAAACAGAATCCTTTATTACTTACTTTTAATATCTATAAGGGTGTGTATATTATTTACTTTATTATACGATCCGTTGCAGGCAGTGGCGCCTACCTGGCCTGAACTGACTGACTACCCGATTTAAATTTGCCGCAGAAACCGGGCGGCATAATTGAATGTATAATTTTGCCGACCGGCTATGCCGTACACACCAAACTAAACATTTCCAGTATAACATGGCCTCGCTTTGTATAGATTTCCTGTACAACGAGAGATCCGCATCATAAACTAGGTTTGTATAGCTTGATAGGTTGCGTACCAGGCCGATCCAAACATTCATTGGCAACTTGTACATGAACGTTGTGTGTAAAAGTAATGTAAAACGCCCAATATCTTGAAGTTCTGCGGCCCCTAAAGAACAAGTCTACCAAGCGGCTGTCATCAAGTTAGGCTTGAAATACCGGTAATTCCAAGCATAAATGTTCACACTATTTTACACCTCTACTTAATCTACATGGTAAGTGGAGCGTAAGGGTAATGATAGACACATACTTTTAAGGCACATTCATGAAAGTTAAGTGTCGAATTCTAACTGTCCATTTGTAGATGGGTAGGTATATTAAAGCTACTGTATTTTAAATTGAACATTATGTTTTTAGATTCAAAGAAAGCAAGTAGTGTTAGGTGTAAAATATTAGAAAACACTGAACCAAATTCTGTCTGTTTGTAGATGGGTATATTAAAACCACTGTATTTTAAATAGAATATTATGTTTTTACATTCAAAGAAAGCAAGTAGTGTTAGGTGTAAAATATTAGAAAACACTGAACCAAATTCAGTCTGTTTGTAGATGGGTATAATTATTAAAACCACTGTATTGTAAATAGAATATTATGTTTTTACATTTAAAGAAAGCAAGTAGTGTTTGGTGTAAAATATTAGAAAACACTAAACCATTGGGACGATAAGTTAATAAATCTCTTTAAAATATATCAAAATATTTATTTATTTATTTATTTATTTATTTATTTAAATAACATGGGAGACTTACAGCTAAAACAAACAGATCAAGAACAGTACAATAGACTGAAAGCCAATTACAGGTCTCCACTTATAAAATACAGAAAAAAAAAAGTAAATTCTATGGACATTCACACCAAGTTACTATACATATTACGTACCACAGCATAATTACTATGTTGCTCACACTGCATAACAACCAACATAACAAAATGAACTACTTGAAAAAGCTTCGACTTAAGCACTTCCTGGCTGACGACACACTAATTTGGAATGGATCTATATCAAACTGTTTACAAAGCTTGTTTAAATTTCTGCTTGCACGCACAATGTAGGAATTCTGCCTATAATTAGTTGATGCAAATGGCACACACAAAGGGGGATTGTATCGTTTAGACTTCAAGGGAATGGTAAAATAAAATTTTGACAAAATATCACTACAGTTTATGGTGTTGTTAGAAATATTGTACACATTCAAGGTGACTTAAGACACCAGAATTTATCATAGCACAATATTATTTATTTAAGGAAAAACAAACAGTAGCACAATAAGAATTCATAACAATAATTTAAATATATATGTTTATATTTTTTTATATTTTTAAGTGTTTTTTTTTGTATCGTTTTATTTTGAGAAATACTTAAAAATGTAAATAGATAAGGATGTAAATAAATAAACGGAATTTAAATATTAAATTTTAAAACAATTATTAATTTTAATATTATGCTACCCACAATGTTCTCCACAGATTACAATTTAAAGTATTTAAAAACTAGCTAGTAACAACACAAATACAATACATAAACAACGGTCATTTTCCTGGAACTAATATCTAAGATTTTTAAATGTATGTGGTTATACATATAAAAGGAAAAAGCAAATTTAAATTTTTGTGCTTATTTAACATTAGGTATGTTATTAAAAATGTAATTATATGTAATATGCATACCAATAACGCTCGTTTTTATACATACTGGGTTTTGAAGGTCAAAAGGTGAAACTAGAATATGTGCTTGTCATGCGACAATGTATTAGCTACCACTTGCTGCGATTTGTTTTGAATACAGGCAGTATCGTCCCACAAGTCACAACAGGGCAAAAGGTCTTGGAAGCATTTATAGCTGACTAGTGGACGTCACGCTGATTCACCAGCGTAGTTCCCGTTCCCGTGGGAGTACGGGGATAAAATATAGCCTAGATGTTACTCAGGGTGAATGTAGCTTTCTAATGGTGAAAGAATTTTTGAAATCAGCACAGTAGTTTTTGAGTTAATTCATTAAAAACATACAAAAATACAAATCTTTCCTCTATAATATTACTAGCGGACGTCACACGGTTTCACCCGCATAGTTCCCGTTCCCGTGGGAGTACGGGGATAAAATATAGCCTATGTCACTCAGGGTGAATGTAGCTTTCTTATGGTGAAAGAATTTGAAATCGGTTTATTACTTCCGGAGATTACCCTCTACATACAAACTTACAAACAAATGTTACCTCTTCATAATATCAGTATAGATTATAGATTCATCTGAAATGTTGCCTTCTGAACATTAAAAGGAATACTGAAAATGTGGGGAATACCTTTGCCTAATATTTACATAATAGGATAATAACATAATCAGCCTTCAATGTTCCCACTCAGTGGCGGATTTACCAATAGGCTGAGTAGGCTGGAGCCTAGGGCGGCAGATTTTAGGGGCGGCAAATATGAGGCAGTTTTCTTTTTATGAGCCCTATTACATTTTTTACGCAAATTTTTGATTTTTACTTCCTGGATCAAATTATTTCGGTCGGCGTACACGAGTCGATAATAATAGCGATCTCCGGATGATTGTCGATTGATACTGACGAAAATTAGAAACGAGACTGACATGAGACTGAGGAGCGACCTGAATTGACGCAGAATTATAGTACTTTAATTTTATTTATTGTAATTTTGTCTTAATATAATGACAAACGAAAAGTAATGAAACTTATTCATTGTAGATTGAAGTTTTATATCATATTAATTTATTTGATAAAATTTAGTTTATTTGGAATATAATGGACGCTGAATCAAGACATTTATGGCTTAAATTACGCTTTCTTTACGATTTTTTCCGTGAAAAGTCAAGGAATTTAAAGAAATTCTAAAACTCCAATAAACAAGTAAAACATTCAGCTTATTTTTCAGTAATTTTAGCTTTTATAAGAATATTTATAGTACACGAAACGAAAAATGAAAATGTGTAACTCTAACTTACAAGAAGGTGAATGACACTATTGCTATTTATAAGCAAATCATTAAAATATCTAACTGATGCTGAAAATTACTGCGTCAAAAATTGCAAATTTGCGTATAAAAATAAATGTAATAGGACTCTTATGTGTTACAGAAATTAATACATCCATAATTATATTCCTAAATGCTATTAGGTCCACACAAGCAATTCAACATGTACTAAATGTTTCACCAGTTAGATGATTTTTTCTACAATTTATTAAATCGCGTTTATTGAAAACAAGCGACGGGAATAATTTTACATTTACAAAAACTGGAAACGGCAGTAAATTGTACAATAAACTAAGTGAAGGTTCAAATTCAGACTAAAAGAGAGAGAGTCCAGATACCCATGTTTAAGAATTTCTTTAAAATTATTATTGTAATTCGCCATCGAATCAAGACCAGTGTGTCGAAGCTATAAGTAACATGGGCGTCGCCAGAGGCAGCTTTTTCCTGCCTGATGCCACAGAATTGGTATTATACGTAACAAATTGTAGCGTGTGTTTTAAGGTTCTAGATGAGCCTCTGAGTACTTTTACTATCGCTACAAACTTACACATTTTCTTTAAACAAACGCGCGGTTCGTACCCTGCGAAAAACTTCTCGATCGATCGGTATAGACAGAGGCTGAAATAAATTAGGAGCCCCTTGCCCCTAGGCCCTAATAGGCAATTATAGCATACATACGCAAAGTTGCATAGCATGTGGATATTTTGATCTCAAACCTCCTATCTATCTGAATTTACTCGAGGCAAAATGAAAAAAATTTCGAGCTCGCTTTGCTCGCTCTTGCAGTCTAGCTTCTCTTGAATCTTATCTTTGTCTATAAGTCGCCCAGGTAACTCCGGTATGTCGAAATAATTCTAACCTGACCAAGGTAGGTAAAGTGTACAAATTTTCGAGCTCACTTCGCTCGCTCTTGCAGCCTACTTACTCTGGCCTTTATCTGTGAGTCGAACAAGTAACTCATAAGTATCAGGATTGAAACAATTCTAGCCTGTTCAAGGTAGTGCTAAAATTTTCGCTTAGCTCAGGAATTTACCCAAAAACTATTTCTTGGGTAATCTTAACAAAATTTTTGGGTTGTAAAAAAAATTCCGGACTCTAACACATTGTGTAGAGGTCAGTAGGGGCGGCAAAATTTGAAAAGCCTACTGGCGGCAAATGTGTAAATCCGCCACTGTTCCCACTGCTGGGACACAGGCAGACCTTCTCTCTATGAATGGGCCGTAATCTACCACACTGGCCCAGTGCGGGTTGGTAGATGTCAAATGTGTTTAAATTTTTGCCTCTAAGACATGCCGGTTTCCCATATATTCCTTCACCATATTTGAGAGCATCATGATACCTTATGAAGTAATTTTTTCTTCTAAATTATTTTCAAAAAGTTTAAGCCAAGTCGAGATAATTTGATATAGTTCATAGCATTAATGATCAGTTGGTAATTTCAGGGATAAATAATGCCCTATACTGCCCACCAGAGACTAAAGAGCAGTAACAGCCCTTTTGTGATTTTTCGTTTTATTAGTGATTCTGAAAGCGGGTTTCTTAAGCTTTCTATTGAATTAACTTACTTATTTCTAAGACTATTAGAATGGTTTTTATTTAACAGTTTTCACTTACTGCAAACGAAAAAAATTAACAATTTGGCGTGATTTCCCAACTAAAATACAGTATAAATTATACTGCAGATTAAATTTTAAGGTTTCATAACTAAAATGCAGTAAGCAATATAATTTTACAGTTCTTTAGATAGTTTTATATTTCTGGAAAAAAATTAAAAAAAAGTTAATACGCAGTAAAATTTACCGCCATACAAGCTATTTTTACTGCAAATTAAGAAAATACAATTTATTGTCACGAACTCCCAACTAAAATGCAGTAAAATCAAAGCTTGTCGCATTTTAGTTGTGAATACTTAACATTCTTTTATCATTATAAACTGACTAACACGCAGTAAAATACAGCATTACTGCAGATTAGTTTGGATAGCATAATGACACAGATATGATTATTCCTAGCTAAAGTGCAGTTAATGTTTTAAATACTGCATTTTAATTGGGATCAAGTTTAACAAATTATAGTAAATTAAACTAATTTAAACGCAGTATCAAGCTGATACTGCATTTTAGTCGGTTTGAATAGATAAAACTTTATTTGTGAGACAGAGTGTGCAAAGGATTTACTGCTAGATTGCATGCGGAAGGTAGAAGTCAAAAGTATGGAAATAATAGATTTTGTTAATTTTAAATCTCATATTTCACATAAAAAAAACAAAGATATAGATGGAAACCGGGTATACATCAAAGATATTGTACATCTTATGGTAAAAAGGGGAAGTCATAGTTTCTTTTACAAAAAGAACTTTGATGATATAGAATTCAAAGAACTATATTGTCTCAAATCAAAGAACTTGCCTAATTTTACTGTAAAAACTGTTCCTAAAGGCATTGATAGGGAAAGGAAGCGAAACATCTTAAACGTATTAGGGCCGCTTATTCCACCAAATAGATTAATCTTCTGGAAAAATCTTTCTGTTGGTTCTACGTCACAAGAACCAGAAGAATTTAATTTTGATATTGATGAATAATCTTAAACTGTTAATGTGTTTTGAATTTATTTTTAATAGTCTGTATTTTTTATCTTCAAATTCTAAGAAACAATGTGCCTTAAAGTTAACTTAAGACTGATTATTAATAAGTACAACAAAAGAACTAAGTAAATATTTTTCTGATCTGTTTTGATAATTGTATGATACATACATTTTTATTATTTTAAATCTAGTAGTAAGAATAATAAGAGGCTTCAAAAGCTAAACTAAACCAATGTTATTTTTAAAGCGCGTTAATATACTGTTAAAAATTACTTTTAGAAACTAATTATGTACCTACCTAATAACCAAGGCTTGTAATGCTTTGTGTGTGATGATTGTTTTACTTTAATGTTGATCTCAAGATTATGTCTAGTAGTAAGAATAATAAGAGGCTTCAAAAGCTAAACTAAACCAATGTTATTTTAAAGCGCGTTATACTGTTAAAAATTACTTTTAGAAACTAATTATGTACCTACCTAAGACTTACCAAGGCTTGTAATGCTTTGTGTGTGATGATTGTTTTACTGTAATGTTGATCTCAAGTTTATGTCCACCTTTATAATACTCACCTACATTTACTATCTATATTTTATTGTTAAACATAAAGATACATTATGTTATATATGTTAATATTAAGAGAAAACTGTCAAAGGAGGTTGTGCATTCTGCGCAGGGTCCTTTATTAATTAGATGTTTTTTTTTTATTTTTGATATGTAAATTTTACATAAGTGAGTTGAATTATTGTGATTAAATAATAAGAAATAAACGGTCTTTAAAATGTGAACTAGCTATTTTTCTTACTGCACTAGTAAATTGAACACTTTTTTCTTAAAAAACTAACTAAAATGCAGTATTTTTTTGACCTTACTGCATGTTAGTTGGGTTTCTTGACAAAATAACTGATCCAAACGCAGTAATAGGGCTTTTTGCTGCATTTTACTAAGTTTAAAATGGTATTTTTTACAAAAAAGGCTATGCAGTAATAGGCACCAAAAAGAATAAATGGCCATAATAAATTCAGTTATTAAGATATATTTTTTTTTATTGCTTTAACGTGTGAACCTATGCCTTTACAACCTTTCTGCATTCAAATTTTTTTGCTTATACATTCTGTTGATTTTTTAAAATCAATTCTTAACTTTAAATGCGTTTTACTCGAAATCGTGATTTTGCTGTTACTGCACTTTAGTGTATGGTGGGCAGTATATTAATGCAGCCAGAAACAAGAAGACAGGAAGTTGAACTAAATCTACTTGGTGTTAGACTTGGTAGGCACACATTTAAATGGTCTTGTTGGACCATTTAAATTATTGTAAGTATGAGAGATTTTATATTGATTTTAGTAACTGATTCTCTTTGTCCTTTAGGTCTAGCTAGACGTTATTATTGTAAAAGAACTTATTGATTTTTTTGGGCTCACATAATAAACCGTTGTTATTTTTAGTAACAGCTCGTTTAATGGCCTTTAACCATATTAAATAAGGAATACATAAGTACCTACCGAAATATTTTCAAAGAACTTTAAAATTATTATTTTCGACCCCATTTTTTATTATTTTTCTACCTTCAAGTGATGCTGGATGATACAGAAATGAAATGGGTAACAGTTCGGAGTGTATGGTTGGGATCTCAACAAAACAATTAGCATTTCTTCGTTCTTATTTGATTATGTTCGTGTTCAAGTAAGTATATCTTGCGTAGGTCTGTAATAAATAGCCTTTTAGAAAGTTGCCCCTCAAGCGCGAACAATAAATGGGTCGTTACGTTTTAATAGTCTTACAATATAGATAATAGATAGGGCTAGTGAAACTTTACAGAATCGTGACCGATTTAACCAATAAAACATAAGTTTTATAATATCGATCGGCTGTTGGTGTCAGTCTGCGATAGAATTCAAGCACGGTTCAACTTACCTAACGATGTGTCGCCACACCGTACACTTTATTTTTCTCTCGTTTAGCAGTCCTCAATATCAAGAGTTACACTTAAAAACAACTGCACAACGCACAATTAAAATTGCCGATTTTTTTTTGTTTTTATAAACGCAAATCACGGAAACTAGTTGCGAAAACGAAAAAACGTCTAAGATGGCGCCACAATGCAAATATTTTAATGACATTAGATACTGTGTTGCCATTGTAAAGTAAAATGAAATTTTATTGGTAGTTTTTTTTAGTAACTTTGAAGGCCTAACCTGTTTTCCAAAATAAACTAAATGCTTGCAAATAAGACACATTTTAGAAAATATAATCAATTTAATAAAAAAATCTGAGACTGTAAATTCTTTGGGTTTACAAAATTTCAATTATGATAAATAGTACTCATTATTAAAAATACGTATCACCTAAAATAAATTACAACATGCAAACAAAGAGAAAGAGCAGTTTTAAAAACTCCTGTCTCAGCTAAGCCCTTTGTGATGGTATTCATAAAATTATGTTGTACTTTTTATCTGAACAATTAAATTTTATCATTTGATTGATTACTTGATCAAATACTTTTATCAAATCACTGGATTAAATACATAATTATAAGAATAAATGCAAGTATTTTGAACGATGCAAGATGCAATTGATAATTTTAAAAACGCTAAAATTAAAATTAATAGCTAACTAATGTTCATACTAGTATAATATAAGTTTCTAATCAGTTCTGGACTCGACATACAATTCATGCTGTTCGTATATATCATGAAGTAAGCTATCTTATTATATGTATTTCATTAGTACTACATTTAACATAATAAGTAATAGCTATGATGTTTTACAATAATTATGAATTTATTACCACATACAACAAAATGGTCCCTTTGCTGGCAGCAGTTTTGGCTTCATTGAAAAAATCTCGAGAAAAGTATGGGAAAACTCTAATAATGCCATGGCTGCGCTCTACCTATTCATAAAAACTAAACAAATTCTTTACAACAATCAATGCATTATCACTTTGACCATAAGCCACGTATTATAGATAAAAAAAAAATGGATTACGCAATGCGTCATGCAAAGTCCACTCCAGTATCTAGTAGATCCCTGATAAGTACCGTAGCCTTTCGTGGCAGGATACGTAAGAGGTGTCCAAGGTACAGCAGATGCTTGGGCACGGATGCCTCAAAGTAGTTTCTGCGAACGCTTTCTAGGATCGACGTAGCTGCTTTCTTTGGAGTTATTGTGCCGAAGTAGCTTGGTATTCTGAAAACAATTTGGGAACATTTTAATAATGAAAAATGTCAATCTGTCGTGTTATGGCCTTCTTAATTTATTAACTTCAAATAATAACTATTAACTTTGAAAAAATTAAAGAAAAACGTCCTCCTGGACTGCAGCATTTATTGCTAAGTTTTAAAATTGACTTTATAAACTCATAAAATAAATAATTAATTGTGTACTTAATCCAAGTAAAAAACGCTAAGCACGTAATGCTTTGCGATTAACAAGATTAGTTTTAATTCTGAATAATTTTCACAAACCTTAATCTTATGTCTGCACTTTCGTCAATGACAATAAATGGATAAATATGAGTGAGTGTCACATGGACTCCATCAATCTTGTTCACTCTTAGGTCTTCAGTAAGAGATTCTGCTAGTCCCTGGACAGCAAACTGTGCCACACTCAATGGCATTTGATCCTTGATATAGCTGAGACCAGCCACTGATGTCAAAGCTACAATGTGACCATGATTCTTAGACTTCATGTCGGGCAAGAAGTGGTCAATCAACTGAAACACGAGAAGAATGAATATTATTTTTATTCTGTAATAACCTGTCATTAATTAAGTGCAGGGTTCACTTAATACTTTCATTTGGGGTCAGTTTTTTTAAATTATATGACCGTCACGATCTGCAAGGTTTAAAGCGACCCCCAACTACGTACTCAAATAAAGCAAATATTATAGTGTACTGTTTACTTAAGGGCCGCACAAAACAGGTCAGCGGTCCGCCATTCGGTGACCCCTAGTCTAGTTGATTTTATCTTGTTGACAGTAGCCTCTTGAACTTATTCAGAATTTAAACAGATTGCAAGATTACTAATAAATGTGTTGGTTAAATAATAACAAGAATTTATTGGTCAACAGTTCTTCATAAGTAAAAGACGTTACTTACTTGTTAATTAAGTACCTAACTTTCTAATTATAATTATCTAATTTGACAAAACCTATGAAAGTGCTGGTTAATGTTATTATTTGATGTAACAACTTACCCAAAAGTATGATGTCAGTGTAAGATCCAGAGTATCATGTATATCTTGAGGGGGCTGAGTCAGCAAGGATCTAGGGCTTGGTATCCCACAGCAGTAGAACAGCATACTGACAAACCCAAGATCCTTTTTCAGCTGAGAAGCTAATGCCTGGACATTCTCCCTCTTAGTAATATCACAAGTGTAGCTTATAGCAGAACCACCTCTTTTCTTGATGAATTCAACCGTGTCATCATTTGAAGAAGTGTTCTTGTCTACGCATAGGACAATAGCTCCTAGGTTAGCTAACTGCATGGACAGTTCACGGCCTACACCTCTACCTGCACCAATGACCTGAAAATGTATTTTGTTTATTTTAATTACTTTATTCCCATGACTGTTGCTAGGTTACATTTTGGGTTTGTCAGTAGATATTATCAGAAGTACCTATTTAAAAGAAAGTGCATACTTATGTAATTTATCATAAATATAATAATATTTATAATAAATAATTGTTATCAAAAAAAATGTTCAACAGATTCAAGTATACAAGAATTAATTAAGATAGCAAAATTGACTTACCAGAGCCGTTTCTAGCCGGACTGATTTTAATGGTGGTGGTCTGAAGACTTCATAGATAGCCTGGAGAACTGCATAGATGGCATTCAGCACCACCCATCCGATATCCACCATTAAAATACACAAGGAATATACTCTCAGCAACATCCTGATTGGGAAGAAGATATTCAAGAGAATTCCCAAAATGTTATCAAAGATTTTGGACTCCTGCAAAGTTAAATTGGTGATTAATTATTTTATTCATAGTAAAGTAATCTACGTTTCAATAAAGAAATATATTGAATGTGCACATGCAGTTGGATTATGTAGGTACATAAGTAAATACCTCAGAGATTTATCCAAATACCTGCAGTTTTCTTATTATTGAATACAATTAAGTAATCACTCTAAACACACCTTTTCATTGAAATAGTCCTCGGAACTCATAGCAAAATGAGAAAATATAGTTCTGTGTTATTTTTAAGTAGGTATATCAAAATGCTCTGCCACTGTGTGACGATAACGAAAGTACTTGGATGAAATTAAAATTTGAACTTCACTAACAGGACATAGAACGATAAATAGTAAAAGTGAAATGATAATGACCGGCAGTTGATAAAAATTATGAAATACAAAGTGATAGCACGATAATGTTTGGTTGTAATCATAAAGGTTACTTTTGAGTTTGACAGTTAGCTTGACAACAACTTTAATTTTGATAGGAACCGAACCATAGACGCGAAACTTAATTTTGAGAGGATTTCTTGTCACTGTCACTGTCACAGCCACATGGTGTTTTCTGCAAAATACTCTGCTATCGGTACAATGGCTACGCGAAGGTCTGACACAATATCACCATTTATTAATCAATCAAATCTAAAATAATTGACTTATTTAATTCTGTCTTGCGTAAAACAATCCAGAAAATATTTCCGTTACTGGTCTATTTCTTTTTTAGTAGAAATTCAAAGATTTACCTTGCAACATTGTGTTCGTTTAGAAATAACACTTTTCAGTGAAAAGCTCGTGTACTACAACTTTTGGTGCATCCACACCGCATGTTGAGGTAACATTCTTCATCCACTGTTTCAAAAGTTAGGCTACATCATAGTATAATGTACAGTGTCGACCAAAAGTCGATAGGCAATCTCACAAAGCAATAGCTTGACGTTTAGTTTGACTTACGACCTTCTACTTTCAAGAAAATAGACATTGTCATCTACAAGTAAATGTAGTCCAAAATTTCAACAGTAAATTATATGTCAAGATGGCCTAGTGGTTAGGCGCGTCCGCATCTAAGAGTAAATCAGTAAGCCGTGAGTTCAAATCTCACATTGTTACTTTAGACTTTTTGTAAGTGTTTACTCGATTGGAAGTAATGGGACAGAAAAATATTCTCGCTTTGTTCACACATTTCATAAAGATAAAAGAAGGTAGATCATAGAAAAATAAGTCAAGAATTTATATTTCTGTGAGGTAAACCTGAGTTTTATGAATATTTTACTTGATCGAAATGAACGTTGTCATTTGGTTGTGTTAAATTTGGTTAGTGACGTGTGGTTTAATAGATAGCGGTATTGTTGTTGGTATTTCTCAAAATGCAGGCAAATATTGATATTGAGGCGAGGGCGACTAATATTATCGTGCTGCATAAAAGTGGTCTTAATAGAACACAAATATCTGAAGAAACCGGACTAATGTGAGTATTATATTTATGAATTATTGTAACAAAGTTTTATTAAAAATTAAAGCCTTCTTTGTTATTGTTTATTGATTTGGTGACTTAGGGATTAATAAATTGATTTTAAATCCATCATGAGGCTTAAAAGATAAATAATTAGTGTTAATTATTGGATTTATAAACGCAGAGTGAATGATAACTTCAGTATTTTATTATAGCTGCTTAACATCATTTTTTTGTTTTTTGTTTTAGAGGAATACTGTGAGTCATATCAAAAGGCCTTGCTAGTCGACAATGAAGTGGAAAGCCGTCGCTTATTATCGATGCGCAGCGACGACAGTTGGCGAATAAGAAACAAATGGTTTCACACATAAGAGTCACTTTGTGGAATTATTTGACACCTCATCGCAAACTGTTCGCCGTGCCCTCCACGCTGAAGGCTTGTATCACGAAGACCAGCTAAGAAGCCCTTCTTGACAGAAAGAGTTATAGAAGAACGATTACGTTTCGCACGGGATTATTTAGATTTTTACTGGAATACTACCATGAGAAGACTCAAAAGACTGACTTTTTAAATAAAGTCAAAAGGGTAGGCTTCATTTATGGCGCAAGAATAACAGTCTGCTAGTCTGACAAAAACATAATCCCTAATACAGACTCATGTCGAATTATGGTTAATATGTGGGGATCATGTGGGGATGGATAAGTGCGCGCCAACAGTTCTACATAATTATGTAGAAGTATTAGAAGCTGTCATGCTACAAAATTAATCCCTAGATGCTTTAGTTTTAATTAGATGTGTAACAAAATATTTAGTGAATAACTTATCCGTAATTATATTAGTGATCATAAATTGAGGTTTAGTTTCAATCTTCTTTTCTTCGGGAAAATGAACACATAAACTATAACCTTGAATACCAGTTACATTTATTGTGACGTCACAAAAAAATAATGTTCATAAAGTCTAAATTATTTATATTAATTTTCAATAAATTCTGCTGATTACCGATACCTCTAGTAAGTGGGTATCAACTATATGTTATATTTGTGTTATTAGAATATCCTTTCCTTGTTACTTATGTATGTTATTATGAATTGAAAGTAAGTGGGTATACCGTATACAATAAAAAATCTTATGATCGGTTACAAGAGAACTTTTTTACATCTAGGTAGGAATGTGACGTTACAATTATCATGAAAGTTTGTTAATTTTATAAATAAATAAAACGAATAAACATTTTTGTTATCATTCACCACGACTTTTTTTGTTCCACCTTCCAACACCGAACAGCTAAAATAATAAATAAATAGTTGAATAATAATACTATGTTTTTTTTACTAAAATTTAACTTATTCTTATAAAAAATAAATAATGAACCAATAACTAATGTTACCAAAAAACAAAAACCCCACATGTTGTTAACAGGATTCGAACTCGGATCTCTTTGATCGTGAATCCTACTGATTACCCCAACAGCTATCAACACAAATGGTCAATAGATGTGAATTTTAGCTATCCAATGGTAAGAACAGGTCGCTACACAAATAAGGTTTGCTGCGTGTATAATAAAAGAAACGGAAATATATTCTTATGTTTAGTGGAGTGTGACGCGCGACATGCGATTGGGCGAACTCTGTGGCTGTGGTGTGCGTACTGTATTGAGACCACTTACACATAGAGACGCACGGACGCTCGACCGTGCGTTCACAGCAATACAATCCTTAGCGTGCCTCAGCACTTATAAACGCTTACTGTACTCTGTGGGCTACATTATTTAAAGCCGCGTCCCCACTAGGGCCGCGCGGCTCCGTGAGGCTGAGCTGTGCGACCGTAGCTCGTGAGTGTGGACGACAGCAATGCCAGAGTCGCACGCCCGCGAGGCCATACCTATTTATATAAAGTACTCTGTGCGCTCGGCCCGGTTGTCTTGTCAGTCTCATGGTATAATAATATAATGGTCAGTCTACTTCAAAGAAAGTCACACGGGTCTGGGTAACACTCCTTGTTGAACACAAACCTATAGGGAACGTGCACAACGACGGTGGTGCCAACTGGCGTCACCAATCCGAATCTTGTACCAAATTAATACTTGACATTGACATGTAAAACAAGTAAACAGAATTAATTTTATTATTGAAAATGATTATTCTAGCTAATCATAATCCATTGTTGCATTTCTGGATGTACCAATACATCCACAAAAATGAAAATTAATCAAATAGCGTAAAATAATAAAATTATATTACTTTCCAAAGAATAGCATACCATGTTTATGTGAAAAATGCAAAAAATGGATAAATGCAGTAACAAAAATATTTGAACACAATTTGTTTTTGTTACACTCTGCATTGAAAAAGTTCAATAGCCTTCAAAATCAACCGTGCAAGCAAACATTAAATGGTACTGGCGTACCATTTAAACTTCATCAAACACACATATGTTGCACTGAAGTTCACACCGAATATTCCTCAACAGTTAAACAAAGAGTCCACATGTACTCAGATTATAAACATGGATAAACAATAAAGTTTTTAGTTGGCTGCACTCCTTGTGGTTTCCTAAGTTTTGTATCTAAATGCTACGGAGGGCGTTCTAGTGATTGCTTAGTTATAACAAATGATTATGGATTAGACTGCACTGAAGTTCACACCGAATATTCCTCAACAGTTGAACAAAGAGTCCACATGTGCTCAGATTATAAACATTGGTATACAATAAAGTTTTTAGTTGGCCGCACTCCTTGTGGTTTCATAAGTTTTGTATCTAAATGCTACGGAGGGCGTTCCAGACTGCACTGAAGTTCACACCGAATATTCCTCAACAGTCTCCACATGAACTCAGATTTTATACATAGTTATACAATAAAGTTTTTAATTGGCTGCACTCCTTGTAGTTTCCTAAGTTTTGTATCTAAATGCTACGGAGGGCGTTATAGTGATTGCTTATAACAAATGATTGTGGATTGATTTTTCTGCCTGGAGATACTGTTCTCGCTGATAAAGGATTCCCTTCCATTAAAACATGTGTTGAAAATAAGAAAGTTGTCTATGCCACCGTTTCTTCATGCACCACAATTTTCATCAGAGAAAATAAACGAAACATACAAAATTCATATTGGTCAACATTCATGTTACGCTGACAAACATTATTGATAGACCGGAACCCATGTTTTATACCTTTTATCATAATCAAAAATAATACTTTTGAAGAGATTTGCGTGACAGGTGACAGCATAAGTTTCCTTTACTGTCCGCATAGTGTCTCTTTTGTCGTTTAGTGCTGCCACCTATAGTTCCTGCACGTTCCCTATTGGTATGTACTGAAAGTTCAAGGAAGGTGCATCCACACCGCAGTTACTTTTAGTAAAACTTAGTCGTGATTTCTGAACAATAAAACGAACTGTCAAAATTGACATTGTTGTCAAACAAAGCGTTAGCAAAACGACGATAATTCTATTTTAATTCCAGATAATGTCGAGATAATTACTTACAATTATAGAACTCCATCATGGCTTTCGTATATCAAGGAGACCCTGAACTAGAATCTAAGTCGAGAAAAGGTTTGTTGAATTAATATATAATTCTTCCGTATTACATAGTGTCTCCTGCTTACCAGTATGGGTGTACCTATTATTATGACTATTTCAGCTGCGGAGCGGATATCTGAGAATATGCACATAGTAGCAAACGAGCCATCTTTAGCTCTGTATCGACTGCAGGAACACGTAAGGAAAGCGTTACCGCCTATGGTGGAAAGGAGAGTTGAGGTGACCAAACTGCAACACGAGTTACAGGGAAGGTGCTATGATGTGGAGTATGCTCTCAGGTAATGCTGTAATTGGTTTTCTAAACTACAGTTCTGTTACTTAAGTAAGCGGGTGGAGGTGTGGTCACATCTCAGTTGTAGTGCCTTAATGGCGCTACGGCGCGAGGATAATTTTTTAATTTAGCCAAAAAAGTGTTATTTTCGCAAATCGTTCATTTTATCGATTCTATCGTATAAAACACCTAAATATAAGGCTAAAAGTGTCTTGTTGTTTTTTGTCTCCGACTAACCGTTTGTCGTAAAAACGATGTCGAAGGGATACAAGGACGGAAGGGAGGTTAGGTAAGGTTAGAACTGTGACCAACTATGCGCGAGCCGAGCGAGCGTAGCGAGTGGTGCCACGGCAGCAGCCGTGCAAAATTGGTCGCAATTTTTGTGTCTTTTTCTCAAAGTGCCCCTCTAAGACGACCCACTGACCCACATCTCCGTAGAGGACTGTCACCCCCTGACAGATCACAATATGACTCACCCCTCTCAGTAGTAGTAGTGTAGTTTTTCATTTGGTTGGATTAGGAAATAAAATTGATACTACAGATGCACTCAAAGGTAGCTTGCTTAGTGCCTAGAGCCTAGCAAGTCACCTTGTGAGTAGCAAAGTGAAACAAACATTCTCAAATCTTCGCTACTGGCCGCACTTTTTTTATTTTGCTTAGCTAGCTAGCTAAGCCAATTGCTAGGCTCTAAGCATTAAACAAGCCACCTTCAGTGTGTACTAAACCTTATTCTTGTTTATGTAATGAGTCTAATAAACCCTTATTATATTGGCACCAACTTAAATTAATATTATGTATGTGTATTACAGATTAAATAAAGTAATTAAAAAATATAAATGGATGAGCCTCGTGACATTTTTCTGTAACATTTGGGTTCATGAAATAATTCCATTATTATTTCTCAATTTCAGTGCAGTGAAATCAATGGACGGTGCCGCAACCAGTTTCAAGAACATCCAGGAAATGTTGAAGCAGTCAATATTTTTAAAACAGCAGTTAAAATATGAGGAAGCTAGGAGAAATAAAAAAGATTCTAATTCTGTTTACAAACGGCTCTCTGCTCATATTGTTCTTGACCTACCAGACCTGTCCGAGTTCTCTATGGTTAGGGAGACTACCAACAGGATTGAAAACATGATGGCACAGGCTAGAGGCTCCTCTGCCGAGCTGCATAGGTCCCACACCACTTTACATTAAAACAGCAACTTGTATGATATTCAAAGATAATGGCAATTTGAAATGTTATATGGTACTATCGAGGACACTCCCGCCTGATCACCACTAAGCAAATTTTTGCTTGCACTTACAACTTTGAAACGCTCTCTAGCCCCGCCCCGTTGACTTTAAGAAATAATGAATGAAAAGAAACCGATCGGCCGAGCGGACTGACGACCCACGCCAAACGAGAGTTATTGTTATTTTGCGCAGAAATAATGAATGAAAAGAAACCGATCGGCCGAGCGGACTGACGACCCACGCCAAACGAGAGTTATTGTTATTTTGCGCAGAAATAATGAATGAAAAGAAACCGATCGGCCGAGCGGACTGACGACCCACGCCAAACGAGAGTTATTGTTATTTTGCGCAGAAATAATGAATGAAAAGAAACCGATCGGCCGAGCGGACTGACGACGCACGCCAAACGAGAGTTATTGTTATTTTGCGCGTCAAAGTTGACGCTTTCCTAATAGGCCTAAGCTGTAACCCCTTAAAGCTTAGGCCTATTAGGAAAGCGTCAACTTTGACACGGTAAGCGTGGCTCGGCGCCTCCGCATGATTTAAAGCGAAAAATTTTTTAACTGATCAGGCGGAATAGAACACGACTGTACATTAAGCTCTTAAGGGATTTGCAACGTTCAACTCAGCTCTGAAAGGTTGAAAATCCTACAGCATGCATATTGACCCTTACTTACATTACTAATGTCGACATGCTGATCTCGTAAGTGTGTGCTTGCCATGTACAGCAACCTCCTTGGCCTAGCCGGCCTATGCTGAATGAAGGCTTTGATCTCAAGTTGTGCCACAACAGCAACATTTTGCTTATCACATCACTGATAATGATCTTTTTATAAATGTTTTAGGACTGCTTCCCTGCCAAGCAGCTAGATGGCACAGCTAGTTGTGCAGGTGGGAAATCTGTTGCCAGATCCTTCCCTATAGTGTTACGAGTTATGTAGTGTTATATATTTTTTTGAATAATGTTTTACTGGGTCCCTTTCAACCAACTACTTTAGGAGGTATTCCTTATTGGTCCCTTCTCACCAACTACTTGATTGGGAGGTATTCCATCCAGCGCACACAAAAAGTGTGATAACCACCTCACACCTCCAATTTGCACCTCTCTAAAGAGGTGCACATTTACTATTGATGGTATAAAAAAGATGTCCACCCTAAAATTTTTTTTACAGAATCTGCTTATCATAATAAGTACTAGGCTTGGGGAAGGATCTTGTAATATTGCAGTGTTCCTGGATGCTAGTTGTGCCATCAGGTTGTCAGCAGCGAAGCACTGCAGTCAGTTGTAGAAAGCACATTCCAGTTACATGGTCACACTAGTATCTATTATTTACGTGAGATCTATTAATTACGTGAGGCTATTTTGATGATTTTTCGACCGATCGACCCTTCAGTGAGATACCTATCGTGAGATTTGACTCGACCCCCTCACCCACCTAATCTCACGTGACATTTATCAAAACGCGTAGTTTAGTATAAAAACGGTAATCTGTGCTTAAAAACGGTAATCTGTGCTTGATTGTGTAATTAAGTATTATCAGTATTATTGTGTACGATTTGACCATATTTTAGTAGAGAGACATATTTACTTAGTTAAACCCAGTTTTCTCGTAATTTTGCAATGTTTCTTGCAGGGGAAAAAATTACGTGATATTTGCAGAGAGAGACCCTCGTGAGATTGGGTGAGATTCGGCTCGACGCCCTCCCCCCCTAAACGCCTTACGTAATTAATGGACGCCCCCAATGCATAGGCACAGTGTTTTCATATTTTAAAATGACACAGTTAAGTACTTTACTTGTAAACATGTCTTAGATAACAGAGTAAGTATTTCTAAACAGTATTATTTTTAAAGATCTGAAATAATTTGGTTTATAAAAGAGTTCCGAAGTTTCCTTTAGTAACTCGCAACTTTCTAGTCAAGTATTGGATTGGATTGGCAAGACTGGATTTATAGGATAACATAACGTACCTATGTTATCCTATAAATCCAGTAGGTAATTGAATCTTCCAAAATAACTTAATTTAGGCTAAGGTTATGCTATAACACTAGAAACTAACTTACTACATTGTCATTCATTAATTAATGCACTGTGCAAGAAAATATTTTTCCAAGCATTTGTATGCCAGTTTTCACTATTATTATGCAGCACCTAACTTAGTGCGTAAATATTATTTGATGACAAGTTGCCGAGCACTAAAAAATCCGTGACTGACACTATCACCTTGGCTTGGTCACCATCAGGGATTTTAATTTTGATAACACAAAAAAATTGTCGCTAGTTAGTCGAAATTTGTCGCCAAATATCAGAATTTGTCGGTCACTGGTTCAAAAGATATAAGGGTTTATAGGTGGCCGATCTGGAGAAAGTCTCCTCAGCTTGGCCACATTTATATCTCAACAACTAGAGCACCTAGCGAAGATCTGTTTTCTCTCATATTTTGTTGCCAATTAGTCGCAATTTGTTGCCAAGTCACAGATTTAATCGAGTCTTAGTTTAGAAGATATAATGAGTTTAATTAGTATGGTGTAGTTGAAGAGATAGATCGTAAGAATTTAGAGAGTTCATTCGAGAGCATACAGGCGTGATGTTACGTCATGATGTTGTATAAAAAATAAACATCCAAGCGATTGCAGCAATCACTACAGATTTGCTGTCTATTTTTGAAGAGTTCCATTGTATATCTCCGAAGATCGGCATCAGATCTTCACCAAATTTAAATGGGACCACCTCAGGAGTATACTCTTTCAAATAAAGAAAGAATTTTGAGAATCGGTCCACAAAAGAAATTGGTGAACATACATAAAAAAAACACTGTTGAACATAGAACCTCCTTTTTTGAAGTCGGTTAAAATGGAATTCAAAATGTTGTACTGAATATGTGGAAATCGTTTGTGTCCCTTCAACCATGAGTTGAGTGGCATATTGTACGTGAAAACCGGCCATTAACTTCCGTTTGTTTGAAGAAAAATAATAGCTTCCGTTTTCAGCTTCGAGACTATTTTCTTGCACTGTGTTTTTAAGCTTTCATTAATACTAACATGGTCACGGCATAATATAATCTTAACTAAATATATTATTAGTTTACGTGTATTTGTTGGGTACTTACATTGTACTTTACTTATTTAATCATAACTGGTTAACAAATAAATGTGAAGTTATAACATTTTATGGTCTGTTTCTGCAAAAATAATAGATATTGGTGTCGATTTTGTTGTGCACAAACTAAACTTAATTTAGGCTATTGCTATCTTTTACTAAAAGGCAGTCCGAGAAAAGGACGGCTATAGCTATGAACTAAGTTAGACATGTCAAACTAGTTTATGCCTTGCGCTTCACCGTGTTTTTAGTCGATATGTTTTTACGTGCACCCTTCATTTGTTTAGAAATATTAGTTCTAACTAAATTTGACAGCTCTAAATTACGTCCGTCTCTTTCTTGTTTTATTAGAGAGAAAAAGATAGCAACAGCCTAAATTAAGTTTAGTTTGTGCACAACAGAATCGACACCACTTACTCGATGGTTGCCGAGCTTTCAGGCAATCGGGGCACTATAATGTATACAAGGTCAAGTTGGCTAGCGAGACTCCACAAACCCTCTATACCCATCACTGAGCTTCGCTAGCTTATATATTTTCACTTTATCCCGCGTTCAAATAGTGACTTCTTAAAACAAAATTGTGTAAAAATAAAGATAGAAATTATTTAAAGCGGTTCCCACAATTTTCAAGAATAACTGTATAGCTCGAAAACTAAGTATCAAGAATCGCGGAAAATACATGGGGTATTTTCCTCTGGGCGTTAGGAATGTCATTTTTTTTTTATGACGTCACTATTTGGAGCACCTGTATAATAAGGCATCAATAGTTAATCCAAGGCGATTTACATAATCACCACTATTATTGCTTTGTCGTGGCGCGTGATTATAGTCAGGAATGACGCTGGCATCCAGGCAGCTAAACCAAAATTTCACCTACCATTTTGTCACATATTTGTGTCGTTTGGCGTGCAGGGCACGTGCTTGCTTGTCACGTATATATGACAATGGCGTTCAAAAAGCTAACTAAATTATATCCGTGAGTGGAATAGACTTGCACGCAGTGGGCCTAGTATGTAACGCGTGACGTAGGTACAGTCACGAGCAATAAAATGTACTTAGCAAAATTCAAAAGCGATTTTCTCGGGAAGTACTCGGTTTCTACTCTGAGATAAGACCTATCAACAAATAAACAAAATTGAAGTGTGTTTGTAATTACAAAATAACAGCTTATTTAATTTTATGGTATTATTATTAAAAACACTTTTTTTTTTCAATTATTGTTGTGTCTGTCTGTTTCTTCCGGCTAATCTCCGAAACATTACTAGGAATACCTAGTAAGAGTTTCGAAAAAGTCTTAAAATGATTTGTGAAACGAATATTTCCTAGTAAGGAAGATAATAAAAGAGAAAATACTCGTTTCACAAATAATTGAATTGAATTGATTTGTTGCAATTTAAACTTTAACTTTTGTAAGATAACTTTTATGTTCGATTAAAAAATCGTTTAAATTTAAGTTACGTTTACCTACGTCACGCGTTTATGCTTTGGCCTCTGCTGTTTCAAGTTGAAGTCATCAAATTATATGGCTTGGTGTCATCATACCTATGTACTATCGAGGACACTCCCGCCTGACCACCACTAAGCTTATTTTTGCTTGCACTCGCAACATGAAACGCTCTCTAGCCCCGCCCCGTTGACTTTGTACCTATAGAAATAATGAATGAAAAGATACCGAATCGGCCGAGCGCACTGACGACGCACGCCAAACGAGAGTTAGTTATTTTGCGCGCCAAAGTTGAGGCTTAAATTTCCTAATAGGCCCAAACTTTAAGGGGGCGTGGCTCGGCGCCTCCGGCGAAAAAATGTTTAAATGGTCAGGCGGAAAAGACCCCGACTGTACGTATAGTATGTATTTTATGAGCTAACATTATAAATTATAAGGTTATCGGTATAAATCACCTATTAATAATTAAATGTACTAACTTTTATTGCAATAAATGGTTACAAAGTGCTTGCTTTTTGTTGCCTGTAACATTCTAACGGACATTGCAATTCATTCATATATTTTGCAAGTAGCAGCACCGATCAAAATTATTGCTTACAGGTAATTGTGTGCTGTGGGGAACTCCATGGTTTTATAAAATTCTAATAAAGGTGATAGGTAAGTAAAACAACTTCAAAATAAAACAAAAACAAGCTCCATCAAGTACCTAAAAAGAAAAAATATAGGAGTTATACAATATTATTCTTTATTAAGAACACAATACAAATTACATTAAGATACATAAAAGAAAAGATTTCACATAGGGTGAAACAATGGGCGCCCTTACTATCGCTAAAAGTGATCTAACTAGGTAATAAGTACCTACCTACTTATTTTTCATAGAATTTTCAGTCATATGCCATGTAAATTTAAAATTGTCATACAATAAAGGTATTTACGACTTGTATACCTTAGCTTAAAAATTACAGGATAATAACACGAAAATATTTCTTAATTTCATTAAAACTAGTTTAACATAAAAAAAAAAAAAACATTTTTGCCAAAGAATAATCAAATTCTAAAAAAAATGTAGAAAAAACTTTACTTCCGGAAGTCGGTGACTTTTATTTGTTTAATTTAGTTTTTTTGCCTTTTTAGTGGTGGTCTGTTGGTGTTGGTATAGCTCACAAACATTCTTGTCAAGTATTAATTTTCCATTGTTACTATCACATCATCATTATTTCATGGAAAAAAAAATACTAACTCATCAAGTAGGTACCCTAGCAATGTAAATAAAATATATGGGGCCAACGCGCTAGCTTCCTCTGCCAAATAAAAAAAGATTCACGGAAATCGGACCAGTAATCACGGAGTAATGAGGCAACAAACATTTTAAAACAAACAGCCGAATGCGGGCTATCGTTTTTGACCTCATCAGATGGCGCCTCTGTTGAGTAAGGTCCTGTTAATAATTCTATTTTATACTGTACCAGTAACTTTATAAAAAGATAATACAACATGGATTTTATATGGAGTGACTGCCTACCAGACCTCACAGTCTTGTAAGACTGGTTGTTAGACTAAAACTACCTTACAATGAATCCTAATCTTTCTTCCTCTTGAAAACTTAGAAACGAAAATACCTTATCAAAAACTTAAAAAAAAAAACTAAACCAAAACAAGAAACTCGCTTGTTATATTGTGAGTTATCTCTGAAATATTACAGACCAAGGCAGCTCGTACAACTTGCTGATTTTGTACTTTTTTTCTAAAGGTACCAGATTCTCCACAATCTGCGGGTCAGGCATGATCTCTGGTTTGATCGACAGGAGCTTCTTCAGCCAACGCCACGAAAATAGGCCCGTAGTTTTATAGGCGCCCGGCCCTTTGGCTATCAAAGAGTTGAAAATGTAGTCTATAGGTTTAACAGTGACTATGTAGGAGTATACTTGGTGATTCTCTGCTTTAAGAGTCTCCATTCTCTCGAATACATCTGCCCAAGTTAAGCCTGCGTCCTGTACTTGGACGTTTGCAAGCACCTGGAAATTAACGCTCTTATATTTAGGAGTGGCTAATAAATGACGTGCAAGTGCAAAGATAGACTTAGGTATGTAGTTAGGGTACTCCCACCCGTAGGTAATACCATGTATGGCACATAACTTAGTCCAGCGACGCCCGACGGGAATTTTTTGGCAGTTCTTCCGCGCTGTTACTACTAAAGTGACGAGTTGGACTGAACTTGATGTACAGAATGCTTGGTTGACGGCTTCGTGATGAGGTCTTTTACACCCTGTTGGTTTTGTTATTTTCAAAGCATAAATGTTGAGCTTATTGTACCTAACTTATCGATACTCCACTTACAAACAATATGTTGTTGTGTAAGTGTAACAAAAATAATTTCGAGTGCGGCGCCCCTATTGTGGTGGCGCCTGTGTGCGCCGCACACTTCGCACACAGGGGCGGCTCGGCCCTGGTTGGAAGCTCTGAGACGCTTCTGCAGCACGTCAGTTTGATAGAAAGTTGCTTGTTCTATAGGTACCTAGGTATCTTTCTGATATCCAGTGACTATCAAGCTTCGGTTGTACATCGAACTTTGATGACAACCAAGAATGTCATAATATTTGTACCTATTACGTATCGCACTGAGTGGATATCACTTTACGGTGACTAACAGCCCGGGTACGGTGTAATGTCTTTCACGAAAGCCACTTCAAACTCAGTTGTCATCAATTTGTTGCCCACTATCCTTACATAATAATATAAGTATCGATACGAAATCGTCTGTCAAAATGAGTTGCGGTGACTATCAGCCACGATGACCAATGACGTCATATTTGATCGCGACTGGTCATACATAATACGAAACTAACCTTTTGACAGTTAATTGATGGATACTGAGCCCAGTTACTTTCATTTCGAGCTGTCAACAGAGATAAGTAATAGCCCTACTGAGCTCACGTCCTCTTAATTTTGACCGTACATTTTATATATCTACTGTATCAATAATTTTACACAAAAACAAAAAAATAACTGCCTGTTCCTTGTGTCGTTGTGTAATATCTTACCTACATCATACTTGCAAAATAACTAGTTAGCAAGATCACTTACGTCTGTGGTATCGTTGATTTCAAACCGTCTGAAGTATTGCGCGAACATAGGGCTGATGTCAACGTCATCCTTCAGGTGTACCACAACGGTGTACCCTTCCTTACTGTACCGTTTCACCAAGTTGTCCCAGGTGTCTACGTCGTAAAATGTGCCGTCTATTAGGATGGCTACGCGGGTCGCCAAGGGCAGTTGATGTTCTATACTGTGTAAGAACGAGAAATGCCAGGTTAATTTTCGTGAAGGGTCTGCGTTTTTCAATGTGTTGAATTGCTAGGAGTCCAGATCATTTGGCATTCAAGAGTCCGCTGAATGCATACACAGCAAAAAAAGTTCTTATGGATCGCCCTAGGCTAACAACTTTTTTGGGGAAAGTTTTTGCCGTGAACATGTTATACCTTCTACTGTTTACGTAGACACAATAGTTAAAGGCGTCAGATCGATTCCCCATCTTGTAGTCATAGACCACGCGGCGGATTATAGACAGTATACGAAGACCAGCTCAGAACAAAAACGAATCTAACCTGGGAGAGAAAATGCACATAACATGTCCCCTCTTTCTGAGCGTGTTCAGTATAAAGAACATGGTTTGCCTGATGCTGGGTTTCTGGAAGGCGGTGATGTCGTCCAGCACGATGATTGGTGGGGCTGCGATCACCGCGGCCGCGAAGTGCAGCCGAGTGAGCATGATCCTCGTCATCTCGCTGACGTACTCATCAGCGTCCAGTTCTAGATTCACGGGTTGATAAGCATTGAGGTTCCAAAAGATAATTCAAACTAAGTTAACTACTTAACTGAATTAAAGTATTCGATTCCCACTTAAATACTATATCTAGGGTTTTCGAGGGTCTCCGGATATGATTGGTTGCATACATTATGGATAAACTTGTTATCCTAATTCGTCTGGAACAGTAGTGATCGGAGCAAGCTCACGAACAGTGAGTATAGAAGTTTATATAACTACCATACCAGTCATAAGTACCACCTTTAGGTGTATTTAGCGACGCGAGTTTAAGCAACAACATTTAATGTGGAGAAATCCGTATGACTATAAATGAAGACTCTGGCAATATCTACCTACTAGTCAATGATATTCTAGTAAACAGATAAGTTGTGAGCGCGCAATCGTGAAGACTCGAAAACGGCCCAGTACCTATTGCCTTTAGTCTGCAACACGCATGGCGACGAGCGACACACTACGAATTTAGATAAAATGGTAAAAATGCCATCGTGCGTGTTCAGAAAGTGTACCAATTACACTAGGCAACACTCAAAATTTCCCGGGAAAAATTCATAGCGTATTTTATAGATAATCAGTCATCTAATATCAGAAAAATTATAATTTGTTTCAATCACGTATAGAATAGGAGGTTTCCTAATTTCTTTTTAAATCACTTTTTTTGATCAATTTAGGAGGGTAGTTCTAAATTTTTCTTACATACGATCAAAATAATATTTTGCAGTGTCAGTATACATTTAGTTATTTCACCATGCCTCGCTTTTGTGTTAATTCTCCGGATTTATTTTGTTTTATTTGCGGTTTATATTCTCCAAAGAGTCAAAAAAACATCGCCTTTGATTACGAAGTGTTATCGTGCATATTTTGGTTTAGACATTTACAAACAAGACAAATATTGGTTACCACATATGTGTTGTTACTCATGCCACAAGAATGTGATGAGCTGGTTCAATGGGAAACCAACAAAGATGCCTTTTGGTCAACCTATGATTTGGCGAGAACCTAAGGATCATGTGAGTGACTGTTATTTTTGTCTAACGGATGTCAAAGGTTTTTCTAAGATATCTAAGCACAAAGTAAATTAAGCAGAGGTGTCTTCCGTAACAAAACCAATGCCACATTAGGAAGATCTTCCAGTACCTATGCCACCAAGTCACGTCGAACACAAGTACTACTTCATATTCTGATGATGAAGGTGAGGACTTCCAAGTGGCAAGTACATCTAAATCACCACTTTTGATAAGCCAATCTGAGCTCGCATCTAGATTTTTTAAAGAAAATCTAGGTGCAGTGAGCGATGAGCACGGTGAGCGCTTCCACCAAGATATTGCTTCAATAGAAAAGCGTTATCAGGGAAAATGGACCACTGCAATGCTTGCAGACTACTGTTGGTTTTTGATTAGAGAGACACCAACCCCTTCTTACAACAGACAAGCCAAAAGGACAAAAATTAGTTTATTTTTTATGTCTCATTAACACATTTACTTTAAAATAATTACAAAACGTTGTTTAAATTAAAAATAAATTTCTCTTTAAAGCTATACGTGACTGAGATGTTTTATTTGCTGTTCTAACTTTTTTATAGCATGGCGTTTTAGAATCACACAATCAGATCTCTGGGAAAAAATAAAAGTTTTTTTTTGTTGCCTAGTGTTATTATACCAAAGTAAATAAAACAAGGGATTTCATACCACATGTAACTACGCAATATACTTCGATTTATTAATATTTTTCATTTATTTTCCTAATATTCTGATATTTGGAGGATAAAAAAAGAAAGAGATGGGAAATCATTTTTGTCGTGAGTACGACAAGGACGCGTGCACTCCAGACATAGAACAACACTATCTGCCTCTTTTTTCTTATTGGTTTTATCAAGCTATCCCTTTTGTATCATTTTGACTTGTAGTGAAATGTAGAATGAAAGAAAAGGTGTGTTGCCGCTGCTGCGCGGAACACTTTATTCGGTGGTTTTGTAGGTGTATCACATATCTGTATAATAGAATATCATTGCTACTAGTGTACCATCTATCGAATGAATGTAAACAATGGAAACCTGAAAGGAAGAGTGAGTAATGAGTATGATGCTCTAAACTTTAGAGCAGTGTTTTTCAACCTGCCGGTCCAGACCCCCTGGGGGGTCGCGAAGCCTTTGTAGGGGGGTCGCAAGAGGTCGCGAAAACGACCTCAATAAACAAAACAATGAAGCCTAGAAAGATAGATTTAATAAGAAAATGTTAACTAAAGGATAATTAACACAAAAAAAAAACAGAAAAAAACATTGTTATAAAACAGTGTTTAAAGGATAGCATTTGTATGTTCAAACAAATTAACAAAATAAAAACCTTTGCCTAGTACTCATCCATCTTATTGAGGTTTCGCTTGTTTTCTCACATTGTGGTTCCGTTTTTGCTACATTGAGAATTAAATCGAATCCCAAATTTAAAAAAATATGTTAAATAAGTAGATACCTACATATTTATCCGGATCCTATTTTATGAAAATGCATAAAAAAAAAAAATATGGATTTAATATATTTTGTAACATAATAAAATAAATGAAAAAAAAAGCGAAGGGTCGGGGGTCGCCAATATATTTTCATACGGTCGTATCATGAAAAAGGTTGAAAAACACTGCTTTAGAGCATCTGTTTAGCGTCTAAAGTAAACGAAAAGCCAAGAAAGCTGTGGGCCTCAAGATGAACTTTATGTAGGTACTTGACAGCCCAGCAGGTTAAAAATAGTTATACCGGCTTGCTAGAGCTAGATAAAGTAAGTCGTGGGGTGCATGGCAGATAAAATGCGGAAAAGACGAAGGTGGAATGGCTCTTTCGGATGATCAGAAAGTTAAGGGTGGAAGGGGTACCTACCTACTTTGAATGACTGATGAATGAGGACAATGACTGGAGTAGTAGACTGGACAATAGACCATAAATAGGGTGTTAGTGAGTCAGGTTAATAATTTAAGGCATACAATTAACGAACCACCAGATTTAGCAAAAGGTAACGGCAAAAAAATCACTTTTGATTGCCAAAATTAGTAAATGATCACCAAAATTAATCCCCATTTTTATCGTTAAATTAGAACCAAAAATTTATTTTTGACCACCAGAAACTGAACTGTTATGCTCTTGCATCCGAGTCGAGGGAGACCCGGTAGACGGAGCTACTTCTGAATGGTTTATAAAAAAATAACCACGAAGGGTATGGCGGGGTTTATTCGCTCGCTACGCACCCTTCTAACCTAATCTATCCGTGTCGGGGTGCCCTAAGTCGGCCTAGGCAAAACTGTTTGTCATCAACCACCTCATAAAAATTTGGTGCTAAATTTACTAAATTTGGTGATCAATTGATATTTTATGTGATAGATGTTAGTGGTCACAAAGTTAATTTTGGTGGTAATTATATTTTCCCCTATAATTTAATATGTAGGAATTGAGAATAGCAGTAAATGGGATGAAGAATGCTGAAGCGTTAGGACCTGACGAAATACCAGTTGAAGTGTGGACTGAAAAGTTATAACGTGAATGGATGGACGTTGTTTTGGTTTTTTATTCAATACCTAAGTTGTTGGGAACAATGGGTCTAGGGGTTTTTAATTATAATAATGACCATAGTAGTTAAGTAGATCAAGTAAAGCAAAGTATGGTTGACTGACCAAGGGCGTCAATGTGTTTGTTGACCTCTTCGCCAACAATGGCCCACGGCAGTCCTCGCAACGTCGCAATGAGTGTGAGCGCCTCGCGTACCGTCAGCCACGGCGGCAACGTATTCCTGTTACAGCCTATCGAGACTTGTTGACTGTACTATAGTGCAAAATAACATAATTTATTTATCCAAAACATGAGTACCTATATACATACATGGCATGCAGGATGTGCCTACAGCCACAAGCACTAGTATTATATAATTCAAGTAATAATAGTCCAAGTCAGAATAGTGTCATTAGCTTATAGGAATGTACCATACTTACTTCCGATTTAGTGTTATCAATCAAAACAAGAAAGATTGATAGAAGATTTTATGAAGTTGAACCCATTTCCAACTCCATAGCATAGCTTAAGACATAATAATACTTACATTTTCATTACAATAATAATGTATGTGAACCTAAGTAAAAACAAAAATAAATTGTGCTATCATTGTGCCGATTATCGGAGGCTCTCGCTTGGAGGTTGGATCAAGGGCCTGATTCAGAGAGCAGTTCTCCTCGATGCGGCTTGCATTGTGAGGAAGGTCCTGTCTTTGGAGCCCTAACTACCGGTAGCTTGGATCCTGATTCCATCACCGGCGGACCTATCTATTTATGATGTTTTTAAAAAATATAAAAAATAAGTATATTACAGAATCATCATCATCTACATTTCAGCCGAAAGACGTCCACTGCTGGACATAGCCTCCCCTAAGTGTCGCCACATTGACCGGTTCCGTACGACTCGGATCCAGCGGATTCTCGCAACTTTCACCAGGTCATCGGTCCAGCTAGTGAGAGGTCTCCCAACGTCTTCCGGTTCGCGGTCGCCACTGCTCGGCAATATATTACAGAACTAAAGAAATTAATAAACGGAATTTATAATATTGCGGGAGGCATTACGCAATTTTCGCGAGCAATTTTATACCGAATGAAATTCATTTTTAACCGACTTCTAAAAAAGGAGGTTTCTCAATTTGACCGTACACATTTTTTTTTATGTGTGTTCGCGGCTAACTTCGTCGTTTAAGAACCGATTTTGATGATTCTTTTTTTGTTGGAAAGTAGATATTCCAGGGGTAGTACCATGATAAGGAAACCAGGATCTGAAGGTGGTATCCCACAAAATCGAGGGGAACCTCCGAAAATCGCAGTGCGACTAGTGCGTTTTTATTTTTTTTTATTAAGTTTTTTAAAGCACTAAGAACCATTTAGTGAAGGTCTGGAGTCGATCTGATGATGAAGACGAAGGACAGTCAAGGGAACTCCTCAACGTTTTACAATAGATACCTTGTGTTTGAACTTAATTAATTTTTACTGATTAGAACTTTGCACCCATATGGGTTTTAAGTATTACAGGTATGATGATGGAGACACTCAAGGGAATTCCTCAACGACTTATAGCAGTTACCTTTTGTTGGGCTTAGGTACTTCAAACGGTTCAATATGCCAAATGTTCAGTTCGTACAAAAATAATACCTAATTAAGATTGAAGTTTGTTTATGATATGAAATATCATATCCTGTATCCAGTTCAGCGTATCCAGTTTTTTATTTTTTTAGTTGTACCTTATTAGGTACAACTAAAAATGAAAAAATAAAAAAACCGACTCCAAAAAAAATAAAAAAAGGAAAAATAACCTTAGCTTCAGAAGTCGGTAGCAAAAAAAACTGAATCAAACAAACAAGTCACCGACTTCTGAAGCTAAGGTTATTTTTCACTTTTTTTTTTTTGGTTTTTTTCTTTTTTGTTTTCAACAGAACACATTTCCAGCATTTTTGGATTTTTTTTCTGTTTATCTGTTTGTCTGTTTCGATGATCAAGCATCACGCAAAATTTACGCAACCAATGTAGATAACTTTTATACATAAAAATTGAGGGTATCTTGAGGTATTATTTAGTTTTTGTTTCATCGTAATCGGATAATTCTATCCAAAGATATATGAATTTAAAGTGTTCAAGAAGAACTAATCATCAAATGTAAGATAGAATTATCATGCAGCGACATCTGTTGAACTAAAATGATACTAATGACTAAAAATGTGTTTCCATGGTGATTTCCATGCATTACATTATAATTATGTCTGTCTTTTAAGGTTGAGCTCTCTCTCTCTTATGTGACGCAGACGAAGTTGCGCGGGTCAGCTAGTTATACATATATACATCCATGACTCGGAAAAAAATGTCATGCTCATCACACAAACATTTGCTCCGACCGGGATTCGAACCCGGGACCCTAAGAACGTAAGGCAGCCTCACTACCGCTAGGCCATTCGGGTCGTCGGTCGTATTATGAGTAAGTATCCCCAATATATGGAACTTAACATAACTTTTTCTTTTTCGGATGGGAAATCATCAAATTAGGGCGGAGCGGAAGGGAGTGTCAGACTTTTACTGACTTAAATCCATCCATGTTCCTTCTTAGCCCTTTGTGTTCCAGGGCCGCAGTATCTCTTTCGAACAGTCCCGCGGCCCCGGCAGGCATCGGACCTTGCGACCCCTTCCTTTTGCTGACGTATCTCTTTTAGGCGCGCGCGGAACACGAACAATACCTAACTGTCGAAATCTGGGTGTATTGTACACATCTGCTACCTCCTCAGAGAATACAGGCGTGATGTTACGTCATGATATAAACAATAAACGTCTAAGCGATTGCAGCAATCACGGCAGACAGGACCACACCGGAAGCACCAGCTTCCAAATAAAAAATAATCATCGACATCGGTTCACCCAGTTGAAAGTTCTGAGGTAAAAACACAAAAAAAAAACAGTCAAATTGAGAATCTCCCCTTTTTGGAATTCGGTTGAAAATCAGCTGACACACCCTTGGGGCAATCCAAAGTTACAAGTGACTTGGTCAGATTAACGGTACGTAGGTACCTCCCGTAGTATGAGCCCCATTTACACGATGCAAGTTAAGTACTGGCACCTTGTTTCAACGTATGGTATGCCACAGAAATTAATAATAGCAACGAGTAAATCAGACTTTAATTTAGCATAAACCTACGTTAAATACTGACTCCGTACCTCATGGGGTTGCGATCTGAGCTTGTATTTGGACATGGACCACAAATTGCCTACATGAGGCATTTTATACCCTGCCAGTAACTCGCAGAGTAAGCTCCTCCCGTCTTTCTTGAAACCCGACACCGCCAGCGTCTCACCCTTCCCGACGCCAAGGTACACGTTATGAATCATGTAGACATTGTCGAGTCTCTTTGTCGTACCCGTTGCTAGGAGGTATTCGCCAAACGGGTGAGATATTTTTTTACCTACAAGTATTACCAATAATTGGCATGTTGTTTTGTAATTGTGCGTGTTGCACTTAGACTGTTACAGCTACATTTACAGGCGAGTGGTCTGTTTCAGTACCTACGATGAAAAAGTTATAGTGGTCACTTGACACACAAAACATAAAACAGATCTGAAGTTTATACCTATAGGTACCAAAACCTATTTACAGTCTGGCAAAATCCACTGATTAAACAAGAACATCAACGTGTACGTACTAAATCATTAAAATCAACAGTCCCTTTTTCTAATCCAAATTGAACTTTCGTTTTTTTGTCACGAGCATAATTTTCTAAATAACTTTTCAACTTACTTTGTATATAAAGATTCGACTGCTTTTCGAGAACATTAGTCTTTTCCCTCTCACATCCAGGCGATAGTGTCGTTAGTAATGGCATGCCAGTAACATCCACCGAAGAAGTGGCGAAATACCATAGCCGCAGAAATATCCTGTACTCAATAAGTAGTAGTAACACCGTGAAGAAAATGGCAATCACGAACATTGACGCCATTTCCACGGCAAGACCCGTCTCTCTGTTGAAATAACTGATCCGCGAGAAACATTCTTGCAAAACACCGCATTTTTCTGAAATGTTTTAAATCATAGTATTACGAGTAGGTACAAGAGGTGTTACCTACGGCAAAACTATCGAACTTTCATACTAATTTTCATCACAAGTATAATAATATCCTCTTCTAATAATCTCTAAAAAAGCATGAGGAACGATTCTAACGAAAGGGAGGCGAATAATAAAGGTAAACGCAGACTTAGCCGCACCGCTGTCACCGCAGTCGCCGCATTCTAATTTTTCTATGCAAACTCGCACACAGATATAGAAAGAAGAAAGAAAGAAAACAAAGAAAAATATTTATTTTGCACAAGCACAGGAAATACAAAAATAATATTTAAAAAAAAAATAAAAAAATAAAGAATCTAAAACTAAACAATAAAAAGAATCTAAAACTAAATCAAAAAGAAAACCTGTGCGAGGCCAAAAAGGCTCCTATCTCAGCATGATGCTGCGATAAATGAAAACAAATACCGCAGCGCTGGTATTTCTGATAGGGCCCACCGAGGGATATAGACACAGATTGCACACAGACACAGACTTCATAGAACTTTATACGAAGAATTGGAACGCGGCGACTGCGGTGCGGCTATGCGTTCACCTTAAGAGATAAAACATGTTGTGTCGCGCCCACAGCACACACACACACACACACGAAACAGGAAGAAGGTTTGATTGTACAAGGATATTAACATTGTATGACTACTCTGACTTACCGCAACATTTATGAAATGTGTTGTCAGAGCAAAGATTCTTCGCTTGGAATAGGTAGCACTCATTGTTGTACATGAATAACTGTTCGATCTTCCAGAAACCGTACGCCATGTTAAACTGAGGGGACAGGGTCATAAAGTTCATGACGTAGCTATACACGTCGCCGTAGAATATCTTTGCTATTAATGTGGTTTCACCTGTGGTAAGAAACCAAGGAGTTTTGGAACTAAACTAATGTTGCAAGCTAATGTTGGATACTACTTTACCAATTAACGATTTTTCTGACCAGCAAATATTGAGACAATCGTGGAAAGAGAAAATAATCAGTAGGTACATGAAGACTAAGGTCTTCGTGTACTGATTATTTTAAGGTCTATGAGGGTCCAATGACTGCTTTCGTCAAGGCATGCTCTATAATATTAGGTCTATAGTTATTATCTCTATAATATTATTATCTATGTCTATACAAAATGTATGGACATAAATAATAATATTATAATACTAGGTGTATGGAGAACCACACAAGGAAGGTAACGTTTTATTGCCACTAATTTAATCACTTGCCTGACAAAAGGTTGACGATGACGAATGCCATAGCATTGAGAGCCACCTTCGGCCCCAAACTGAAGACATACGCTTGCGGCACGGACCCGACTCCGTACAACGATAATAGGATCGGGACTATAACTGCAACACGACACGTGGAAATGTTTAAAAAAAAAACAAATTAAAACCCGGCCAAGGCAGGGACACCTGTAAGTTTGGTTAGGTTCCCTTAAACAGAAATAGGAGCCCCGCGTAGCAGGGCTACGTCGACTACGCCTTATTACATTTTTATATTTTTCTTGACGATTCCTGTTTTATTTTATTTCATAGGTTAAAACGCAATTTAAGCTGGTGGAAAAACATTACGTCAGCAAATTTTGTAATTTTCAGTATTTTACTCGGCGTTTCTTCTTGCTGACAATAAAGCTAAACGTTGGACGCCGCTTTAACAAACGTATCTCCACAACAATCCGGTTGAACGTGATGACGCCGCATTTCAAAACAGCGACGTTTTTCAATCCAGCGCACCTTTATGTACTACGGCGTGTTATACGATATGACTAATTGGCGTTGACATGTACATAGGATGGAAGGGACACTGCCGCTAAAACGGTTACCAAGTATTCAGTATCTAGCTATGGGGACATAGATATACTGGTGGTAAATGTTTTACCATGACGTACCAGGTAACAAAGCAATAATACTAAGACTAACCAAAATCTATAAATTGGAGCTGAGTATCTGGCACAGTGACGTATATTATGAAGATCAATACGAAGCTGATGATGGAAGCCTGTAGCCAGAACAGCATAAGGTCGCAGATATACAAGGTGATCCAGTAGCGAAAAGGAGAGAAGCTACACGCGTGTTTCTGAAAATTGCACAAGAGTTTAGAGCAGTGATTCCCAACCTATGGTCCGCGGACCACTGGTGATCCGCATGAGCTTCGAATATGGTCCGCGAACGCTCAACTCAACCTAATTGAAAACCTATCAGAGGCGAGGTGCTAAATGCTTTGAGCTTGCTGCGCTTGCTCTTGTATTTCTGAAGATTCTCATCACATTTCCAATTTTTGCATTCCCCCCTAGACATAATCCTGTCAGTGTCCTAGGACCTTATGGCCCCTGCTATCAATAAAGAGACCAAAGTGGTCCCTGGTTCAAGAAAGATTGGTTTAGACGAAGCATGTTCTAAATATTTGTTTTCTCTTTGATAGGACCCAGAGGCAAGCGGATGGATACCCTATCAATAGAGAATGAGGGATATGTCGGACTCTAACTAAACTCCCACTGTTCGTAATACTACCACGAGTCGGGGGCCCCTGACTTCGTGTCATCAAGTGCGCTTAAAATCAGGTTACTTGTTAGCGAAAGCGTCAAGCTCGCAGTGCGGCCAGATATGAAAATAATAATAGAACGTTCGTTTCATTCCACTACTCGTCAAGCGACTTCCTAGTCTCTAGGCGCTAAGAAAAGCACTTGTCAGTGCGTACGCAGCCTAAATTAAATATGTCATTAACTGTAGTTTTAATAAAATCAGTCAATAGATAAAATAATTTCTGAGCGATGGATGTGGTGGTTCTCAACATCGTAAGTGGGGTCGCAAAATTCTTTTTTTTTTTTCAGTTTCGTTACATTCAGAAATCACAATCATCAATCAATCAATTGTAAAAATCACGGCCTACGGTAGGACCGTAGGCCGTGATTTTTACAATCAAGTAAATAACTTAAAAAATTTGACCGAAGTCAAAGTTCCAACTTTTGTTATAAATCAATATATCTCTATAACTGGTGGGACCTATGATGCAGAAGACAAGTACCTTTCAGCTTCGTAAATGGTAATTTCACAATTTTCATACCCATTATTTACCTGAACATGTCTAATAAGTCCGTATTCCATTGAGGGTAGAAGCGTAATGTGCGTAATAGTGAGTATTAACATAAATTGTATCGTAAATCGCGGAGTAGCCAAGCCTTTCATCCACTGAAATCATAAAGACATTTATTTCATGTTAAAGAAGATCTGTTCATATTTTGAGGAGCTACGATGACATAAACAGTCACACACGGCAAACGTATAACACCCCTCTTTTTGCACCGGGGGTTGAAAACGCACATGATGGATGATACCAATATTGTAACTTGTAGTACCGGGAAGGTTGAGAACCAGGCCAGGTTGTCGAACCCAGACAAGCGCATTACTTTGTGTAATTTAATTCATCACCGCTGCTCTCAAAACGGTGAAGGAAAACATCGTGAGGAATCCGGCATGTCCTAGAACCAAAAAATTCGAAGACATGTGACATTTACCAATCCGCACTGGGCCCGCGTGTTGGATTACAGCCCATTCCCTCTCATAGAGAGGAGGCCTGTGTCCCAGCAGTGGGAACATTAATAGGCTGATGATGATGATGATGAGTACCGGGGAGAGGTCCAACATGAGAGGGTCGTCGGTGATTTGGATGGTAGCGTCCATCTTGCTAGTGTAGTGACGTATGAGTGCCATATGGACCCGTGCTATTGAGCGCGCCGCCGCGCTGTGGTCATGGTGCAGCGGGCTGTATAGAGCTTGCACCTGCAACAATGAAATGTAGTGGCATCTACATAAAGGTTGTAAAACACCTCTTTACGAATCCGAAGGGCACTTGTTCTCCTCGTCATTGCAATCATTTTGTTTATTATTTAGCTGACCCGCGCAACTTCGTCTGCGTCACATGAGAGAGCCCTCTCTGGGTTAGAGAGAGTATGTACCTTAAAAGATAGACATTATGCTATCGCGGACTTTTTATTTTAAGTTTTTAAGAGGAACAATATTCCCTCATACATGATTGTTGCGTAACTTTAACCGTTTATGCAGCGCTAGCAACGGAAGCTCTCAAAAGAAATACATTTTCCCTGTTTTTGCAACAATTATCATTGATACTCCGCTCCTACATCAGTGTATATCGGACTTCTCTCTTTCGTGGACAAACAAAAAAAAGTACGCGTTGAATTATGAACTTCCTCCTTTTGTTTCGTCGGTTAAAAAACCAAACCGGAGACGCCCCGGGCGGCCACCATAGGCGCGGGTTTGTGGAAGGTGGGCTATGAGCTAGCTCGCCGTCCGCCCGTCTCGTGACGACAGGCCGGCCGGGTCGACGGCACGTTCGTGTTTCACGTGCGCCTCAAAGAGAGTCAGCAAAAGGAAGGGGTCCGCAAGGGCCGATGCCTGCCGGGGCTGCGGGACTGTTCGAAAGAGATACCATGACCCCGGAATACAAAGGGTGATGAAGGAACATGGATGAGTTTTAGTCAGTAAAAGTCTGACACTCCCTCCTGCTCCGCCCAGAGCGGGAGGAGTCATTTAATGATTTCTCTTTTTTTTTTTTTTTTAATACAAGTTTTCAATGCAAGATTTTTACTTTAAACACCTCCACGACCCCCATACTATTCAATCCACCCATCAGCACAATGTTTTGAATGTGTTACATTGAGTTCTACCACAAAACATGATTTTTCACCCCAAAAATTTTTTATTTAATATTTTTATGTACAGAATGCTTGGTTGACGGCTTCGTGATGAGGTTGTTTACACCCTGTATTATGCTGCTTTTAAATGGCCAATATTTTGACTGCAAAGGATGACTTTTTTTAAATCGCTGCCCCACCCTATGTTTTCTCCAATATCGTGGGTGCGTTTACAAACACTTAAACTCACAGCCAGACCCGGAACCACTATCGGCCATACAAATTTCATATTAATTTGTTGAATTGAACCCGCGATACGCAGCGTAGCAACCAAGCGCTCAGCCACTGCGCCAATCGTGCCGTTGTGTAAAAAGCGCGAAGCATTGGGAACCTATTGAATCTACACGGTACACAGTACCAACAACGTGTAGGTATTCCCGCAAACAGCTCATTCCAGTTGCTACGTACTGGTCGGATTAAATCTGAGTCATCGATTCGAAAAGCGGAAAAAGTCCATTCCAGTTGATCAAACAGTTGCAAGAGCGTGTCCAACGCCACATCACACGGTAAATTCGAAGCAGAAGGGGGTTGCTAAAGTTGGTGCCAGTTAAGATGAGAATAGCGGTCATTGACCCACCTACATTTACTAAACTTTTTAATTTTGAAAACCAAAAATAAGCCTGTTCAAGTCTGCAATCGTCATCTATCGTGATCTTCAACATTTTTTGTAATGAAAAGCGATACATGGTTTATTTGTGTTGGTTCGTACGAAGAGATATTAGGGATAGGGCAACGACCGCTATTCTCATCTTAACTGGCACCAACTATAGTAATATTCACCACAATTTTTCCGTTTGTTTCAGTCAATACGTCCATGCCATACGCATACAAGAACACGTACAGTTGCGGCGAGTCTATTGCGTGAATAGCAAGGTATTCTGTTAGACTCTGCAACAGAGAAGGAGATTAATACATAAGGCCAATATTAAACATCTTTTTTCTTATAATTCTATATTAAATATATAAAACTTTGTCAAATTGGATGATTGTTACTCTTTCACGTAAAAAAACACCCAACAGATTTTGTCGAAACTTTAAAATAATTTCGCACAACTTACACCAAAACTTTTAACTTACCTCTGTGCGTGCTAATGCAGTGTACTGTATGTCTTTTATTTGTTTCTTTGTTGCGTTTGTGTCCGAAAAAACGTATCTGAAAAAAAAACTTATCTAGTGTTAAACCAAAAAAAGTTTGGGCATTGGTAATTCTCGTTTTTAACTTTGTATATTTTTATTTTTTGAAACCTAATGGTCTTCCAGCCTAATTTGTACACCAGCCGGTGGTCAAACATGTTGTGCCAAAGAATATCCTGTAACACCTATAGTAAACATCTTACCATGTATATTATCTACACATGTTTTTGTAAATTTTTGGCGCAGCCGTGAGGCACACAGCACATATTATGTTTTCCTCCTTATTTTGTATCCTTTTATATTATTGTGTATGTGCTTTATTAGCTGACGTCAAATAAACATTTTTCTTTCTTTCTTTCTTTTCAAATAAATGAATCTTTATCTCTTTATCTCTTTCCGAAGTAACACGAACGTTGCGCCACAGAATAACGCCCCCAGTTGCAAAACTTTTTTTATAGGTAGGGCCACTTGCAGTTCAACTCTATGAGGTTGCAATACTGCTCAACCGGCAAAGGTTTTGGCCAGCTGCGCTTCATAGTAGTGCACTGTCAGTAATTTTCTCTCCGTCACTTCTGTGACGTCACCTACTCCGGTCGCAAATTGACTCCTGTCTCTCCCAAAAGTTTATTTGGAAAGGCATCTAAGTTGCTAATTTATAATTTTGGAATTATACAAAATAGTCTAGTATTTTCATAATCACAACTATTAAACTTACTCAATTTCTACATTGGTCCGTAGGGTCTAGAAATAGGATATTGTAAAATATTGTAGATTCGTAGATACAGCCCCGTCCTACATCCATCCATATCATCATGTATGGACACTTAGGTACTAAATTCAAACTCACCCGCTGGCGACAGAACGGCTGGTTGAGGAATTGTCGGCACGCAAAACCAAAGTAGTTTTAATATTCAAATATTCCACTGACAATGTCTGCCACTAAAATATACAAAAAAAATATAAGCCAAATGGAAGTAGTTTCCCAAATAGGAGGGGGTAGCAGCTGTAGTAAATTCTTCACTCGTGCAGATACTGCAGGTAGCAGCACTGTGCAGAAATATTAGCACCTTGGCAACTCGCGTCGAGCAGACGTGACGCAAGTGAACTCAGACATGGCTATTTATTACGATTCTGAATAAATTGTCGTGCTTGAGAAGTCTTCAAAAAGACACAATCATGTGAACGAAATCAACGCACCAGTCGGTCTTCAAGCAAAGTTTACCGAGGTCGGTTTCTGTAGGGCTATTCGTATCTCTTTGATCTCAAGTGAATATCAAGCTTCGGTTGTACAGTGTCGACCACAAGTCGATAGGCAATCTCACAAAGCAATAGCTTGACGTTTAGTTTGACTTACGACCTTCTACTTTCAAGAAAATAGACATTGTCATCTTCAAGTAAATGTAGTCCAAAATTTCAACATTGAAATGTAAGTCAAGATGGCCTAGTGGTTAGGCGCGTCCACATCTAAGAGTGAATCAGTAAGCCGTGAGTTCAAATCTCACGTTGTTACTTTTAGACTTTTTGCAAGTTTTTACTCGATTTGAAGTAATGGGACAGAAAAATATTCTCGCTTTGTTCACACATTTCGTAAAGTTAGAAGAAGGTAGATCATAGAAAAATAAGTCAAGAATTTATATTTCTGTGAGGTAAACTTGAGTTTTATGAATATTTACTTGATCGAAATGAACGTTGTCGTTTGGTTGTGTTAAATTTGGTTAGTGACGTGTGGTTTAATAGATAGCGGTATTGTTGTTGGTATTTCTCAAAATGCAGGCAAATATTGATATTGAGGCGAGGGCGACTAATATTATCGTGCTGCATAAAAGTGGTCTTAATAGAACACAAATATCTGAAGAATTCATAAATATAATGTGAGTATTATATTTATGAATTATTGTAACAAAGTTTTATTAAAAATTAAAACCTACTTTGTTATTGTTTATTTATTTGGTGACATATGGATTAATAAATTGATTTTAAATCCATCATGAGGCATAAAAGATAAATAATTAGTGTTAATTATTGGATTTATAAATGCAGAGTGAATGATAACTTCAGTATTTTATTATAGCTGCCTAACATCATTTTTTTGTTTTTTGTTTTAGAGGAATACTGTGAGTTAGATCAAAAGGCCTTGCTAGTCGACAATGAAGTGGAAAGCCGTCGCTTATTAGCGATGCGCAGCGACGACATAATATATGGTTGGCGAATAAGAAACAAATGGTTTCACACCTACGAGACACTTTGTGGAATTATTTGACACCTCATCGCAAACTGTTCGCAGTGCCCTCCACGCTGAAGGCTTGTATCACGAAGACCAGCTAAGAAGCCCTTCTTGACAGAAAGAGTTATAAAAGAAAGATTACGTTTCGCACGGGGTTATTTAGATTTTTACTGGAATACTACCATGAGAAGACTCAAAACACTGACTTTTTAAATCAAGTCAAAAGGGTAGGCTTCACTTATGGCGCAAGAATAACACTCTGCTGGTCTGACAAAAACATAATCCCTAATATAGACTCATGTCGAATTATGGTTAATATGTGGGGATCATGTGGGGATGGATAAGTGCAGCAGGGCCAGGAGAACTGGCTTTTATTCCTCCACGCGCCAACAGTTCTACTTAATTTTGTAGAAGTATTAGAAGATGTCATGCTACAAAATTAATCCCTAGATGCTTTAGTTTTAATTAGATGTGTAACAAAATATTTAGTGAATAATTATTAACTTATCCGTAATTATATTAATGATCTTAAATTGAGGTTAAGTTTCAATCTTCTTTTCTTCGGGAAAATGAACACTTAAACTATAACCTCAATACGAGTTATAGATTGTGACGTCATAAAAATATATTCATAAAGTCTAAATTATTTATATTAGTTTTCAATAAACTCTGCTGATTACCGATACTTATAATTTTATTAGTGGGTATCAACTATATTATGTTATATTTGTGTGATTAGAATATCCTTTCCTTGTTACTTAAGTATGTTATTATGAATTGAAAGTAAGTGGGTATACCGATACAATAAAAAAATCTTATGATCGGTTACAAGAGAACTTTTTTACATCTAGGTAGGAATGTGACGTTACAATTATCATGAAAGTTTGTTAATTTTATAAATAAATAAAACGAATAAACATTTTTTTTATCATTCACCACGGCTTTTTTATTTCCACCTTCCAACACCGAACAGCTAAAATAATAAATAAATAGTTGAGTAATAATACTATGTTTTTTTTTTACTAATATTTAACTTATTCTTATAAAAAATAAATAATGAACCATTAACTAATATTACCAAGAAACAAAAACCCCAAAAGTTGTTAACAGGATTAGAACTCGGATCTCTTTGATCGTGAATCCTACTGATTACCCCAACAGCTATCAACACATGGTAAATAAATGTGAATTTTAGCTATCCAATGGTAAGAACAGGTCGCTACACAAATAAGGTTTGCTGCGTATTCTTATGTTTCGTGGAGTGTGACGCGCGACATGCGATTGGGCGAACTCTGTGGCTGTGGTGTGCGTACTGTATTGAGACCACTTACACATACAGACGCACGGACGCTCGACCGTGCGTTCACAGCAATACAATCCTTAGCGTGCGTCTGAACTTATCAACGCTTACGAACTTTGAAGACAACCGAGATTGTCAAAATATTGGTATTACGTATTACACAGAGTGGATATCACTATAAGGTGACTAACAGCCCGGGTACGGTGTAACGTTTTTCACGAAAGCCACTTCAAACTCAGTTGTCATCAATTTGATGTCCACTATGCATATAATCGCAATATTAGAAGAATCGATATGAAAGCGTCTGTCAAAATGAGTTACGGTTACTATCAGCCACGATGAGGGCCGATGACGTCATATTTGATCGTGACTGGTACATAATACGAAACTAACTTTTTGACAGTTATTTGATGGACACTGAGCCCAGTTACTTTCATTTCGAGCTGTCAACAGAGATACGTAATAGGCCTGCTGGACGAGTTCCATCGATAACCACAGACGGAGGGGCCGTGAATCAGAAAGTACATAAAGCGATGATTTTAATTAAATTAAATATTTAATGAAAAATTCGAACTTACGTCACCGCTTGGTACGCTTGAGGTGGGGTCTATTTCTAGCATCATGGTAGACAGTGAATATCCTACGAGTAGGCCCGCTAACAATGCTAGGACAAACTGCAAATAATAATATAAATAATCTTAATAACAACTAGTTTCAAAGTTGCATTAATTAACTTAATATTACGCTTTTTTGGGGCCCTGAATGGGGCCGATGTAGAGCTATCAGCGTCCGTAGTCTCCCTACGTTCCGGGGACCTCTTTGGAGAAACCAAAGGTTTTATCTGTGCAATTATGGACGAAGTTATGATCACGAATGTTTTGTATTATGAAGGACAGCATGGTTGACATATTGATATGTTGTGCCCGACCCAATTCTCGAAGATGGCAATATTACATTGTACTGGGATCAATCAATCAATACTGACAGCACTATTGTAGCCTGGTGGTGGATCGATCAGAGCGGCGCGCAATGTTTGTTGACATAACAGTCCAGCATGATGAGAACCTCGTGAAAGCCGAGAAAGATAAGCAAATTAAGTATCTTTACTTGGCTCGCGAGGTTGTCGACATGTGGGATGTGGATCCAGCGATCATTGTGCCGATAATGTAGTATCAGCCTGTAGCGACAATACAAAAAGTACTACAGCTACATTGGACAAAAAGTACTACAGCGCCATCTATGACACAGATGATGAACTAACCGCAAAACACGTCAGAATCCTACATCGCGCAAACAACTTTATCCGCGACTTGAGACTATATACGAGAACCCGACAACAACTGTCGGGCAGTGGCCCACCAGACATAACACCCGTCTGGTTGGAGGATCCTCCCTTTTCTATGGGGGATGAAGAGCTTTACACCCTGTTCTTCATACCCCCAAGCCCATGGCTTAATTGCCAAGAACCTCGATCAATACCTGAGGAGGCTGTCGTTAGGCGGCTGGAACAAGGGCTTGATTCAGAAAGCGATAGGTACTCCTGGACACGGCTTGTATTGTTTTAGGTTCCTCTCTCTGGAGCCCTGACCACCGGTCGCTTGGACCTTGATCCTGATACCGATGGGGTACTATTTTTTATATTTTTAAATGGAATTTTATTTTGAATGTTGTTTTAGATTGAAATATTTTAAAATATATATATAAAAAAAAGTGTATATAAGTGAATGTAATTATGAATAAAATAAACTAAAATAATATTATTTAGTAAACTTAATAGACCAAAGGGCAGTTATTTCATGTAAACTGTTTGGTTTAATAAATAAGATTATTCTAATTATAAAATATACACAAGGAACAGGTTTTTATAGAGGTTTTTAAGGAGTGCTGGCTTTAAGTAAATATTAAAAGAAAAAGAAAAGCGTATATTTTGATCTTTTGTATAGTGAAACATTTTAAACTTTATGTGGGTCATGAAACAAATCATTGTAAAATATTATTAAATAATAACATGGTTTAATGTTTTTATAGTCGATAGCTGCCTGTGTAACGACATAAATCGTGATTAGTGTACAAATAGAATAAGATCGTTTGTAAACTGTATTGTAGAACCACTCACTGTTATCACTCACTCACTGTTACTCAAATTAAAAAAATGAAATGAAAAGAAAAACATTTCAGCAACTTACCGTGAGAAAAAACAGTTTCTTGTGACTCCTGTGGAACATACAGAACTTCCAGAAGATGACCCAAAAATGTGTATTAAAACAACTAGTCTGTCGCTTCCATTTAACATTTTCTAAAATAATTAAGAAAGGATATACAATAAATTGAAATAAGCCTCTTTTCTCATGACACACATTTGCGCACGCGCTCGGGCAGTGCGTTTCGCGTGAACTCGTGTGTAAACACTGATATCCATCAAGGATCAAATTTATTTTATCTTATACCGGATGATTTATTTTATCACTTTCCAAAAAAATGGGTATATTAGGTGAACGGAGTAGAAGCTTACCTATATATGGCATACAGTTAGAGTATATAGTTTTTTTTCTTTTTTCCACAGCTTAGAAAAAAATTGATCCATCATCAAAAAACACTACAAATTTCAAGTAAACTTTTCATATTAGAACAAAGAGACATTTTGAAAAAAAAAAAAGAAAAATATCGAATTTAAAATCATACGCAATGCGCGTATAATTTGAATTTCGAATTTTTTGATTTTGATTTTTCGCAAAAAAAAAAAAAAACTAAGTATGCCATTTGCTTCTACTCTACTACTACTACTATCTATTATACCCTATTTCTTTTGGAAAGTGATAAATAAGTCAGTATATGATCCTACTAATTAAGATAGTGTAATATCCTCCAAGAAGACATATTATTCTAAACATGTTTGGACATATGTATGGATATATGTTTGGTTCATAGACGTTCGTGGCAACTAGACGTGCATACGGTTTGTGCGTAGGTTTGAATCCATATCAAAACCATACGTACTGGTAAAAAGTTTTAAAGCTTCTTCAGCTTTGAGGTTAACTTGTTCATTGTCATTCGCTCTACAAGCCACTATTGCTCTGAAAATATGAAACAAATTATTTTAGACATGAAAAAAATGAAAACCGGCCAAGAGCGTGTCGGGCCACACTCAGTGTAGGGTTCCGTAGTTTCCCGTCCGTCACAATAAGTGTTCCCACTTATGAGTTTAAAGGTGGGTATCCATTATGTAAAAATGCTTGCATATACGAATATACTACAAATATACTACAAACTTAGTCCAGAAATTATTTTGTACAACTTTTTGTCTTTTTTGTACAAAAACTGTTGTTTCCATCAAGTTCAAATTGATTTTCCTAGAAAGTCCTTATAAAGTTCTACTTTTCATATTTTCTAAACTTATGGTTCAAAAATTAGAGGGGGGGGACACATTGTTTTTTACTTTTGGAGCGATTATTTCCGAAATTATTGACATTATCAAAAAATGATTTTAGAAAACCCCTATTCATTTTTAAATACTTTTCCAACAATATATCACACGTTAGGGTTGAAATTAAAAAAAAAATCACTTCCCACTTTACATATAGGGGAAAAAACAAAAAAAACAAAACACACAAAAACATAAAAAAACATTTTTTTCCAATTTTTATTTTACCACTTTGTCGGCGTGATTGATAAATTATGCTAAATTTCAGCTTTCTAGTGCTAACGGTCACAGAGATTAAGCGAGGACGGACAGACGGACGGACGGACGGACAGACATGACGAAACTATAAGGGTTCCTAGTTGACTACGGAACCCTAAAAATGTTTATTTGCCCCAAAACAGTTACATGGATTATATAAATGAGACAACCCCAGTAGGATATGCAACAGATCTATTGCAACAATAATTCAGCCGCGGAAAGCTGAACGGCTGCGTACGTGTCTCAGTATAAAAGTGGTGTTTTCTTTGGGAATGAAAGATGAATTGAGCTGAAGGCTGAAGTGTAGTTATCTTTTTTAATCTTTCACGATCAGAACACATTATTATACACATGTAAACGGGTATTTATCGCGGGGTTAGTGTAGTGTGCTGTCCTAGTGTGAACCGGCCCTAATTAACGTTTATTTATTTTGGGAAAACAAACAATTGTACAATATATGTTACAGTAAATATTACAAGGTATAAGTAGGCTAATGTACAATCCACGACGTTTCCACATAATTACTTATGTTAAAGATACAGTGTAATAATAAAATAATATAATAATAATCCCTTTATTTCAGAATAAAATTCCATAATTATAAACAACTGTGAGTGAGCTGTGTGCTGTGAGTGCTGGTCACTGTGTGTGTGTGCTGTGTACTGTGTGTAGACACAGTATTTAAATTACAATAACGTACCTACATATTATAAAAAGACAAAAAAAATAAAAATAAGACAGATAGAAAATGTACATTATTTATCTTATGACTAAAGGTATAAAGAAATAAAAAGTAAAAAATAATCATAAAAAATAAAGACTAACATTAATATTTACACAATTGCAGACTATTGACTACAAGTTTCTTATAGTTTATGAAGATCAAGTGAGGGTAGTTGAATGAACACCTTCTCTTTTCTGTGGCGGCACCTCCAATACTTCAGTCTTCCCGCGACCACGGCTGGTGCAATCCGGTCGAAACGTCAGGCTAAAATTCGCGATAAATACCCGTTTACATGTGTAAGTGTAGTTAGTTCCCTAAAACGATATCAGTTCAAACGTACCGTCTGCAAACCTCATCGGTATCCGGCACGCTGATAGCGAACGACTTTATTCCGTACTGATTGGCGTATGCAGTGTAATCATTTACAAGTTCTGCCACACTTGCAGAAGGATTGGCGGGTATCTTCAAGATCAGTAGAGAACCAAGATGTGCTCTCACTGTAGCGCCGGCGCGTTCCGCACGAGCTAGAAGTTCTTTTAGCTGTTCTTCGGTCGTTTCAGTGCTCTGCAAACTTATATGGGCCCGGTATTCGCGACCTTGGGGACATGGAGCAAGTGGAAAAATTAGTATTCCCGCCATAACAATAGTATGTTGAAGTAAATAAAAAAACCTTTCCACTAATATATCACTTTTTTTTTTTTTTTGGGACAATCTCGCCACACTATTCCCAAACCACTGTAACTCCTGAAAGCCAGAATCAACAGTGGCGACCACCAGAAAAGCGCCGAGACAATGAAGCTCGACGGAGTCCCGGAGAATGAATTTAACTGTCTATGATCCCGCAACGAAATTAATCAGAAAAGTATAGCGGAGGAGTAGGAAAAAAACCGTAATTTCCACTTCCCTCCATGTCAGCAGGAGACAGAACGGAACAAGGCCAATAGGCAGAAAGGGACGTTTACAACTGGGATAGGCCCAGTTGCCTAGCACCACGGATAAAAACATTAACATTAATGGGTCCTAAGTTGTGAGCTGTTATATTTGATTCCAATAATAGTTATGGCAAAAACACTTGAACGCACGGAAATTTGTTCTAGTTTCTACAAGGTCTGTGTAGTAATATATCACATGCTGTTATTGGTTCGTATGCTGGCTTCCATTCATTTTTCCGTCTTCCAGATAATGTTTAACAGTCTCCGACCGTTTCAATCATCTCCCAACACACAATAACTTTGATATCGGTGGAAAGTTTGAATCATTTCGACAAAACGGGTTTTCCCAACTAGTTTTCACTGATATTCAAATCTAGTTCTAAATAAGGCAGCTGTTAATACAAACTAGTTTTAATTAGGGAACACACGTTTTCACAAAAAACGGGTTTTAAACGTATTTTTTTTTTTGTCCCTCTGCTGGGCAAAGGCCTCCCCTTTCTCCTTCCATAGCGCTCTATTTTGTGCAATCTCAAACATACATACAAATAAATAAAATTTAAGCGAATGCATAAAATATAAAAGTTTTAGCAAGTAGGGTGGAAATTTTCAGCGGGGCAGTAAGGGGAACAACCTTAACCGTTGTAACTAGGTACACGAAAATGGTCGTATGAGACTATCCATAATTTTTCATTTTTCACAAAAATGTAGAGTTAGCAAGAAAATAGCCATTTAACACAAAATATTTTATTGATGCCAATCGATCCTGTTTCTAATACTGATCAAAAACTTCTATGGTTGGAGTACTACATTTATTTGGGTAAAATTTTCATTAAAAAATTATGGGAAAAGTTTATATAATTATCGCTATTTAGGACTTTTTAGTACCTACTCCAACCTGGGTTGGTCCCATCATAGAATTTTTTGATCGCTGATGTCGATTGCTGATGTATTATTGGCAAAAGGCTCGCACCTTGTAACTTGGGGTCATATAAAGGGTGTAAAACATCTCTTAACGAAGCCGAAAGGCACTTGTTCTCCCCGGCATTGCGATAATTTTTTAGGGTTCCGTACCCAAAGGGTAAAAACGGAACCCTATTACTAAGACTTCGCTGTCTGTCCGTCTGTCCGTCTGTCTGTCACCAGGCTGTATCTCATGAACCGTGACAGCTAGACAGTTGAAATTTTCACAGATGATGTATTTCTGTTGCCGCTATAACAACAAATACTAAAAACAGAATAAAATTAATATTTAAGGGGGGCTCCCATACAACAAACGTGATTTTTTTGCCATTTTGTCTAATGTATACGCACGTGCACGTGGGTGGCACGGAACCCTTCGTGCGCGAGTCCGACTCGCACTTGGCCGGTTTTGTTTGTCCTACACCATACCTGGGAACCTTCTAGTTACGGAGATATTGGGGGGTCAAAGTTCCAACTTTTTGACAAGTTTTTTTTTAAATACAAGTTTTTAATGTAAATTGTTTACTTTAAACACGTCCACGATCCCCGTACTATTCAATACATCCATCAGCACAATGTTTTGAGTGTGTTACATTGAGTTCTACGACAAAACATGATTTCCACCCCAAAAAAAAAAGTCATTTCCCAGCAATAATTTTTGCGTAAAGTTAGGTAGGTACTTAGTTTGCTGTACAGAATGCTTGGTCGACGGCTTCGTGAAGAGGTCTTTTACACCCTGTATACGTAACCCTTCGGAGATTTATTTAATCTATACTAATATTATAAAGAGGAAACCTTTGTATTTTTGTATGTTTGTATTGAATAGGCTCAAAAACTACTGGACCGATTTCAAAATTTCTTTTACCATTACTTAGAGGGATTCTTCCGAATCCGTATAGGCTATATTTTATCTCCGTACTCCCACGGGAACGGGAACTACGCGGGTGAAACCGCGTGACGTGCGCTAGTTATTAATAAGGGTCACCAAACAAAATATCTTAAGAATAGGAAACAATTAGTTTTGGGCTTATCATCACCACCATCTTACTGCCTTTGTTTCATTCTATTTGGGGTCAGCGCAACACTTCTACTTCTTCCATTCTCCCCTGTCAGACGTCACGGCATCATTTACTCCTTTCTCTTTCATAATATCATTCCTCACACAATGCATCCATCTTTTCTTTTGCCTTCCTCTCCCTCTTCATCGATCAACATTCCTGCGTTGCTTTTAATCATATGCGTTTCATCCCTCCTCGTGACTGTGACCTGTCCATATCAAGACTTACAGGTTAGTACAACCAACATTCAGGCATGATGTTAAACTCGACCGCCAAGGAAGGTTTTTCGCGCGTATCTTGTCAAGTATGTTTCTTTGTACATTTACTTACTTATGTAAACCTTCCAAATGGCTGGATCGATATTGGTGCCGATTCCGTCGTTTACAAACTATACCAAATTTAAGTTCAGTGCATCTTTTTCTTTCTATTTCATTAAGAAAAGGACAGAAGATAAATTTTAGTTATGTTCTGTCAAATTAATCAGCGCCATACAAGTTTTAGACGCGATTAAAAAGTTGACTACTAAAATTACATCAAATTACGTCAGGTGCTAACTAATTTGACAGGATTAAACTAATATTTATCTTCTGTCCTTTTCATAATGAAATAGAAAGAAAAAGATGCATTCAACTTAAATTTAGTTTAGTTTGTGAACAAGGGAATCGGCACCATTGACGTAATCGTCAATGGTGCCGATTCCCTTGTTCCTGTTGTTTGATACCTTAATAGGTATCATTAGATTAGTCTAAAAAACAGCGGATTTCTGGTTTAAAATTTTATTGTAAGTCGTTAATATTTTTTTTCAACCAAACCTATCGAATAGTACTTATCAAAATGAAGTAAATTAAAAGGAGACAGGGAGGAGACGGGGAGGGGGAGGAGGGGGAGGAGGAGGATTTATTATACATTCAACTTGCAGCCGGGTTTTTGATTATTTTAATTAAATGTTTCTTGTATTGTACAGTTTACTTACCGAATCTGAAAAACATATAAGCAGGCGTCCCTCCGAAGACTAGTCGCTTGTTATCGAATACAAATATCCGGTCGGCATGTTCGAGTTCCATACTCGAGAAAACGGAAGTCACTATTGTCATGTGCCTTCTATATTGCTGAAATTTGAAGCTTAGTTCGTTAATTAGGAGAATCGATTTTTATTCATACATATATGTGTGATTTCAAATCAAATTTAACAAACGTCACAGGTAAAGACAAAAGAGACAAACAAAACATTAATTTACCATTATTTTGTCATTGATAACATTGCTGTACTCGCGGCAATCAGTCAATAATGGTATAACTACCACCTGGAAGTTTAATAAAATAATATTTAGTATAATGTTACAAAGAGAGAGAGACACGTCACAGCCAGCTTATGAGTCTTACCGGCACAAATGCGGTCTGCCTGCCTTTGACTGCACATTCTGCTACTTCCAGGGCGTGCGCTAAAAGTCGCGCGGGTGCACGGCGCGGGTTCCGCTCTGGGCTTCTTGTTAAGGTGGATGTTGCAGGATAGCAATATTTTAATCAACATACAACCTAGCACTGCCCTGCAAATTGCTAAAAACGCAAGAAATATTGCGTAAAGGCCGCTAATTTGATGGAGCGTTTGCGTTGCAGCCTGCAGCGGAGCGTTACATGGTCAGTTGCATCATACGCCCCACTGCACGCTGCAAGAAATTCCTCTTTGAATAAGTGGATAAGGAAACCCGATGCAATCGCCCGCACTTGTTAACGCTACTCATACTACTTTTCATTACAGACATGCGAGCGGGCACCCGCGCAAGTTTATCTTATATACGCCCCCACTCACCCTGGGCTCGAGTAACAGAGCGATGGCCCAACACAACTGCGCCCTGAAGTAAATGTTCAAGTTCCTCACTCGCTCGCGCTTTACCTTCTCTAAATTACACTCCTGTAGCAAGTGCTTGGTCCTGATGAGACTGTACTCGACTACGCTCAGATTATCGTAGTTCCAAAGGCAAATCTGATGAAAATAGAAATTATTTTCTTTTTTTTCTATGACAGGTAACGTTTGCTTCTTTATAAAATAACACAAAGAAAAAAAAATGAATTAACATCTTATAATTATTACGTTAGTCAGTTTTTCCCTGAGAAAACTAAAAAAACAAAAACATCGTCATTTTTACTTTTTTTGCTATATTTTGCTATTATTCATCTTCACAATAATATGCTCATGGACTCACTTCACTGTACAAAGTGAAATGCTCCTCAACGGTTAGGTCTTCAATCAGGGCATCAGAGCGGTGACAGTAGCCCATCATCTGAGGCGTCGTTAGCACTTTCGTTCCTGGGAACAATCTCTCGCCTAGCACGGTAATGCTTCCGCGGTCCGGCGTCGCCAAACCTGAATGTATCAAAATCAAAAGGCTGATAATCAGAACTGAACTTTTTGAACGTCAAACATAACCAACCAACCAACTGAAGTCTGAGGGTTGAAACTTTGAAAGGTTAGAATCGCGCCACAACATCAACTTTAAGTCATTCGTGGTACGAGTTCCATCCCACCATCTACAGACCTGCATGAAGGAAGACTTTTGGCCGAAGGGTGTCGTATAGCGACGTTACCGAGGACGGTTCGTGACACCACGCAGCGAAACACGAAGCCGACTACGTTGCGTGTATAGTTAAGATTCATAACATATTTGTTTTGAACATTGATTGTGAACTTATGAGTTTTTTCCTGTAAGAAGCATGCAAACAAGCATACACCATGCATGCAGCTAGCATGCAACATGCAAACAAGCATACACCATGCATGCAGCAAGCATGCGTGTAGCAAGCATGCGTGCAGCAAGCATGCAGCATGCAAGCAAGCATGCAGTATGCAACATGCAGCAGGTATCGTTTCTGTCACGGCTCCGGCACTGCGGGGCTCCGCGGCGGTCCCACGCGAGCTTATCGTCGGAGATGTGTTTTACGCTCATCACCTGCTCCTCAGCTTGCGGGCCGCCTCGCCCCACCGCGCCTACGCGGTCTTAGATTACACTCTAGGGGTAGGGCAGACAAGACTACGTAGAGTCGGTTTTGCAGCGATTCGTTTCTGTCACTAACTTTTGTAGCACAAGTTAATGAATTTTTAATTCAAAATAAATACGTAAAAATAACTCAAATTTGATTCCGGTATGTATATTAATTGTATGCCTAAATACTATTATGCTAATAGTCATTATGCCTAGTAACATTATGTAAAATTAAATTTATGCCAAAACAAATTAGCCTTCAAGATGATTATGCCAACATAAACAGTATGCCAAAAAAAATTGGCAACGTATTATTATGGCAAAACAAATTATGCCAAATCAGTTATGCCATAGTATATTAGGAAAAAGAACATTATGCAAAAGAAGGGATCCCGAGTAGGTTAATGGATCAGAGTATAAGCTTCCTAAGAACGTGCAAAATTGTTACCTATTTTGGTAGGGTTGTCACAATAGGTGAAGACAAATTTAACAAAACGTTTGTGAAATAGTTTTATTATTCCGTATACGTAATACTTTACGAATAACTTACTCTAATAATTTTCTTTTTATAATTTTGAAAGAGATTGTCAACTAGCTGTGACAACGTAAACCGGTTTTTTCCACTCTCGCCGCGTACGCGACAAGCGGCCAGTGGTCACGCAAAAACTGCCGCGTGCTTGTAGTAGTGCAACCGATTCGTGAGGTTGTATGAAGCTTACTCTGTTCCGTTTACTTACTCATGTGGTTTTACTCTTTGAAGATTAGAGTAAATGAATATTTTGGAACGTATACTTTTGTGTTTGTAATTTTTGATTAAGCAAAAGATTACATAAGCCAATGAAACGCGTGTTTTCTGTTTGATACGTCATCCGCAAAACTTCAAAACATGCAATTTCTAATTCTAAACGTCTGCATCTGGTAATTATCAAAATATACCATGCAACTAATAAATCGATTTCAGGTAGTAAATGACACCCAAAATAAAGAACTGTAGCGACCTAGTATGTGGTTGGAACATCATAATTGGCGTTAAACAATCTTACCGGTAATCAAATCCTCTAAGGTGTCAATCAAGGTATTTTGGACACTTTCAGCGAACAGCATGGAGAACTCGCAGCGATAAATGTCAAAACTAACGTTGCGCAGCACTTTGACACCCATAATGCTCTAAAAAAATTGCAAGCATATTTCTCATACAGGGTGTAAACGGGCCCTTTACGAATAACCAACCAAGCATTTTATACATCATACTTAGAAACGGTGCGCAAACGTAGTTGCAGGTCTTGGTTGCAGGTTATCTATGGTTGCAAGGAAACGACCACGGTTTACGGAAGCGCTCAATGTAACGCACTCAAAATATTGTGCTGATGGATGTATTAAATAGTACTGTGCTTTTCGGCTAAAGACTGATTTTATTTTTACAACAATAAATTCTCAACTTCATACTATTCCAGAGCTAGATAGCTGATGTTGCAATGGCTTTACCATGTTCGTCAAAGATCTGATTACCGAGCAACCAACAGCAGCAAACAAGTTCTGTCACAAATTGCGTAACACGTTCTTCTCTTTCACGTAAAACATTGCTTCGCATGTTTGAAAAATTTATCTGCTCTTGTCAAAATTAATAGCATTGGGAATACGAGTGTGTTAAGCAATTTCTCCGCCGGATTGTTGTGAAACGTAACGTGGGAAGCTCCTGAGCTAAACGAACAGATGACCTTCAAAAAGTGGTGGGACCACAGATAGTAGTAGTTCTATGATCTGTGGGTCAGACTGGATGGGACTGATTATTGTGGCACAGCTTGGAAGAGGTCTAGTTTCTACAGTAGACTGCGAGGATGAAAGAAAGAAAGAAAATTGTGTTCATTTAGCATTAAAAACAAAAACACCTTAAAATTATATAAAATAAATAGATACATTTTGGGTACCCCCAGTGTATTTTTTTTATTGAACATGTGAAGCTCTTCATCCCCTTCTTCTTGTCTTAAGTCGCGGAGCGAGGACTTTAATATTCTTTGTAAGGAGTTCTCTATTGACCCATTTTCCATCAAAGCCTATTCTGTACGCACTCGGCTGAATGCAAACTTTTTTAAAAGCGCATCATGCTTGATTTTAATTTAATTTTTTCCCCATGTCAATAATGCCTAACCTAGTGTCTGGGTGTATTTTAGTGGTTATTGCTTATTTTAATTCCTTTTATTTGTATTATTATCGTGCTTGCTATTTGGATCCTAAGGTTTCTACTACCATTTCTGTGTCTACTCGTGAGAACCTGTAATTGGCTCTGTGTCGCTTATACAATTGTTACTCACTTATTTTAGCTGTTGGTTCTCCTTTTAATAAATAAATAAAGAAATAAACTCTGCTTGCGCGTTGTAGGATTTTGACGTATAGTATTATATTTAGTTATAGCTATTTAAGTCATCATCTTTGTCATAGATGGCGCTGCACTCTTTGTAGTGTTGCTCAAACAAACAGAACTAATAATGCCAATAGGGTCTCAGTTCAGCATAATACCAGATATCAACACAAGGCTCTAACTGACGCTTACGCTGACGCTAACGCTGACGCTAACGCTGACGCTAACGCTGACGCTGATGAGTTGATTAAGGTTCTTACTGAATCTCATAAAACCCTATAGCATAAAAGTGAGAATGCAATTTGTTATTAACATAAAGTAAAATAATAGGTACTTAGAAATCGACTAGCCTTGCTAACATCTCGGAAGCTGATAGCCTTTGCCAACAACTCATCAACTTCCTGCAGCTTTCCTTGATCACCCTGCCAGGGAACCCGGGCCTCCCGTAGTTTTTCATGGTTCTGTACAATAATAAAATTATATTTAACAATAAAAAATACTTAAATTTTATACAGGCATGATTTGAGCATCTCTGATATTTTGCATTATAAGAGGTAACATAATTATATCTTTATAATGCCGATGCCGATTATGTACCCATTTTGGCGTCAATTATGTCGTCAGATAGTTTGGATATGCCTTCGATGTCACAATTAGTGCAGCTACTTTGTATGCACACTCAGCTTCACGATGTGCTACCCGCTGCCCCACCCCCCCCTTGAAAGCAGCTACGTTCGAACCCAGGATACTGGGGTACCCAATTGATGCAGCCCACTGTACAACAAATGATCTCATAATTTCCTGTCATCTTGAAAACAAACCTTGAAATCGTACGTATAAAAGGGGGTCTTGTCATTAGAACTTTCAAGTTCCACTGCCGATTTGCCCATCGCAGATTCATGTTAATAGCAGAAAACAGCCCCCGATAAGTAGTTGGTGGATTATTATTATTCTCATTATAAAGTGTATCTACCTCAGCTTCATGGAATATCACGGACTTCCAAGACATCTGGCCCCCGATGGCGCGATTTTGACCGATGGTTCTCTGCAGCATCATGAGAAGGACGAAGTACAATAAATTGATGAGAGTCCAAGACGCCACCATGTAAACTAACGACGACGTGCTGGCTTGAACTTCTTCGTCTGGTTTGAAAATGAACAAGACATACTTAATAAGTTATGTGCGAGACTTTCGTACATCATCTGCCTAGTCTTTTCCCAACTATGTTTGGGTCGGCTTCCAGTTTTACCGGATGCAGCTTTACATGGAGCGAATGCCTATCTGACCTCCACAACCCAGTTAGTACCGGGTTATACGGTACCCCTTGGTAAGAGCGGTTGTCAGACTTTTTGAGCTACTGACTGCCTAACGACTGTCAAAGATCTACAAATGACAGCCGGGACCAACGGCTTATCGTGCTTTCTGAGGCACGGAGGAAACTCGGTATGTAATGGGTGGTCACCCATCCACAGACCAACCTAGGCAAGCTCGGTTTAACCTAAAGATCGAAACGAGCGGCTGTTGTTATTTAGCCACGAGTTGTGGGAGACTTTTGTACGTTTGAATAAAAAAATCGGAAGTGTTGGAAACTATCTTCGGTATCCCGATAGTATGCACATTTGCTCACAAGTCGTCATCCCAAATTAGCAGTTCACAGTTGCACATAAAGCCTCCTCCAAGTGGCTCCACTATATCTGATATTCCGGCTCATTTCTTATTATCCATATGGATTTGTATGAAATGGTTGATGAAATCCATTCTTCAAAGTGGTTGTTATCCATTGGTGTGGAAAAGGGACGCTTTTGCTTTGCAGTGGGACAATTCAGCTAATTAGATTAGACGGCACACTATACGACGAGATCGGTATTTTTTTAGCATCATGCAACTTACTTCTTCCAGTCCGCAGTAGAGCGAACTTGTTAAAAGCATGCACTAGTCCCATCGGTGGGAATACGATATCGAGGATGAAGGTGAGGGCTGCATGCTTGCGGTCGTAACGATGGTGGACCAGCAGCTCAGACAGGTAAGTCTGGAGGACAGTGAATAATGTGGTCCACACGCAAGCAATGGATGCTGGAATTATTAGGATATTATAAATGTGCCATGCTGTGTGAGCATGTTATTAGTAGAATTAGTTATAAACTAAAGTGCTGTACAACGTGTTACGTTAAATGCGCAAAACCTCAGACACCCCAAATGATTTTTAATTCAATTGACATAATTCTGAGAGGAGAAACATTAAAAAAAATGTGATGTTGATGCTTAAGTTTTACTAGCAATTCTGATGTTGCATCTGCGACGACGCTCTGTCGAGGGAGAAGTCGGTAGATATATTGGACGACAACCATTTGTGTTTGTTTACATATTTTGGCGGTTTTGCGCACGTGATAGTTTGACCTATTAATAAATAGACAGGGCAACATTTTTAAATGAAGACTAGCTGACCCGCGCAACTTCGTCTGCGACACATGAGAGAGAGAGAGAGGGTTAGAGAGAGTGTGAACCTTAAAAGATAGACATTATGCTATCGCAGATTTTTTTTTAACTTTTTTAGGGAATCAATATTTCCCTCAAACATGATTGTTGCGTAACTTTAACCCTTAACCCGGATGCTCTCAAAAGAAATAAATTTCCCCTGTTTTTTCAACATTTATCATTAATACTCCTCCCCTACATTAGTGTATATCGGACCTCTTACTCTCGTGGTCAAACAAAAAAAAAATACGCGTCAAATTGTGAACTTCCTCCTGTTGTTTCGTCGGTTAAAAAACTAAACTTGAGGCAACTGACACGTGCGAGGGGTCGGAAAATCTTATCACCGCGATTCAGAAAATAGAGTAAAATGAACAACACCTTCTATCGACCAAGATTTTAAACTGCTTAAATATAATGCATGGACATCATGTGTAAATTTTAAACACATGTTTAGTCATTAGTACCATTTTGGTTCAATAGATGTCGCTGCATTTTACATTTGATGATTAGTTCTTCTTGAACACTTTAAATTCATATATCTTTTGAAAGAATTAACCAATTACGATGAAACAAAATCTAAATAATACCCCACGATACGCACAATTTTTATGTATAAAAGTTATCTACATTGGTTGCGTAAATTTTACGTGATGCTTGTTCATCGAAACAGACAAACAGATAAACAGACAAAAATTGCAAAAATGGTGGAAATGAGTTCTGTTGGTTATCCCTTTAACACCCTGGCAATTTTTTTTCCGAATATTTTCGATGTACAAAAACGATTTTTCAACAGATTTATTATATGTATAGATAGATAGATTTTCTAAAATATAACCTATATTAAAAAGTCAATTGATTCTGCTCGTTCATCATCATCATTTCAGCCGAAAGACGTCCACTGCTGGACATAGGCCACCCCCCAAGGGGGTTTTTTGCCATAATCGCCACGCTTGGCAGGCGGGTTGGCGATCGCAGTGCGGTTGTTACAAAAGCACAGAGAACGCTGCTGCCCATTCTCTGGTAATCCCTTAGTCGCCTCTTACGTCACCCACGGGAAGATATGGGAGGGTGCTATTCTTTACGTCCGACACCATACAGAAAGTCTGCGCTATTCTGCTCGTTATTCTGATCAAATTATTTTCAGGTTTTGCGCATTTCACGTTACACGTTGTATATCGGTCATAGATAAAAATATACCTGAAGGTTATTATTATAATAAATAATAATAATAAATCATTTAATTCAGGTAACAAAAGACATGGGTCTTTTGTTACCTTTGTCATCTTGTAATAAACTACAAAAACCATTATAAGTATCTAAAGCAGTGGTTCCCAATCTTTTACCATACGCAATCCCAGGTTTCTTCTGAAGTCACTATGCTCCTGCTTTTTGCCTATTAAGGTAAAACTACAAGTGGAAGGAGGCCGGGGGAGAGGAAACTACCTAAGGAGTCGATGATGACGTGTGCCACATGTCATCATCGACTCCGTCATACAGGCCAGTGCTACCCAACGTTGTTGCCTACAAGGCCTCGCAGATCGAGACATATTTTTTCAATCATGAGAACATGATTTTTGTACAAAACATAGTTTTGGAGATACCCGCCATTGGTCACTTTACGTGTGGTTTCCCAAGCCATGATGTAAACGATAGAGATAAACCTAGAAGATTTTGCTGCCTAGGTAGATAATTAGACCGCTACTAAAAATAAGGGTGGATACACGTCTGACGGAAGTTGCGTCGGGCGTATCGTCGATAGAACGATTGAAGTACAGACGCTAGCACATTAAGGTTCTTACGTTTTTTGCAATTTGCAGGCCAGTGCTAGGTTGTATGTTGATTAAAATATTATTCGCGGCTGTAAGACGTATGTAGTTACAGAATTCCATTCATCAAAATCATCAATACAGCCTCCTTCCAAGTTCATAAAGGTGGAAAAATTACCTTTTCGGGGTCAAAGTAATTCTTGCACCTTTATGAACTTGGAGGGTTGTACTAATTATTTTGATGATTGTAATTCTGTAACTACATACGTCTTACAGCCGCGAATAATATTTTAATCAACATAACAGGAAACCTAAGAAAATTTGAATTTCGCGGGCTACCCTGGAGCATCAGCCTTAAGCTACTCAAATTTTCAACTTTACAGGTAAAGCAAAGATTCAAGGTTGATAGGGTTTTGGTTGGTTGGTTGGTTTTTTTTTTAATTACTGGTAGCTTAATGTGCTGGCGTATGTATTAACGCATCATCGGTTGTTTGTCTGGCATTACGCGATCGAAGCAGCGCATCTTCCGTCAGATGTGTGTCGACTTTAAAGGCTACTTTCTTAGTATTACAAACCTCTGCTATGAAACATGCCCATAAGTAGGGCTATCATGATCATGACTGAAGTATAAGCCATCACGATCACTATGGCTTCGATCATATATATCCATCTGAAGATCAGGATGAGAGTGATGGAAGCCAGCCCCCATATTGGCAGGCAGGTGAGGTAACCGTATATCAGCCAGCTGACGTACATTGATGTGTACTCGACGTTGCGTAAGCGAAGTGCGCGCTGTAAACAAGATAATAATATAGAAATAATAGGCGAGACGACAAAAAAAAAATCGAATTAGTCCGTCAGATAGATTTCCAAAAATATTGGATACATATTTTTTCTTTTGTTACGTAAACCAAAATTGACGAAGATATGACGCTTTTAAAATTCTCAATACGTCACGCCTTGGTATAATTTTTAGCTAGTTCTGACGTCACGAGCCCCCACTACCGAGTTTTGATGCGTTTCATCTTTGTCAATATTCATTGATTTACAAAAACAAAAAATATGTGTCCATTATTTTCTAATACTCTAACTGACGGACTAAATAGATTTGCACATTTTTGATACTGTCGTCATGCCTATTGATTTACAAAAAAATATTTACAAAATTAGGGCATTAAAACCTTAGTATAAAGGGTGTAAATAGACCCTTAATAAAGCTGAAAGGAATCTTGTTCTCCCCATCATTGCAATCATTATTTTGTTCGACACTATACCTGGGAACCTTCTAGTTACGGATATATTGGGGGTCAAAGTTCCAAGTTTTTTTAAAAATAAGTAGCCACTTTTTTAATGTAAGATTTTTACTGTGAATACCTCCATGGCTCTTGTACTGTTCTCAGAAGATTCTCAGTCTCGAGTAATGACTAAACCGCTTTCACCGCAATTGAAAACGTAGCTGTTCTGCTAGTCAACAAGCCCCATAATAGCACTGTTCACCACCTACTCCTTCCACATCCCGAAACACATCCTAGGTGATAAAACTGGCTTGTGTTTGACAAGAACCTTCTTCTGATTTGTTAATTTTGTACTTATTATGCTAAAACGATGAATGATAAGTCGAAGTATTATTGTAACGTAAGTAGTTTTAAGATGCATATTTGTATTCGTTTTTATCTACGCTTACTGGCAGATAACATTGTACACCTATTTATGTTTTACTCTCTAAGTGAATTTGTATTTCTTTTGAGAAATAAATATCTTTACCCGTATGAAAAATAGCGAATAAAAATCTCTTTTCAAAACCGGACCTCTACAAAATCTATGGGGTCCTTACTTCTATTACAAATAATTATCCAAGTCGGCTCTTCAGCATTTATTTACTCTTCTAGAGGCAGTGCGTTGTCAGTCAGTGATCGATTAAATGTATAAAGAATAGAAGGTTCACCGACGTACACACGCTTACGACATATTATTATTCAGTACATTATTCCGAAACACAGAATGAGAGCTCCCGCTCTGGGCGGAGCAGGAGGGAGTGTCAGACTTTTACTGACTAAAACCCATCCATGTTCCTTCATCGCCCTTTGTGTTCCGGGGCCACGGTATCTCTTTCGAACAGTCCCGCAGCCCTGGCAGACATCGGTGTCCCTTTCGTGTTCTTGAGTTTTTATTGAGTAGAACATAAATTTAATAACCAACCTTGAACATACTGATATTTTCAGTAACAACCAGAGCTTCGGTTTCTATGACAGGTGGCAAGAGAGCGAGAGTGAAGCAAAGCAGAATTCCTGATAATGTCCTAATGACTTTCTGCTCTTCCATCAGCGGAGATACTGGCATTGCGACCAGTGTTATCTGAAAAAAAAATGGAATCGGTTTAAAAGTTTCTAAGATTACCTCGTACACCCTTAAAAACTTAACTTGTTTATAATAAAAAAATAAAGCCCGGACCCGATCCGACTCACTTTACGGACGCCAGTCCGTAAAGTGAGTCGGATCGGGCCGCATACCAACGTAATAATATAATATTTGCCATCATTTTGTACAGCATGGCATAAGATCAGACAGACCGCGCTGCAAAATACCGCATATTAAAAAAAAAATAGTTTCGTATATTTCGCATGAACCACCGCACACTAAAGAACGGATTAGGTACATCACAAAATAGCGACAGCCAAAGAACGTCTGATGAGCGATTCGCCAGAGCGAAAACGCTGTATTGCGCGAATCTATTCATTGGTGTCGATTCTGTTGTGCACAAACTAAACTTAATTTAGGCTATTGCTATCTTTTACTAAAAGGCAGTGCGAGAAAAGGGTGGCTATATAACTATGAACTAAGTTAGAGATGTCAAACTAGTTTATGCCTTGCGCTTCACCGTGTTTTTAGTAGACATATTTTTACGTGCACCCTTCATTTGTATGGAAATATTAGTACCAATTAAATTTGACAGCTCTAAATTGCGTCCGTCTCATTCTCGTTTTATTAGAAAATTATAGCAATAGCCTAAATTAAGTTTAGTTTGTGCACTACAGATCGACACCATTGCCTTGGATAGAATACGACGTCGAGAGCTGTCTGATATAATTATTTTTCATTACTCATACTCTGAAAGTAGGTCTGAAGTTGCCTGAGGAGCGGGTTGAAAGTAATACTTTTCAGCCCTAGGTAGAATCGTTTTCAACTGACAACTGTCAAATTATTAAAAAAAAAATTGTTCATTTTTCTATTGAACCATGTTCCAACCTTCTATACAGCCACGATGTAAAATGGTAATAACATAAAGTTAAGTATTAATTATATTTTTTAAATATTTTTTTTACCTTTGGTATAATTAAGTTTGAACAATTTATTTAAAATAACATAGATGTGGGCAAAATATTTACCATTTTTTCGATGATGAAAATGAAAAATAGGTAATGGCTGAATAGCTGGCCGGCCACAAAAAACAAGCAAATAGGCGGGAAAGCGGCAAACCAACCTTCATTTGTTTTTTCGAGTTGATTCATGTTTTTATTAAGTATTAATTAGAGAATATATCTTTTTTTAAATAACTTTATTATAATTAGGTAAGTATTAACTATTTCTTTAAAATAACATAGATTTCAGCAAAATATTTACCATTTTTTCGATGATGAAAATGAAAAATAGGTAATGGCTGAATAGCTGGCCGGCCACAGAAAAAAAAGCAAAATAGGTGGGAAAGCGCCAATCCGATCTTCACTTGTTGATTGAATGTTTTTATTTTTATTTTCCTTGTATTCATAATGAAAAACACAGTGTTTACCTCGGGTTAAAGACTTATTTAGTCCCTCGAACTATTAGCGCCCTCGCTTCGCTCGGGCACCAAACCCCGTCTCGGGACTAAATAAGTTACTTTCACCCCTAGGGTAACAATGTACTATTGTTGCTTCGTGGCCTGACACATCCCTTAATGCGGTTATTATAATTGGGTCACGCTGCCGCCGCGCCCAACGCAATTTTAATGTGCGTTAAGGCGACTACAGGAGCTATATAAGCAACTCTATTTGTGGTCGTTCAAACTTCGTAAATACTATTAGAATAAAGTTCTAATCAGCTTGCAGTATAAAGTGGTTGTTACGTTAGTCACTAGGGGCTGAATAGTGCGAAATTAGTGGTTTTTTTTGCGATTTACAAAAAAATTATTGATTGGACTAAAAAAATAGAACACTATCATGTTAATATGTTGCTTGTAGAATTATTTGCCAAAAAATCTGAATGATCGCATGTATTTTAGTATGGTTTTTACCCGTTAAAAGAATTTTTTAGAAATAAGTTAGTGTTTTTTTTCTAGCGAGTAAAATTTGATGTATTATGTTTTCAAAATACTATCATACTAGCATATATCCTGAAGAATATCATATATTTTTCTGGTTTTGTTTATTGCAGTGAATCATATGCTTTTTTTGCATTATAAAACTCGCGTTTAGCTCCTTTAAAAATGCGGCAGGGCAAAACTGCACGAGAGGGTGAGAATCACACCGCGCGTCTCTGCACCTTTGAGACCCGGCTCTCTTTAATGAACACCTTCAGCTTAATAGAACATTGATATTTTGAAAATGTTACTTAGTAAAACAGCGGTAGTTACCCGATAGGTAGCGGTATTTAACCCGGTATCGACATGGGTAACTTCATGGAAGTAATTTGGAAATATTAACAGCGTGTTGTTACTATTCATCAAACTAACAAGTAATAAGGTTGAAAAGTGGTCGGTCGTCAGTGAGCTCGGTAGTACATTACATAAAGGGTGTAAATAGATCCCTAACGAAGCCGAAAGGCACCTGTTCTCCCCGTCATTGCGATTTTTTTTTTGGTCTAGACCAGCGGTCGGCAACCTTTTGGCAGACAAGGGCCACACAGTGAAAAATTTTGATAAAGGCGGGCCGCACGAAATAAACAAATGTGTGACCTACCCTAACCTGCCTATCCTAACATTATGGCGCCCAGACTTGACTTTGACGGACGCTCAGAAGTCCAAACTCAAGGTTTGCTAAAGAGTGATGGAGAGCGTAGTATTTTAAACATCAAAGTCACCGATCGAATACGAAACACCACGATTGGCTCCAAGACAGGCATCGATATTGGCCGATGTTGGCGATAAATACGCGAGGTTAAAATGGGACTGGGTAGGTAACATTTCCAATTGTGAATCGACACACACTGGGCGTCTGAAAACTGTCGTCGTCACCCAGGCAGGGCAGGCCCAAGGAACGCTGATTAAATTAATCAACCTTTAAGAATGAAACTTTCATTTACATAGCAGTCGCGGGCCGCAAGGAGATAGGTCTCGGGCCGCATGCGGCCCGCGGGCCGTGCGTTGCCGACCGCTGGTCTAGACCATACCTGAGAACCTTGTAGTTATGGAGATATTCGGAGTCAAAGCTCCAACTTTTCCATAAGTTTTTTTTTAAATATGTAAGTACATGTTTTTAATGTAAGTTTTTTACTTTGAAATACCTCCACGAACTCCGTACTAATTAACTACTACGAATTACTACAAAAACGTGATTTTTCACCCAAAAAAAGTCGTTCCCAGCAATATTTTTTGCGTAAAGTTACTTATGTACACGTACAGAATGCTTGGTTGACTTCGTGAAGGGTCCGTTTACACCCTGTATTATACTTAAGTGAGAACAATTAGACACAGTGCCTTTATGCCACGGATATAAGGGTGGTTTCAGTTTGTCTTGCCACTGATGAGTGTTAGTACCTACACCTACTTACGTACCAACATTGCGGTCATTTTTATCATGCATTTTTTCAATTCATTTGCACACGGGCCCACGCCACTGATTGCAATATTGCATCATAGGTTGCATCAGATATTATTTTTACTATTTTGCGAATAAAATATACGAAAAGATAGCAATGATGTTTCAGTAAACAATGCGAGTTTAAAAATAACATTGTATATATATCTAAATAGAATATCCGCTAATTGTTTTTCTGATGAATTAAATAAGTTGCATTACTGAAATATTGTGATCCAGAATTTAACCCTCTCATCCACAGCCGAAATAGCTCAGTTGGGAGAGCGTTAGACTGAAGATCTAGAGGTCCCTGGTTCGATCCCGGGTTTCGGCAACTTTCTTTTTGTATGGGGTTAATTACCCCCTTTCGTTTGCTAAATTAACTAGCATTATTAGTGTTGTTTTATGTTGCTATGCTCTTGTGAGTCTGTGAGATTTGCTTTACTCCACATTTTTCTAAATATCTGTTTCCTGCTAAAGTAAGCCTTTGATTTTCTTTGTCAAAATTATGATGAGATGAAGAGCTAGTTAGCTAAGAACATAAGAACCAAAACTACTCAGTTATACCTAAGAGAGGAGAAGAGAGAAAACTTGAAGAGGTCTTTAAAAGTTCATTGATTTTTACTCAATGCTTGGCTCATTACATTTTTACTCCGTCAGGGTACATTTTAATTGTGCACATTTCAATGCCCGATTTAATCATAATCTGCAATGGATGTTGTAATTACACCAATAAGTAGAGCCGAAATAGCTCAGTTGGGAGAGCGTTAGACTGAAGATCTAAAGGTCCCTGGTTCAATCCCTGGTTTCGGCAACAATAATTTTTGCTTTATTTCTTTGATTTTTTAGGACTGGGTCCTATCATTGTTACTCTAAAGATCATGTTAAGCTAAGAAAATTAACACATTAACCGTTGCGCTGAGCGTTTGTAATACCAAATATTTGTAAGGTTTTATAATTACTTCAATCTGTAATTTTATGTTTTTCAGTTGTGCAGCAAAGTTACACCTTAAAGTAGCACAGCCGAAATAGCTCAGTTGGGAGAGCGTTAGACTGAAGATCTAAAGGTCCCTGGTTCGATCCCGGGTTTCGGCAGATAATATTTTTGTTATACACACATACAGAGTATAAACGGAGGGTCCGTTCACGAAGCAGTCAACCAAGCATTCTGTACGGTCGAACAAGCTATATCGTTTACATTTTACAATGTAATTTGTGGGTTAAACTGTAAACCAAATTGCAGCTTGTTCGACCGTACATCCAACTCAGTAACTCTACGCAAAAAATATTGCTTAGAAACTATTTTTTTTGGTTGAAGTTCATTTATGTTTCATGGTGGACTTTATTTAATCTTAAACATTTTGATGCCAAATTTCATCATAATCTACAATGGATTCCCTGGTTTCGGCAACAATCATTTTTAGGGTTCCGTACCCAAAGGGTAAAAACGGAACTTTATTACTAAGACTCTCTCGTCTGTCCGTCTGTCTGTCACCAGACTGTATCTCATGAACCGTGACAGCTAGACAGTTGAAATTTTCACAGATGATGTATTTCTGTTGCCGCTATAACAACAAATACTAAAAACAGAATAAAATTAATATTTAAGGGGGGCTCCCATACAACAAACGTGATTTTTTTGCAGTTTTGTCTAATGTATAGATAATGGTACGGAACCCTTCGTGCGCGAGTCCGACTCGCACTTGGCCGGTTTTTGCTTTATTTCTTTGATTTTTTAGGACAGGGTCCTATCATTGTTACTCTAAAGATCATGTCAAGCTAAGAAATTTAACACATTAACCGTTGTGCTGAGCGTTTGCACTCTCAGCGTTGCCTATTTTTTGCCATTTTAATGCCCTATTTCATCATAACCTGACATGGATGTTGTATTACACGGATGATTAACAAGAGCCGAAATAGCTTAGTTGAGAGAGCGTTAGACTGAAGATCTAGAGGTCCCCCGGTTCGATCCCGGGTTTCCGCAAAAGTTTTATTGGATCATTCACCTGGTTCTTCAGAATATTCTCTTATTCAAATCACCTTGTGAATTAACAAATATTTTTGGTAAAGCCCAAAAATGTTATCTTCAGCAATCCGCTCATCCGTTGCAAAATGGACAAAAAACTAACAATGCACAATTAGATGCTAATCCGTTGAAAAAAATCCAAAATTCCAATATCCGTTCGTTGGGCAGTACAATTAGGTGGATAATTTAGAATTCATCCAGTGTAGTACCAGAATATTTGTGGCAGACTATCGGTCGATCTAACACCTGTGCTGATGACGTGTAGATATCGCAAACGTGAAGGAGCGCACTATTGTGTTAATCTAAAATGTGTCTGATTATTATCTCACTATGATTATTGTGTTTTTCGATCACCTGGTTCAGAGGGTGAGGTGATTGGTAGTACCTAGATAAAGGTTAGGACGCGGCGATTACCACGCTGCAGTGTGGTAATCGTCGCGTCCTAACTATTAGACCTCCACCAATCTCCGGAACAGTGCACTGTTCCGGAGATTGGTGGAGGTCTAATTGGGCAGCTATAGGGTTTTGGAGGACTTTGATGAAGGAATTTATAGGGTTTTGGTTTTCTTCTTGTACCAAGAAGAAAACCAAATAATCGTCTTCTACGATGTCCCTCTCACCGCTCTGGTTTTCTTAAATCCTCTTTTCCTATCCAGGCAGTTTTCCTTTGAAATGCGCTCCCTTTGAGTACAAGGACGGCCACCAGTTGGTTCACATTTAAGGTCAAAGCTCGTGAACACCTACTCAAGAAGTTGGCAGATTCGTCCCACAATTGATCTGTTGTTTTTCTCTATCTGTTGTTTTGTATTTTTTATCTTTCTTCACTTTGTATATTTTGTTGTATGTATGTATTTAAGTATTTATTATTATATTTTATTCTGAAATGTTCGGTTAGTACTATAGCACCTACTGTTTTGTCTCTGCATCACCCTAAGGTAGACTGGTAGAAAATGCCCAAGGCATTAAGTCCGCCTTTGTACTATAAGTGCATAAAGTTTTAATAAAATAAATAAAATAAAAAACCTAAAGGGGCCTTTGACCTGCTGTGGGGCACAACAGGCATTATAATATTAGTCAGTATGAATTAGATACCTTTTTCTTTCTGTATCGTGTGGTTAGTACCTAACCTAGTGTCATATGTTTTATCCCGGCCATGGGCCTCTGACTTGGCTTCGCTTTCGCTTAATTATGTAACTTAATAATGTATTCAAGCACAATATTTTGATTTGTAGCGGTGCTTTAAAGTATAATCACGCCTTTTCGAGTATTAAAATGTTGTATACCTACTTACTAGTAGTGGTTAGTTTATATTCCAAGCGTCTACTTTGGTGATTGATTAATTGCCGTGGAGACTGATCAATTATTACAGAGGAACGTGACTCCAAAAATTTTTTGAATTCATCATTAAAAGAAGTAGATATAAAAAACGACAGAGCTGTCTTCTTACTATATTCTCCGCCAGATAATTAAGAATTAAAGGTCTTTGTTCTTTACTTACTTCTCTGCGTAGGTACCCCGACAATACATCATGAATCGTTGTTTATTACTAGAAAAAGTCAAGGATCACGATAAAGGTCGTTTCGGGACAAGTTTATATCAACAATAACAACAACAACAGCCCATAACGTCCACTGCTGGACCTAAGCCTCTCCCATGATCGGAGGAATTTGCCGTAATCTCCACGCTTGGCAGGCGGATTGCAGATCGCAGTGATGAAAGACTAACAGAAAACGCTGCTGCCCATTCTCTGGTATACGGAGGCGCAAGGTGTTCTGCCTCAGACATTAGTCGCCTTATACGACACCCGTGAGTGTAATGGGTTGGTTCTATTCTACTCTGCTGGATACCACACGGCTAATCAATTTATATCATTATTTCTGTTTTCGGAATTATGTATTTGAGCAAATGTATGCGGGTTATGACCTTAAATTCTTACTTATCTGGCGGAGACTATAGACCTACAAATTGAGTCATCGATTCGAGAAGAAGAAGCAGGCTTTTATGTCCATCAATAATATTTTCACTAGATTTCGGATAAGTCTTTAAAAATGGCACAATAAGCACAATTATACATTAGTGGTCTTATTTTTTGGAACATTGATATGCAAATAAAGTTAACTCATCATCTGCCTAGCTTTTTCCCATCTATGTTGGGGTCGGCTTCCAATCTAACCGGATGCAGCTGAATACCAGTATTTTACATGGAGTGACTGCCTGCCTATCTGACTTTCACAACCCAGTTAGTCTGGGTAATACGATACCCTTTGGTAAGACTGGTTGTAGCCGGGATCAACGGCTTAACGTGCTTTCCGAGGAATGGAGGAAACTCGGTATCTAATGGGCGGTCACCCATCCACAGATCAACCTAGGCAAACGCGGCTTAACCTTAAGATCGACCCAAGCGTCTGTTATTATTTTACGAGCTCCTTAAGATAATAAATTAACTGTATTAATTAAATTATGATCTTATAATAGTTATCGCTTCACGATAATAAAATAGTGTGCAGCGCCATAAAGAAGCGTGTCAATCTTTTTCTCACCTCATATTTGGGATTGGTTTGAGCCGCGTGTTCTATGATAGCCTGGCTGATAGCGAGTTGCACGGCCAGGAAGCCAGCCTGCAAATGCGGGTTTTGGGACTCGTCCTCTGACTGGGAGAGGAAGCGAGCTCGCTCTGTGCTGCGAATGCTCAACGCCCAAGTGTTGCCCACCTGAAATATTCTATTGAGTGAAGCCTAACCCACACAGGTGCGTTTTTGCGTTTCTGCGTCCCAATGCCAAATGTTCTAAGAACTCATATTGCAATATCGCAGGACGCAGAAACGCGAAAACGTAGAAACGCAAAAACACGCATGTGTGGGGAAGGCTTGAAACTTTTTCTTAACGAAGTTCGAAGAATCTTATCCTGCCAGCTTTAAAATAACTAAATAACTAGCTGTGTCTTTCAATAATGCCTGTAGTTTTAAAACTACAACAAGATGAGTACGGATAGTATCTACCTACCAGTATATTACCTACCACCTGTAAAATCTAAACTGCAAATAAACTACTTATTTGAAGACGTAATTTTTATGTTTTTTGGACAACTAGAGACTTTATTTCATTCAGCACAGCCGAAATAGCTCAGTTGGCTCCTGCCAACTCTAGATGAACGCTCTCCGCGTTAGACTGAAGATCTAGAGGTCCCTGGTTCGATCCCGGGTTTCGGCAGCTAAATATTTTTGAATAACATTGCGAAGAAAAGAATAAAGAAAGTGAGTGTGTGGATTATGTACTTTATCTGACATCGCCAGATAACGTTCGATAACTAGGTGCACGCACATAGTTTCTTCAACATTTATGCTAAGTACGATCGGCTGAGTTCAAAAGATGTCGTACCTACGGTACAAACATAGTCAGGCCCATTATCTACGGCTGAGGTGTATCTATAGATCTTAAGCAGACGTCTCGGGCTCAATGATCAGTCCTGGGTTTCAGCAGAATATCTTTTTCGAATCATTTCATGATATAAGTAAACTATGGTGACATGAATATAGTGGAAGAAAATGTTTTTCAATAAATGCGAACCCTTGGTTTCCAAATAATCCATGTGATGGGTCTGTTGAGGGGAACACCCTTGGATTCGGTCAATAACATTTCATTTAGCTTATCCTGATCCAGTGCAGTCCATACACTTTCTGGAACAAATTAGTAGATACAGCAAGTCTGTCGGTCACTGTCACGAGTGGGATCGTACGAACATACGAAAGACGTCCACTGCTGGACATAGGCCCCCCATGTGTCGCCACATTGACCGGTCCCGTTCGACTCGCATCCAGTGGATTCCCGCAACCTTCACTAGGTCGTCGGTACACCCAGTGGGAGGCCTTCCAACGCAACGTCTTCCGGTTCGCGGTCGCCTCTCCAGCACTTTTCGGCCCCATCGGCCATCCGTTCTGCGAGCAATGTGCCCTGCCCACTGCCGCAAAGACGCAAAGACGTCATTATGATAATACTTGAGTTAGGAATAACACATTTCAGGGTAGTTTTGACAACAGGTCTTCTTTTAATTTGTATTTGCGTGTACTAAACTATTAAGGTGGACGGTATGGCCAAGCAAATGGTGTGTAGAGAGAATCTGCAAAGTAGAGTATTGCCACGGAGTTTCTTGGCGGTTCTTTTCCGTAGGAAACGACCAACCTGAATCGTGAACTTGTCTTTTGACGTTTTATAAGTGTCATGTAGGCTTGTGTGAAATTAGTATATTTTTTTGAGACGACGCCTTTTTACACGGAAGAAACTACAGGCATGATCAGTACACGGTGGAGGTGTGTACACGGTGGAGGTGTGCCCCGCGTGGGCGGAGCACCGCCGTGTCCTCGAAGCGGCGATTGGCGGCGGCGACCTCTCGCGTCCGGCCCTGGTGCAAGCCATGGTCCGGAGCGAGACGGAATGGGACGCCGTCACCTCCTTCTGCGAAGCAGTAATGCTAGAGAAGGAGGTGGCGGAACGTGAGAGGGAGCGAACCTCTCAACGTCCCGGCCGCCGCGGGAGACGCCCCGGGCGTCGGGGGCCACCACCACGTGGCCCCCGGCCACCGTAGACGCGGGCCTGTGGACGGTGGGCTATGGGCTAGCTCGCCGTCCGTCCGTCTCATGACGACAGGCCGTGTCGACGGCGCGTTCGTGTTCCACGCGCGCCTCAAAGAGAGTCAGCAAAAAGGAAGGGGTCCGTAAAGACCGATGCCTGCCGGGGTTGCGGGACAGTTCGAAAGAGATACCGCGGCCCCGGAACACAAAGGGCGATGAAGGAACATGGATGGGTTTTAGTCAGTAAAAGTCTGACACTCCCTCCTGCTCCGCCCAGAGCGGGAGGGGTTATTTGATGATTTCCCATCCGAAAAAAAAAAAAAAAAAAAAAAAAAAAAAAGGCATGATCAGTAGAGGGCATTTTGCCTGACCTGTTTTGTCAACTGCATGGCCGTGTTGTCTGTCAAATGCATTGTTATGCAGGATTTCATTATTGAAAACTAACTGGCGTCATCGCCCAGAGGTTTAGGCCTCACCTATGAGGTTGTTGGTTCAAATCCGGGCAAGTATCAATGTGACTTTTTCAATTCATATGTGCTTTCTAAGTTTATCTTGGACATTACAGACATCGGTGAAGGAAAACATCGTGAAGTAACCTGGACTTAAAAGTAATATAAGTCTGAAATCGCCAACCCGTCTTGAGTAAGCGTAGTGATCAATGCTTGTGCCTTCTTTGTTGAGAAGAAGCCTTTGCCCAGCAGTGGGACAGTAATAAGCTGGTATTATATTATGACTGGCTCGTCCCTGCTGACTTGCCGAGCACCAAATTGTGATCGATGGTACCACTAGCGTGCGGTCTGATTAATTGGTAACAAAACCGATAGCAGCTGGCCTGTTACTCATACTGCTTAGGGGCCGCCTCCACGAGCGAGAGAATCGCGGCGATTCAACGTATTTCTATTCGAACATATCGCCGCGATTCTCTCGCTTGTGGAGACGACCCAAAAGAGAGTGTATAGAAAAACGTGGCAAGGACGATAACATCGCCGCAATTATCTCGCTCGTGGAGGCGGCCCCTTACTAAGCAAGACCAGCTCAAGATCAAAGTGATCAAGGTAATCAAGGTAAGACAGGCATGGGGCCTATTGTAGGTACCTCAAGCCGAATCAGCTAGATCAATTTTACCCTGGCCCTGACAACACAAATACGTGCAATTTTACTTACCTATGCGCAAAAGTTCGGAGGCCCTATCCATAATATCTGTGATATAATCAATATTATTCGGCGCGTAACCCACTATGGTGTCTTTTCGTAGAGTATTTAGGATCTCTGCGGTCCTCAAGGGAGGCTTCGGTTCGGACTGAATAGGTGTCAGGAATACTGGCTTAGCTGTGAAGATAGCGCCTAAGAGTACTAGAAAAGCAAACGATGTTTCCACTAAAAGTAGAACAAATCTTCGGCTGAAATAATAAAACATACAAACTTATTTCCAGAGGTTGACGTATTTTGCCTGAAATCATGACTTCAGCCAAAATACGTCAACCTATGGAAATAAGTTTAAATTTTTTTATTGATTTGAGTATGGTATCTGGTACAGTTTTGTGACTGGAAGAAGATAAAGTACTTACAGCTCGTACGTCTATGTGTAATAATTATACCAAAGATACTAAGGGACAAAATAATTGCATGCCTGAATATAATCGTTGAGAGTTGAAATTCCAACAGTGCTTATTAAAGCATTGTTGGAATTCTGATTTATCTGCCTAGCCTTTTCCCAACTATGTTGGGATCAGCTTCCAGTCTAACCGGATGCAGCTGAATAACAGTATTTTACATGAAGTGACTGCTTATCTGACCTCCGAACCCAGTTGTTACTGGGTTATATGATATTAGTTTGACTGGTTGTCAGACTTTTTGGGCCACTGACTACCTGTAACGACTGTCAATGATCTACAAATGACAGCTGGGACCAACGGCTTAACGTGCTTTTCGAGGCATGGCTGGTCACCCATCCATGGACCAACCTAGGCAAGTGAGGCTAAACCTGAAGATCGACCCGAGCGGCTGTTATTATTTAGACACAAACTCCTTTTCTCTTTCAACTTTTCTCTGAACAGATCGTTGAAAATTCAAAAACGGGTATTTTATTTAGTTAAAATAGATACACCAACAGAGAAAATCGTTCAATCTCGCTCAGTCACACTAAAACACCTTTGTTCTTAGCGTGTTGATGGCAAACATTCGTTAGATATATTTGGCCCAGAATTCAGTTATGCGAACTCCGCTCGCAGCGCGTTGTTGCAGTCATACGAGTTAGGCTGTGTTCCCAGAAGGCAAACTGTTAGCGGCCGACTGAGTTTGCGGCGTATCGTTTAAGTACGATTTAGAAATAGAGTGCCCACAGTTTGCTAGTTTTGCGCTCACTTTACGCAGTTTGCAGCGTTACGTTCGCCGACTGTCTCAGTTAGTGGCCGACTCACAGCAAAACCGGTTGCAGTCGGCGGCGGCGGCGGCGATATGGTTGTTTGCGGGGCGTAGTGAGTCCATTTGCCGCAAACTGTTCATGCGGACAGTTAGAAAGAAGCTATCGACGTGTTCGGACGTGTTCATGCTTGCATCGCTTATACCTAATTAATCTCTCTACACACACACACATACCACAGAAAATCCAAGATGCCATTTGATACGGAAAGGTACAACAATAGTAAAGTGAAAATTCAGTCGGTCAAAGTAAATAAGCGGCTAACTCATAACAGTTTGCTTGTGACGCACGAAAATTGATCTGAGTTTGCAGCTAACTCAAATTTCAGTTCGCCTCAAATTTGCGGCTCTCTCAGTCGGCTGCTAACAGTTTGCCTACTGGGGACACAGCCTTAGATCGTCAAGTGCGCATGTGTCAGGGCATGCAGCGCAAGATAAAAGGTGGGCCATTGTATGGGGAGACCATGGGGAGACAAGCCGCGTACCTACACACATGAGATCTGAGCCGTCTATGAACCCACATCTGAAGAGACTGTCTTTGCTACGGTGGACTTGGGTTCGGAGTCTATAAAAACACCTTTGAAAAGCAGGAAAAGTAAAACCCAAGGAAACCTACCGTCTTTGCAGTATACATTTCCAAATAAGAATGCTCGCATGTTTCATAAATTTGTTATGTGCCGTTTCTTGTCCCTCGTCTTCATTTTGTTTTGTTTTCACCATGACTTTAGATATAATATATTAATTAAAATTAATTGCTGGCTTATTTATTCACTTAGTGCACAACTCTAAATGCCCGTGACAAGCATCATGACGGTTGTTATGACAGAATAATTATGACATTTTATAGTCCACTTTTTTACTTTTTTTTACTGTTCAAATGGTTCAAAGAGGCGTTGCTTGTCAAGAAAATTTGCTTGTCAAGAAAATTTACTTATAAATTTTGTATATTGTAGCTTTACGTGAAACTTCAAATATAAGAAAGCTTGCAACACTGACTTAGGCTTGCAAAGTTTCATTTATCTATGAAATAATAGTACGACCTTCACCGAGCTGGTTATTGGATGAAAAGTGTTTTATTTCAAATTAAATATGTCAAAAAATATATTGCAAACGTGTTGTCTAAAAAATTTCAGTCCAGAATTTTTTTTTTTTTTTTTTTTTTTTTCAACATTTCACTGGTTTGGCTAATAGACGAATTCCATACCAATCGAAAGTATGAAACCTGTAAAATATGCAAACGTTAGGTTAACATAACATTTGCACATTCTATAGGCTGCAAAACTTTTGCATATTCAATAGCCTATAGAATATGCAAACGTTAGGTTAACCGGTCAACCTAACGTTTGTATATATTCTATAGGCTTCATACTTTCAATTGGTATGGAATTTGTCTATTAAGCAAACCAGAGAAAAGTTAAAAAATATATTTAAAAAATAAATTGATAATTAATCATATTCTGGACTGAAATTATTTAGACAACCCATTTGCAATATATTTTTTGACATATTTAATTTGAAATAAAACACTTTTCATCCAATAACCAGCTCGGTGAAGGTCGTTCTTCAAGGGATCTTAGACTATAAGAAGATATATGAACCTCCCTATTGCTCTTGAAGGATTCATTCAACAAATAGGATAATTTCCTGCTCCTAATATGATCACAGCAACTTAGTCAGACTAAATTGCTCACAAGCTAATCATAGTATTTATTTTAAGGTTTGTCATTTGGACTATTTGTATGTATTTTAATCCTATAATAGAAGTAGTCCGGTTGTTAGTTTCGTTGACCGAAGTAGTGCAGTTTTTCAGTTCGGTTTGTAATATTAAGAATACGTCAAAGATTAAGGGTTCGTAAAACCGCGCTCGCTTCGCTCGCATATTAAATAACACTCTTTTTTTTCTGTCCCCGAAGTGCCGTGTACTTCGTCGGCCTACGGCCCAGTGCCCATGCAGGATTGTTTGTAATTGTTTCCTTTCGTACATTTAAATTCGGTGGGTCTCAGGGGATATAAAACCAAGTATGAAAGTGTATTGTAAAATTGTATTCTTAATTCTTTCTCAAACCGAGCTGTTGTTACTAAAGAGTATCGGTAGTTCGGTGCTATTTTTCAAGCGACTTCTGCCACTGAAAAGTTGCACTAGTTCGGTAAACCGGACTAACATCCGAACTACTGATTTATACCATTTTAATATATTAGTTTACTTATTAAATTTTATCTGTATAGTATGGGTAAGTAATATATGATATAATTACAAAATCTCTAATATTTACAAGAAATAACAACTGAATCTATAATTTTATTCGATATAACGATCAGTTAGTATAATAAACGATTGATATAATTTAAAGTTACTCATTTTTAGGGTTCCGTAGTCAACTAGGAACCCTTACAGTTTCGCCATGTCTGTCCGTCCGTCCTCGCTTAATCTCTGCGACCGTTAGCACTAGAAAGCTGAAATTTGGTACCAATATGTATATCAATTACGCCGACAAAGTGGTAAAATAAAAATTGGAAAAAAATGTTTTATTAGGGTAGCCTCCCTATATGTAAAGTGGGAAGTGATTTTTTTTTTAATTTCAACCCTAACGTGCGATATATTGTTGGAAAGGTATTTAAAAATGAATAGGGGTTTTCTAAAATCATTTTTTGATAATGTCAATAATTTCGGAAATAATCGCTCCAAAAGTAAAAAACAATAATATAATAATAATAATAAAACGTTTATTTCGGAAACTTGCTCCATATTTTGTTAGTGATACAACTTACGTAACTATATTAGTACTTACTTATAATTAAAAACAAACAAAATAAAACCTACAATACAATACAATTTAATTCATGTATTTTCCTGCAGTATCAGACCCGTAGCTGTGCATACGGGTCCAATACTCCAGGAAAACGCCGTCCAGCCTATCCCCGATCACCTTCAGTATGCCGTTGGCGCTCCCACGAATCCTGCGTAACAATGATGCCGTTCTTTTCCTCATGATTGCTGAAAAACTATCTGTAGTAGATTCAGCAAACATGGCTGACGCGCTACAGAATCGCGGTAACCCCAACAGCACCCGGAAGGCGTTGTTGTACTGGACCCGAAGAGCGCTGTAGGCCCTCTGCGTATGCTTGACCCACAGGCTGCATGTGTAAAAAGACTGACAATAAGCTCTGAAAAGGGTGATCTTGACCGGTCTCGTACATCTTGCAAACCTACGGGCCAACATATTGCATCGGACCGACAACGCTCTCCGTTCCCGTTCTATGTCCTGGTCATCATTTAGATTCTCGACTAGTTTGTGTCCAAGGTATTTAAAACAAGGCACTCTGTTTAGAGCAACACCATATAAGTACACTGGCGGCACTGCCCTGTGACCCTTTGCAGCAGCCCCAAACACCATGAACACACTCTTCTTCACGTTATACAGGAGGCCGTGAGTCAAGGCGTATCTCTCACAAACCTCAAGCAATCGTCTGAGCGCCTCAATCGAGGGACTCAGCAGCACCATGTCGTCCGCGTAAGATATACTACACAATGTGTCAATGTGACAATGTGTCCCCCGGGCCCTCTAACTTTTGAACCATAAGTTTAGAAAATATGAAAAAAAATCTGAAAAGTAGAACTTTATAAGGACTTTCTAGGAAAATCATTTTGAACTTGATGGAAACAACAGTTTTTGTACAAAAAAGACAAAAAGTTGTACAAAATAATTTCTGGACTAAGTTTGTAGTATATTCGTATATGCAAGCATTTTTACATAATGGATACCCACCTTTAAACTCATAAGTGGGAACACTTATTGTGACGGACGGGAAACTACGGAACCCTACACTGAGCGTGGCCCGACACGCTCTTGGCCGGTTTTTTATAAGTATAACCTACATTGAATATAAAATCGTTTGATATACCATTCAAAAGACATAAAACTTATTTAGTCTAATATGATAAAAAGCGTGGTTTTTATTTCCCTGTACAAAACATACAAACAAGCATACACCATGCAAGCAGTAGGCATGCAAACAAGCATACACAATACATGCAGCATGCAAGCAAACATGCAGCATGCAAGCAACATGCAGCAGGCAAGCAAGCATGCAACATGCAGCAGGCATGGTTTCTGTCACGGCTCCAGCGGACCCATACGAGCTTATCGCCGCAGATGTGGTTCACACTCACAGCCGCTGCTGAGGCTGGCCGGCCAAGCCGGCAAGCGAGCCGAAGCCGCGAGTGTTAGATAACTATTGCATGGAGCGACTGTATGCGAGTTAATGTAATATAGGGAATAGTTATTTATGATACTAGTGCAGTAAGTTGGTTTTTACAAACGAGTAGACGAATGTAAGCCCGAGACGAAGTCGAGGGCTTACCATAGTCACGAGTTTGTAAATATCAATTTCTGCACGTGTGTCATACGATGTTTTTCAACACATTTGCGAGAAAACAGTACAATATTGTAATGAAACAAACTTTTCAGATAATGATTGAGTATTTCTTCGAGTCTTCCATGCTATAAAATTATTATAAATCATTGATTAGCGCTCTCGCGATTTTTGCGGCAAGAGACCGTTTTCTGCAATTTGCGCCACATTCATCAGGTGGAGTAGATTCCATGTTAATATCCTTCCTCGCTTGGACTCATATTATTATTTTGTTTATAAATATCAGTCGGAAAGTCGCAACAATCTTTGACGTTTCTAATATGAAAATGGCGCGAATTTGCAAATGGCGCCACATGCACGTGGCGAAAATTAGAACTACATTTTTCGTCTCATTTACTCTTCAGTATTAAAGTGAGACAAACGTATTGAGCCAAAGCGCTTCCAAGGAGGTTTGATCAGTCAGCTTAACTTTTCTCGTAATGTGAAACTCCTTGGTAGAATTCTTATAATACTTTTTTTTGGAAATTTAAAAAAAAACCGTAAAGAATACGCACGGTCTATATATGGTGGTATGCGGTAAAATAGGTACTTAGGTGAGAGTACCTATTTACCTTAGTTACCGCACGTTCCGTTGTATGGTGCGTAATTTTCGACTTTCGAACAATGTATACAGGCTTCGTAAATGCAGTTTTTGAGCAAATGTGTTGAAAATACGTTTACGCAATAGGTTACCTTAGTATTACTTACATAGATACGGGTGACTCCCCATAACTCCGGAAATCTATAATACAAATATTGATTTCACAGAGAGACATTGATTAACGTTAGGCAAGTAGTATAATTAAACTAAAACTCTATTGCTTAGAGAACAGAGTTCAAACTTCGTATTCAGAAAACAGTTATTGATACGAGTGGTTTGAAAACATCAACTTAGTATTTATTGGTATGGATTTAAGGTTGAAAATGCATTTGTTTTCTAAATTCACTAATGAGAAATATCAATGGTTTGTTTTTCTCACGTAAGTTCAAATGAAGCGATTTAGTATCGAAATATAAAGTGGTGTCTAATGTGTTTTTATTCAGTGGTGTAATAACTAAGCCCCAATATGTCGCGTCTGAGTATATTTTGTATTTTACTTGTTATAGTATTAGCTTACTTGGAAAGTACTGATGCAGGTAATGTACCTACTTTGTTTTTCCCTAGTTTCAATGTACAATTCTTCAGACAGTAATGGTGTCTGAAAATTTAATTAAATAATATTATGTTTACCAAAATTATTATGAGTTTATGACCCACTTCCTCTCAAAGAGCTCATCTTTTTGCCTGCCTCCCAGCAGTGGGAATGCTGAATGGCTGGGAGTGGAAATCAATCGTAAGAAGTTCTGCTCATATTACATCAGCTTAAGTATAACGGAATATCTTTTTCTGCCCAGCTCGTAGCAATATTGTAGTAAATTCAAGCAGGTGATTGAAACTGATAATAGGAAATGGCTACCATATATTCTGTACATCACTCTGAGCACACACAGAACGGCGGGGGCGGCTCAGAATGATGTACTTACTGAATACATGGTAACTGTTTTCGCGTCGGTGTGCCTTCCACCATGTATTATATGATCATCATCATCTGCCTAGCCTTTTCCCAACTATGTTGAGGTCGGCTTCCAGTTTTACCGGATGCAGCTGAATACCAGTATTTACATGGAGCGACTGCCTATCTGACCTCCACAACCCAGTTAGTACCGGGTAATACGATACCCCTTGGTAAGACTGGTTGTCAGACTTTTTGGGCCTCTGACTACCTAACGACTGTCAAAGATCTACAAATGACAGCCGGGACCAACGGCTAACCGCTGACCGTGTATTATATATTAATTGATTAAATCAAACTGCAGAACTTATGATGTGTTATGATCTCGGGAAAAAAACTAAATTCAATTAATTTAATGTCTTCACCCACGATACAGGATAAATTCGAAGAGTTAAAAAAAGAAGTTAAAAAGTAGTGAAGTTTTGAAGTTAAAAAAAAATCAATGCCTACTTTATTTTTTATTTCCAGCTTCTCGTATAGCTCGGTCACCTCAATACAGAAGGCCGTACGGCCTTCCACCACCACCACCCCTGCCTCCGAGAGGCTTTGGGCCAGGTTGTGATCCCTATGGCCCCCCTGGACGATTCGACCGCGGCCCTGGACGATTCGACCACGGGCCTGGACGATTTGATCGGGGTCCTAGCCACCACGGTCATGGTCACCACGACCGTGATAAATACGACATCCCTCCAGGCGGTTCCATCAGTATCTCGAAGACTATTAGCATAAGTTCGGGAGGTAACGCCCAGTCCAGTGCTGGGTCGAGTGCCGGGTCAGGTGGGTCCAATGCTGGGCCTGGTGGGTCGAGTGCTAGCTCCAATGCGGAGTCTAGTGCTAATGGCAAGTAGTGTGTGTATCTAGTGATTAGAGTATAATGTTATGTTAATGTTGGTTAGTTTAAATTAAATACTTTTGTTCATGTTTTTCGTTTTATTTTTATACTAGCTTCTGTCCGCGTTAATTTACTCTGCTTGTGATAATACAGGGTGTAAACAACCTCATCATGAAGCCGTCAAACAAGCATTCTGTACATCAAACTAAGTAACTTTACGCAAAAATTATTGCTGGGAAACGATTTTTTTTTTGGGGTGAAAAAATTACGTTTTGTTGTAGAGATCAATGTAACGCACTCAAAACATTGTACTGATGGATGGATTGAATAGTACGGGGGTCGTGGAGGTTTTTAACGTAAAATTCTTACATTAAAACCTTGTATTAAAAAAAAACTTGTCAAAAAGTTGGAACTTTGACCCCCTATATCTCCGTAACTAGAAGGTCCCCAGGTATGGTGGAGAACAAAAAAATGATCGCAATGACAAGGAAAACAAGTTCCTTTCGGCTTCGTTATGAGGTTTTTTAAACCCTTATAATTCAATCATGAATCGAAAGACACGTTGCGACATCTATAACAACGTTATTTGTTTTCCTCGGGAACGGTACTGTTTTTCGAGATGAAAGGTACCCTACGTCCGTTTCTGTTCACCTGACCACGTTTATGCAAAATTTCAGGATGATCGGTTTAGTGGTTTAGGCCAGAAAAGGTAACAAACAAATGAACAAACTTATAAATATATTAGAAGTTAGATTTTTCTCCTTAATCCCACTACTTGCATAAGGCCTTGTCCAGGTACTTACCTATCAAAAACCTTAGGTTCACCGAATCTGCTAATGAAACATGGTGATGATGTCCTTAGCCGTGTGGTATCCGGCAGAGTAGAATAGAACCAACCCATTACACTCACGGGTGTCGTATAAGGCGACTAATGTCTGAGGCAGAACACCTTGCGCCTCCGTAGACCAGAGAATGGGCAGCAGCGTTTTCTGTTAGTCTTTCATCACTGCGATCTCCAGTCCGCCTGCCAAGCGTGGAGATTACGGCAAATTCCTCCCATGATGAAGAGAGAGAGAGAGCTATGGAGAGGCTTATGTCCAACAGTGGAGGTTATGGGCTGTTGTAGTAGTAGTAGTAGTAGTAGTAGATGATGTCCTTAATAATATGTTGTTGATGCCTGGTTCTTAAAAGGGCTTCCAGTAACACTGGCAGTAACAATGTATAGAATTGTATAACACAAAATTGACTTAAAACTGATCACTATAACTTGACGAAAATAGGTGTCTTCCTTGTGCTTACACAAAGCAACAGTATTAACACCTCTGCATTTAACTATGATAATGAATTTTTCAGTGTATTTGGGTAATACCATAAATAAGGATTTGATCAGCCATGAACTAGTCGCTAACTCTAAGAGCAAACATACATCTACTGGTGACATACGAGGATAACCGCAGAGGTATAAAGATGTTTGATCAACCAGCATACCTTGATATTTTGTTGCCTGATGACTGATTTTAACTACTATAATATAAATCATGGATGTATGATATTACTTAAAGATAAAACTAAAAGTAAGTAACTTCATACACAACGACGACAATAGGACACGTAGGCGTCAAAGTACTTCTCCGCATCGATGTCATCCGGAAACGTGCCCAGAAGACTGGCAGCATTGCCACGTTCAATGGCAATGCTAATTAAGCCAAAGAAAGAGCCAGTCCTCTGGTCACGCGAAGTGTCGAAGAATCGCCCAGAGATTTCCTTAAAAAGGTGTATTATTAACTTAAGACTCAAATTGCGTACAGTTAGCAACTTCCTGAATCGTAACAACTAGCTACAAGTACATTACAATTCAAAGAAACTATTCGGTCTGGATATCATTCTAGCTTTCCAGATGAAAAATGGTAGATCGTTGATGAAGAAAAGTCTTCCTGAAGAAATATATTATAAGACCCAGCATATAAGGTTGCAATTGATTTGCATTACAACCAACTTTTTGAAGACATTATCAATACCTTATCAAGAAGAGATAAACAAATTTATACTGACCAATTGAATTCCTATTTAGAAAAGAATTAACGCAGTTAAGTATAGAGTGTTAAAATTCTCACTTACGTTTATGTCCGTGGTTAGGTGGTTCGATATAAACTGTCGTATCGTTGTTTTTATACCAGTAGTATTACTTATTTAGGTCCAATATGGCTCGTCTAGTAGTTTGTGTGTTTGCTATTTTAGTTTTAGTTCATATAAATGACTGTGATGCAGGTAATTGTATTGTCATTTATAAATGCCTCGTTCCTTAAAAAAGACCAATCATTCTTCATAATTCTTGCCTTCTTTTTCATCCATGTTACCCTCAGCTCCTCAATCTAACCGAATGCAACTACGTCATCATTCTCCTGTCTAAATTATTTGGGGTCGGAGCAACATGTCTTTTTCATCGATGCAGCTACCAATAGATATTTCGCACGTTTATTTCAAACTTTATCATAATGTTCCCTACAAATGCTTGATTATTCCAATAGGGTATATGCATGATCTTTTTTTATCACTAAACAAAGCGTATTAACATCAGAAATAGCAAAGTGAAATTATTTTATCAATATCTATAAAAAATATTAAGTTATAAACATTTGAAACTGCTGATTAGACAGAGAGATCCGATGACGTACAACATCCATACTAAATTCCGTTTATCTAGAAAGAGATAGAAACAAAAGTTTATATGGTTATAACTTTTGTGTTGTTTGGCCGATTTATGTCTTGTTTTCGCTTTTTGTCATTATTTTTATAGTACTTTAACATTCCATAAGGAAATAAAAAAAAGAAAATTTATGCATATTCCCTATTCAGAATGGTATATAATAATTTTCAATGTTACAGCGTCTCGCGTAGTGAGATCTCCACAACTCGGCGTCTTTGGCATCGGAGGAGTTATTGGCGGGTCAGGCTACCCTGGCGGCGGCTACGGTTACGGCTATGGCCATCATCATCATAGAGGCTTTGGCGGCGGCTACGGTGGCTACGGGGGCGGCTACGGTGGTTACGGGGGCGGCTATGGGGGTGGCTACGGCGGCGGTTACGGTGGCGGTTACGGAGGACCTGGCTATGGAGGACCAGGTTTCGGATACGGTGGCCCCGGCTATGGTTATGGAGGCCAAAATCCAGGGCTAAGTTTTTCTAAGAGTTCTTCAATTAGTTTCGGTGCAGGAGGCGCAGCTCAATCCAGCTCGAATGCTGGTGGTTTTGGCAAATAAATTTGGTTACTGAATGAATAAACTGTACCTGACGAGCTGTAATAAATAAATTATTGTTTAATTAACGTTTCGTTTTATTCCTGTTTATGTTGACCATTACCCCATGTCCTAAGCAAAGCGATCAGTCGCATGAATATGGCACCATACAATTCATGTGTCACACCCATTTGTTCGGAAAACTGGAAGGTAGGCCATAGGCACCCTTTGACGACGCGACCACGCGTTCGGATTCACCGATGTAAATAAACGTAACAGGCACGTGTTCATGCAATAATCGCTTTGGTTAGGACCACGAAGTGGAATTGGTATTTTCCCGCGAAAGTGGTAGGTATACGTCACACAATTCGGGCTATGGATTGTAAAGATAGGTTCAGTACTCTTGACAGAGCAAACAAAGATGATCATACATGGAAAATATTAGCTTAACGAAAAAACAATACATAGTTACTGATGCCTTCAGTTTTCATATATACTCATAGTCTGCCAATATTGACAAGAGAGAGAGAGAGAGAGCGAGATTGAGGAAGAAATGTAACTAAAAACACGATACATGGAAAATTTTTGCTTAACGAAAAAACAGAGAGACTTAGAAATCTAGACTCAAATATAATGCTTTAAAACAGGTACCTAATTACGTACAGTGACAAGCACCAATTTGTATACACTTTCCTTTTTGCGATTAATTTTCGCGAGAAATAACGATTGTAACTTGGAGATAGGATCTTTTTCATAAAAAATATGAGGTCCTAAACACTATGTTCGTAACAATATGAAATTTTAATCAGAATAACAGGAGGGAAACACTATTAAAAGAATAGCGTAGAATACTCTTTGTAATAACAATTACAGATATAAATGTAGAACATTTTACAAGGGGTGACACAATGGGCGGTCTTATCGCTAAAAGCGATATTTTAAAGACAACCTTTGGATGGATTTAAGGGGGAAGGAGAGACAATACTGCAGGTAGCCTGTGGTGTACCATTTACATACATACAATAAATACATACATAAAACATTTACACTTATATAAATAAAATACATTATTTTTATTTTAAAAGTTGTTAAGTGTTTACATACTGATGCTCGTGACTGCACGAGTACGAGTGTGAACTTTATTATTACCTAGTGATAGGAATTTCACGGATAGAATTCAATTCTGAAAGTCTTAAAATAGCCTCCAATATGATCCAACGGGTAAACAAACACAATTATTCCAACATTACACAATATTTTGCGCGTAGGAATTTCCTATACATAGAATCCTGTTTAGAAAAACCTCAGTAAGTGCTAAAATTCTCACATACGTTTTAATTCCGTGGTTCAATGAATCTATGTACGAGTATGTAATATAAAAAGGCTGTATTGTTGTCATATTGTTTCAGTCTTCGACAAACACTTGGATAAATATACATTGAAAATGGCTCGCCTTCTAGTTTGTGTATTTGCTCTGCTAGTCTTAGTTAATATCTATAGCGCCGATGCAGGTAATTTTTATTTTGTTACCTTATTCTATCTGTAATCCATTTTATAAACTATCTGTGTGCTAAATTTCATCCAAATCATTTCAGTAGTTTTTGCGTGAAAGAGTAAAAATATTCATTCGTCCATCCACAGAAAACTTTCGAATTTATGATATTAGTAGGGTTATTTCCCGACGTATCACATCTACAATTTATTAAAATTAATTAACATTATTTACTGTCATTTACGCCAGTTTTTGTTTAAACAAATTTAGAATGTTCAGTGTTCCGTTTTTGAAGAGAATTTTCCTAAATTATTGGCACAGTCATACATTCACAAACTCCCGCACATACACATAAAGATACAACGATTTTCTAGAATCTAAGTTATCATCCGTGTGTGACTATCAACTGCTTAAGTGCAAGAAACTATTAAACAACTTTTTCGTTTACCTACGAGTGTGGGAGGTACAGTGATTATTTACTTTATTTTCAGCTTCACGCAAAGCGAGATCGCCACATCTAGGTGGTATTGGTGTCGGGATTGGTATCGGGGCGTTTGGTGGACCTGGCTATGGAAGACCCGGATTCGGAGGACCCGGTTACGGAGGCCCAGGTTATGGAGGACACGGGTATGGGGGACACGGACATGGAGGCCGCGGATATGGGGGAGGTTATAACCAAGGTAGATTCCCCGGTGGACCGGGATTTAATAATGGTGGATTACCGGGGTCCTTTAGCGCGTCCAAGAGTTCGTCTATTAGTTTCGGATCAGGTGGAGCGTCTCAAGCTCAATCTAGCTCTGGTTCGGGTGGGTTCGGAAAATAAGACTGATTGTGAATACTTGTTGGAACTGTTTTGTTATTAAAATAAATGATTTATGTGTTTTGTATTGTCTTTGTTTGATTTTTGAATTCCGAAAATGTGGCCCAAAATATTGATGAGAATTGGTAATGCACGAACAGAAATCACCGCAAATAGGCTTGGGTCCTGAAAAAATTTAATTAGTCCGTCCGTCAGTTAGATTAACAAAAAATATTTGACACGTTTTTTTTCTTTTGTTACGTAGACCAAAACTGACGAAGAAACGACGCTTTTAAAATTCTCAATACATCACGTCGTGCTATAATTTTTAGTGCGTTGTGAAGTCACGAGCCCTCACTCCCGAGTTTTGATGCTTTTTATCTTTGTCAATAGTCATTGATTTACAAAAACAAAAAAATGTGTCCATTATTTTCCAATACTCTAACAGACGGACTAAATAGATTTGCAATTTATGGATGGTGGAAACTAGCCTATTACACTAAATTACTACCACGGGCACCACAGCTTTATTTTTCTGAGCCGTATGCAAATACAAAATCCAACGTCAGGCGACTTTCGACCTTGTGTCATGCATGTTTGTTAGAATTCCAAGAAGCGTCGTTTTATTTATAAAGTTTGTTTACCTATAAAGTTCAGGGTAGGCATGTTTGACCAAATTCGGCGGGCCTGGTAGAAACGTTCAGAGAACCATATAAAGGGTGTAAAACATCCCTTAACGAAGCCGAAAGGCACTTGTTCTCCCCATCATTGCAATCATTTTTTTGTTCTACACCTTAACTGAGAACCTTCTAGTTACGGAGATATTGGGGGTCAAAGTTCCAACGTTTTCACATATTTTTACACGCTTTTATTAGCTTCATTTGTATGTTTGTAACCGACTTCTTAGGGCGCGATTTTGACCCACTTTAAACGGCCAGATTTCATTCAAATTTTGCACACCCGTCAAAGACCGATGACAATTCAGGTTTTTTCAGAATTCAACCCCTTAAGGGGGGAAATGGGGTGACAAAGTCTGAAAATCAACATGGTTATTGTTTGTATGATGTATCGGGTCGAGCGGGTGTATTACAAAAACAACGCGATTTTAAGATTTAATGTGTAACTGAAAAACCATCATCCCCTGTTGGGGTGCGATGGGGTTGAAAATTTGAAATGTCTAAAAATCAATATGGGTGTCAATTCCGAGATTATCAGGGGTGCTGATTACGAATATGGCATTTATTTTGAGATCCAGAAGATTTAGATGATTTAGATAAGATGGCGGATTCGACTTCTATACAGGGTTATTGTTGATTTATTGTGATGATTGTGATAACGATGAAGATGATTGTGATTACAATGATAATTATTGTGATTACGATGGTGGTGATTGTGACAGTGATTGTGATTATGATAGTGATGATGATTGTGATAAAGATGGTGATTGTGATAGAGATAGTGATTGTGATGATTATGAAATTTGGCTCATAGATAGTTTTTTACCTGGATTAACATGTAGGATACTATTTATCTCTCTAATATGAATAAATATGATCCCGTGGGACAGTTACCAAACTTCACGCGGGCGAAGCCGCGGGCAACAGCTAGTATTCTTGATATAACGGTAACCGTGATTTACAAAAAAGCTTCTTATATACATCAAAACAAAATATTCAGGAAAGAAATCTCTTTTTTTTATTTTGCGGAATAACATTTAGTAATTAGCGTAGCCTAGGATCTACAGTCGATAAAGTCATCAACTTTAAATAAGATAAACTTTTCGGAGAGGGAACCTGAGAAACAGCTACCTCATCTAAAGAAGGCAGCAGGCGCCCGATTTACCCATTGACTTAATAAATTATAGTTTAAATAACAGTTTAAAAAAAATAAAAAAGCATGCTTATATAAATAAACCAAACTAAAAAGTAGAAAATAAATAATAGTTTAAAAAAAACTAAAAAACACGCTTTATATAGAAAACCAAACTAAAAAATAGAAAATAAACTTTAATAAATTTGAATTAAGAATAGTGTAAAAAATTCTAACAAATATAATTATATGAATAATAGTGTTAATAAGAAAAAAATGTTTTATTTAAAAAAAAGCGTGGGGTGAATGGTGTCTATAGTTATAAATATTTCATTGAAAGATATGAGAAGAAGGATTACATTTCGATAATATCTTAAAGAGCACCCCTCGCTTTTTTTAAATAAAACATTTTTTTCTTATTAGCACTATTATTCATATAAATTTGTTAGAATTTTTTACACTATTCTTAATTCAAATTTATTAAAATTTATTTTCTATTTTTTAGTTTGGTTTTCTATATAAAGCGTGTTTTTTAGTTTTTTTTTTAACTATTATTTATTTTTAATACAAGTTTTTAATGCAATATTTTTACTTTGAACACTTCCTGGACCCCCGTACTATTCAATCCATCCATTAGCACAATGGTTTGAGTGCGTTACATTGAGTTCTACCACTAAACATAATTTTTTACCCTAAAAAAAAAAGTCGTTTCCCAGCAATAATTTTTGCGTAAAGTTACTTAGTTTGATGTACAGAATGCTTGGTTGACGGCTTCGTGACGAGGTTGTTTACACGCTGTATAACTTCACGCCTTGTATTCCCCGAAGAGTTAGGCAGAGGTGATCCTAACACGTACACCCACATTACGCCAGTTATGTTTAAGTCCCATGTAATAGGGAGCAAGCCTATTGCCATCAACCGGGCACTTAGTGCTTATACGTGTGGTATCCGGCAGAGTAGAATAGAACCAACCCATTACACTCACGGGTGTCGTATAAGGCGACTAATGTCTGAGGCAGAACACCTTGCGCCTCCGTAGACCAGAGAATGGGCAGCAGCGTTTTCTGTTAGTCTTACATCACTGCGATCTCCAATCCGCCTGCCAAGCGTGGAGATTACGGCATATTCCGCCCACCATGGGTCCAGCAGTGGATGTTATGGGCTGTTGTTGTTGTTGTTGGGCACAAACTCAGACTCCGTGGCTGCTGCTGAGAAATTCCTAATGTAAAAACCCAATAACACATTGCCCGAACCGGAAAACCCCTTCCAAAATGGTATGTTTTCTTAGGAATTACGAGTGTTCAAATAAACTAATGACTGTTGTCACTAACACGTCAAATAATTGCCTAAATAAACACACGCTGCTAGATTTCGACGATCGACGCTCGACTTACCGTCAATAGGTAATTGATAATCCAACTGTGCATTTAGGTGACGTCAATGTTAGGGAAAACGAGCAAAAATCATCCTAACTTCGTAATACTATATATATTTATATAATATATATTTTTTTCCATCAAGGTAGATACAAGAACTTCTTACTCTAATAAGTATAATAAGTACTAACATAGGCTAAGTTATATTGTTACCAACACAGTGGACCTCTCTGTAGTCTGGCAAATATATACATTAAAAAAAAATAGCTATTTAAAACTTACTATATAGGTTGTACGCTGTCACATAGAATTTTGGAATTCTCTAACTCCTAAACTAAGTCAAGCTTGTATTGTAGGAGTTAAAATAATAATACTAACTTCCTACTACTACTTCGGGTTAATACCCGAAGTAGTAGTAGGAAGTTACCCCATACGGCTAATGCCGTAACATATATATCTATTAATATGTATATGTTACGAATAATACCCGAAGTGCGGCTACACCTAGTTTTAGCCAGCTAAAACTAGGTGCAGCCGGCCACATGCGGTTAAACCTAGGTGTATCCTCTAATCTTCTGTTAGAACTAGGTTTAGCCACACATCGGTGGTTAAACTTAGGTGTATCCTATTTATCATCGCCTGGAACTAGGTTTTCAGTTCAGTAATGAGGTGGTTGATGACAAACTAGTTTTGCCTAGGCCGACTTGGGGCACCCCGACACAGATAGATTAAGTTAGAAGGGTATGGCGGGGTCGAATAAGTGAGCGAAGCAAGCGAATAGACCCCGCCATACTCTTCGTGGTTATTTTTTTATAAACCATTTAGAAGTAGGAGCCCCGATCGCGGGGCCCGTTCGACCGGTTCTCCCTCGACTCGGATGCATCTGCGGGGGTAATACGAAATCTAATCAATCGGGAAACGCAAGATAAGAATCTCAAAACAAAACCAATAATTATGCTTAACTGAACTAAAAACCTAGTTCTAGCCGATGATAAATAAGACACACCTAAGTTTAACCACCGGTGTGCGGCTGCACCTAGTTTTAGCCACTATGATGAAGGCTAAACCTAGTTCTAACCGATGATAAGAGGATACACCTAGGTTTAACCGCATATGGCCGGCTGCACCTAGGTCTAGCCGGCTAAAACTAGCTGTAGCCGCACTTCGGCTATTAGCCGTAACATACACTATAATAAATGCGAAAGTTTGTGAGTATGGATGTTTGGATGTATGGATGTTTGGATGTTTGTTACTCTTTCATGCAAAAACTGCTGAACGGATTTGGACGAAATTTTGCACACAAATAGTTCATAATCTGGATTAACACAAGATACTTTTTACCCCGGTATTACGATCCCATGGGACAATTATCAAATATCACGCAGGCGAAGCCGCTGGCTAGAAGCTAGTAATATTATAAATGTGAAAGTAAGTTTGTTAGAGTTCCGCACCCAAAGGGTAAAAACGGGACCCTATTACTAAGACTCCACTGTCGGTCTGTCTGTCACCAGGCTGTATCTCATGAACCGTGATAGCTAGGCACTTGGCCGCTTTTTTTTTGTTTGTTACCTTTTCTCGCTTAAACCACTCAACTGATCATCCTGAAATTTTGCATTTACCTTATCAGGTGTAGTACAAAAACGGACATAGGGTACCTTTTATCCCAAAAAGAAAGTAATGTTCCTGAGAAAAACAACGATAACGTTCTTATGATAATAGTGGTGGTACCACTTATCTTTTGAATCATGATTTGATTATAAAATTAATTTGATAATAAAAAAATTGGTGTAAAACACCTCTTAACGAAGACGACAAGCACTTGTTCTCCCCGTCATTGCGATATTTTTTTGGTTGTACACCATACCTGGGAACTTTCTAGTTACGGAGATATTGGGGGTCAAACTTACAACTTTTTGACAATTTCTTTTTTTTTACAAGTTTTTATTTTAATATTTTTAATTTAAATACCTTTACGACCCCCGTACTATTCAATCCATCCATCAGCACAATATTTTGAATGCGTTCCATTGAGTTCTACCACAAAACATGATTTTTCACCCCAAAAAAAAAGTCGTTTCCCAGCAATAATGTTTGCGTAAAGTTACTTAGTTTGATGTACTGAATGCTTGGTTGACGGCTTCGTGATGAAGTCTTTTACACCCTGTATTATTATAGAAACTTTTGTAGTGTGTTAATGAGATTTTTTTAGCCCGAATTAATTGTCAAATTATAAATTAACGCGAGCAAAGTCGGGCAGAAGCTAGTTACTATCTTTATACCGAAACCTTTGTTTGACATGATGGTACTATGACGTCATTTCTCTGCGACAATAAATATTACAGTGAAACTTGGTTAAGTGGGACCTGGATAAGTGAGAAACCTCTATAGCTGGAACCCATTCTGAAGTCCCGACATTTATGCTTGGATATCTTAGACAATAGGTAAGTGGAAAACCTCTTTAAGGCCCTTCTAACCCTAAGATTATGGAGAGGAGCTCGTGGCTAAATAATAACAGCCGCTCAGGTCGATCGTTAGGTTAAGCTGTGCTTGCCTAGGTTGGTCTGTGGATGGGTGACCACCCATTACATACCGAGTTTCTTCCGTGCCTCGGAAAGCACGTTAAGCCGTTGGTCCCGGCTGTCATTTTTGATCTTTGACAGTCGTTAGGTAGTCAGAGGCCCAAAAAGTCTGACAAAATAGTCTTACCAAGGGGTATCGTATTACCCGGTATTAACTGGGTTGTGGAGGTCAGATAGGCAGTCGCTCCATGTAAAATACTGGTATTCAGCTGCATCCGGTAAAACTGGAAGCCGACCATAACATAGTTGGGAAAAGGCTAGGCAGATGATGATGATAACCCTAAAATTAGCAACTTTATTTGTGGTGGTTCAAACTTCGTTTGAGATCCTGTTAGAATAAAGTTCTAATCAGCTTGCACTACAAAGCGGTTGTTACTTCAGTCACTGCGGCCGAATAGTGCGAAATGAGTGCTTTTTTGCGATTTACAAAAAATCTATTGATTGGACTAAAAAAATAAAACACATAAGACCTGCTTTATAGTTAGTTCAGTTAGTATGCAAAGTTTCATGATCTAATTTGAACTTTTGAAGTACATTTTGAATACCAGCGGTTTATTGTTCGATTTGGAGTTAATTTTGTTTTTTTTTTCTATCGAGAAAAAATTATGGAATCGTGTTTTCGTCACACATACTTAGTACTTAGCATTAATCCTCAACTTTACCATATATTTATTTCAAAATGAATGCTGCAGTATTTTTGGCGTAACGGAGGATCATTCTAAGCCATTTGAGGGATGCCCAAATTTGCAGGTCCTTTAATGTCCCGGTTATCCAGGTTTCACTGTATTTTCTTTCTTTAATGAAAACTCTGAAGGTATTCCCCCGGTCCAAATCCTGGTTATAATTAGGCACCTATTCCTAGACTGTCAAAATAATCAATTTACATAGCAAGTGCTAATATTGTCGTACGTTCGGTATGTTTGTAGATCGATGAGGTAGACCAATATAAATGGGTGTATAGTTAGTCATTGAATCAGTACTCGTGAAACTTTTGAGTAATCCAAGATGGCTCGTCTACTACTTTGTGTCTTGGCTGTTCTAGTCTTAGTTAATTTCTTCAGTGTTGAAGCAGGTAAATACTGTTTTTTCTATTTGTATATGATTTGACAAGGGACTGTGGTCTCTTTTAGAACACTAATATTTTCTTATGGTTCCGTACCCGAAGGGTAACAACCAAAGGAAAGGGTCTGCATGGACCGATGCCTGCCGGGACTGCGGGATTGTTCGAAAGAGATACCGTGGCCCCGGAACACAAAGGGCGATGAAGGAACATGGATGGGTTTTAGTCAGTAAAAGTCTGACACTCCCTCCTGCTCCGCCCAGAGCGGGAGGAGTCATTTGATGATTTCACATCCGAAAAAAAAAAGGGTAACAGCCAACGGGACCCTATTACTAACCCTTTGCTTTCCGTCCGTCCGTCTGTCTGTCACCGGTCCGTAATAGGTAGACAGTTGAAATTTTCACAAAATGTGTATTTCTGTTGCCGCTATAACAAAAAATAATAAAAACCAGCCAAGTGCGAGTTGAACTCGCGTGGAGAGGGTTTCGTACAATGAAAAAAGTCAAATTTTTCGTAAGTGAACGTATTATTTTGAGTTTACCACTTTATTTTCAATTAATATAATTCTTACAGGTTTTCCTGTAATCTACAAGCAATGAACTCTAATTTGTATTTTTTTCAAAATTTCAGGCTTAGTAGTTTCGGAGATCAGGGAATGGTCAATTTTCGTTTTCTTTCACGAATAAAATCAAAATTATTTATTTTACAATGACAACAAATAAATATATTTGAGATCCTCAAACCAAGCCCTTTCATTTGTTATGTGACACAGTGAGGTTTGAAAAACTTTTTTTTTAATTTGCTAATTATTTGTCGCCCGAAAATTATACTTAAAAAAAAAAAAATAACTTTGCACATCAGTGTTTGGGTCATAAGATTCCATCCTACCAAATTTCACCTGATTTCGTCCAGTAGATTCGGAAAAAATTGACTGTGATAGACGGACGAACAGACAGAAAGACGCACGAGTGATCCTGTAAGGGTTCCGTTTTTAGGGTTCCGTACCCTTTGTAAAAACGGAACCCTATTACTAAGATTTCGCTGTCTGTCCGTCTGTCTGTCACCATGTATGTATCTCATGAACCGTGACAGCTAGACAGTTGAAATTTTCACAGATGATGTATTTCTGTTGCCGCTATAACAACAAATACTAAATATAGTCAATGGTACGAAACCCTTCGTGTGCGAGTCGGACTCGCACTTGGCCGGTTTTTAATTTTTGTATGGAACTCTAAAAATGAATAAAAAATTAATAATAATAATAATGGCACGGAACCTTTCATGCACAAGTCTGACTCACACGGCCGGTTTGTGTGTAACCAAAGACCAGCCCGCGTAGCATGGCGACGTAGAAACGGGGAAAGACTCGACAAATCTTTTGTTTATTTGTCATTTTGTCGATATTGAATAGACAAAATGACAGATGAACAAAAGATTTGTCGAGTCTTTCACGTTTCTACGTCGCCATGCTACGCGGGCTGCATTATTTATTCCAGTCTATTCAACTTGTACCTAAAAATAAGTTCTTTAAATTAGGGTCTGTCTGATTCGGCCAAAATAAACATTGCATTTTGCGACTAGTAGGTAGGTACTGCTACTCGATAACAAGCCAGCATCCAAAAAATATTTTTGACATTTTGGCTTCATGTCTTTGAAGTCAGTTTGTTAATTATGTGTGTTAATTTTTGTGCCTCTAAACAAACTATTATTTTTTCAATACACTTCCTCGAAAACTGGTCCTTATCGCACTACGATTAGGTACAACATGCAATGTATTTCACACGCGTGCGTTTATTTCCATTTTCCCGCACGTGTGCGGGAATGAAAATTACCACAGATAACTATACCTATACTTCGTCCAAATTGGTTCAATATCTATAGTCTGAGGTGAATGTTTTTTTTTTTTAATTTCGGCTAAACACTACGCGTGTTTACGGCATAAATATTTTTTGAATTTTAAAATTGTGTTTTTAAATCGAATATCACAGATAAACATGATTATTAAAAACCGGCCAAGTGCGAGTCGGACTCGCGCACGAAGGGTTCTGTACCATTATTATCAAAAAAAGGGCAAAAAAATCACGTTTGTTGTATGGGAGCCCCCCTTAAATATTAATTTTATTCTGTTTTTAGTATTTGTTGTTATAGCGGCAACAGAAATACATCATCTGTGAAAATTTCAACTGTCTAGCTGTCACGGTTCATGAGATACAGCCTGGTGACAGACAGACGGACAGACGGACAGATGGACAGACAGACGGACAGACAACGAAGTTTTAGTAATAGGGTTCCGTTTTTACCCTTTGGGTACGGAACCCTAAAAACTAATAGTTATTTTTATACACAAATTAACATTTATTTGTGTTCTGAATTCAAAAATATAAAATAAACCAATTTTTTATATTAGGCAGTTTAACGGCTTCATAACTTTGCCTCTCCTTCAACCTGGCGAAAGCAGAGTGGGAAAAAAAGAAAATTAAATCATAGTTTCTTAGTTCGTGACAAAAATATTTTTCGTTATATTTTATTTTATTTCTTCAAAAGTGTATTGAAAAACCGGCCAAGTGCGAGTCGGACTCGCGCACGAAGGGTTCCGTACCAATTATTATAAAAAAAATCACGTTTGTTGTATGGGAGCCCCCCTTAAATAATAATTTTATTCTGTTTTTAGTATTTGTTGATAAAGCGGCAACAGAAATACATCATCTGTGAAAATTTCAACTGTCTAGCTGTCACGGTTCATGAGATACAGCCTGGTGACAGACAGACGGACAGACGGACAGACGGACAGACGGACAGACGGACAGCCGGACAGACAGCGAAGTCTTAGTATTAGGGTTCCGTTTTTACCCTTTGGGTACGGAACCCTAAAAAATCACGTTTGTTGTATGGGAGCCCCCCTTAAATATTAATTTTATTCTGTTTTTAGTATTTGTTGTTATAGCGGCAACAGAAATACATCATCTGTGAAAATTTCAACTGTCTAGCTGTCACGGTTCATGAGATACAGCCTGGTGACAGACAGACGGACAGACTGACAGACGGACAGACGGACAGACGGACAGATGGACAGACGGACAGACGGACAGCCGGACAGACAGCGAAGTCTTAGTAATAGGGTTCCGTTTTTACCCTTTGGGTACGGAACCCTAAAAAATCACGTTTGTTGTATGGGAGCCCCCCTTAAATATTAATTTTATTTTTTAGTATTTGTTGTTATAGCGGCAACAGAAATACAACATCTGTGAAAATTTCAACTGTCTAGCTGTCACGGTTCATGAGATACAGCCTGGTGACAGACAGACGGACAGACGGACAGACGGACAGACGGACAGACGGAAAGACGGAAAGACGGACAGACGGACAGACAGACAGACGGACAGACAGCGAAGTCTTAGTAATAGGGTTCCGTTTTTACCCTTTGGGTACGGAACCCTAAAAACGTCGTTTGATACACGTGGACAATTGTTATTGCAGTTCTCGGCTCATATATTCATATATGCTCTCGGTTATAATTCCGCCTCGAATGCAATAACAAACTTTCTCCACTTGTATCAAAATGTACTATTCCCTTCCTTTTGTAAATAAAAATATTCTTTTATTTCCAGCACCCGAACCTCAATTCGGCTTCTCCAATCGCGGCATCCGGCGTCCTCCCGTAGCCATCAGTGTATCGAAGAGCAAGTCCATCAGCATCAGCCGTGGTGGCTCCTCCGGATCTCAAGCTCAGTCCAGTGCCAGTTCCCAGGCTGGTGGATTTAGACGAGGATAATAAGACTTGGAATATAAGATTATTATTAATGTATTAATAGATTTTTGTGTTGTGAATGGTGTAGTTTTATTTTTATTGTTTGCAAAGAAATTAAGGAGTATCGTGTAACCCAGTTATTGAGTTATAGAGGTCAGATTCACGTCTGGCTTTATTCTGGTTCAGTGGCTAGACTGGAAGCCGACCCCAACATAGTTAGAAAAAGGCTAGGCAGTTTGCAAAAGACTGTCGAAATGACACAACTTTGATTCCAAAGGCTGATTGTAGTGGTAAATTATGTAAAACAATGCACTTACGTTATCATTGTCTACAACTGATTCCTTAATTTTTCGTTAAGAGCCTATAATACCTCAAATTAGCAACTCTTTTTGTGGTGGTTCAAACTTTGTTTGAAATACTGTCAGAATAACGTTCTAATCAGCTTGCACTACAAAGTGGTTGTTACGTCGGTCACTGCAGGCCGAATAGTGCGAAATGAGTGGTTTTTATTCTTTATAAAATCAAATTTTAGTTTTTTGGAATAAATAAAAAACATGAGACCTGCTTTATAGTTAGTTCAGTTAGTATGCAAAGTTTCATGATCTAATTTAAAGGACTCTTTGAATACCAGTGGTTTATTGCTCGATTTAGAGGTAACTTTGGAATTTTTTTCTACAAAGAGAAAATTTTATGGAATCGTGTTTTCGCCAAACATAAGACCTAACATTAATCCTCAACTTTACCAATTATATTTATTTTAAAATTAATGCTGCAGTATTTTAGGCGTAACGGAGGATCATTCTAAGCGATTTGAGGTAGTATAGGCCCTTAAGGGTTAAGTGTTTTCGTGTAAAATAGAAAAAAATAAAAGTATATACATAAAAACAAAAAACTTATATTTCGTTGCTGATTACAAAAAGTTAAATTCTATGTTAGTATTATAAATTGTTTGTTAGTACGAGTAATTAAGTTTGGTTCTTAATTAAGTTTTCTAGATTTTACATACATTTGAATTAATTGCATATATTATTTACTTTATCTCCAAGAACCTTTGCAGGTAAAGGCCTCCTACAAAACTTAGCTAGTCCTCATATTCTCCTGCTGGCTGCTTACCAACTAACCTTTATACATCTATACATATAGTAAATCATTTTTGTACATCGAAAATATTTTGAAAATAAAAAAAGCCAGGGTATTAAAGGATAAACAGAACACATTTCCAGCATTTATGGAATTTTTGTCTGTTTCGATGATCAAGCATCACGTAAAATTTACAAAACCAATGTAGATAACTTTTATACATAAAAATTGTGCGTAACTTGGGGTATTATTTATTATTTATTTATTATTATTATTTATTTAACAATTTATGTACACACTAAATATAAAGAAAATTAGAAAGGAACAGAAAATAGTACAATAGTACAGTAGTAGTAGTAGTAGTAGTATTTAGTTTTTGTTTCATTGTCATCAGTTAATTCTATCAAAAGATATATGAACTTAAAGTTTTCAAGAAGAATTAATCATCAAATGTAAGATACATACATGCAGCGACATCTATAGAACTAAAATGGTACCAATGACTAAAAATGTGCTCACCACATAACTTTTAAATCGACTGACCGGCCTTAAAAAAAATGTATAGCGTCATATACTTTAGCAGTTTAACATTTTGGTCGATAGATGGCGTTGTTCATTTCACTCCATTTTCTGAATCGAATGACCCTCGCCCGTGTCAGTTGCCTATTCTTCTTTTTTTTTTCTGATGCGAAATCAGCATGACTCCGCCTGCTCTGAGCGCGGAGCGGAGCAGCAGGGAGTGTCAGACTTTTACTGGCTAAAACCCATCCATGTTCCTTCATCGCCCTTTGTGTTCCGGGGCCACGGTATCTCTTTCGAACAGTCCCGCAACCCCGGCAGGCATCGGTCCTTGCAGACCCCTTCCTTTTTGCTGACTCTCTTTGAGGCGCGCGTAGAACACGAACGCGCCGTTGACAAGGCCAGTCGTCAGGAGACGGACGGACGGCGAGCTAGCCCATAGCCCACCATCCACAGGCCTGCGGCTACGGTGCGACGCCCGGGGCGTCTCCCGCGGCGGCCGAGACGTTGAGAGGTTCTCTCCCTCTCACGTTCCGCCACCTCCTTCTCTAGCATTAGGTACTGCTTCGCAGAAGGAGGTGACGGCGTCCCATTCCGTCTCGCTCCGGACCATGGCTTGCACCAGGGCCGGACGCAAGAGGTCGCCGCCGCGCCTCTCGTCGCCAACGAGTCAGTTGCCTCAAGATTGTTTTTTTAACCGACGAAACAAAAAGAAGGAAGTTCTCAATTCGACGCGTATTTTTTTTATAGGTATATTGCCCACGGATAACTTTTACAGAGAAGTCCGTACATGGTCCTTTTTTTTGTGAAAAGCGTACATCTAAAGTTGGTCCCATTTCTAATTGAAAAAACGTGTTTGGGCTAATTTCTTGCACCTTTGATGAGAACTTTCGACCTAGCTGGAGTATGACTGTCATCGAGTGTCTAAGGATGAAGACGTAAGGCTGTCGAGGTAAGCCCTTTTTTGGAAAAACATAAGTAGATTATTTTAGCGATTAATGCAAATATATCGAAGAAATTAAATTGTTACACACTTGGATCTATATCTACTAATATTATAAAGCTAAAGAGTTTGTTTGGTTGGTTGAACGCGCTAATTACAGGAACTACTGGTTCGAATTAAAAAAACCTATTAGTGTTGGATAGTCCATTAATTGAGAGTCATCTTTTGAGAGCTTCCGTTGCGAGCGCTGCATAAAAGGTTAAAGTTACGCAACAAAACCATGTATGATGGAATTGTACCTCTTAAAAAGTAAAAAAAAAATACTCGCGATAGCATATATTTCTATTTTAAGGTTGACTCATACTCTTTCTAACCCTCTCTCTCTCTCATGTGACGCAGACGAAGTTGCGCGGGTCAGCTAGTCCTTCATAAATGTCTCTACTAATAATTTTGAGTCTTTTGCTATCCGTTTACCAACTAGTATTCCATAAACTTCATCTTTTTTACTCAAAACTAAGATTGCTTCCCGAGTTTCGTCGGTAATGTCACTCTTCAATAGATCGTCAATGTATTCAGCTGCGAAGTATTCTGCGATCAGTTTGTGTATAAACAGCGGGATATCGCCTGCTACACTGTGTATAAAGCCCGACTTTTCTGTCCCTAACTTAAGCGTATTAATGATTTCCTTAACTTCTTTTAATTCATGACCATCAAATATTAAATCTACATCTGGGTAGAAAATAGCGTACGCTCCTAACTTTTTATGTTTAGATATAACATGAGCTTGTTCTCTTTCATAAGTCAACATGTTGTCTGGATTGAACAAGTCGATTTTGTTTTTTTCTTTGAAACGAATTTTTTTGAGTTTGGCTTCAACGAAATGTTGGTAAAGCTTAAAGGCCGTTATTTCCATAGACCAGAGTGATTTATCATGAAGACCAGGCAGATTCACATTACTCTCACCTCTCATTCCCAAGGCTCCACGTTTATAGGTTAGGCATTCAGCTAACAAGTATAGATGCAGCGGAGTTGCGAAAAAGTCGGTAGTGTAGTAAGTGTCTTTGTTGTGGTCATGGTGCCACGCCGAATTGGAAGTGGATGATAGGTTGACTTCATCTACATAGCCATCTAACTCAATTTTCAAGATGTCTACGAAAACAAAATAAACTTTAAATGTAGGGAAAGTAGTCTGTTCTTTTGAAAAATGATGATTGGAATAAAGCGGGTAATAACATGGCGCAAACGTCGTTAATGTTGGAAAACGATCAACGTTTGTTTCTTTTAATTTTCTCTTTATCCAATATCTTATTAAGTATGTTTTTTGTTGACCATCCGAAAAGCTTACTATATCATACGATCGTCCAAACTCTTGTTCTAAAATATCTTTAATGTCGTTATATGATCTGCTGGTGATCCAGATTTTATGCTGTCGAGGGTAACTCCTGACGGACTTCACCAGTGAGAGCGCTTCGTTCGCATAGTGTGGGAAGATTTCATCAAAACCATCGAATAGAATTATCAATGTACCACTATTGTAGAAATGTAAGAACATTTCAAACCCAAAAGTAATTGATGCATCGCCTGAGCAGTATTTGAGAGACACAATATTGTTTACTGTTTCCAGCTCGGCTGTAATATCTCCTTTTGTCACACCGAGAGCTACATAGCACAAGAAATCTAAACTCAGCATAGGGTCGATGACTGTTTTATCTTTCTGCCACTTACTGAATATTTGCGAGTGCTCTAACAGGTTTATTCTTACAATCCAAGTGTTTGGGTCGAGTTCCTTTGTTTTTATTGACAAATGAGTAAGCAGAGTTGACTTGCCCATCCCAGGTATGGCAGTTACTAGTACTACATGTTCCTGTAAATCGTACAGCGTCTGTATTAATTTATCTTTGTCTTCATGAAACGCATCTTCTTCTGTTTTCCTCAAGCGACTGACGCGTCTATCAATGTACAAATGTTTGAATTCATCATAATTCTGGTTTCCTATCGGCACGCCTATTTTATAGATTGTGTTTTCAAGCATTTTATAGAATAAGTCTCCTTTTATAAATTTCCTTGCCTTTTCATCTTTTAAGAAAAGACTTAAGCTTACTTCTTCCCCTTGAAATATCACTTTAGTGTTCTTTAAAAAAATTTGCTGCGATTCATCGGTCAAATTAATTAGATTATTTGCAAAATCATGTGCATTACTAGCAATTTTATTTGGTTTTGCTTTTGTAACAATAAACAATCGAGCTTTAACTGCTTTTACGATATTATTAAATTTTTCGCACCAGTTTCCATTATTTAAAAATATTAAAGTGTCCTTATATTCCGCCAATTCAGTGTGTAAAATTTTATAATCGTTCAGCAGTAGATTTAAAATGGATTCTAGGTCTAACACTACGTGTTTCTTGTTATTTAAATATTGTGTTAATTTAACAGCAGTAAATTTACAGTTGTCTGTAACAATAACATTGACATGCGAATTACAATTCTCATCCAACAAGAGTTTGAATGCGTTGATGGCTGCTGCACTAAATTTATATTTTAAGCTTTGCAACTTGAACGTATGTATCATGTTTATGACATATATTAGTGGTTGGTTTAATATATCTTTTGTTGCATTTTCAAAGTGTTTACTGAGTTTCGTAAGATATTCCGACTTATTAGGTTTCATCCACCATTTTTGAATTGCATCATGATATTTTAAGAATACCGCTTCAGCTTTTACTTGAAATAGATGTGTGCCATCGTAAGGCTGGTCTCCCAGTTCCCGTATTAAATCTTCACCAATTTTTTTTTCATTTGACTGATTGGTGAAAAATATCAGTTGTCTTAAGAAGTCTTTCACCAAATTCTTGTCGTGTTCTCCGCTGGCGAATGAGAGCTTCGGAAACTTTTTTACCTTCACATGTATTTTGTACTCTCGTAAGTTATTTATTTCATTTTGCAGTTTTAGGTACAGTCTTTTAGCAAGATCACCTTTAATAGATTCGATATTATCAGCAAACTTCATAAGATTAGAGTTTTCATCGGGAACGAAAACATTGCCAACTAAACCAGCCAAGCCACCGTTAACTTTAAGGAGCCCATCTTCAAGGCAATCATCGATAGTAATGATAGTATTAGGCTTTGCATCGTTAATCAAATCAACTATTTTTGTAGTTAGATAAATCAATCTGCTCTCGAGTTTCGCTTCGTTACTTCCTCGTATTGTTAAATCCTTATTTCCGAACGAAGGTGGGACTTCGAACATCGAGTGTTCTAATATTTTTCTGGTAGCCTGATTAATGGCTTCATCGACTATGGATTGAGGAACGCTCACTTTATTCAACTTTTGTTTTAAATCTTCAGTTATGTCTAAAGATTTTTTAACAAATTCAAACTTGCCATTTTTGTAAGCAATAACAGTTACAATCAGTTCACTCAAAACCTCAACTTCAGATGATCTGCTGAAGAATTTATTTAGAAGAATCAATATTTGAGCCATGTCAATTTTTCGTCTCAAAATACCCTTTACGAACAGGTACTTCACCTGTTCGTAGAGGGTATTTTTAAATGTCAGAACGAAGTGTTCGTTTGTATCAAAGAAGTCATTTCTGAAGCTGGCGATTCGATGTCCTTTATCATTAATTATATCAGGGATATCGAAAACTTTTTGCGATAGAATGTAGTGGTAACACGACACGAGCTCATCAATCATTACTTCTTTATTGAGCAGTTTCGCGAAATGCTCAGCAAGTGCTACGATTTCTTCTTCCAAATTTACCATACTTAAAACCTCCACGTCCTTGGCCTCGTATGTAGGTTGTAAGTAAGAGCCTGTTTGATTAGTGCCTATTAGTTCTTTCAGTTTGGTAGTATATTCAGTCTCGACCAATTCATTGTTAAAGTCGTATTTAGCATTTGTGTACATAACAAACAGGCATTCAGTTTCGTTATAGGTCCCTCTAAACAGTTTATCTTTATTTTTTGTGCCGAATGCTTGTCTAATTTTTAAGTAACTTCTAAAATATCTTGCCAGATCATGTTTGATATTAAGCGATAAAACTTTGTCCTTTTCTCTATGTTTGGTTTGAATAAACACAGCCATTTGCTTGGCAAAACCCTTCACTTCGGCTCTTAAGCATATATCGTCAAATTCTCCAATTAAATCAACATTTGCAGCTAAATAAAACTCTTTGATGTCGTCGTCATGTTTAGCTCTGAAATTCAGTAAACTGAAAACTTTAGTTTCAAACAACTGGCCACGTACACCAGCAGTTCCAGAGCGCTTCTTATACATTTTTATAATTAATAATCAATTTTGAATTGGAATTAGCCACCAGTCCGATTTCATTCGGGCGATGAAGTAACAATATAATAAATTAGGTACAATTGCTGCAATTCTTCTTCTGAAAATGATCTGGTTGTTTGTAAAACTGTTTCAAGTATTTTCGTAGATTTCTCTGGACACAAGAACGAACGTCAGACTTACACTTTACCTTAAGCTAATGGCTGTAGCTACCATGGATTAATTTTTCAGAAAGTTAAATATAAACTTAGAAATATATAAAGCGCACCACGTACAGTCAGCCGCGCTACCAAGTTGCCGGCTGGCTAATACTTTCTCCTCAGAATGTGCTAATCTTCTGTTTGTGGCGATACACGCGATTATGTTTGCGTTTCTTGGGATAAAGTTGACTGTTTCAAGTAGATATTCGTTGTTCTGCGACCTGGAAATCCTGGAATATCAGAAAAAGCACGGCTTAAATAAATTGTGGAAAGATAACGTTATTTGCTCAGCAACCTCTCTGCTCAGCGGCCGTTCGGAGTGGACGTGTTTTGTGTATTTTAAGTCATTTTTGTTTAACTCACATATTATTTTTAAATTAATTATTTAAATTTTACTTAAACTCGGACCCTCCTCTTTCTTCTTGGGGAATTGTCCGTAAAGTGTGGCGGACATATTGGTTGGTGTCGGATGTCTCACTCTTTCGCATGATCACGTGAGCACGAAGGAGGCGCGGACATCACAGCCGGCTTTGGTGAGTCAGATAAATCATCATCAAGATTTTGTAAATCTCGAAAAGTCGACTTCGCCACTGAGGTTTGAACCACGGACACCGAGCGCCGAGACAACGTACTTGGCGGCCGCGCCAAATCAACCTTGACGTCATCGCACGAAATCTGTGTTCTGTTGCTACGTTGCTACGGAGCGCGCACTACATCGCTGTCGCGCATCGGCTACACGCTTGCTGCTACGATCGCTACGAATGTTTTAACTGCTACTTGCTTTTGTTGCGCGCGCTGGCCTGCAGTACAATACTTGTTTACCCGTTGGTAAGTTGAAAGTACACCAACATTTCTCTAAAATGCCTAAAGGAAAAATTACGCGACCATCTTCTCAGCCTGCGCTTAAGATTGAAGAACAGTGCGCTTCGCCAAACTCTAATATTGCGACTCCAACGAGTGAATCTGAGTATATTAATTCACAACAAAGGTCAACAAAGCGTCCGTGTTTAGATTTTAGTCCAATTAGCGAATTTGATGATTTTAAAGAAGAGATGCGAACAATGCTGGCTAAATCGAATTTAAAACAGGAAAGGATTGTGGAAAATTTTATGGCCAAAATAACCCTCGAACTAACAGAATTGAGAACTCAAAACGAAGAATTGCGTAACATTAGAACTGATCTGGAGGAGTCGGCAAAACTAATGAACGCCAAATACGAGGATATAAGAATTAGTATGGGAAGGCTAGATAGTGAACGTTCAGAGCAACGGAAATATATAGACCAGCTGGAAAAACAAATTCAGGATATGCATGGAAACCATAGGCCTGCCGTGATCGAGCTGCGTAATATCTCCACTAAGGACAAAGAAAATGTCAGCGACTTGGCGGAAATGGTTATGGGTGTGTGTAGATCCCTTGCCGTGGAGGTAAAACCGGAAGAGATTCGGGACGTTTATCGAGTGCAGAGTAACCAAGGCCCTTCAAAACAAATAGTAGCCGAATTTCAATCGGTCATCACAAAAAACACAGTACTCCGTGCTGTGCGTGACTTTAACAAAGGGAAGCCTCCATCCGAAAAATTAAATAGCGAGCATGCCGGTTTAACTGGTGAACGTACCCCTATTTATGTCGCTGAACGTCTCCCAGCTACTGCCAGGAAACTCTTCTATGATGCCCGAAAGTTTGCTAAAAGCAATGGATGTCAATACTGCTGGATAGCAAACGGGAAAATTTTTATTCGAAAGAAAGAAGGGGAAAAACCGGTACTTATAATTTCAGAATCTAGCTTTCAAAACCTACTGCATGAAAAAAAGTAAGATTTTAACTTGTCGAACTTTTATGTTATGTAAGCATGATCGCGTTTTTTATTGTTTATGCATTTTTATCTCCTCTGTAAAGGCACCCCCACACACCTCACACACTTACGGAAATCTATTAATTACACAAGTAAACAATTCACTCATATACATTAAAAACATTCACAAATCACAAAGTTTATTGATAAATTTAGGCAATTATGCATGTCTTACTACGCGAAATACTATGGGGAAGCAATATCGATATTGTATTTCTCTAATTATTTTTGGGGGCAATAATGATCGGTTCTGTTATGATATTTCAAGGGTAAATGTAACATTTTGCCTAAGTGCGCATCACGTTAATCTCATTAAAAATGAATAATATAAATGAAATCATTAATAATCTGGATACATTTGGGTCCCACGAATCGTTCATTTGTCCCCCTGATAAATGTCTCCAGATCGTGGGAAACCCAAACAAAACGATTAATGTACTACATTTGAATATACGTAGTATTGTTAAGAACTTCGATAGCGTCCTGGTTTTATTATCTTCCTTATGTATCAGGTGTGACGTCATAGTATTTTCAGAGTGTTGGCTCAATAAAAGTATTAATATTCCCATACTACCTGGATACACAGCCTATTCAACAACTAATAGCCTAAATAAAAACGATGGTCTAGTTATCTACGTTCTTTCTGATTTACAACATGACATAACAGAGCCGAAGTTTGTTGATGCCAACTGCCTTATTTGTAAACTCACTGACATTGTAATCATTGCTATATACAGGCCGCCATCTTTTCGTAAATTAGACAACTTTTTAAATAGTCTTAATAATATATTAACGTCAGTGTCCTTCGATAGAAATATATTTCTGGTGGGAGACATGAACATCAATATTAGCCCAACAAGTAATGACCCTAATTATAATGAATACATGATTATTACTGCATCTCACGGACTCTTACCAGCCTACACATCACCTACCAGAGAAAAAAATTGCTTAGATCATGTCATGACTAGAACAGGGAAATCTGTAGTGTCTTTCATAGTGGACAGTCATATTACCGATCATGTCCCTGTACTTGTCTGTGTTCAAAATAAAACAAAACATCAATCGAATAAATTCCTCTCAAAAGTAGATTTGAGTAAAGTTGTTTTGGAAATTACAAAAACCGATTTCAGTGCCATTCTTTCGTCTAGCAACGCTAATTGGGCTACTGAATTTCTTATTAATACAATTATGTCCATCATACAAAATAATACCGTAACCATTTGCGTTCCTTCTAGGCTGAGAATAATCAAGCCCTGGATCACGCCAGGACTCCTCAGATGCATTAGACATAGGGATAACATGCATAGAGAACACAAAAAGACACCAGACAATTATGTTCTAAAATTAACCTATTTACGGTATCGCAATTTCTGCAATAAACTTCTGCACAGGCTTAAAAATAATTATGAAAAAAATGAATTAGAGAAAGCCAAAAATAACCCTAAAAAGACCTGGAAAGTAATTAACAATATAATTAATAGACAAACATCCAAACCTCCCCCTAGGGAGTTGTTGTCTGTATCCAATCTAGACAACAAGGCTTCATTAAATGAAGTCAATAGCTATTTTGGAAATATTGGCAAGGAACTCGCGGCTAGGCATGCAAATTCTGGAACGAAACATCAGCCATGTGACAGGCAGGATGAGCAAGTCAACTCAATGGCCCTACTTTCCCCTGATAATGCAGAAGTTGAAAGTATTATTATGGGTCTTCGTACTGATTCAGCCCCGGGATGGGATGGAATCAGTTCTAAGCTTCTGAAATTGAGCAGACAAACTCTTGTGCCCCTCGTTACTCACATATGTGATGTTTGTTTCTCTCAAGGTGAATTCCCGAGAGTTTTAAAGAGAGCGGTCGTACATCCTATCCACAAGGGAGGGGACAGAGGCAGTGTCAATAATTATAGGCCCATTTCGGTCCTGCCGGCATTATCAAAGGTTCTTGAAAAGGTCCTCAACAACCGTCTTGTGTCTTTCTTAGAGAATAATAACATCCTTTCCAACAATCAATTTGGTTTTCGCAGAGGGAAGTCCTGTGAAGACGCTTTTGCGACCCTGATTGACGATGTTGTTGAGATACTGGATAAAAAGTCTAAGTGTCTAGGCTTATTTTTGGACCTTTCTAAGGCATTTGACACTGTCTCTGTTCCTATTCTTCTAAAAAAATTGGAAAAAGTAGGTGTTAGAGGTCCTGCACTCTCAGTCTTCGCGAGTTACCTATCCGAGCGAACGCAGTGCGTTAAAATCGACAGATATGTTAGTGACGAGTGCACATTGTCCTTCGGTGTGCCTCAAGGCTCCATCCTGGGGCCTACACTTTTTCTAGTGTATGTGAATGGCCTATGCGATTTAGCACTCCCATTTTGTTCCATTTATTCTTACGCGGATGATACAGCCCTTCTGGTGCATGCCGAAAATTGGGAAGAAGCCAAGCAGAGAGCTGAAGCTGTCCTTAGGATTGTTATGTCTTGGCTAGCGGCGAATAGTCTGACCCTAAATGTTGAAAAAACAAAATTTATCACTTTTTCATTAAAAACCTCCTCACAGCCAGACAATTCATTTACAGTAAAGGCTCATACTTGCGATGCACTCCCAAACCAATGTGCGTGTCTTCCCCTAACGAGAGCCACCAGTATAAGATACTTGGGCGTACTTATAGACAATCTCGTTTCGTGGAATGCCCAGGTTAGGATGTTGTCTGGCAGAGTTAGAAAATTAATTACCGTGTTTAAAAGTCTGCGATATAGTGCTAATACGGATACTTTGCGTATGGTTTATTTTTCTCTTTGCCAGTCAATATTAACTTTTGGCATTACGGTCTGGGGTGGTGCTCCGAAAACAACCATGATACAACTGGAAAGGGCACAGAGGGCTGTCCTCAAGGTCATGACTTTCAAACACTACCGGCATAGTACCGCACAACTCTACAAGGAATGTAAGGTCCTGACCGTGAGACAGCTCTTTGTGCTGAACTGTACGTTGCGTAAACATACCGGCCTACGGTTGGATCCTGCTCATCCGGCAAGGCGTCGGACTGCTAACGTTTGTCCCTCCGTAAGACATAGAACCACGCTTGCTCAGCGTCATTACGCGGTACTTGGTGGTCGTGTATACAACTTTGTTAACAAACAGTGCAACATTTATAAATATAATAAGTATGACTGCAAGGCTCTAGTCACTAAATGGATCAGCACTCTTTGTTATGATGAGGTTGAAAGCATTCTGAATTCTAATTCTAATACATGAATTTATTACCCTCCCCCCTTCCCAAACCTTCCTCCATCCCACATATCCTCATACTCACACACACACACATACACATTCCAACACACAACATAAACACAATACAATTATGGTTTGCCTTTTAATTTAATTAATTAATTAATTATTACTTAGTTGTTTATTTTTTCTTTTTATACCATATTATTATGTCTTTGTTTCCCGTCGACGTGTATCAAACTCCGAATTTTGATGTATTTACTGTCCTAGTGAACTAAGAGAGCCCTGACACTCATAACACAAGTTCAATCTTAGCTTGGGTGTCAGAGGTATATATGTCTGTGTTAAGAACAATTCTCAACTTTAATATATTTCTGTAGCATGTGCATGTGCACATTGGAATTGTAAACTGGAAATAAAGATTTTTATTATTATTATTATTATTTGTCGTTATTAGGTACAAATGAGGGTAAAGAAAGGTTAGTACGTATTCGTATTAACGTTGACGTTAATACGAATTGTTTGTATTTTGTTTTAATCTACACTTAGTATACTAATAGGTATTATAAAGAGGAAAGATTTGATTTTTTGTTTGTTTGTGTGTTTGTTACGATTTAACTCTAAAACTAATCGACCGATTTTAGCTACGTCTTTACTGAGTAACATAGGCTATGTTTTATCCCCGTACCCCTACGAAAACGGGAACTACGCGGGTGAAACCTCGGGACGTCTGCTAGTAATATTGTAAAGAGGGAAGATTTGTATGTTTGTAACGAATAAACTTAAAAACCACTGGACCGACTTCAAAAATTCTTTCACCATTATAAAGCTATTACAAAGTAACATAGCTTTTATATTATACATATTTATATAATTCAAATTAGCCGAGCTATCAAATTTTCTGTGGACGAAGTCGCGGGCCAAGTGCTAGTTATTTATACTGATACTGTTAGCCTCATCTCACTGCTGGGCAAAGTCCATTAGTTATTTATAAGTTTATTTAAAATACAAAGGTTTTAGTAGGTAAGTACTCGGTGATAATTATGACTGTACAACCAACAATAACAAACTATTACGGTGAAGGAACGTCTAAATATTTGGTGCCAAAAGTATTTAATAAAATAGAATTATAAAGGCGATGACATGAGCTAAATTAGCAACTCTATTTGTGGTGGTTTAAATTTCGGTTGAAAGATTGTGAGAATAAAGTTCTAATCAGCTTGCACTACAAAGTGGTTGTTACGTCAGTCACTGCGGCCGAATAGTGCGAAATCAGTGGTTTTTTGCGATAAAAAAAAATCTATTGATTGTACAATCAATAGATTTAAAAAAAGTAAAACACTATGATGCTAGTATGTTGTTTGTAGAATTATTTGCCAGAAAATCAGAATAATTGCATGTATTTTAGTTGGGGTTTACTCGTTAAAAGAAATTTTTAGAGATAAGTTCGTATTTTTTTGTGTGTGAATAAAATTTGTTATATTATGTTTTCAAAACACTATCGTACTAGCATATATCCTGAAGAATATCATATATTTTTCTGGTTTTGTTTATTTTTTGTTTATCATAATAATATGCTTTTTTGCATTATAAAACTCGCGTTTAGCTCCTGTAATCGCCTTAGGAATAACTCTAACTTAAGCAAAGGTGTGTTAAAGGCAAAGCTAAAGAATTTATTTCTGGAGAACGCGGGCACGTCGTCAGTCTCAAAAAGTGCAGAAAAAATCTTTTTTTTTAACTATCGGTGAACTCTTCTAATAAGTTATCAAAGTCGATGTTTTTAGCAATTTCATTTTCGATTGACAAAGTTGCCAAGTTTGTTTTTTTTTTTCTGCGGCGCCCCTTCATATCCGGCGCTCTGGGCGATCGCCCACCCTCGCCCCCCCCCTAACGCCGCTACTGTGCATTATCTTTTTTATCACTCTAAACAAAGCGTATTAACATCAGAAATAGCAAAGTGAAATTATTTTTTTTAATATCTATAAAAAATACTAAGTTATAAGCATTTAAAACTGCTGGTTAGACAGAGAGATCCGATACAGCGAATGACGTCATTCGCTGCATCGACGTACAAAATCCATACTAAATTCCGTTTATCTAGGAAGAGATAGAAACAAAAGTTTAAATGGTTATAACGGGTCAGAGCCCATTCGTCCCCTAAAATTCGTCCCCCAGCATAAAAGTTGTGGATTCGGCCCCTATATAGGTGCCCATTAGTCTCCTGGTAGGGGACCAATTAATATTTTAATAAAAAATATTATTTTTAAGGTACCCATTCGTCCCCTCTAATATACATACAATATAAGTTAAAGATTCGGCACCTATTCAGGTGCCTATTGGTCCCCTGAGATAAAATTAGCTATATTTTACCTAAGAAACGGTTAACATAGTACACTTGTGAACAGTTTATTAACGGAATTAATTTAATAAATCATAACAAATTATTGAAAAAAGAGCTATGACCAATGATAATCCGTCATGATAATAATATAACCTGACGATAGGTTTACGATGTAATATTGTCTCTCGTCTCACGAATGGCTTGTTAAAAAAACGGGTTACAAAATAGATAAGGTGTTTTGTTTATATGTTATGGCTGCCTCGGTGACATATTGGTTCTTGAAAGTGACTGCGAATACGAGACTGTTCAATGTGTCTTTGGTCTTTTATTAAATGAAGTTCGCCTAACGAAATAAACAATACTGTTAATATTATAATAATAATATTTTTAACAATATAATCGAATTATCTCATTTGAATCCTGGAATATGGTCATGTGCGCACTTGCGCCGGAGTCAACGTACCACTCGCTTTTATTATATTTTCCATTCAGGAATACTACACTGAACGCGTTTGATTGCTTATTTTTCTGCAATAATGGACATTGATTTCTGAAATGTCCTGTTTCTTTACACTTGTAGCACGTAATTTCTTTCCTAACTTCTCCTAATTTTTGACACTTGTGACTGGGGCGTGTCAGTGTTGCCATTTTGTTTTTTAGTGTTGTTCCGTGTCTTTGAATAATTCTTCGCAGCGAATGCAGCGCCACTGGTATCCGTATTAGTGTAATTTGATGAAACTTCCAAATCGATTAACTTCGATTTTATAGCATCTGTGGTAATCTGTATTCCAGAATGTTCGATTGCCATGATCATGGGTGAATATTTTTCTGGCAAACCTGCTAACAATAACGATCCAATCCACTCATCTGTAATTGAAAATCCTGTTCCTTTCAATCTTTGTGCTGTCTCGACAACTTGCGTTACGTAATTAGTCATTGATTCACAACTTTCTTGCCTGATTGAATCTTTCGTGTAGATAATGGCTGTGAACTATTTACAAAGTGTTCCCAAGCTGAAAGGCCGGGAAAATTATGATGAGTGGAGTTTTGCGGCAGAGAACTTGTTAGTACTAGAAGGCATGATGCATTACATCAAGCATGTGCCCGGTACTGAAGCAAAGCCTGCAGAAGACGCAAAAACGAAGGCAAAGCTGATTTTAACCATCGATTCCGGATTGTATGTTCATATAAAATAAACGAAGACCGCGATGGAATTGTGGACAAAGCTAAAAAACATGTTCGATGATTCCGGATTTTCAAGAAAAATATCATTGCTGCGACATTTAATTTCAATCAGGCAAGAAAGTTGTGAATCAATGACTAATTACGTAACGCAAGTTGTCGAGACAGCACAAAGATTGAAAGGAACAGGATTTTCAATTACAGATGAGTGGATTGGATCGTTATTGTTAGCAGGTTTGCCAGAAAAATATTCACCCATGATCATGGCAATCGAACATTCTGGAATACAGATTACCACAGATGCTATAAAATCGAAGTTAATCGATTTGGAAGTTTCATCAAATTACACTAATACGGATACCAGTGGCGCTGCATTCGCTGCGAAGAATTATTCAAAGACACGGAACAACACTAAAAAACAAAATGGCAACACTGACACGCCCCAGTCACAAGTGTCAAAAATTAGGAGAAGTTAGGAAAGAAATTACGTGCTACAAGTGTAAAGAAACAGGACATTTCAGAAATCAATGTCCATTATTGCAGAAAAATAAGCAATCAAACGCGTTCAGTGTAGTATTCCTGAATGGAAAATATAATAAAAGCGAGTGGTACGTTGACTCCGGCGCAAGTGCGCACATGACCATATTCCAGGATTTAAATGAGATAATTCGATTATATTGTTAAAAATATTATTATTATAATATTAACAGTATTGTTTATTTCGTTAGGCGAACTTCATTTAATAAAAGACCAAAGACACATTGAACAGTCTCGTATTCGCAGTCACTTTCAAGAACCAATATGTCACCGAGGCAGCCATAACATATAAACAAAACACCTTATCTATTTTGTAACCCGTTTTTTTAACAAGCCATTCGTGAGACGAGAGACAATATTACATCGTAAACCTATCGTCAGGTTATATTATTATCATGACGGATTATCATTGGTCATAGCTCTTTTTTCAATAATTTGTTATGATTTATTAAATTAATTCCGTTAAGAAACTGTTCACAAGTGTACTATGTTAACCGTTTCTTAGGTAAAATATAGCTAATTTTATCTCAGGGGACCAATAGGCACCTGAATAGGTGCCGAATCTTTAACTTATATTGTATGTATATTAGAGGGGACGAATGGGTACCTTAAAAATAATATTTTTTATTAAAATATGGAGCAGCAGTGCGTGTGCGCGTTCCCAATCGCGTGATGAGGCAGCTCACGCACACAACCCAACAACTACATTGCATTCCCATGATTCTAGTCATACTGTCGTGTGCGACGCGGGCACAACCGAATTTAAACTCATAAATACAGTTTTACTCTCTACGGCGCTAATTGAGATAGCGGATGATAAAAACGTGTACCATACGGTTCGAGCGTTGTTGGACAACGGAAGTCAAAATTGTTTTATTACGGAAAAATTAGCTAAACAAATAAAGGCATTATACTTACAGTCCACTATTCAAATATCAGGTGTGGGACAGTCGGTCTCGCAATCGCATCATTCATGCGATGTCACGATACGTTCAAAAACTAGCGATTTTCATACAAAACTTCGTTGCATAATTTTACCGTGCATAACTTCCAGTTTGCTAACAATAAACATCGATGTCGGTCACATACGTGTACCTGAGTTTTTACAATTGGCAGATCCGACGTTCAACGTTAGTTCGGATATTGACCTGCTAATTGGCGCAGATAGATTTTGGGATCTTTTGGAAGCAGATAAAATACGTTTAGCTAGTGGTCCATTCCTACAAAATTCAAAATTAGGATGGCTATTATCTGGTCCAGTATTCGTAACCAGAAACAAACTCACGTTCATTGCCACCTCAGTCATGAAGTTGACAAACAACTAAGACTGTTTTGGGAACTCGAAAATATTACTTCATCATCATGCGTACCCCTAACAGATGATGAACGTATTCGGCGAGGCATAATTTAATAATAATACAACTAAAATACGAAAACATTCCTTCATCATCATGCGTTCCCTTAATAGGTGATGAAGATGTAGAATTTCGGTTCGTACACCGCTAAGAGAAGCTGCACCAGATACGCTGGGCAATTCTTATACGTTAGCGAACAACCGACATTTAACCTCATAACGTTAACTCGAATGTTTACAAATTTATACGTTTACGCTAACTCTAAGCGAATACATAACGACCTAGGTCACATGTCCGAGTTAGTGACTCCAATATTCTCTCATCATCATGCGTTCCCTTATAGGTGATGAAAGAATTATACGTTTCTACACTAACTCTATGCGTATACATGGCGACACAGGTCACATGTTCAAGTTAGCAAGCAATTAGTCACACGTTGTTTTCGATGATATTGCAATCACTAAGCTCGACTTAATTCATTTAATTAATCGTTATTTTAGTAATCGTTAATCGTTAATAATAATTATATACGTTGCATTCTAACACATTTTATACGAATAATTATATAATAAATAAATAATAAATAAATTTAATTCTTCAACATTTTAATATTATACGAAAAAATATCATTTACATAATCATTTACATTATTTCGATCAAGTCAGATGCGATAATTCCGACACATATAGCTTACCAGAGATAAAACACAAGCAAGCCTGCTTATCCTCTTTTCAATACGAGGATATAATTAAGTTCGAGAAATATGCGTCATTCACTAAAATCATACGAATAGGTCAAGTCAGCTGATCCAAGCGGCCGGCAAACCGGTTTGTTATCAGTGAGAGAACTCGGCTCCTCACAAAGAATGCTAATTCGACTCGTACAAAGGCATTCCTTTCCGGATATTTTAAATAACTTAGTACGTAATATTCCTATTCAACGAAACTGTAAACAATATAACAAAGTTTCTAGTCTTAATGTTTTTATAGATGAACATAGAATAATTCGGGTTGGCGGGAGACTAGATAGTGCGTCTAGTTTTACCTACGACAAGAAACATCCAGTTTTATTGTGTAGTCGGCATCCATTTACTATTAGTTTATTTAGATTCGAACATGTACGTTTATTACAACCTCAACTTTTACTAGCGACCGTGCGTGAGTGTTGGTGGCCATTAAACGCTAAAAATCTAGCTCGAAAGATAGTATGCGAATGTGTGACGTGCACACGTATACGGGGTAAGACGTTATCACCCATTATGGGTAACTTACCTCTTGAGCGTCTGGACCCGGGCTACCCGTTTATGCGAACCGGTGTAGATTATGCGGGGCCAGTCTTCATATTATCTAGAAAAGGCAGAGGTTCTAGATTGACTAAAGCTTACATCTGTCTCTTTATTTGTTTTACGACCCGAGCAATGCACTTGGAACTCGTAACTAGTCTTTCTACCGATGACTATATCTTAGCATTGAAACGTTTTATTAGTAGGCGAGGTAAGCCTTGCACTATGCTTTCCGATAACAAAATCGAATTTCGTTTTCATTCTTCCTTAATCTCCTCATTTTGGCGGCCTATGGGAGAGTGGGGTACAGTCATGCAAGTATCACCTGAGGCTATAGTGGGCCAAGCGTTTAACGTGCGTGGAATTTTCCACAGCTTTGACACAGATCGAAGCTGTTCTTAAGAGTCCTATTACATTTTTTAGGCAAATTTTTGATTTTTACTTCCTGGATCAAATTATTTCGGTCGGCGTCCACGAGTCGATAATAATAGCGATATTTGGACGATTGTCGATTGATATTAACGAATATTAGAGACGAGACCGACATGAGACTGAGGAGCGAGCTGAATTGAGAATTATAGTAGGTACTTTAATTTTATTTATTGTATTTTTGTCTTATTATATTGACAAACGAAAACTAATGAAACTTATTCATTGTAAATTGAAGTTTTATATCATATTAATTTGTTTGAAAAAATTGAGTTTATTTGGAATATAATGGACGCTGAATTAAGACATTTATGGCTTAAATTACTATTTCTTTACGATTTTTTCCGTGAAAACTCAAGGAATTTAAAGAAATTCTAAAACTCCAATAAACAAGTAAAACATTCAACTTATCTTATAGTAATTTTAGCTTTTATAAGAATTGAATGTAACTATGTGAATTTGAGCGTTAAAGTTCCATCGTCGACGGTTTTTCTTGCAAACTGAGTTCGTAAAATATTTATAGTAAACTAGCTGTTGCCCGCGGCTTCGCCCGCGTGAAGTTCGGTAACTGTCCCACTGGATCATACTAAAGGGATAATAGTGTCCTCCATGTTAATCCAGGTTATAAACTATCTATGTGCCACATTTCATAATCATCACAATTATTGTTATCACAATCACCATCACTATCACAACCGCCATCATTATCACAATCTCCATCACTATCACTATCACAATCACCATCACAATCCCCATCACCATCACTATCACAGTCACCATCATTATCACCAATTATCATCGTTAACACAACCACCATAATTACCACAATCATTATCACAATCACCATTACAACCACCATAACAATCACAATCACCATCACTATCACAATCACATTCACCATCACAATCCCCATCACTATCGCTATCACAATCACTACGCCATCACCATCACCATCACCATCAAAATAACTATCACAATCAACATCATCGTTATCACAATAATTATCATCGTAATCACAGTCATTATCACACTCACCATCACCATCACTATCTCAATCACCATCACAATCACCATCACAATCACCATCACAATCACCAATACAATCACCATAACAATCACCATCACTATCACAATCACAATCACTATCACAGTCACCATCATTATCACCAATTATCATCATTAACACAACCACCATAATTACTACAATCATTATCACAATCACCATCACAACCACCATAACAATCACAATCACCATCACCCTCACAATCACCATCACAATCACCATCCCAATGACCATCACAATCACCATCGCTATCACCATCACAATCACCACCACTCTCAGAATAACTATCACAATCATCATCACCATCACAATCATCATCAAAATCAGTATCACAATCACCATCATCGTTATCACAATCATTATCATCGTAATCACAATCGCTATCATCATTATGACAATCAATATCATCGTAATCACAACCATTATCATCGTATTCACAATCATCATCATCACAATCTCCATCCTCGTCATCACAATCATTATAATCGTAATCACAATCATTATCATCGTAATCCCAATCACTATCATCTTAATCACAATCCCCATGATCACAATCACCATCACTATCTCAACCACAATCATTATCACAATCACCATCATTATCACAATCACCAACACTATCACAATCAAAATCACAATCACCATCACCATCACAATCACCATCACCATCACAATCACCATCACAATCACAACCCTCGTTATCACAATCATTATCATAGTAATCACAATAATCTGCATCATTATAACAATCACCATCACTGTCACAATCACAATCACAATCACCATCGCTATCACAATCACCATCGCTATCACCATCACAATCACTGCCACTTTCACAATCACAATCACAATCACCATCGCTATCACAATCACCATCGCTATCACCATCACAATCACTGCCACTTTCACAATCACCATCACAATCACCATCACCATCACAATCACCATCAAAATCACTATCACAATCACCATCATCGTTATCACAATCATTATCATCGTAATCACAATCATTATCATCTTAATCATAATCGTCATCATCACAATCTCCGTCCTCGTTATCACAACCATCGCTATCACCATCACAATCACCGACACTATCACAATCACCGTCACTGTCACAATCACCATTATAATCACAATCACTATCACAATCACCACCATCGTTATCACACTTATTATCATTGTAATCACAATCATTATCATCGTTATCACAATCATCATAATAACAATCATCATCATCGTAATCACAATCATTATCATCGTAATCAAAATCATCATCATCACAATCATCGTCATCATTATCACAATCATCATCATCGTAATCACAATCATTATCATCTGGATCTCAAAATAAATGCCATTTTCGTAATCAGCACCCCTGATAATCTCGGTATCGACACCCATATTGATTTTTAGACATTTCAACCCCATTGCACCCCAACAGGGAATGGTAGTATTTCAGGTCTGCCACATTAAATCTTAAAATCGTTGTTTTTGTAATACACCCGACCCAATTCACCATAAAAATAATAACTATGTTGAACTTCAGGCTTTGTTACCCCATTTCCCCCTTTAGGGGTTGAATTCTGAAAAAAAAACTGAAACACAAACGTTAATTCATTTATCGATAGGAGTACTCCTGTTAAGATTCGAATAAAGTAGTCTAACTAATCTTATTTCCCCACGTAATCTTTGGACTCCCGTTCCGACCCCTAAGGGGGTGAATTTTGAAAAATCCTTTCTTAATGCACCCCTAAACCTCATAAAGAACCTTTGTGCCAAATTTGGAATCTCTAGACTCAGCGGTTTGGGCTGTGCATTGATTTTTATACTTTGCCACCCCATTTCCCCCTCTTAGGGGTTGAATTCTGAAAAAACCTGAAACCCGTTTCTACTTATTACTACTCGTACTCGTACTCGTACTCTCAGAATAACTATCACAATCATCATCACCATCACAATCACCATCAAAATCAGTATCACAATCACCATCATCGTTATCACAATCATTATCATCGTAATCACAATCGCTATCATCGTATTCACAATCATCATCATCACAATCTCCGTCCTCGTCATCAGAATCATTATAATCGTAATCACAATCATTATCATCGTAATCACAATCACTATCATCTTAATCGATCAACCTGACACACTCTTCACACAATCATCATGATCACAATCGCCATCACTATCTCAACCACAATCACAATCACCATCACAATCACCATCACCATCGCTATCACCATCACAATCACTGCCACTTTCACAATCACATCACAATCACCATCACCATCACAATCACCATCAAAATCATTATCACAATCACCATCACCGTTATCACAATCATTATCATCGTAATCACAATCATTATCATCTTAATCACAATCATCATCCGTCCTCGTTCACAGTCAATCAGTATCACAATCACCATCATCGTTATCACAATCATTATCATCGTAATCACAATCGCTATCATCGTATTCACAATCATCATCATCACAATCTCCGTCCTCGTCATCACAATAATTATAATCGTAATCACAATCATTATCATCATAATCACAATCACCATCATTATCACAATCACCAACACTATCACAATCAAAATCACAATCACCATCACAATCACCATCACAATCACCATCACCATCGCTATCACCATCACAAATCACTGCCACTTTCACAATCACATCACAATCACCATCACCATCACAATCACCATCAAAATCATTATCACAATCACCATCACCGTTATCACAATCATTATCATCGTAATCACAATCATTATCATCTTAATCACAATCATCATCCGTCCTCGTTATCACAACCATCGCTATCACCATCAAAATCACCGACACTATCACAATCACCGTCACTGTCACAATCACCATAACAATCACAATCACTATCACAATCACCATCATCGTTATCACACTTATTATCATTGTAATCACAATCATTATCATCGTTATCACAATCATCATTATCACAATCAACATCATCGTAATCACAATCATTATCATCTGTATCTCAAAATAAATGCCATTTTCGTAATCAGCACCCCTGATAATCTCGGTATCGACACCCATATTGATTTTTAGACATTTCAACCCCATCGCACCCCAACAGGGAATGGTAGTATTTCAGGTCTACCACATTAAATCTTAAAATAGTTGTTTTTGTAATACACCCAACCCAATTCACCATAAAAACAATACCTATGTTGAAGTTCAGGCTTTGTTACCCCATTTCCCCCTTTAGGGGTTGAATTCTGAAAAAAAAAACTGAAACACAAACGTTAACTCATTTATCGATAGGAGTACTCCTGTTAAGTTTCGAATAAAGTAGTCTAACTAATCTTATTTCCCCACGTAATCTTTGGACTCCCGTTCCAACCCCTAAGGGGGTGAATTTTGAAAAATGCTTTCTTAATGCACCCCTAAACCTCATAAAGAACCTTTGTGCCAAATTTGGAATCTCTAGACTCAGCGGTTTGGGCTGTGCATTGATTTTTATACTTTGCCACCCCATTTCCCCCTCTTAGGGGTTGAATTCTGAAAAAACCTGAAACCCGTTTCTACTTATTTATCAATAGGAGCACTCCTGTGAAGTTTCGAATAAAATAGTCTAACTAATCTTGTTTCCCCATACAAACTTTGGAGCCCCGTTTAACCCCTTTAGGGGATGAATTTTGAAAAATCCTTTCTTAGTGCACCCCTAGACCACATAAGGAACCTACTTGCCAAATTTGGAATCTGTAGACCCAGCGGTTTGGGCTGTGCGTTGATAGATGAGTCAGTCAGTCAGTCAGTCAGTCAGTCAGTCAGTTTCTTCTTTTATATATTTAGATTACACGAAAAGAAAAATGAAAATGTGGACTCCAACTTTCTAGAAAGAGAATGGCACTATCGTTATTCTTAAGCAAATAATTAAAATATCTTACTGCTGCTGAGAATTACTGCGTCAAAAATCATGAATTTACCAAAAAAATGTAATAGGACTCTTAAATTCCCGTCCGATTTCACCCATTTCCTCAGACCCTTCTTACCTTACTCCTCTTACTCCCTTCCATTTCCTCATTGGCCGACCGTTGACGTCGCCACCTCTGAGAGATGTTACAGACCAGCCACCTTCGAGATTGACACGCTACGAACGCGTTGAGCAGCTACGGCAGCACTTCTGGCGGCGCTGGTCCACTGAGTACGTGTCGGAGATGCAACTACGAACCAAGTGGAAGACGAGGCAGGAAGACATCAAGCTGGGGAGTCTCGTCTTCATCAAGGACGACCAGTTGCCACCGTTAAAGTGGCGACTAGGTCGCATTCTCCATATATTTCCAGGGAGAGATGGCGTGACTCGAGTGGCTGACATCCGAACAGCTGCCGAGACGATCAGGCGGGCCTTCTCGAAGATCTGCCCGCTGCCACCACAGCCTGTGGGTGGCGGCGCCTGACTCCATGCTGGACACCATCTTGGAAGCAATCCTCCCAAGGCCGGGGGGATGTTCACGCCACCTAGCGCCTAAGCGGCGCGACCTGATGCGCTGCTGCGCTCCACCGGCGCCATCTACCAATGAAGAGAGAAACCAGCACTACGAGCTCGCGCACCCATCTGCCACCGCGCTGAGCTGGCACCTCTCCGTTCCCCAGTACATTCACCACGCCTATATAAGGCTAGTTTTGTATCGAATCATTCCTTTTACCTTCTCGTCCACCCACGAAGACAGACCTACCCAGTCCTACCGCATAGCGGTTTCCACTACATCATTGTAAATTCATTAATAGTCTTCAATACAAAATTGGAACCACGCAAGTCGCTTCATTTCAACAAATCCCACGGGAACGGCAACCAAACCTCAAACAAATATTTAAAAATGTGTAGTTAAATAAATAAAAGAAATAGTACTAATATTCTAGAGAGATTAAATTTGTATGTTTGTAAGGTTGTATGCAAAAAGTAATCCTCGGAACTACTGATACCATTTCCAAAATTCTTTCACTATTATGAAGCTACATTATTTATTTATAAAAACAAAATTTATAAAATTTTATCTTATGAACTAGCCCCACAAAACCATCTTCACGGTTTGTCTTGTAACAGATTTGCTTAATCCTATCAAAATAAATGGATAAAAGCAGAACTGTTCAATTATAATTTAATATGGGAGAAATATTTACATGGGAGATAAAAATACAGCTAATACTAAAAAACCTACCTAACACGCACTCTAGGGTAGTTTTATAGTTCACGCACTCAGTTGGTTAGGAATCAGTTCAGCATTGTAGGAAAGACGGGAAGGTATCAGGGTAGCAGGTCAATACCAGGGCAACTTCAAGGATCAGCTACTGAAAATCACTGCTCGAAGGGCGTCGTGCAGATCTCTGAGTCCACCAGGTCAGCTCTGTAGTATGGCAGTGTAGATCAGGGCCAGATCAGGGCCTATCAAGTCAGGCACGTAGTTAGCTTCCGAAGATCGGAAGTAAAAGTCCCAGGTGGATCTTTAGCTGGATCCCCTGGGTAGTTTAAGTATCTGACAGCGAAAACCAAGCTGTTCTCTGATGCTTTCAAATCAGCCCAACAGTAGACTGCTCTCAGCCGTTCGTGAGCTCGTTTTTCAAAGTAGTTTTCCTTTATAACCGACTTCAAAAAAGGCGGAGGTTATATGTTCGTGTGTACGTTTTTTTTTTTTTTTATGTATGTTACCTGTTTTCTCTCCCATTTGTGGACCGATTTCCAAAATTCTTTTTTTATTTGAAAAAATATACTCATGAGGTGGTCCCATTTTAATTTGGTTAAAGATCTGTTGCTGATCTTCGGAGATATACAATGGCACTCGTCAAAAATAGACGGCAAATCTGATGTGATAGCTCCAATCGGTTGGATGTTTATTGTGTATACAACACCATGACGTAACATCACGCCTGTATGCTCTGAGGGGGTACGCAGATGCGTACAATACACCCAGATTTTGACAGTTAGGTATGTTTGCGGATGGATGGAATAAGATTTTATTGGCCTGTCAGAAGTATTGTGAGAGGAATTCATGAATGTGCCAACCTTTACTTTGTTATTTTGTATATTTTAATTTTATGTTTTCTCTTACTCTTTTAGTTCTAGTTTTGGTTACAGTTATTGGTTTAATTGAAAGAGTGTATACTCCTGAGGTGGTTCCATTTTAATTTGGTGAAGATTTGATGCTGACATTCGGAGATATACAATGGAACTCTTCAAAAATAGACGTTAAATCGGTCGTGATTGCTGTAATCGCTTGGATGTTTATTGTTTATACAATATCATGATGTAACACTAAAAAAAAAACACAAAAAAGTGAAAAATAACTTTAGTTTCAGAAGCCGGTGAAAAAAACATCAAATCAATTAAACAAAGGTCAAGCTTCGAAGTCCTTTGTTTGATTGATTTAATGTTTTTGTCACCGACTTCCGAAGCTTGACCTTTGTTTGATTGGTTTGGTGTTTTTTTCACCGGCTTCTGAAACTAAAGTTATTTTTCACTTTTTTGTGTTTTTCTTTTAGTGTTTTTCTTTTTGTGTTATTTTTTTGTTTGTTTTTTTTTAAGTCGGTTTTTTCAAATATAGTTTTCTTCTTGTGGCCATCTCATCTGACAAGTGTAGTCGGCCAGGACATATCCATGAGTGCGTAAAAAAATTTATAAATATAATTTAAAATTAAGCTATTTAGTAAACAATCGTAATCTATATAAATAAAAACAAAAGGCTTGACTGACTGACTGACTGACTGACTCATCAACGCCCAGCTCCAAGGGTTTGGCCTTGGACCTAGAAAGCTGAAATTTTGCACAGAGGTTTCTTTTATAATGTAGACAAGAGATAAGGAAGGATTTTTAGAAATTCAACCCCTAAGGGAGTTAAATAGGGGATGGAAGTTTGTATGAAAGTCCGTCAGTTTTAAAGTTAGGATCTTCAAATGTTGTGTATAGGCTGACAATTAAAAATTTATTTATACGTGTCTCAGTGTTTTTCATAATTCTACCCCCAAAGGGTTAAAAAGGGGATGAAGCTGTTGTGTATGAAAGTCCGTCAGTTTTAAAGTTAGGTTCTTCATATTTTATTTTTAGGCTGACGATTAAAAATTAATTTATATATGTCTCAGCGTTTTTGATAATTTAACCCCCAAAGGGTTAAAAAGGGGATAGAATTTTGTATGAAAGTCCGTCAGTTTTAAAGTTAGGATCTTCAAATGTTGTGTTTAGACTGACAATTAAAAATTAATTTATACGTGTCTCAGCGTTTTTCATAATTCTACCTCCAAAGGGTTAAAAAGGGGATGAAGCTGTTGTGTATGAAAGTCCGTCAGTTTTAAAGTTAAGATCTTCAAATTTTGTTTTAAGGCTGACGAGTTAGGACGTGACGTGACGGATGTCAATCAGCCATAAGCTCTTTGTGTTATTCTCTCGAATAAATAAAAAAAAACACAGTTTAATTCGCCTATGACGTTGTGCAAATACTTTGTTAATACTTCTGCCAGTGCAACTTATAAGTAACATTACTGTGCAGTGTTTATGTGCCGTGTAAACATTAAAAAACTCAAATTAACTTTTAGTGAACCCCAGCAAGTACCTAAGTGCCCGAAACCCAAAGTAAATAAACAGTAATTTTCTGGGGAACGGAAAATTAGCTTGTGACCTTACATCAGTGTGCGTGGACCTTTACTCCCATTCTGAGTTCAACCTATGGTATATGCCTGTGCCATACACACTGTGAAAAACACCATAAACGCGTTCTGCGAATAGCGCCATCTATTGCCTAATCGGTGTACTACGTGGGCTGATCAATTGTGCTGCGTTAAGTAAACAAACCAGTTTCAACGCACCATGGCTAAGTGCGGTGCTTGTGGGAAGTTCCTCTCGTCGGCAGAGGCTGCTAATTGTGGCAAATGTAGACAATGGTACCATCGAGCGTGCGTAGACATCCAGAATGCAGGTCCTGTAACGACCCCTTGGCTCTGCCCTGAGTGTAAAAAGAACCAGGTGAGGGATAACCGGGCTGAAACACCGGTACGGGGACGGGCACCAACACCTGCACCACATGAGGAAAGCTTAGTCAACCTAATGGACACCAGCCCCATAAATAGCACAGCTCTAGATGCCACACAGGAGCTCAACCTAGACATCCTTAGAATAGAGCTAACTAGTTTTAAAGAGGAATTTCTAAAAATCGTGCGAAATGAGTTTCAGCAGCTGCGCGATGATCTGTCAGAGCTAAGGTCCTCTGTAAAATCAACAAATGACAGGATGAGTAACCTGGAGGAAAGGGTAGCGGTGATGGAGACTAAACTGGCTCAGCCCCAAGTAACGCGACCGTCGGATGTGGATGAGCTGATAGGCCAATTGAGGAGCGACATAAATGACCGTGATCAAGAGTTGCTCGCCAATGATGTCCAGATCTCAAACATACCAGAGATCAGTGGCGAAAACCCTACCCACACAGCCATGTTGGTGGCGGCTAAGATTGGCGTGAAACTCAAAGCGCGCGATGTAGTGAGTGCCGAGCGTGTCGGAGGTAGGCGCATCAACGCCACGCAAGCGACGGCGCCGGTGGAGACCCGCCCCCGCTTCCTCATTGTGCGCCTCGCGCGCCGCGACCTGCGAGACGAGCTGCTGGAGGGAGCGCGAGTGCGTCGCGGCATGACCACTGCGGATCTCGATCTGCTAGGCCCTGCGACGCGCTTCTACGTCAACGAGCGCCTTACGAAGGTGAACCGGGAGTTGTTTCGGAGCGCGCGTGAGGCGGGCAGTCGCCTCGGTTGGCAATTTGTGTGGGCAAAGCGTGGACGTATCCTCGCCCGGTACAAACCCGGTGATGCCACTTGCCACATCCGTAGTGAGGCTGATATACTGCGCACCTTCGGTCCGCCACCGGGTGCTAGTGCAAACAGTGCACTTTAGAGTTGGCTTGGTTGTTTATGTCTGTTTGTTAGTTTTCTTTAGTTTTGTTTCTCCAATTAATTGTGATCTTCTATGTACTGACCTGAGAGCAAGATTCACTGGGGTAGAATCGTTCGGTTCACTCAATGGCCATTCTATTGTAGTTGGTGAATTTAACATTATGCGGGATAAATTCAAACCGTACGTGGTAAAGTTTCGGCCTCTTAAAAATGTGTGCACGGAAACATTTAATATGGACTTATCGCTGTTAAATCTTGAATTTATTTCGTTGCTTAACACTGTCAATGATATGGTGTATGTCTTAAACACCCATCTTACGTCCTTGTTTGATGTCCACGCGCCGATCAAGACCTGTACTATAAGGGAGCAATCGTTTCCATGGATTACGGATACAATCAAAATAATGATGCGTTTACGCGACGACGCACTAAGTAGTTATAGAAAAACAAAATCCGACTCTAAGAAAAAATACTACAAAGATTTAAAACACTTAGTGATTAGTTCGCTGTACAATGAAAAAATTGCTTACTTTAAACAGAATATAAATAACAAATTAAAAAACCCTAAATTGTTATGGAAAAACCTAAAATCCACCTTATCGCCCTATAAACCCAGACAAGACCTTCCGTCGCATTTTACAGACCCTGATCTAATTAATAAAAACTTTTTGATTGTTCCCGGTAACCCCATGGCAAGCGCATCGCTTTTGAATTATTATGACAATCATAGCCACGGTGAAGCAATTTTTACAATCACTCCAGTGGACCAGAACACTGTCTCACGCACTATCGCTAGTCTTAAAAGTAATGCCGAAGGCTACGACAACATTACTTTGGATATGATTAACATGACTTTGCCGCATACATTAAATGTTATTACAGACATAATAAACCGCTCTATAGAAACGTCAACATTTCCTGATCTATGGAAGATTGCCTCTATTAGGCCTTTGCCAAAAAAATCAAATCCATTGGCCTTAAAAGATCTGCGTCCTATTAGTATTTTACCATGCTTATCCAAAGTACTAGAGAAAATCGTCAGCCACCAACTTACGCTTTTTCTGGAACAAAATAACATTTTACCTGATTTACAATCAGGGTTCAGAAAACAGCGCAGTACATCTACTGCTTTACTGGATGTAACTGATAACATTTTATCTGCACAAGATAAAGGAATGTGCACATTACTAGTTTTACTAGACTTTTCCAGGGCATTTGACGCTATTAATATACCATTGCTATTGTCAAAGTTAAAATATTATGGTTTCGACCCTAAAGCTATACAATGGTTCCGCAGCTATTTAAGTAACAGAGAACAACTAGTAGACCTGCGCTTGAGTGACGGCACTAATCTAAGATCGGCACTTATACCCGTAGAAAGAGGAGTCCCGCAGGGCTCTATTTTGGGTCCCATTTTATTCATTTTATACTGCGCAGACATAATAAGATGCCTACAGAGATGCAAGTACCACATATACGCCGATGATGTACAATTATATATTTCCTTCAGACCTGACGACTATGACAGCGCCATTAAGGATCTTAACGAAGATCTCCAACGAATCGCGGTTTGGTCCGAGGAGAACTGCTTGTCGCTAAACCCTACAAAAACAAAGTATATGGTATTTGGTACCAGACAACAGCTAGCTCGACTACCTTTGATTTTTGACCTAGAACTAATGGGTGAACCAATTGAGCGAGTGTATGAGGCGCGAAATCTGGGTCTAACCATGGACAAAGACCTTCGTTTTGAGGGCCACGTAGCAGATTCGGTAAGAAACTGTTTTTATCGCCTGAAGGTTTTGTACAAGATGAGGCCTTATTTATCTGAAGCGCTTCGGGAACAACTTGTAGAAACCTTAGTCCTGTCTCGATTGAACTACGCCGACACTGTGTACGGCCCGCGCTTATTGGCTCGTACAGATCGGCTTATACAAAGGGTACAAAACGCGTGCGCTCGATTTTGTTATAACATACCTCGCAGAAGTCATGTCACACCTTTTCTTAACAAGCATTTTTCGCTAAAAATGAAGTCCAGACGCAAGCTACACCTGGCTTGCCTTTTATTTGGTGTGGTCAAATACCAAAAACCGGACTACTTGTATAACAAACTAAGTTGGATAACAAGTAGGCGAGAATGTGGTAGAAGGCAATGTTCCCAACAACTCACAAGTCAGTCGCACAATACAGCTGCTTTCAGAGGCAGCTTTCGTTATGCGGCTTCCAAAGTATGGAATAACCTGCCACCACCAATAAGACTACTCAATACGATGGGCACTTTCAGAAGTCGTTTGCGGCAGTTTCTCATAGAAGCACAACGTAAGCTGGATATGGTCGCTCTAAATAAATCTCTAATATGAGGAACGTCCCTGCTTACCAACTTATTATTCCTACTTTAAATATTAACTTAATAATAATTTAACTTTAGCATGTCAGTTTCTGCGACAAATAAATTTAAATGTTTTTACACCGTTTACCGTCACTTTGCAATTTATTAAATAATCCTGGTCATCGTGCAAAACAGGTTCTTTTTATCATGCTTTCGTTCCATTTATGTATCTTTCTTTCTCTTATATGTATATTTCTTTATTTTCTAATAATTGATTGTTTAATTATTTTATATATTTCTAAATACAGATGTATTTCACATATTTATGTACCTATTCACCACCACCATTGACACAACATACAAACACACAACAACACACACGCACAACACAACACAACACACACAACATATAAAACTGCTTCACATCCGTAACTTCACTAATCTAGGTCCAGTTGAAAACCAGCGTCGGGCACTAGTTGTCCGGCATTATGCTGAACTGGGCCTATTTGGCGCAGCCGTGAGGCACACGGTGTCACATTGTTTTTTATTTTTTGTTTAGTTTTAAGTTTTTACTCATTTATTTTGTTATTCTTTTTGTTTTTCATTTTTTGTTTATTTTTTATACTGTGTGCACTTGTGGCGTGTGCCAAATAAATGTATTTTCTTTCTTTTCTTTCTTTCTTAAAAATTAATTTATATGATAAATGATAAATGATGTTTATTTTGCAAGTAGGTTTTTACAAACACTTTTACACGTCATTTTTTAAAACTAGATGGGGCCGGTGTTTCGTACCTGACTACTCTGAGAAGAAACAGCCGAAACAAACTCAGAGGTCATAGTCTCTTTTAAAGTCCAGACATAACCTTGCTCAATTCACATGAGGACTATGCAGATTAGTGCCTGAGATGGTCTTTTGAAGAAAGAACCATACAGATTTGAGTGGACCTGTCCAGTCAGTGCAAGCATTTGTCAGTTAACGTGTAGCTCGACTTATAACTCAAGGAGCTCAACGAAATATGTGTCTCAGCGTTTTTGATCATTTCACCCCCAAAGGGTTAAAAAGGGGGATGAAGTTGTTTATGGAAAATCGTCAGTTTAAAAGTTTGGATCTTTAAATTTTGTGTTTAGGCTGATAATCTAAATATATAAAAGAAGAAACTGACTGACTGACTGACTGACTCATCTATCAACGCACAGCCCAAACCGCTGGGTCTACAGATTCCAAATTTGGCAAGTAGGTTCCTTATGTGGTCTAGGGGTGCACTAAGAAAGGATTTTTCAAAATTCACCCCCTAAGGGGGTTAAACGGGGCTCCAAAGTTTGTATGGGGAAACAAGATTCGTTAGACTATTTTATTCGAAACTTCACAGGAGTGCTCCTATTGATAAATGCGTAGAAACAGAATTCAGGGTTTTTCAGAATTCAACCCCTAAGAGGGGGAAATGGGGTGGCAAAGTATAAAGATCAATGAACAGCCCAAACCGCTGAGTCTAGAGATTCCAAATTTGGCACATTGGTTCCTTATGTAGTCTAGGGGTGCACTAAGAAAGGATTTTTCAAAATTCACCCCCTAAGGGGGTTAAACAGGGCTCCAAAGTTTGTATGGGGAAACAAAATTAGTTAGACTATTTTATTCGAAACTTCACAGGAGTGCTCCTATTGATAAGTGAGTAGAAACGGGTTTCAGGTTTTTTCAGAATTCAACCCCTAAGAGGGGAAAATGGGGTGGAAAAGTATAAAAATCAATGCATAACCCAAACCACTGGGTCTACAGATTCCAAAATTGGCAAGTAGGTTCCTTATGTGGTCAAAAGGTGCACTAAGAATGGATTTTTCAAAACTCACCACCTAAAGGGGTGAAACGGGGCTCTAAAGTTTGAATAGGGAAACAAAATTTGTTAGAATATTTTATTAGAAACTTCACAGGAGTACTCCTATTGAGAAATGAGTTAACATTTGTGTTTCAGGTTTTTTTCAGAATTCAACCCCTAAAGGGAGAAATGGGGTAACAAAGCCTGAAATTCAACATAGGTATTGTTTGTATGGTGAATTGGGTTGGGTGTATTACAAAAACAGCGATTTTAAGATTTAATGTGGCGGACCTGAATTACCATCATTCCCTGTTGGGGTGCGATGGGGTTGAAATGTCTAAAAATCGATATGGGTGTCGAAACTGAGATTATCAGGGGTGCTGATGTCGAAAATGTCATTTATTTTGAGATATTTATGATATGATATTATAGATAGATATTATTGTTGATTTATTGTGATGATTGTGATGATGATGATTGTTATAATGATGATGATGATTGTGATGATGATGATTGTGATTACGATGATAATTATTGTGATTACGATGATGATTGTGATAATGATCATGATGATTGTGATTATGATTTTGATTACGATGATAATGAGTTTGATAACGATGATGGTGATTGTGATAGTGATTGTGATTGTGATAGTGATGGCGATTGTGATAGTGACGGTGATTGTGATAGGTAACGATTATGGTGATTGTGATAGTGACGGTGTTTGTGATGGTGATAGCGATGGTGATCGTGATTGTGACAGTGATGGTGATTGTGATAATGATGAAGATGATTGTGATTACGATGATAATGATTGTGATAACGAGGTTAGTGATTGTGATGGTGATTGTGATAGTGATTGTGATAGTGATAGTAATGGTGATTGTAATAGTGATGCTGATGGTGATTGTGATAATGATTGTGTTTGTGATAGTGATGGCGATTGTGATCATGATTATTGTGATCAAGATGATTATTATTGAGATTACGATGATAACGATTGTGATTACGATGATAATGATTGTGATGACGAGGATGGTGACTGTGGTGACGATGATTGTGATTACGATAATAGTGGTTGTGATTACGATGATAATGATTGTTATAATGATGATAGTGATTGTGATCGTGATGGTGATTGTGATTGTGATGATGATTGTGATGGTGACTGTAATGGTGATTGTGATAACTATGATGGTGATTTGATGGTGATGGTGATTGTGATTGTGATAGTGATTGTGATAGTGACGGTGATTATGATAGTGATGCGATGGTGATTGTGATAGTGATTGTGATAGTGACGGTGATTGTGATAGTGATTGTGATAGTGACGGTGATAGCGATGGTGATAGCGATAGTGCTCGTGATTGTGACAGTGATGGTGATTGTGATAATGATGTAGATGATTGTGATTACGATGATAATGATTGTAATTACGATGATAATGATTGTAATAGGTTACGATGATGGTGATTGTGATAGTGACGGTGATTGTGATGGTGATAGCGGTGGTGATGGGGATTGTGATTGTGACAGTAATGGTGATAATGATGAAGGTGATTGTGATTCCGATGATAATGATTGTGATAGTGATAATGATAGTGATGGTGATTGTAATGGTAATGGAAAAGGTGATTGTGATGGTGATTGTGATTGTAATAATGATTGTAATGACGAGGATGGAGATTGCGATGATGATTATTGTGATTACGATGATAATGATTGTTAAAATGATGATAGTGATTGTGATAGTGATTGATTGTGATAGTGATTGTGATAGTGATTGTGATAGTGATTGTGATAGTGATTGTGATAGTGATTGTGATAGTGATTGTGATAGTGATTGTGATAGTGATTGTGATAGTGATTGTGATAGTGATTGTGATAGTGATTGTGATAGTGATTGTGATAGTGATTGTGATAGTGATTGTGATAGTGATTGTGATAGTGATTGTGATAGTGATTGTGATAGTGATTGTGATAGTGATTGTGATAGTGATTGTGATAGTGATTGTGATAGTGATTGTGATAGTGATTGTGATAGTGATTGTGATAGTGATTGTGATAGTGATTGTGATAGTGATTGTGATAGTGATTGTGATAGTGATTGTGATAGTGATTGTGATAGTGATTGTGATAGTGATTGTGATAGTGATTGTGATAGTGATTGTGATAGTGATTGTGATAGTGATTGTGATAGTGATTGTGATAGTGATTGTGATAGTGATTGTGATAGTGATTGTGATAGTGATTGTGATAGTGATTGTGATAGTGATTGTGATAGTGATTGTGATAGTGATTGTGATAGTGATTGTGATAGTGATTGTGATAGTGATTGTGATAGTGATTGTGATAGTGATTGTGATAGTGATTGTGATAGTGATTGTGATAGTGATTGTGATAGTGATTGTGATTGTGATAGTGATTGTGATAGTGATTGTGATAGTGATTGTGATAGTGATTGTGATAGTGATTGTGATAGTGATTGTGATAGTGATTGTGATAGTGATTGTGATAGTGATTGTGATAGTGATTGTGATAGTGATTGTGATAGTGATTGTGATAGTGATTGTGATAGTGATTGTGATAGTGATTGTGATAGTGATTGTGATAGTGATTGTGATAGTGATTGTGATAGTGATTGTGATAGTGATTGTGATAGTGATTGTGATAGTGATTGTGATAGTGATTGTGATAGTGATTGTGATAGTGATTGTGATAGTGATTGTGATAGTGATTGTGATAGTGATTGTGATAGTGATTGTGATAGTGATTGTGATAGTGATTGTGATAGTGATTGTGATAGTGATTGTGATAGTGATTGTGATAGTGATTGTGATAGTGATTGTGATAGTGATTGTGATAGTGATTGTGATAGTGATTGTGATAGTGATTGTGATAGTGATTGTGATAGTGATTGTGATAGTGATTGTGATAGTGATTGTGATTGTGATAGTGATTGTGATAGTGATTGTGATAGTGATTGTGATAGTGATTGAAATGGTGATAGTGATGGTGATTGTGATTACGATGATAATGATTGTGATAACGATGATGGTGATTGTGATAGTGATTTTGATGGTAATTGTGATGGTGATGGTGGTTGTAATAGTGATGGTGATTGTGATGACAATAATTTGTAATTAGTTTATAACCTGGATTAACATGTAGGACTCTATTTATCCCTTTAGTATGATTCAGTGGGACAGTTACCGAACTGCACGCGGGCGAAGCCGCGGGCAACAGCTAGTAATCAATAAAATAGTAAACACATTTTGATAAAAATAATTTGAATTTTATAAGCCAAAAAGTAAATATCATAAAGGGTGTAAAACACCTCTTAACGAAGCCGTAAGGCACTTGTTCTCCTCGTCATTGCGATCATTTTTTTGTTCTACACCATACTTGGGAACCTTCTAGTTACGGAGATATTGGGGGTCAAATTTCCAATTTTTCGACAAGTTTTTTTTAAATACAAGTTTTTAATGGAAGATTTTTACTTTAAACATCTCCACGACTTCCGTACTATTCAATCCATCCACAGCACAATGTTTTGAGTGCGTTACATTGAGTTCTACTACTAAAGATGATTTTTGACCCCAAAAAAAAAGCATTTCGCAAATCTGTGAGCCAACATATTGCAGCGGACAGCCAACGCTCTGCGCTCACGCTCAATGTCTAAGCTGTCCTTTAGGTCCTCGGAAACCCAGTGGCCCAGATACTTGAAAGATGTGACTTGATTTAAGGGACTTCCGCAAAGTTTCAGCTGAGGTGCAATCGGGTGGGTTTTAGTGCCTGCCTTGAATACCAGTACTTCACTTTTCTTAACATTGTATCTGAGCCCATGGGCCTCCGCGTACCTTTCACTTATCATGAGCAGACTCATCATTGAGTTAATTGATGGGCTCAGCAACACCATATCATCAGCATAACTAATTGTTGACACATATTCCATCTACATAACAGCCTTGATAAGTGTTGCTGAGCTCAACGATCAACTGGTTTATGTACAGACTGAAGAGGCGAGGGGAGGTCAGGTTCAGGTCAGGTCACTTTCCGTGGAGAGACCAGGTCGGAACCCAAACTGCGCATCATGTAAGTCGATGCGGCCCGCCATGTGCCTATCAAGCAAACTGTCCAATACCTTGGCAATGACAGTAGCAAAGGGACATGGGTCTATAGTTTGAGATATTTGATGTGTCCCCAGTCTTATCCTTTACAATAGGCACAACCAAAGTTTTCATGAGATCGCTGGGCAGATGAGCGTGACTCGGACAGAGCGAGAAGAACATCGCCAACACCCTTGGCAGGTGAACTCCTGCATGCTGCAGGTGCTCGATACTGAGAATTTTTGGTTTAAGTGTTATATAAGCTATCTAAGGCAGAAATAAAAATTAGAATTAAATCAGGAAAATACATAATTAAATATTTTACAATATTTATTATAAAATTGTCATGTATGAAAATTATTTTGTTGACGCGTGTAGGGCTCAACCGCGATCTTTAGAATTCAAAACCAATCTTGCTATTGAAACAACACGTTCGCTCGTACTTGTAGCAGGAATTGCAAGAATAGTCCTAGCAAGCAAAGTAAGTACTGGGAACACATTTTTCTTCTCTCGCCAAAAGGCAAGCACATCTCCGTTTAAAATCTCCACTTCTTTGGGATCGACCGAAGCTAGGTATCTTTTTTTTTTATTTGGATGGGAAATCATCAAATGACTACTCCCGCTCTGGGCGGAGCAGGAGGGAGTGTCAGACTTTTACTGACTAAAACCCATCCATGTTCCTTCATCGCCCTTTGTGTTCCGGGGCCACGGTATCTCTTTCGAAAAGTCCCGCGACCCCGGCAGGCATCGGCCCTTGCGGACCCCTTCCTAATGCTGACTCTCTTTGAGGCGCGCGTGGAACACGAACGTGCCTGTCGTCATGAGACCGCCCACCGTCCACAGGCCCGCGCCTACGGTGGCCGGGGGCCACGACGCCCAGGGCGTCTCCCGCGGCGGCCGGGACGCTGTGAGGTTCTCTCTCTGTCACGTTCCGCCACCTCTTTCTCTAGCATTACTGTATTGCTTCGCAGAAGGAGGTGACGGCGTCCGATTCCGTCTCGCTCCGGACCATGGCTTGCACCAGGGCCGGACGTGAGAGGTCGCCTCCGCCAATCGCCGCTTCGAGGACACGGCGGTGCTCCGCCCACGCTGGGCACACCTCCACCGTGTGCACCACGGTGTCCTCCGGTCGATCCTCGCAGTGGAAACACCCGGGCGTTTCCTCCCGCCCGATTCGGTGCAGGAACCTCCCGAAACAACCATGTCCGGTGAGGACCTGCGTCAGGCGGAAGGTGAGGACGCCGTGGCGTCTCTCAAGCCACTCCTCAAAGAGGGGACTTATCGCCACTATTGTGGCGTGCCCTGCACGGGGTTGCGATAGTCGCTCTCTCCATAGCAAGCCTAATCAAGCTAGGTATCTATAGCATTCTTGAGAAATTCAGATTGGCAGTCAGTTAGACATTGCTTGCAATAGACTTGATCACTAAAAATTTTGCTTCTTTTGTTTTCTAATCGAAATCTTCGTCACTGTTCGGCAACGGTCGTATTCCCCGAGCGTCGGAAGACGATATGTATATAGAGTGGTTAAGTGCATTTTCTTCATGCATAATTTAGTAGAATTATGTGTTTTGTGCTAAAAGAGATAAATATTGATTTATCAGTAACGAAATTGATTCGATAATTCGATGTAAGTAAATAGCGAGGAAAACGACACGATTGCGAATATGCTACAATCTTTGTTGAATTGATTTACTTCTTCATACTGAAGCTGGTGTATTGATGGAAGAAAAGAACGTTTTAATTATACAAGGTTTATATTAGAATAAGAAAAATGGTTTTCAAACACAGGTTTACATTAAAATCTAATCATTAAAATCTCAGTTCAAAAGTATTTACAGCACTGATCATTCCAGAATAATATTACAATTTCAAAAAAAAAAAAAAAAACTATTTCAATTTGAGTAAGATAATTAAAGTTGAAATTAAATTCACCTTTGAAAACAAAACCAAGAAGGGTGTGTAATAGCAGCTCTATATAATTCCACACAGAGAGAACACGTGCAGTCACCACCAATATATAAAGACGACTGACGGACCTTTGACTGACCGGCGACAGCCGCCGACCGCCCGAATTGTTTTCAATTGTTTCACGAGATTTGACATATGACATTGACTCCTGTTTCTTTCGAACAAGGTGCAAAATGCAAGTGCATTGTTTAGGGCTCTCTCCGATTAAATTATTCGGGTGTTTCCGGGAATACGACAATTAGCGAAGATTTGCATGCGCATTATTAATTTGGGAGTACTGTACTCGGTGACGGCGGCAGCGCGGCGGCGCTGCGCCGGCGCGGCGCCCACCTATGCGAGGTGGTCATGCCCTGGAGACTTGCCCCTAACCATATTTTTTACAACAGTAGCGACATCTTTCGCTGAAAACCTGACATTCATCTCCATCAGACAATCCTCAGCATCGACCGCCTGCGATGCTGAGCCCATAGAGGATTCCACTTTGAATTGTTCCACAAACAAGTTTGCTATAGTGGTAGGCTCATGTTGCAAACGATGTTCCGTTTTCGAAGTAAATGTTGAGAGGTTTTCCTCTTCGAGACATGAGCCGACGTAAAGCCTGTAAGTAACTAATCTACATCCACGATCTTGACGACTAGACGCGTCGAAGGTCGGGGATGTAGATTAGTTAAGGTATACATCGTTATCGGACCTTCGTAGTCAACCTACGCTTTGAAAAGGAAAATCGGCTGGTGAAAGTCTATTTAATGGAAGATTATCTGAGGAACAGCTGCCTGTGGCTTTAAGCGCTGACATCGAACGCATTGTCGAAAACAGGCTCTGGTTAAATTGCTACTAGCAAGTGGCCAGTAAGTCTCTCTGATTGTACTTAATAATAACTGAGGACCTGCGTGCACCCGTGCGTGGAACCTGATATGCTCAAATTTATATAAAAGTACTTATTACAAAATGATGAGTGGTAATAATATTGGGTGTTTCTTTTCAAACGGGTAAGTAGTCGGAATTCTTTAATCTACCACCTACACGAGTAATTTTATGTTCATCTAGAAACACGTTTAAGCTTAATAATTTATTTTTATATGTTATTTTTTATGATTTAATAGTAAACTATATTCAGGAACAGACTCTTTTTGCGACTGAATATAATATAAAGTTTAATGAATTTTGTAATTCTTGAGAGTTTAAATACGATGTATTTGATGAACACTTTCTACATGCATTAATAAAACGAAAAACGTAACAAACAGAACGCTGTAATCTATTAAGATTATAAAAACGATTAAATTCGATGAAAGATTCTTCAAAGATAAGAAATCTTTGTTAGCAAGACGATCTTGAGCTAAATTAACTAAAATATTAGATTTAACCTGTGGTAAGATTCCTGGATTTAAAGTAGGGGGTAGCCATGTAGTACTGTCACACTTTAAGAACCATGGACCGAAACACCACAAATTCAGTGATTGCATAGTGGTAGGTTCCGCTCCACGAGTTATTAAATCAGCTGGATTGTCGTGTGTCGACACGTCTCCAAGTGCTTGCACCGGATAATTCTAGTATTTCGGCAACACGGTTGCGAACAAAAGTATTCAATTTAATAGTTAAGATTTTTAACCAACCCAGCACTATCATAAAATCAGTCCAAAAAGCTACACTAACTGGTGTAATGCGAAGGGAATTGGCAACCTTTTGATATAAACGTGCTCCAAACACAGCACACAAGAGCGCACAGAGCTCAAGTCTCGGTATTGTCAGTGGTTTAATAGGAGTTACGCGTCTTTTAGCGATTAATAATCGCAAGTCGACGTCACCCTGCTCATTGATGCTACGAACATACTGTTACGTCGTACGCGCACCTACAGTTACAAGTAGGTAGGTAGTAGTAGGTAGGTACGTAGGACGAGTCTCGAATGATGTAGGTATAGGAATTGTCATTGTAATTCCGACCGTACGCCGAGGGCATAAGGTACCTACTTATTTATTTGTACAAGTTGTGGAAGGGGGCAATGACCCACTAGGTAATTGTCTAGAATAATTCGAGTAATTCGTGGATCTTTCTAGAAGGGTGGGTCACCATATAAATGGCGGACATGTTTGCGGGAGCGGCAGTCTGAGTTTGGCTACGCAACTAAGCGAATCGAAATGAACTAGTAAGCGCGATATCTAAGTGAATAGTGATCAGTAGTGTATTTAGTTATTTGTTGATTTATCGGTAGTAATTAATTTATCCCATACCCAGCTCGTAACAATACAAACAAGCGCCGTAAGCTCGCTCTGAAGCGTCAGTAAAAATATGAAATTCCACCTGTTTGTATGCGTCACAGACCACACGACATGAAACATGTAAATTATGAAGGCACGGTAAGGCTTTAATTATAATTATTAAAATCTTTATATTTATTAAATCAAATACTTAGCGTAAAATTCTATTCTATTACTTTCCAAAGAATACTACTTTTACTCTCATACCATATTTAAGTGAAAAATGCAAAAATTGGATAAAAGCAGTAAAGAAAAGTATTTGAAAACAACTTGTTTTTGTTACACTCTGCATTGAAAATCCCCTCAAAATCAACCGTCCATGCAAACATGCCAGAAGCATTTATACTTCACCATACACGTGTTCTACTAGACTGCACGAAGTTCACACCAAATATCCCTCAACAGTTAATAAAAGACTCCACATGTACTCAGATTATAAACATGGTTAAACTTTCAATAAAGTTTTTAGTTGGCTGCACTCCTTTGGTTTCTTAAGTTTTATATCTACATGCTACGGAGGGCATTTTAGTGATTGCTTCTTAATGATTGTGAACTATATTAGATACCTAAGCCACCATGTCTTCATGCGCCACAATTTTCATCAGAGGAAGTTAACGAAAGAGATAAAATTCATGTTATTAAACATTCATATTACGCTGAAGATCATTATGTAGATTTGTATCTAGTTCTAGTTTTTTTCTCTTTTTTTAATGTTTATATTTTTTTTTCTTTTTTTTTTATATTGTAAATAAGTAAATTTAATTTTAGACCGAGCTATCGCATTAGGACCATTCCTGTAATGATAGTTGTAAGGGAGATTTTAATAAATAAATAAATAAATTATTGATAGACCGGAACCCATATTTTATACCTTTTACCATATTCAAAAATATTATTGAAGAGATAATTTTGTTTAATTACATTGAAAGCACGATGACATATGATAAGTTTCCTTTACTGTCCGCATTGTGTCTCTTTTGTCGATTTAGTGCTGCCACCTATAGTTCCTGCACGTTCCCTATACATATAGACATCCATGACTCGGCAACAAATTTAATGTCCATGCTCATCACACAAACATTTGCTCCTAGCGGGATTCGAACCCGGGACCCTATGAACGTAAGGCAGCGTCACTACCGCTGCGCCATTCGGGTCGTCAAACTAAGTATATCACCTACTGCTGATAAACAAAAATCGTCAAGGACAAGCACAAAACAGTACAACATTGAAAAAAAGTGTCATCGGTGTAAAATAAATTGTGATTGCTATTTCGGTACGTCACTCGAAATGGACGGAATTAGATGTTATTTGCAACAATGACTTCAGATGTTTGTAAATAATAACAGCTGCACGAGTCGCTTGCCTAGGTCGGTTAGTGGATGGGTGAAGCCGTTGGTCCCGGCTGCCATTACAATGTATCGGCGCGAAACTCTGACAACCGTTCTAACCAAGGGGTATCGTACTACCCAGTAACTGGGTTGTAGAGATAGAGTTGTCAGAATTAAGCAGCCGCTCCATGTAAAATACTAGTACTTATTTAATTGCATCCGGTTACACGACATTTACTAATCTTTGCTGCAATCTATCTACTAATCCATCTATTTATCAAAAAAATTTGGTCACCCTATTTCCTAATTCAGAGAACAAAGGTAATACTCGATTTTTTGACACATTAAAGGGACTTTTATTTTCTTTCTGGTATCGAATTTGTTGCTCATTTTTTTTCACAAAAAGACAATTTTTTATTTGTCTTATCGTTAATACTTTGTGCGTAATAAAACGAAAACAAATGAAATTGAGGACTGGGGGCCCGAAACAACAAGAAGTGGTGACCTGTAGAGCTATTATCTCTGTTGACGGCTCGAAATGATAGTAACTGGACTCAGTGTTCATCAGTTAACTGTCAAAAAGTTAGTTTCGTATTATGTATGACCAGTCGCGATCAAATATGACGTCATTGGTTTTCATCGTGGCTGATAGTCACCGTAACTCATTTTGACAGACGCTTTCGTATCGATACTTATATTATTTCGATTATGTAAGGATAGTGGACAACAAATTGATGACAACACAGTTTGAAGTGGCTTTCGTGAAAGACATTTACACCGTACCCGAGCTGTTAGTCAGCGTAAAGTGATATCCACTCAGTGCGATACGTAATATCAATATTATGACATTCTCGGTTGTCATCAAAGTTCGGTGTACAACCGAAGCTTGATAGTCACTGGATATCAGAAAGATACGTAATAGGCCTACTGTTCGTGCTTTCACAAATTTTCACAATTTAGTTTGTAGCATAAAGGACTTGAAACAGTAGCTTTAAGTAAAAGGTTTAATTTTATTACGCAAATAAAGAGTGAGAAATTGAGAGCTCATTTCGACAAAGTATATCTTTGCATATCTTCGTAGGCCACGAAATAATGATAGCAAAAAAAACATTATAATTATGCTTATCGGCGCTATCTTAGATTTTCATTTTAAACTCAGATTCATTAACAGCTACTCCAAAAACCACGAAAACGATACCCTTGACGAAAAAACCGAAAATTTTCATCGGCGCCATCCTGGATTTTCATTGTGACCTCATTTTCATTATCAGCAACCTCAAAAACCACGAAAACGACACCCATGAAGAAATAACCGAAAGTTTTCGTAGGCGCCATTTTGGATTTTCATTTTGACCTCATTTTCATTATCAGTGACCCTAAAAACCTCGAATCGACACCCATGAAGAAAAAAATGAAAATTGTCATCGGCGCCATCTTGGATTTTCATTTTGACCTCATTTTCATTATCAGCTACCCTAAAAACCTCGAATCGACACCCATGAAGAAAAAACTGAAAATTGTCATCGGCGCCATCTTGGATTTTCATTTTGACCTCATTTTCATTATCAGCTACCCTAAAAACCTCGAAAACAACACCCATGAAGAAAAAACTGAAAATTGTCGTCGGCGCCATCTTGGATTTTCATTTTGACCTCATTTTCATTATCGGCGACCCCAAAAACCACGAAAACGACACCCATGAAGAAACAACCGAAAATTTTCGTAGGCGCCATCTTGGATTTTCATTTTGACCTCATTTTCATTATCACCATCCCCAAAAACCACGAAAACGACACCCGTGAAGAAAAATATAATAACAATAATATTATTAATTATAATAATAATACGCGCCAATAACCCCCGTATGTAATCATATTTTAATCAACATGACAATCTAGCACTGGCCTGCAAATTCCAAAAAACGTAAGGAAATTTGAATTTAGCGGGCTAAAGAACATCCACCTTGAATCCTGGCCTTGTGTTGTAGCAGCCAATCACAGCCCAGCTACACTCGCAGAAGTTACCGCCTTAGAATGACCGCAATCTATACAATACATGTGTGCGGTTCATACACACGAAAATATGCACCAATGTGCCGCTGTGTGCGTAAAATTGTCAATGGCTTAGATCAATAATATTGATCGATGGTTTTGTTGAAGTCGAGTGTCTGTCCGAGTGTCTGTCCGGCGGAGCTCCAAGCTTCGTCCAGTATAGTGTTTAGTTACGTGACACGGGAGCGACAAATTGCTATAAGTTTTCTAACAGGAGTTTGAACTTTTTTTTATATTTTGTACATATTGTGTTATTTTATTAGTTAGTTATAATAAATGACCAGTTGGTAGGGTAGGCTTTGCCTAATTGCCTACTTGGAGCGCTCGCCCAAGAATGTGTTGCGGTAATATTATCTTGTTTTCACAAAATTTGTTTGGCGTTAGCTTAGATTTTGGCACAAAGACTTTTTCTGTAGTATCCATATTTTATCAGGTACTGTTGGGCTCTAAATCTTCTATGTGAGGACTGAGAGCCCAACTTTACAGTCCATAACTCGCTTATTTGACTTTCACAAAATCTGATTCCAACTTTCACAATTCTTTGGAAATGTTCACTAAATCCTAAGCACATTTTCAAAAAGTTTTAACAAAGTGGCCCTCAGAACACACGCACATCAAAGTTAAGTATTAGATACTGTTAGTTGTCTTTAGCCACTTACGTGTATGGTAAAACTGGTCCCAACACAACTCTATTAGGCTTCTGATCACATTATGTTAAGAACGTAGGTACGGCACAAGTAGATGACCGAACGATCACTTGCACTGCACAGTAAGAATAAGGATAATATGAAATGCAGTCAAAGAGATTTATAAATAAGTCTTTGAATGAGTAAAAATATGAGACGCATTTAGGTACGCGCCATTCAACATGTTGCCAAAAATTCTATTGACAAAAGGGAACTGCGCGGGATATTAAAGAACACAGTCATTTCGTATTCAAAAACCGGCCCCGAGCGAGTCGGACTAACACAGCGGGAACCCTCGCTGTGTGCTGGCACAAACTTTTTAAGGGACAAACTTAGCTGTTCGATCCCATGAAACGGCTATTGCACCAACCGCAAATAATAAGTTTGTGATGAATAATCACTTTTTTTTTGTTATTTAATTAACTACATATTTACGGTTTTCAGATTTATTCCTTTACATGTGCTGTAAGAAATTGCTTCTTGCCAAATTTTGTGATTCTAGGTCAACGGGAACTACCATTTAGGTTTTCGATGCAAAACCTATTGGGTACTTACGATTGATCTAGAACTGTCAATTTTGGTTAATAGCAGGGTCTACAGCACAAGTAAAGGAAAAATTCCGAAAAATAAAAAGTCAAAATTTAAAGGTAAATTTTGGTCCTTACAAGTTTTCAAAAAAATCTAAATTTGCCCATATCTTTTTATCATGTTGCTTCAGGGCCTTGATTTTTATACACCTAATAGGCTCTATAAACTTCAGTATCTGGTATAAATTTCAACTTGCTAGGTTCACCCGTTTCTGAGAAAATCGGTGGTGACAGATGGATGGACAGACGGACAGACGGACAAGAAAGTTATCTTACGAGTATAAGGGTTCCTTTTTTACCTTTTGAGGTACGGAACCATAAAAGGAAGGTCAGAAATAAATAGGATTTTCTTACGGAGAATAAAACCCTCAAGATTTTTGCCAGTTAATATAACGAGAAACTCTATGGCTGCTATTTAACAAACATTTTTCAGCCTTCTGGTCAACAGTTCGCGTGACCAGCGGGCTGGCTCTTTCTTTGGCCAAAGCAATGCTGCCGGGGCATGATTAAGGGATGACAGCGATGTGGACGAGTACTTCGATGCCTAAGCGTCCTATTTGTTACTTAGCTTATATTTAGTTACTTAGTTTATTAAATACTAGCTGACCCGCGCAACTTCGTCTGCGTCACATTCAAGTTGATATAAACCTAGATGGTACTGTGAAGGCGTTAGGTATCACCTGGAATCTTGGTATTGATCAATTTCTCTACAAAATCAGTCTCTCTTCACCCCCATCTACCATAACAAAGAGAAATGTTTTGTCCGATGTACAGAAACTCTACGATCCATTAGGATGGATATCGCCAAGCATTGTGTTCGCTAAGATGCTCATTCAAAAACTATGGTTAGTTGGCACACAATGGGATCAACCATTATCAGATGAATTAACTGCAGATTGGTTGAAGATAAGAAACGATTTCAAGAATGTCAACAAAATTTGTCTAAACCGATGGTTACACTCTTATAGCAGCAATATAAAAGCAACAAATTGCATGGTTTCAGCGATGCTTCAACTCGAGCCTATGCAGCAGTTGTATACTGCAGAGTAAAACAACAGGATGGTACTGTTTACACAAGTTTAATTGCATCAAGAACCAAAGTTGCTCCATTGAAAACAGTATCACTACCTCGGCTTGAGCTGTGTGGAGCTCTTTTGTTGTCAAGGCTTCTAAAACAAGTCACATTAGCCATGAAAATTCCATATATCCAAACCTACTGCTGGACAGACTCAACGATAGTACTGGCGTGGCTTCATGGTGAACCTCAAAAATGGAAGACCTTTGTTGCAAATCGTGTGGTGGAAATCAAAGACAATACAAACAACATACAGTGGCATCATGTCGTGTCACAAGAAAATCCTGCTGACATAGCATCCAGAGGAATGTTTCTATCAGATCTGAAAGAGGAGAAGATGTGGTGGAAGGGGCCAAAATGGCTATCAGAAAAAGAAATTCATTTGAGAAGGTCAGACAATAGTAGTAATAGTAGTAAAATCCAAGAAAAGGAAGAAAAACCAATTTGGGAAAGATTTTCAAATTTGACTAGAATGAAGAGAGTACTTGCTTATTGCAGACGATTAAACAATAAAAACAAAGAGAAGTATTTAACTACAAATGAAATGAGCACAATTTTGGAAAGGTGCATAATATACTATCAGCAATTAATCTACGAAAGAGATATAGAATACATCAAGAAAAATGGTAGGGTGAGAAAATCAAGTTCACTAATTAGCTTGACACCATTTTTAGATAAAAACTACTTGCTGAGAGTTGGAGGTCGTTTACAAAACGCTAATTTGCCAGCCACAACCAAACATCCAATAATAATACCGAGTAATCAACATATCACTACATTGTTGATTAACGAAGCACACAAACAAACTTTACATGGTGGTATACAAGTTATGGTGACATACATAAGAAGTAATTATTGGATAATTCACTTAAAATCAGCTGTAAGAAAATGCATAAGAAGTTGCAAAGTTTGCCTTGTGAACAAAGGCAAGATAAACCACCAGTTAATGGGTGAATTGCCAGCTGTTAGGGTGAGTCCACAGCGGGCATTTCTAAACAGTGGAGTTGACTATGCAGGTCCAGTATTAATGAGAACATCGAAAGGGCGAGGCCATCATGCTACTAAAGGGTACATCTGTTTATTTGTGTGTATGGCTACACGTGCCATACACTTGGAAGCCGTAACAGACTTAACTTCTCAAGCATTCCTGGCTGCATTTCGGAGATTCGTCGCACGTCGAGGTCGATGTCTTCATCTGTTCAGCGATAACGGCACTAATTTCGTTGGCGCCGCAAGGGAGCTCAAAGACCTTTTCAAAGCCGGTGAAAACAGCATTTCCAAAGAAATTTCCGAACACTTAGCAACCGATGGAACTACGTGGCATTTTATCCCGCCTCGAATGCCAAATTGTGGAGGCCTCTGGGAAGCTGGAGTGCAAGCTGCAAAAAGACATCTAGCAAGACAAAGAGCAAAGACTCAAAACTTACCTATGAAGAGATGGCAACATTGCTAACACAAATAGAAGCTTGTCTCAACTCCCGCCCATTGTGCCAGCTGGACAATACTGTTGAGACGATGTCACCACTCACACCTGGGCACTTTTTAATAGGTGAGCCCTTACTCAGTGTTCCTGATTATGAATATGAAAACTCAAAAATCAGTCTATTGACTAGATGGCAGTTAGTACAGAGAATGACACAAGACTTCTGGCGAAGGTGGCATTCAGAATACTTAAACACTCTGCAACAACGGACCAAGTGGCAATCGGCTATCCAGTCACCTACCGTGGGTGACATTGTGGTCATCAAGGAGGAGGGTCTGCCTCCTACGAAATGGCTCCTGGGTAAAATTATAACGCTGCATCCTGGAAAAGACAATTTAGTGAGAGTGGTTACAGTGCAGTGTAAAGGACAAAGTGAATTAAAAAGACCTTTATCTAAGTTAATATTCCTACCTAAAGACACTTAAGTAATTGTTAGCTAACTGAAACAAGTTTTGTTTATATACTTGCTTATCTTTATGTATACTACTTACCTTATGAATTTAAGTCTGCATGGTATTACATTTATCATTGTTCATTATTAAAGATGAAATTATTATGTACTTAGGTCTAAATAAAACTAAATGTATCTACATAAACTACTAAACTTAATTACGACTGAGATAATTATGTACCTACCTAATTACACATACTTACCATTGGATGATTGAAGTTGCTAAACTGGATTATAATAACAATGTTGTACTCACCTTCCCACCTGCATGCTATTACTTAAAACTATGTACCTATACTTACAGCTAATAACTAATTCTATTGTGAAACAGATAGGTTCCTACTTACCTTAATGAGTCTTACATAATACTTGGTAATGTACTATTAAAATGTGTAGTAAGCAGACATGTAGGCACTTATTTACTATTTGAAAACCTATTATTTTTTTTACATTACAGTCCACTTTAAGAATTTGTTAGATTTACTTTGAAAAATTGTTAAGTTTAGAAACAATAAGTTAGTTATTAAGCCCAATTAATTGTATTTGTAAAAGGACATAGGGTCCTTTTGGTGGGCGGTATGTTTGATCGTATTATGTACTTTAGTTGCCTCAATACAGAGCTACGAAACAGTCGTGTCATTTTATTCAAAAATAGCAAAAATACCCCAAAACCTCACAATCAACCTTACGTCGTCACCATGTACTGTTAACAATATGTACAATAAATGCATAGCAAATATTTGTAAGTTTAGGATATTACAACTAAAAATGGAAAAATAAAAAACCCTTTTTTGCAAAAAATAAAACCGACTTAAAAAAAAACCCAAAACGGAAAAGACAAAAAAGAAACACTAAAACAAAACACAAAAAAGTGAAAAATAACTTTAGTTTCAGAAGCCGGTGAAAAAAACACCAAATCAATCAAACAAATGTCAAGCTTCGAAGTCGGTGACCTTTGTTTGTTTGATTTAATGTTTTTGTCGGTTTTATTTTTTTAAACTTTAACCGTTTATGCAGCGCTCGCAACGGAAGCTCTCAAAAGAAATACATTTTCCCTGTTTTTGCAACATTTATTTATCATTGATTGTCCGCTCCTTTTGGATGTAACGTGATGTTAGATAACCTATATATAGCCCTCCTCGATAAATGGACTATCCAACACTAAAAGATTTTTTTTAAATTAGAACCAATAGTTCCCGTAATTAGCGCGTTCAACCAACCAACCAAACAAAAAACTCTTAAGCTTTATAATATTAATATAGATTCAAGTGGGTAACAATTTAATTTCTTCGATATATTTGCAATAGTCGCTAAAATAATCTAAAAATCTAATTTTCCAAATAAGGGCTTGCCTCGACAGCCTTACGTCTTCATACTTAGAAGCTCGATGACAGTCATAGTCCAGCTAGGTCGAAAGTACTAATCAAAGGTGCAGGAAATAAGCTCAAACACGATTTTTCAATTTCAAATGGGACCAACATTGAGATATACCTACACTTTTCACAAAAAAGGACCATGTATCGGACTTCTCTGTAAAAAGTTATGCGTGGTCATACATTCTGAAGGTGTTTGCAGAGAGGCTAGATGGGCCTACAATGGAGGGGAGGTTTACCAAGCTACACGTTGGCAACAAAGCTTGTTAAACCTTCCTGTGGTTGTGATTTTTCTTTCTTTTTATTTTTCCTGCATATTACTAATATAGTCTCTAAGAAAGATGTAATACTAACACCCTATGGGCCTTGATGCCTGACAATAAAATATTTTTATTTTATTATTTATTTTGTTATACATAAAAAAAAACGCGTCGAATTGAGAACTTCTTCCTTTTTGTTTCGTCGGTTAAAAAACCAAAATCAAGTAACAGACACGGGCGAGGTCATTCTTTCACGGAAAATCTTAATTACCTAACATCGCGATTCAGAAAATGGAGTGAAATGGACAACGCCAGCTATCGACCAAGATGTTAAACTGCTAAAATATAATGCACGGAAATCATGCTGTGTAAATTTTCAAAGCAACATTATGTAGACTAATCCTAGAGTACCTTATGCTATAATTACGTGGCAATTAATGCAGCACTGGAGCAGGTCAATTAGTCATCTGAGCTTGATCCTTGCATGACTATAGATCAGATAGTAGACTTTTTTTATAACATATTGTATGAGTTAATTAAGCGCTACGTTCCACAAGTACCAATAAAGGATACTAAATATCCGTACTGGTTCTCTAGACAGCTCATTAAAAGACTTAACGAAAAGAACCGCCGACGACTAAGAGTTAACAAGTACAATAACCCTTTAGACATTATTGCATTGGATTTACTTGGGAAAAGATGTGACCGTATGGCTACGATTTGTTATAATGCTCACATTGCCGATATATATAGAGGGTAAAATTGCTTCGAATCCAAAATATTTCTGGAGTTACTTAAAAATGAAAAGAGGCGGTACCAGTAACTACCCTAGTTCCATGACAGATGGTATGAACACCTCTGATAATATAAATGATATATGTAACTACTTCGCTTCCCATTTCTCTAAGGTGTATACTAGTGATATGAATTGTATGCATGCGATCGCATGCGACACGGATAGCTGCATAAGCAATACCATGTTAGGCCAAATAACTATATCACGAGATCAGATCCGCAAAGAACTACAAAAACTAGACGTCTACAAAGGAGCTGGCCTTGATAATGTACCTGCTTTGCTTTTAATTAGGCTGGCAGATGTTCTATCACTGCCATTAAGTATTATATTTAATCATTCTGTGCTTCGGGGTACTTTTCCAACCATCTGGAAGGAAACCAAAATAATGCCTATTTTCAAAACCGGGGATCAGTCCGATGTGAGCAACTACAGGCCCATCGCTATTCTTTCCATACTCACAAAGGTATTTGAAGCCCTCATATGCCCTGTGCTAGCTAGGCATTTATCACAGCTAATAATAGACAGCCAATATGGTTTTATGAAGGGGAAATCGACAGCTACCAATTTGGTGTCCTATGTTGAAAGCATTGTTGAGGCGGTTGATGCCCGTGTCCAGGTTGACGCAGTCTATACCGACTTCAGCAAGGGGACTATATTTCTTGTCACCAAAATTTATATTTGTCATCAAGTTGTACCACCTAATAAATAGATCTATCGCCACGAAATATGTTCGTTCTCAGATAAACAAAAAGTGTTCCCAGGTTCCAATTATCAAATTAATGTTAATATATGTGTAAAATAAGAGATGGATTACCAATAACATTGTAGTGCATTACATGAATATAAACTTCGTTCTTATAATAATAGTTTTATTACTTAAATAATAGCTTTGTGCTCAGAATGGTAGATTTGTCACCAAATAAATCGATTATCGATCCCTGACTGCGACTCGTTTTTATTTGTTATTTTGTCACCAATACAGTATTACATTTTATTTTGTTCAGTTATTAAAATAATAGTATTCGTTACCAATGTAATACATAAATTTATAATTTTAATGAGGTGGTTGATGACAAACTAGTTTTGCCTAGGCCGACTTGGGGCACCCCGACACGGATAGATTAGGTTAGAAGGGTATGGCGGGGTCGAATGAGCGAGCGAAGCGAGCGAATAGACCCCGCCATACCCTTCGTGGTTATTTTTTTATAAACCATTCAGAAGTAGGAGCCCCGCGTAGCGGGGCTCCGTCGACTGGGTCTTCCTCGACTTGGATGCAAGAGCATAACAGTTCAAATTCTGGTGGTAAAAAAAAAAAATATGGTTTTAATTTCACGATAAATGGTGATCTCTTTAAATTAGTTTGCTTAAATACTTATTAGAACAAACCTTTTATATTACATACAAAAACATTTATTTGGTACTAGACCCTATATCTTCATGATTTTAGGTGATTTATTGTGGAATTGATTTTATATTGTTTGGTGACTACATTTTTGACAAATCTACTATTTTGAGGGCAAACCCTGTTATTTAAGGAACGCAAAACTAATTAAATTGGTGATAGCTTAAATGATACCCCTTCAGCAAGGCTTTTGACACAGTAAACCATGACATACTCGTCAAAAAGCTTAAAATGTATGGCGTTTCTGACCCTCTCTTAAGTTGGTTTCAATCATATTTGTCTGGTCGGATGCTCAAGGTTGTAGTTAATGGCTGCTCTTCTAATTCGTACATTGCAACGTCGGGAATCCCTCAAGCAGTGCCGGTTTTAGCACTACCAGCGCCCTGGGCGAGATTTCTAGCGCGCCCCCTAACTGCAATTTTAAACCCATACGAAAAAAAGGCAAAGGATAGGTAGGTATAATGTAACTAATAAAAAAATACTTTTCTAGCCTTTAGAACTTCGAACTCTTTTATTAATTGGCCACCAGGCGAGTGAATTGCGCGCTTCACCGCTAGTTCAACGTGAACACACATTAACACCTCACTCCAGGCCCGGACTGGGACCCAAAACCGGCCCGGGCATTTAAAAAGACGGTCGGCCCACCACTCTCAAGAGAAAGGAAAACTACTAATGTAAATTTTGAATCAACCGAAGGAAACGTCTAAAATAGAATGTTAGGCTGAAATGCTAGAGTGCGACTCAGAAAGGTGCCAGTAAAAACGAATTTGATAAAAAAATTATGAGTTATTTGAAAAGTCTAGGAACTAAAAAATATTTAAGCTCTCCGCTCTACTACTCGACATAAGGAGACAATTTTAAAAACAAAAAGATGTAAAGCTCCAAGAACGAGCGAGCTCGCAAATTGAAACACCCTACCTTGGACAGGTTAAATTGTTTCGACCCTTTATACAAGAGATACTTGGTCGAGTTGCAGACAAAGCCAACATTCAAGAGGAAGTAGATTGCAAGAGCGAGCCCGAAAAATTTTTGACACCTCGCCTTGGACAGGTTAGAATTGTTTCGACCTCTTGGAGTTACTTGGTTGACCTATAATAGACAATGTAAAGGTCCAAAAGAAAGTAGGTTGCAAAAGCGAGCGAAGCGAGCTCGAAAATGTTTGATACCTTGCCTTGGACAGGTTAGAATTGTTTCGACCTCTTGGAGTTAATTGCTTGACATATAATAGATAATGTAAAGATCCAAGAGAAAGTAGGTTACAAGATCAAACGAAGCGAGCTCGAAAATTGTTACATCTTGCCTAGAATAAAATTTAAAAAGTTTTGTTAAAAATGTTTAAGTTTCTAGCGAATTCCCAGAGGCTCATTTTAAGCCTTAAAAATATTTTAGTTTAAGTGTGATTGTACTTACTGTACGCTACAAATTATTACGTAATTACTAATACTATGGCATCAGGCAGGAAAATTAAAAACATTTAAAAATCATGAGCCTCTAGGGCAGTGGTCGTCATACAGAGGACCGCGGGCCGCATGGCGGCCCTCGGGTGATATTTATGCAGCCCGCAACAAAACAAACGATTTCAGTAGATAGATAATATCAAAATATGATTTTGCACAAGAAATTAATTAAATAGATGCGGGTAGGTGTAAACTTACTCGTGCAATCCGTTCGTTTGCTTTAAATTAATTGTTTGCTAGTTAGTTCTATCACATTGGTCACAGGTAACAATTGCTATACGAAATCCGGGCAATCGCGTTTGGACAGCTGATAAAAATATGTCCATAGATTGGTAGTGTCAACTAAAATGATACAAGAATGTGCGGCCCGCAGTGATACCTCACATTGTCCTATGTGGCCCTTCACCAGGAAAGAGTGACGACCACAGTTCTAGGTGGTACCATTACTACAGATAGAGTCCAAGAGTAAATGGAATTAGGTCCTCGATAGGACGTTATTTTAATCGATATATTGCGATGATTTTTTTAAATAGAAAATAAAGTCGACCGCCAGTCGGGCACACCGGCCCATCGGGCATTTGCTCGTATGGCCAGTCCGGGCCTGCCTCATTCTCACGCATTTGATAATAAAACTTTACTTGGGAAGAAACTGTACCCCACGACACAGGGTATCCTAGTGTGGAGTCCAGGGAATTTGTAAAAATCTAGCGCTTAAAGATCATTGTTTTTCTTTATATGAAGGGGCGCCTGCGGCGCCCTTTCGTATCCGGCGCCCTGGGCGGTCGCCCACCCTCGCCCCCCCCTAACGCCGCTACTGCCCTCAAGGATCTCATTTAGGTCCGCCTATGTTCACTCTTTTCATAAACGACATACATAAATGCTTCCCGAACTCAAATTTATTCTTATTCGCTGATGACCTCAAAGCCTTTAAGTCAATAAGAAATCCTGTGGACTTGGTACTATTCCAAAGTGACTTGGACCGGCTGACTAAGTGGTGTAAGCACAACAAAATGTCTCTGAACGTGAAAAAATGCCATCATATCAAATTCAAAAAAAAGAAAAATATCATGCAGTCAGTTTACAAATTTAATGGTGAGCGGCTTGAGGAAGTCGAAACAATACGTGACCTAGGTGTTCAGTTCGACAAAAAGTTAAGTTTTGTTGAACATATTGACAAAATTATATTAAAATCGTCTAAGATGCTTGGCTTCGTTATGAGAGAGTGCAAAAATTTCAAAAAACCCAGCATTAAAAAAAATATGTATAATTCGTTGGTCAGAAGCCACCTCGAGTATTGCAGTGTGGTCTGGTCACCCGAGTATAAGGTCCACATCAAGCGCATTGAACGGCTGCAAAAACGGTTCTTGTGGCATCTTACCTATACGAATAATATGGGAAAAAAGCTCAACTCGTACCAAGAGCGGCTGGAGTATTTCGGGATGGTATCGCTGGAGAAGAGGGGAGTAAGGGGGATCGGAAACAACATCTTGACCGGCCCAATTGTCAACCCCACCTGCACGCGCCTCCTGGCGGCGATACCACATAAATATTATCGCGGTGCTCCCTGCTAGATAGCAGACGGGGCTCTGGCGTCCGAGTCAGTGGCGGTATAACCACTCGTCCCTGCCCGGCAACGGGTCAGAAGAGGCAGCAACAGCCTTGGGGTCGAAATAACTCCTAAAATGCTTGGGGCAGAAGGCAACGGGAAACCACTGCTACTATTTCCCATGAGAGTCATGAAATGTCGCTTAACAAGAAATGTGAGAAGCTGGGCGATCCGTGTGGCAACCGGCGCTTGGGGTTTTCCGGGACTCCAGGTGTGAAGTTGGCTACCGGCTATGGGTATGCAGGCGACCAGGCGACTCATTGCATGAATGTTACTGGAAGAAATAAATTGCAACTACGTAACAAGATGCGCGTAGGGACTTGGAACGTACGGGGCTTACTTATGAAAGGTAAGCTCGAAATTCTGAACCATGAGCTAGAGAGACTCGGCATTACCATAGCAGGCATTAGTGAGACCCACTGGAAGGGAAGTGGCCATTTTGACACTGAGAAACACAGCATCTTCTTCTCTGGAAATGATACCAATAGTTTTGCAGGAGTGGCCATTATTCTCTCTAGACAATGGAGCAAATCGGTTCTGGGATACAATGCCATCAGCGAGCGCGTAATGTCTTTAAAACTAAGCGCATCGCCCACTCCGCTCCATATCATTCAAGCCTATGCGCCCACCTCTACTGCATCAGACGAAGTCATAGAAAATTTCTATATGCAACTGGAAACCTGCATTGCAAAGATTCCAAAAAAAGAAGTCTTCATTATTTTGGGTGACTTTAATGCTAAAGTTGGTGACACTGGACTGGATTTAGGATTGCGTAACATAGTTGGGCAGTATGGATTAGGCGTCAGAAATGAGAGGGGGGACCGCCTTGTGCAATTTGCTGCAGAAAATGAGTTGACTATTATGAACACAGTATTTAAACACCACCCGAGGAGACTATATACGTGGACATCACCTAATGGTCAACACAAAAACCAAATCGACTATATTATGATCCGAGAAAGATGGAGAAGTTCAATTTCCAATGCTCACACCCTACCTGGAGCCGACTGTCTTTCGGACCACCAACTTCTTATCTGTAGTCTTAAGATAAAGTTGCGCAATTCTATAAAAAAGAACCATTGCAAACGTTTGCACATTTTAAACAAGGGTTCGTTTACCAGTACACTGCAGAAAGAGCAGGCTCATTGGACTCCTGACTCTAATGATCCACCTGAAGTTTTGTGGCAAAAAGCTAGAACACTTATAGTAAATTCTGTAGTCCAGTCACAACCACAACCGTCTAAAGTTAAAAAACAGCACTGGATGTCAAATGAGACCTGGACACTAATTGAAGAACGCAGAAAGCTAAAAGCTATAGGTGGTGAGCTCCACGAACTCAACAGCTTGGGCGCCAGAATTCAGATGGCTTGTCGAAGAGACCGCAACTCAGCGCTGAAGAGCATCTGTACGGAAGTGGAACAGCACAGCGGAAGGTATGAGACCAAGGACTTGTATATGAAGATAAAGACTATAACCAGGCAGTTCAAACCGAGGACCTGGATACTCGAAAACTCCACAGGTAATACTGTGACGGAGATTAAAGCGATCACAGAGGTTTGGCGAGATTACTGTCGCTACCTATTTTCTGAAAATTCTGCTGTTACCGTTACTGGACTTTCTACTTCAGACGAATACAACCGCGAACCTTCTATCCTGAAAGATGAGATAAGAGCCGCTATTAATCATCTCAAATGCGGTAAAGCAGTGGGAGCCGACGAGATACCCATAGAGGTAATTAAAGCTATGGGAGATTTTGGTGTCGATATAATGCACTGCATATGCTCCAAGATCTGGGATACTGGAGAGTGGCCGACAGAATGGGCTAGATCGTTGTTTATACCTCTCCACAAAAAGGGATCCACAAAGAAATGCAGTAACTATCGTCTTATTTCCTTAATATCACACAGCAGTAAAATTCTACTGCATATAATAAACACCAGGCTTCAAGCTTACTTAGGTAGGGAAATAAGTCCGGAACAGGCGGGCTTTGTCAAAGGTCGTGGCACTCGTGAACAGATACTTATCCTCAGACAAATCATTGAGAAAGCCAGAGAGTTCAATAGTGCGCTGTATATCTGTTTTATTGACTTCAGCAAAGCATTTGACACTGTCATCTGGTCCAAATTATGGGAAATACTGCTGAAGATGGGTGTGCCTCACCATCTGGTACATCTTATAAGGAAACTTTATGAGTGCGGAACAGCAAGTGTGCGCTTGGATGGTGTCGATTCAGAATCCTTCAAAACACAAGCTGGTGTCAGACAAGGATGTATACTATCACCCCTGCTGTTCAATATATACACCGAATACATAATGCGGATTGTTCTAGATAACTGGGATAAGGGTGTGTCGGTCGGAGGCAGGATGATATCCAACCTGAGGTATGCTGATGATACAACCCTCCTGGCGTCGTCTAAGGAGGATATCAGTAATTTGTTGGGTGTTCTCGAAACCACTAGTCTAAAGTTTGGACTCGCCCTGAACCGCGAAAAAACCAAGATGATGATAGTGGATAGAGCTCAGGAAAACAACCCAGATACCACACCAGTTGCTAACTGTGAAGTCGTCAACAGCTACATCTATTTGGGCTCTACTATCACCAATTGTGGGGGCTGTGACACCGAGATTAGACGACGTTGCGCCATAACTCGATCGGCTGCACAAAAACTAGACAAAATCTGGAGAGACCGCCGAATAACTAAAAATACAAAAATTCGTCTTATGAACACCTTGGTTTTTCCGATCTTCCTCTATGGAGCGGAGACATGGACATTGCGTATGCAGGACCGACGCAAGATTGACGCCCTTGAGATGTGGTGTTGGAGGCGCATGCTAAAGATTCCCTGGACCGCTCATCGGACTAACGTGTCAATACTCAAAGAACTCAATATTAAACAAAGACTGTCGTCGCTTGTGCAATTACGAATCCTGAGATTCTTTGGACACGTTACCCGCAACAATGATTCCATGGAGCGTTTGGTAATTCAGGGTAGAGTCGAAGGCACGAGACCACGTGGTCGATCACCAACCCGATGGACAGACTCCATTAAATCTATCACCAAGATCCCTCTGGCAGAATGTGCTCGCCATGCGACCAATAGAGACCGGTGGAAAAGGATCGCGAAGGCAGCGACCGCTGTTGTGGGCGATCCCTCATGACCACGACCACTCTGTCAAGAGTGAACGACTAAGAAGAGAAGAATCGCTGGAGAAACGCAGGATGATGCTGGATTTGGTTTTCCTGAAGAAGCTAGTAACGGGCTCTCTGAACTGTCCCGATTTGCTCAGCAGGGTCTTATTCCATGTCCACGTAATCTGCCCAGAAGTTCTAATAGGAGACTTTTCTGTATGCCAAGATGTCACACCAACTTGAGGCAATTCTGCCCACTATCAAGGATGTATGCTGCATACAAAGAGCACGAAGAGGACATTGATCTATTTAACTCTTCGTTACGTGCCCTAAAAAAGGTCGCCCTTGCCATTAATGGATCTCTACTCTAGTCAAATATTTACCTAATCTTATACAACATTTTTTATCTATAATAAAATAATTTAATCAATTCTAATTTAATATAATATAATTTATAATTTAATTAATTCTAATTTAATTTAGGTTATTTTAATTAAGTGTAATCTGCATATTTTTCAAACTATTCTTGTTTCAATTAATGATTTAATTGTATATTTTTCTGCGCATATGTAGTGTTATATGCTGCGCATATGCTGTGCTTTTCTGTAAGTGATGAGGCGCTTAGACTTTAGTTTGCATTGTACAAATTATAATGTAACAGTGTACTCATTGTTGAGAAGCCTTAATAAATAAATAAATAATAACATGTCATTTTGTGTATTCAATTATTTTGTGCATTCAATTACGAACAAAAACCTTTTAAAATCAATATTGTTTACCTCCCATAACATACGACGTGATCATATGTAGCCTAAAGCCTTCCTTGGTTTACGAAGAACATTTGTGCTAAATTTCAATTCAATCTATCCAGTAGTTTTGACGTGAAGCCGTACCATACACACAGACAAACAGATAAACAGACAAAAATTCTAAAAAGTCACTTTTTGTCATCAGTTACGTTTTTCTCACAAAAGCAACTTATTTTTTTTTCGAAAATTCTCAATGTACAGTTTTTCTTTCGTTACTGTTTTATTATATTTATAGATTAGGCATGATTGACCACCCATAATGACTGATACGAATATTATAAATGATTTCCGAAATAGAACACAAGGTAATTATTTAGGTTTATGTATAATAAGTAAATTAATCGTGTCTGTGCCCGATCGGGCACGGCCGGGGCCGAGAGGTTAATATACTGCAATCTCAAAAATAATAATAATTAAGGGCCTATACTACCTCAAATGGCTTAGCATGATCCTCCGTTACGCCTAAAATACTGCAGCATAATTTTGAAATAAATATATGGTAAAGATGAGGATTAATGTTAGGTCTTATATTTGGCGAAAACATGATTCCATAAAATTTTCTCGATAGAAAAAATCCCAAAGTTACCTCTAAACTGAACAATAAACCGCTGGCAATCATAAAATACTTCAAATTAGATCATGAAACTATTTATACTAACTGAACTAACTATAAAGCAGGTCTTATATTATTTACTTTTTTAGTCCAATCAATAGATTTTTTGTAAATCGCAAAAAAACACAAATTTCGCACTATTCGGCCGCAGTAACTGACGTAACAACCGCTTTGTAGTGCAAGCTGATTAGAACTTTATTCTAACAGTATTTAAAACTAAGTTTGAACTACCAAATATAGAGTTGCTAATCTGAGGTAGTATAGGCTCTTAAGTGTTTGTTACATTTTGTTCATCAGAGTAACTGATCAACAAAATCTCTTTAATAAGTACCAAGGCCCATTTGCACAAAACTTGCTAACCGAAGTAGTGTTTCTGACAGTCGCTTTGACAGAGAAAAAGACAAGTTGGTAATTGCATCGTTTAATTTAGACTAGACGATGATTTTCGTTGCAGAAACCAGGTGAAAGTGGGCCTGCAACTGGAATAAACTTATGGAGTTTATTTCGTAAACAAAAGAGCTGATAATTATGTAACACGTGTTAATAAAGGCTAGAAGTACATTTAAAACTAAAGCAGAAAAAAAGGGAAGCCCCTTCAGATATAACGTCCGTCAGTCCATCCGTCTCTATCCGTCTCTCTCACTCGCACTCATCTGCAGACGTGCGCGAGAGAGACGGATTGAGACGGATGGACGGACGGACGGATGGACGTTAGAGAGTAGGGCCTCAGTGTCGTGAACTGGTATTTTTCCGAACCCAGAAATAACCATTCAATGTTATTATTTACCAAGAAATCGCTACCTTATTAACAAAACATTGAGAATCATCAAAATTAACTACTATTTGAAGATCACATGACATAATATTGTGTTATAATACTAATTTCGCCGATTTTATCAAGTACTTTTGTGCAAAAGTTGTGTGCAGTGCAAATATTATGACCACAGTGTGAATTGTCCCACTGTTACCTTAGGTGATATTTGTGTTATCAATTTGATGTTAACAATCGTAAGAAGATACTATTCTTGGAAGACGGGGAATATGACATCCTCTAGTATCACCTATAAATGTTAGTAGATTGGTGTATTTACCTCAGAACAAGACTGAGCTTTCGGCAAGATGGGAAAAATTGCAGTGTTTGTTTTCGCTCTATCTGTATTTACAGCTCAATGTGCTGTTATTAAAAATGAAGGTACATAATGTTTGTTTGTCACAATACTGTATGATATGCTCAAATCAAGTTTAATATTACGTGGTAAAATTATACGATAATTTTCCCTAACCTACGATTTCTTCTGAATTGGTTTTAATTTCATATTAAGACAGTCCATAAATTTTTGCCACTGATCTATTAATAATAATATATAATTATTATAATATAATTATTTATAATTGATCCTAAAATTTTAATTTGTTTTTAGACATCCACAAGCGCGTAGAGCGTTCACCATGCAGCACATGTGGCGATGGAGGTCCTCCACCACACCCTCCACCACCACCATTTGGCCCACCACCACACCGAGGATCAAGATACTTCCACACAGCTCACTGGACTGGTCTTTCTGACAATGGCCTACAAAGGGGAGTATTCACTGGAGCAGCGGCAGCTACTGGTGATGCTGCCAACCAGGCTGCAGGAGAAGCATTCTCGCTAGCTTCTAGTGGAGCAACCGGAGGAAGTGGTTCTGGACTTGAGGGCCAGTCAGTTGATTTAAACGATGGACAATTTGCCATTGGTGCTGGTCTTGGAGCGCGATCTTCAGGTGGCTACGGCTCTGGTGGCTATGGCGGATCGCTTGGTGGTTCTGCTTCACAATCTTCAAGCAGTTCAAGCTCTAAGTCATTCAATGCTGGTCAGTCCTCTGCTGGCTCCAATGCTCAAAGCTCCGGAGGTTTTGGTGGACAGTTATCGGCTGGTTCTGATTCTCAGTCTGCTGGTGGGTATGGCGGCCAGTCTTCTTCTGGGTTGAAATCTCAATCTTCTTTAGGTTATGGCGGCCATTCTTCTGGAGGATACGGCGGCCACTCTTCTGGAGCTCAACAAGGTTATGGTGGCAAGTCTTCGACCGGTGCCCAATCTGCTTCCGGCTCAAATTCCCAATCGTCAGGTGGCTACGGAGGTCAATCCTCAGGTGGTTATGGCGGTCAATCTTCTACCGGGTCTAACTCCCAACCATCAGGCGGCTACGGTGGTCAATCTTCAGGGGTTAACGAAGATTATTCCTCTTTAGCTTACGGTAGCCAATCTTCAGGCGGTTATGGCGGTCAAGCTTCCAAAGGCTATGGTGGCCAGCCTTCCGGTGCCCAGTCTTCCGGTGGCCAGTCTTCAGGCGGTTATGGCGGACAAGCTTCCAAAGGCTATGGCGCCCAGTCTTCCGGTGGCTTCGCCGGCCAATCTGCTGGCACCCAGTCTACAGGTAGCCACTCTTCCGGTGGCCAGTCTTCTGGCGGATATGGCGGACAAGCTTCCAAAGGCTATGGCGGCCAGTCTTCCGGTGGCTTCGGTGGCCCATCTCTCGGCGCCCAGTCTGCCGGTGGCCAGTCATCAGGTAGCTATGGCAGTTCTTCTTTAGGCGGCTACGGTGGCCAATCTGGAGGTGGAAGCGACAGCCAGTTAGCACATGGCGAGAAGAAATTCAACTATAAGGAGTCTCACTCCTCTTACCATGGTGGTAAAAGTCATGAAGGCTTCAATTCACAATCCGTAGGCCGAGGTGTTGGCAATGGTGAACAGCAATCAGGAAGCAGTACTGGATCCGGTAGTAATGGAGGAAGCCAATTTGAAACCCAACAGGTTGAGCAAGGAAACAGCCATAAAGTCGGCTTATTAGAAAGCGGCTCGCAGTCTGCTGGAGCTATTGGCGCTTCCAGTGGTAGTGGGGCAGGCTCTAGCTCAGGTGGTAGCGGAGGTGGCTATGGATCTGGTGAGGCTGGTGGAATTGGTGCCAGCGGTTCCAGTGGATTCGGTTCAGGTGGATACGGTTCTGGTGGGTACGGTTCAGGTGGCTACGGCGGTGGATACGGTGGATCCAGGGGTTCTTCTCAATCAGCTCTTAAAGGTGCGCTTGAACTGGCCAGCCAGGGCTTGCAGACAGCTGGTCAGCAGCCAGCTGGATGTAGCACTTGCGGAAAGAGCAACTTTGCTTTAAGTAATGCTAAGAGCAGGAATGGAAATGCCATTGCTCTTTCTGTAAGCGGTTAGATAACACGATGTACCTGAAAATGTTAGTTATAACTCAAATGATTTTGAAGATTGTACCTAATAATTGATTGACATGTTGTTTTTATAAATTAAGATGTTATTTGTTTATGACTTTCTGTAAATATTTTAAATGATACTGCTATTCAATAAATACTAAATGCATTAAAAGTGTGTTTTTTTATGATTTTGAATAACCTTTTGTCTAACGATACACAATACGAAGGCACAGATTTATCATTAAAGTTTTATAATAATCACCACAAACCCATCTCATCAAGCACATAGCAGGAGAAGATGAGAATAGTACATTTTGATACAAGTGGAGAAAGTTTGTTATTGCAATCGATGCGGAATTATAACACACAAGCCGTAGGCGAGGGTGTTATTGAGCCGAGAATTGCAATAACAAATGTCCACGTGTATCAAACCACGTTTTTCAATACACTTTTGAAGAAATACAATAAAATAACGAATAATATTTTTGTCACGAAATATGAATCTATGATTTAAATTTTCTTTATTTTTTCGCGCTTTGGTCTCGCCAGGTTGAACGAGAGGCAATGGTATGAAGCCGTTAAACAGCCTAATATAAAAAATATATTTATTTTATATTTTTGAATTCAACAACAACAAACAACAACAGCCCATAACGTCCACTGCTGGACATAAGCCTCTCCCATGATGGGAGGAATTTGCCGTAATCTCCACGCTTGGCAGGCGGATTGGAGATCGCAGTGATGTAAGACTAACAGAAAACGCTGCTGCCCATTCTCTGGTCTACGGAGGCGCAAGGTGTTCTGCCTCAGACATTAGTCGCCTTTTTGAATTCAGAACACAAATAAATGTTAATTTGTGTTTAAGTAACTATTCGTTTTAAATAATCATGTTTGTATGTAGTGCTTTGCAAAAATAAAAATAAAAACATTCACCTCAGACTATAGGCATTGAACAAATTTGGACTGAGTATAGGTATAGTTATCTGTGGCAAAAATCGCACGCATGTGAAATACATTGCATGTTCTACCTAATCGTAGTGCGGTAGGGACCAGTTTTCGAGGAAGTGTATTGAAAAGACTTTTATGATCGCAAAGAAATCAGCGCTTATATTCTGAAAATGTTGGATACAGGTTTTTCTCAGTGAGGGACAGACAATTTTAGTTTTGCAGTTTAAAAGCAACTAGCATCTATGCTAAAGAGTCAGTTCACCAGTCTACCTACCACAGAAACAGTAAAAAATTAAAAAAATCATCATCATATAGTCAAAACTATATGAAGACAACTAAACTGGCTAAACTTATTCACAATATGTATTACCTACGTTTTAATAAACTTGATCGAATCTATACGAAGTTTATCGTCATTAGACCTGTGCTATATGAATCCGAATGCTGGACTGTGAAAAAGATGGAAAAAAACGATTGCATGTAGCGGAGATGAGAATGTTGAGGTGGATGTGTGGAGTGACAAAAATGGCTAAAGTAAGGAACGAGGCTAAAGTACATTAGAGGAAGTTTGAAAGTGGCGCCTGTTATAGTAAAATTGTAAGGACGTCGTTTATCTTGGTATGAACAAAGACGAATGGATTGTGTGAGGAATTATATGAAAGAGAATGGTGTAAATGATGCCGTGACGTCTTACAGGGGAGAATGGGAGAAGAAAACGTGTTGCACCGACCCCGAGTAGAGTGGAACAAGGGCAGGAATATAATCTACCTATACTTATTGTCTACCTAAATATTATTTTGATGATGGTGATATTTATGTCAACACAGAAGTACGCGGTTTGTTCTCAACCGTGGTTCAGGCTGACTTTTGTAGATGTATGACAATCTAACCAGGTACTCGATCAAAAGCCTGAAAGTCTGACAAGCAGTCTTAAGATGTGTCCAAACATAAAGCGGCAATCGCGCGCGGCGGCCGAGCTCGGCCTTTGCGCGCTGCGATTGGACGACTGCCTAGGGCTAGACCGCGCAAACATGTGTCTGTTTAGTCCTACGAGAGCGCGGTAAAAATGTCTCTTGCAAACCCGGCGTGTTGCTGCCTCGCTCTTGCCGCGCAAGGTTTGGACACACCTTTAGACAAACGGTTCGCCAGTCGCATGTAATAGGGGGCGAACCTATTGCCATCAACCGGGTATAAATTCAGACTCCGTGGCTGTTCCTGAAAAAAACCCTAAAAGAAAAACCCAATAACAATTTGGCCGATCCAGGACTCGAACCCAGGAACTCATGCTCAAAAGTTGCAATTGCGACCACTCAACCAACGAGGCAGTCTGTTATAAAATAAATGGTATTCTATGATGTATCATTGATTTGATTGATTTAGAAAGTCCTGATTCAATATTGTTGAAAATGAGATAATTCTATCAGAAAACTTTGTAAAAAATAGTCCTCCTAACTGTTTTCGATCACGACGGCCAATCATAGAGAAGATTAGCCATCGGCGCGGGAGATATTATAGTGCACAAGTGCACGCAGGCACAGGTGCACTCTCTGTTCCTCTTTCTCTTATAGATAAGATAAGATAAGATTTGTTTATTTCTGAGCATATGGTACATTAAGATCTTAATATTAGACAGTTTCACATATACTACCGTTGCCGGTGTAGAAATATTAGAACAACTTACAAAGCTCTATGTCTTAACAATGCAAAGTCCCCATTAACATACATTTTATTAGTTGACACGAAATTGGTTTTTTTTATACAATGTCAAGTTATAAAAACACAATTTTTATTTATAAATGAAATGTCAAAAATTACTAGTTATACAATTAATGTCAAATGATTTAAAATAACAAATAAAAAGAAAACAACAATACGAGATAATGGGTGACAAAAATAATATCAAAATTTATAATTTAAAAATTCATTAACCGAATAAAAGCAGTTGTCTAAAAGCCAGGTAAATATTGCTTTCCTGAATTTATTAGTGGGCAGCACTCTGATACGTGGGGGTAATTTATTAAATATTTTAATCGCCATGCAATTGGAATTCCTGCTATATAAATGTAGTCTCTGGCTAGGTGCAAGTAATTTATTTGGGCTTCTGCTTTTCACTCTTTTAGAAATGTGTTCATATAACGGAAACATGTGTGAATACCTTTTAACAAACATACAAATCTCAAAAATATATAGGCAAGGAAGTGGAAGAATTTTTAGCGCTTTAAATAATGGCTTGCAATGGTCTAAATATTCTGCACCATACACAGCTCTGACACATTTTTTTTGTGCAATGAATGCTCTATTCACATCTACTGAATTTCCCCATATCACGAGGCCATAACGCAGTACTGATGCAATATAGCCATGATAAGCATTGAGGGCTATTTCTTTGCTGGCTATTCGTCTCAATTTTCGAAGAGCAAACACAAATTTGTCGAGTCGAGTGCAGACTTTTTCTACATGTTCTTTCCAATTTAATTTTTCGTCAATAACTATTCCCAAGAATAATGTTGAAGGTACGGGTTCCAAAATTGAATTATTGTAGCGTATTTGAGGTGGTTTTACCAAAGAATTATATGTTTGAAATTGTACTAACTTTGTCTTTTCAATGTTTACATGTAAATTATTAGATTCCAGCCATTTTATTGATTTTAGTATTTCATTGTTAGTGTCGGTTTCTAGTTCATTCCTATTTGAACATTTTATCGTGAGAGTAGTGTCATCAGCAAATAGTGTACAATTATGTTTTAGGTTCTTACAAAGGTCATTTATATAAATTATAAATAATGGAGGCCCTAATACGCTTCCCTGAGGAACACCACAACTATTTATTTTTAGCTCGGAACTATATGTTTTTTTTGTGTTTTTGTCAATTTTTGATACTACTGTCCTTTGCTGGCGATTCGATAAATAACTTTCAAGCCAGTCATATGCCTTGCCTCTTATGCCGTATTTCTCCATTTTACTAAGTAATCGATCGTGTGGGACAAAGTCAAATGCTTTGCTCATATCTAAAAATACTGATAATACAGACATTTTGTTATTGAGGGCTTCAGATATCAGTTTGACCAAAGTAAAACAAGCAAGTGATGTTGAACTATTCTTTCTAAAACCAAATTGGTTCTCAGTAAGTATGCTGTTTTTATTTAAAAAATTGATTATTTTGCCGTACATTGCCTTTTCGAAAATCTTGGATAGGATAGGGATTAATGTAACGGGTCTATAATTGGACATATTCGTGCGGTTACCTTTTTTATATAGCGGTTTGACTATAGATTGTTTTAATCTAGTAGGAAATGTTCCTGTCTCAAATGACAGATTAATTAGAAAACTTAAAGGTACCACTATGCTTTTACTGCTTAGTTTTATTATTTTTGTGTTTATTTCATCGTATCCAGTTGCGTTCGTATCATTTAAAGTGCTGATTATTTTTCCAATATCTTGTTCATTTACAGGAGTCAAAAATATACTGTTAGTGTTAGTGGTAATGTCAATGTTAGTACTTAAGTTATTACTATTGTTCAATTTATTGGTAATTTCTATAAAAAAGTTATTAAATTGATTACAAATGTCATTAGGATCATTAACAATAGTATCATTTATTATTAATTCTTTGATGTCATTTTTATAATTATCATCATTAATTAAATTATTTTTTATAATAGACCATGTGGCTTTGCATTTATTTTTAGAATTATTTAAATGTTTTTTGTTATTTATTAATTGTGAATGTGATATACATCTTTTTAAAATTTTAGAATAGGTCCGGAATTTTTTCTTATGATATTTTTTGCTTAAGGCATCGTGTTGGTAATTGTAATACAAAGTTCTCTTTTTTATGCACGATATTTTTATACCTTTACTGATCCATTTATTTTTTATTGGTTTATTATATTTCTTAATTGTTATTTCAGGGAAACATAGTTTGTAAAAGAGAATATATAGGTCATGAAAGATGTTAAACGCTTTGTTGCAATCTGTTTCTTCGTATACTTCATTAAAACTTAAAGCTGACATACAATCTAGAAACTTTTTAATATTATCTTTATTGTAATCTCTTTTGACTTCATAATAGAAGTTTGGAATCTTCGGATTATTATTAGCTATCGGAAGAAAGAACGTTAATGACTGCCCCGTATCATGATCTGAGAGGGCTAGGTTATGTATACTGCTTTTTGTGTCTACGGTTGAGATATTACTTGCTATTTGATCTATGCAGCTTTTTTTTCTGGTGGGCATTTTAATATGTGCCAATAAGTTGAAATTATTTAAAATAGATATTAATTCTCTTGTCTGTGTAGTGTCTTTTAGCATATCAATATTCCAGTCTCCGCATATAATGATACGATTTCGACTTTTATGAGTTAATTTGTGTAACAAAATTTTAATTTTGCTGAAAAATATACCTACATCGGAGTCCGGGATTCTATAAACACATACTAATATTAAGTTATGACTCGGAACTTCTATGCCGCAGCATTCAAAAGAATAATCGCAAGACAATTCATTTGTTATTTGTAAAGCGCTAAAAACTAAACCCTCCTTCACCAATATGCACGTGCCGCCCCGTTTTTTATTGGAGGATCTTGAGTAATTCGCAGCCAGCTTATAGTTTGTCAGTCTAAGATTATATTCATGACCCGATTGTATAAAGGTCTCACTAAGACATATAAAGTCTATCACACCCATCCCTTTTGTCAACTCAGATATTGTTACTTCAAAGAAATCTAATTTATTGAGTATTCCAGCTATATTTTGATGTAACAATGTAAGTTGTTGTTTATCATTCCTGGCATTGTTGTTAAAGGGTGGGACGAAAAAACTTATTTTGCACATAAGCTTTACTCGTCAGTGATATTGGTGAATTTTCATGGTTATAATCCAAAGGGTAATTCTTAATGTCAACAAGTATGCGACTAAAAATACTTCCAAATATACATTTTATACCTAGCTTATTAAGTCTGCCCGTTTTATATGAGAACATTTCCAAGGAGAGGTCACGATTCGTATCAAAGAAATATGCATAATTATAGTTTTGTATGTCCATGTAAAGCAAATTACTAAACAATTCTACTCGATAATTATAAATAAGGGCTCCCGTTATGTATGTTGGAGAACATACAATCACATAGTCCGATGGGACGGCAATCCGACACGGCTGGAGAGAGATCAGGCGCAAGATCAACGGCTTAACGTGCTTTCCGAGGCACGGGGGTATCTTTTTTTTCCGTATGGGAAATCATCAAATGACTCCTCCCGCTCTGGGCGGAGCAGGAGGGAGTGTTAGACTTTTACTGACTAAAACCCATCCATGTTCCTTTGTCGCCCTTTGTGTTCCAGGGCCACGGTTTCTCTTTCGAACAGTCCCGCAGTCCCGGCAGGCATCGGCCCTTGCGGACCCCTTCCTTTTGCTGACTCTCTTTGAGGCGCGCGAGAAACACGAATGCGCCGTCGACACGGCCTGTCGTCATGAGACGGACGGACGGCGAGCTAGCTAGATTTAAATATCTCAAAAAGTTATTGAGATATTCTTGGGCCTCTTGAAGATTCTTTAAGCTTGGACTTTCTATTGTTATACCAGGTCCTTATTTTTCACGAAAACTGAAGAATAAATTTCGCCACCAAAATTGACAAAAAATGCACGCTAGCTGATATTCACCCAAATACAGTAATAATGAATGCCATCAAATCTGATGAAAAACTAGGCTTATTAACTCATGCTACAAAGACTCTCAAAGAAGAAAAACATCGCGGCAAAAGAGAGACGCTGAAAAAATCATTTCATAAAATCTAAACTACCAAATAAGTTGAAAAGATGTACCCAAAGAGTTGTTGAAACGAACTCTCACAATGGCTAACTATCATCCCGACCTCCGCTAACAATACTGATGTCACAGCTACGTAGTTTAGGGATGCTTTAGCTATTAGATACGCCCACGAACCTGCGAACCTCCCAGAGGCTTGTGACGGATTCGGAGAGAGTAATTTCGACTTAAATCATGCACTAAACTGCAAGAAAGGAGGATTATAAAAAAAGGTCACGATCAACACAGAGATGACTGTAAAAATTGGGCTGAGCTAGCTTCAGGAACTGGCACAATAGAACCCATAATGCAAGACGCAAGTATCAATCAACCAGCACTTATAGGTGATATGTTATTAAACAGTGTGTGGGAACCTGCAAGGATAGCGTTCTTTGACGTTCGCATTGTAAATGCTGACGCTTCCTCTTACAGCAACCTCACATGGCAAAAAACAGCACAGAGACATAACCGAGAGAAACATTAAAAATACAACCGAGCAGCTGAAGACTTAAGAGCCTAATTCACCCCGTTAATCAATTCATGCGGTGGAGCCATAGGAACTGAATATAACAGTTTAAAAAAAAAACCACATCAAAGCTTAATGACAAATGGGGAAACGCATATTCTCAAATAGTGTACTGGTTGAAAGTGAAAATACAAATCTCAGTTATCCGAGCAGTTTCAATGAGAGTAAGAGGCACGCGAAAACATGCCAGGGCCATTCAATGTGAAGATGGAGCAGGAATACTTTAGTTATAGCTTGATCTTGTGAATCAGAAATATTTCTATATGTGTGCAATATAGGTAACTTTGAGTTTTTTCTATACAATACCGTTTATTTACATCATTTTTTTAAAGTTATACCAATGCCTAATTACGTAGCTGCTAATAACTTATAAAATATAGTATAATGTAAAAAACGTGGTTGATAACAACAGAAATGCACCAGGATATTCAAAAACCTGGCCAACGATGATGCACAATAAACAAGAAAACCGCGAAAATTGATCCAAATCATTGTTACCTCATCAAATCACGTGTGAATGGAAACGTACATATCAAGTGTTTGGATACACTTTAGGTTGTTCACAAACTTTCAAGCCAAAAGATCAATAAATACTAAACGAACATTCCTTCAAACGCACATCTGCAGCTCGACACAACTGAGCACAGTTTCTCTGAGTGAGAGGAAGTGAACCATAAACCCACAACGCGGGTAGTTTAGGTTTTTAATTCTAGGACATGCGATGCCATTTCTTGACGATGTTTTCCTTGGTGATGAAATAATTTACACAAAGTTAATTGCCTGCTTGGGTACGAATACAAAAGCCACAACTCGTCACGGTGGATACCGCGGAGAATTACAATTAACAGCTACCAAATAAAGATGCTCTCTTGGCTAGACGAGTACCTAGTTGCCAGTACGAAATTCTTGCTTAAAGTCAGTAAGCAAAATACCTACGGTATGGGGATTTGTAATGAGGAAGTAAAGTCCTTCAGGGTCTTTCATAGGCCGATTGACACTCATGCTCGTTTGGTCACATATATACGTAGGTTCACCTGAAAGAAATACTAAATTACTAACTGTTCAGTTATTTTCGACTGCAGGTTTTACTTATGAATCGTAGTGAGGGTTGAAGTTATTAAAAATAGAAATAACCTCAACCACTTTATTATAATACATAACATTAATTTGATGATGAGGAATGAGTAACATGTGATGAAAACTAGGAATAAATATTAATCAACAAATAATGAGAGGCACACCGTGGGCGTGGGCACACCAAAGAAAAGATGGAGGTATTGTTTGTTGACTGTGTAAAGGTGCACAAAAACAGGATTTTTTGAATATTATCCTTAAAAAACTCGTCTCAGGCAATAGACAGTTCTATAATCCTCAGGGGGTCTAAAATGGCCGCTCTAACAGAATCGTATTATGAAACACGTTAAAAATTTTAAATTCTTAAAATGGACTTTATACTTATCATTATAAAGTCCATTTTAAGAATTTTAATTTTTGTTTGTGTGAAATGTGATTCATACTAAGATTCTGCGCGGATTCTGCTAAAGCGGCCATTTTAGACCCGCAGTCAAAACTGACAAACCGGCTTGAACGTTTGCAACCATCCTAAACCAAATACGCCACTGGGATTCACAAAAACCACACAAGTTTTCACACTTACCATCTAAGTTGTGACAACCAATTAAAGTTAACTCGTGAAAATGAGTTTTCGTGGTATTTCTTATATTGTGGCCTTTAATATTGATCTACCAAGCATATAAAGATGTAATATTTGGAAAATTCGTTCATAACAAATCAGCAAAATGTGGCGAATAGGTGTATTATTAGTAGCTACTGTTTTAATAGAAATCGCAGCCGCTGATGTTAAACGTAAGTTATAATTTATAACTTAATTAACTGATTGAAAATGACTATATTTTAATCTGTATATGAATAGTTCAGTACTACCAATTTTCTCTCTAAGTAGTCGATAGTGAAAACATTTCATTTCTTATTTTAAGATTTCATAGTTAAAACTAAACTTATAACAGGATATCTTCTCTTCTCTTCTTTTTTCTTTTACCTAATAATCACGGAAGATATCCCCTAAGTGACAATATAAGATTTGTTTTTCAGTAGGTAATTTAGATAGATACAAATGTACGCAAATCTCACAACATCTGGAATATTATTTGTAATATCTTTCTTTAATGGATCAACCTGAACTGACCCTATTAATCAAATAATGTAAGAATCTGAAGCTCACAGTACGCCAACAACTCTATAATCTTGAACTTTAAACTTCCAGCAACGAATGGTGACCTAGTCCAACGGCTAAAGCGATCGCCTAACTCCTGTGACAGCTACGAGGACTACCCTCAACGCCGACCGAGGTACTGGCCTCCCCCGCAACCACCCCCACCGCCCCCATTCTGGCCACCACCCCCCGGCCCCCCACCATATTGGCCACCTCATCATCATCGCCATCGATTTGAGGAGCTATCTGATTCTATATCGAGGGGAGAGGAACCTTGCTCCACTTGTGCTGGAGGAAATGGTGCGTCCTCTTCACTCAGTAATGCTAAGAGTGAGAATGGGGATGCTATTGCAGTGGCCATTGCTAAAGCTAGTCCTAAAACGTGAGGCGAGTGAAGAGGTAAAGATGTCATCATGCTTTAAATTAAATTATTAGGTTATAAAATTTAAGTCTGTTTAGCTTGTAATAGGATTGTTTAAGAAAGTAATTTTAATCTGCCTAGCCTTTTCCCAACTATGATGGGGTCGGCTTCCAGTCTAACCGGATGCAGGTATTTAACATGGAGCGACTGCCTATTTGGCCTCCACAACCCAGTTAGTACTGGGTGTTAGAAAGTAATCGTTCTTCTAATATTTTTTAAAGACGTTCTGCTTTCGACGTAAAAAATTCAATGGAAAGCATTTTGTTATCTTGAATATGTATTTCACACATAATCAATAAAGCTTTCTAGATAATAACTGAATTTGACTGTATATAAATGTTACTGTTTTTAAATATCGTGAGATTTTCTATTGTTATCTGAATTAAATATTGAAAAATATGTGCATTTTTTTTTTCTGAACAGAATTCTTCTTATCATTTGGAATTATGCCAATACATTAATTATGTAAATAAAAATGACCTGAATGTTGACCTGGTGACAATCTACATAAACAGAAGCAACGACAAGCTAATTTCATTTTATTACAAGAAATAATAAAAAAAAAGAAAACAAAAGGAAAGAGAAAGTAAAAATATGTGTTAGATGCATCCGTCGGTTCCGTATTATTTGACATCTTTAATAATCTTTATTTATCTTTATCATTATTTTTTTTGGAGTCTGTCGTCTTCACCGAGACAGGCCCAAGAAACGCTGGCATGAAGATTGGGACTCGTTCCTCGCTTATTGCCTAGAGGAGGCAAAACACCGGGAGAGTTGGAGAGGAATGGGGAGAGGCCTTCCCCCAGCTGTGGGACAGAATAAGACCAACCTAGGCAAGTGCATTTAAACCATATCGATCCGAGGGGCTGCTATTATTTAGCCACGAGCTCCTCGTACAAGTAAAACCTCATCATCTGCCTCGCCTTTTCCCAAGTTTTATTGGGGTCGGCTTCCAGTCTAACCGGATGCAGCTGAATACCAGTATTTTACATGGAGCGACTGCCTATCTGACCTCCACAACCCAGTTAGTACTGGGTAATACGATACCCCTTGGTAAGACTGGTTGTCAGACTTTTTGGACCACTGACTACCTGTAACGACTGTCAAAGATCACAAATGACAGCCGGGACCAACTGCTTAACGTGCTTTCCGAGGCACGGAGGAAACTCGGTATGTAATGGGTCGTCACCCATCCACAGACCAACCTAGGCAAGCACGGCTTAACCTAAAGATCGACCCGAGCGGCTGTTATTATTTAACCAAGAGCTCCTCGTAGAAGTGAAACCTGTAAGATATAAAAAACATCACACAACCACGAACATTTTCGTGAACAAAGAAAAAAAACCCAATGAACCTGACCCCTAATGAAACAGTACATTGAACAAATTACGTTTTTATTATAGACATTGTAAGGTTACTGACAGAAAACCACCGTTGTTATGACACTTTCAATTGAACTTACGACAATAAAATTAAAAGTTAACAAAAGCTTGAACTTGTGCCATTCCAGTAATCCGTTAGATTCTGATCATTCAATAAAATCTCACACTTAGGTGTGATTTAGAAAATCTCTAAAAAGTAGTCTTGTTAAGTGTTTATGTTATTCACCGTTGTCATAAATTAGCATTTTATCGGTTTTTTCAATTTTGTGACAACTGCATTCTATTCATAGGAGATGTTCGTAAGTTGGCACTCGTCCACTCTCCTAATAAATTGCTAAACAAGTGGAATATCTAGATTTTAACTCAGGTTCATTTTTATGAAGATTTTATTCATTTATACATATTTATGGTCTCAGTTGCCAGATGTCATAAACGTTTTTAAAAGCTTCTGATTCATTTCGTTATTATTAGGCTGTAAACTGGATGGACCAGTCTATACAGGTGACTTTTTATCACTTTCCAAAAAAAATGGGTATAATAGGTAAAAGGAGTAGAAGCAAATGGCATAATTAGTTTTCTTTTTTTGCCAAAAAAAAAACAAAAAATCGATATTTTTTTTTTTCAAAATGTGTCTTTCTTTGTTCTAATATGAAAAGTTTACTTGAAATTCGTAGCGTTTTTTGATGATGGATCAATTTTTTTCTAAGCCGTGGAAAAAAGAAAAAAAAACTAATAAGCTTCTGCACCGTTTACCTAATATACCCATTTTTTTTTCAAAGTGATAAAAACGTTTTCCGGTATGCTAACGTTTTGTCAGAATACTTGCTATACTGATACTGATACTGTTAGCCTGCATCATCCCACTGCTGGGCAAAGGCCTCTCCCCATGACTTCCAGTTTTCTCTATCCAGGGCTAATGTAGACCACTGGTCGTTGGTTTTATCCAGCTCGTCCCGCCATCTTCGACGAGGTCCGCCGCGACGCCTTCATATTTGCTGTTTATTATTAAATTGAGTTACCGATATTTCGGCACTGTTGCAAGCGCCATAATCACGGTTAAACTAATATCCCGTTTCAAATGTTAGTGGCCGTGTCAGTTCAAAAACTTTTATCTCTTACTTGTTTGATTTACTTGACTGGGCAAACTTAAAGGCTATATATCCCTCAAATGGCTTAGCATGAACTTCCATTACGCCTAAAATACTGCAGTATTAATTTTGAAATGAATATATATGGTAAAGTTGAGGATTTATGCTAAGTCTTATGTGTAACGAAAACACGATTCCATAAACTTTTCTTGATAGAAAAAAATCCAAAGTTACCTCCAAATCGAACAATAAACCGCTGGTATTCAAAAAGTACTTCAAATTAAATCATGAAACTTTGCATATTAACTGAACTAACTATAAAGCAGGTCTTATGTGTTTAATTTTTTAGTCCAATCAATAGATTTTTTGAAAATTAAAAAAAAAACACTCATTTCGCACTATTCGGCCACAGTGACTGACGTAACAACCGCTTTGTAGTGCAAGCTGATTAGAACTTTATTCTAAGAGTATTTCAAACGAAGTTTGAACCACCACAAATAGAGTTGCTAATTTTAGGATTGTCTGTATGGTGTCGGACGTAAAGAATAGCACTATCCCATATCTTCCCGTGGGTGTCGTAAGAGGCGACTAAGGGACTTACCAGAGAATGGGCAGCTGCAGCTTTCTCTGTGCTTTTGTAACAACCGTACTGCGATCGCCAACCCGCCTGCCAAGCGTGGCGATAATGGCAAACCCCGCCCTTTGGGGGAGGCCCATGTCCAGCAGTGGACGTCTTTCGGCTGAAATGATGATGATGATGAATTTTAGGGTTAGAAGGGCCTTAACGACAATTTCTTCACTTACGAAACGTCAATCAGATGAAACTATCTGTATATCTCCAGCTTCTCCAAGGCCGAATGAAATGTGACGAAATAGTTGCGCAAGCAAAAGTCACCCTTGCGCGCTAGCTGGCTATCTCTTGCGTAAAACATGTGGTTAGTAAGTAGGTACAGGGTCATATTTTTGGATATCCCCAAAGCCAAGTTAATTAAAGGTGTATCACTTAAATAAACATAAGTCTTGTAAGCCTTGGAAGCATTGCGAGAAGAAATCTTTATTGCAACAGATTTATTACTCACGTGTGTGTGGAGTCAGTTCAAGTTCAGAATAAGCAAGGTTAAGGCGAGTATGGCTCAAACCTTTAATTTCTCTTTAAGGGGACTACAGGAGCTAAACGCGAGTTTTATAATACAAAAAAAGCATATGATTCACTGGAATAAACAAAACCAGAAAAATTATGATATTCTTCAGGATATATGATAGTATGATAGTGTTTTGAAAACATAATACAACTAATTTTGCTCGATAAAAAAAAAATCACGAACTTATCTCTATAAAAAATATTTTATCGAGTAATAACCATATTAAAATACATGCGATCATTCTGATTTTTACAATATAAATAATTCTACAAACAACATATTATCATAGTAGTGTTTAATTTTTTTAGTCCAATCAATAGATTTTTTTCAATACACTTTCTCGAAAACTGGTCCATAGTGCACTACGATTAGGTACAACATGCAATGTATTTAAAAAAAAGAAAATTAAAATCATAGTTTCTTATTTCGTGACAAAAATATTTTTCGTTATTTTATTTTATTTCTTCAAAAGTGTATTGAAAAACGTCGTTTGATACACGTGGACAATTGTTTTTGCAGTTTTGGGCTCAAAAACACCCTCGCCTACGGCCGCCATACGCCTACGTTATAATTCCGCCTCGGATGCAATAACAAACTTTCTCCACTTGTATCAAAATGTACTATTGTAAATCGCAAAAAAACCACTCATTTCGCAGTCGCACTATTCGGCCCGCAGTGACTGATGTAACAACTACTTTGTATTGCAAGCTGATTAGAACTTTATTCTAACAGGATTTCAAACGAAGTTTGAATCACCACAAATAGAGTTGCTAATTTAGTTCCTGTAGTCGCCTTAAGTAGTATGTATCTACTACCTCGTTGGCCGAGTGGTCGCAAGCGCGACTGCTGAGCATAAGGTCCTGGGTTCGATTCCCGAGTCGAGCAAAGTGCTATTGAGCTTTTCCATCAGGAATTTCTCATTAGCAGCCACGGAGTCTGGATTTGCCCGGTTGATGGCAATAGGCTCGTCCCCTACATGAGACTTAAACATAACTGCCCAACCCTTCGGAGATTACAAGCATGATGTTATGTCATGTAGTACCGTATTTTATCGGACGTAAGTAATTCTTATAGTGTTTTGGAAGAAAAATCTGTGTACGTAGGATAGGATTTTTAAAGGAACGTATGACAGTGTGTAGAATGGAATGTTGCGGTGTGAGTGAGAGGAACATAGTAGGTATGTAAGGGAAGAAAAAACAACAAATGAGGAATGATAGAAGAATGGACACGGTTAAAAGAATAGAAGTCGTTTAAGACGGAATTTGATTTTAAGTAGCCATTTAAGTTTTATTAGGTGTAAAGCCTAAAAAGAAATAAACAACATCTTCAAGATCTAAGCATTTTATTACCACGGTCCCGAATCTACATTATCTATTTACTGGGCTGCACATATCTGCCCGATGCCATGTCAAACTATGGCTTAAAATAGTAAGAGCTTGTGCCCTGAGACAGTGAGGCGAGGTCACGATACGCAACGAAGGAGATAGCAGAACGAACTGGATAAGTATTGGTCAGAAATGGAAGGAGGACGCGGGGCTCGCGAAAATGGAAGAAGTGGAGGGGGCTTTTGCCCACAAGTAGGACATCACGTGTCGACTGTATTTCTTGAAGGGTTAAGTAAAGGTGTCGATGTGTGACCTCTCGTATATGCGAAGTAAAACTGTTAATAAAGGTGAATATCCCCCTTTTTTTCGGATGGGATATCATCAAATGACTTCTTCCGCTCTGGGCGGAGCAGGAGGGAGTTTCAGACTTTTACTGACTAAAACCCATCCATGTTCCTTCATCGTCCTTTGTGTTCCGGGGTCACGGTATCTCTTTCGAACAGTCCCGCAACCCCGGCAGGCATCGGTCTTTGCGGACCCCTTTCTTTTGCTGACTCTCTTTGAAGCGCGCGTGGAACTCGAACGCGCCGCGTCGGGAATATCCCCCAACTCTTCTTTAGTTCCACATCATTAAATAGAAACTTATCAACTATTCCTTTGTAAGGATAGGCAAAATACCCGTCATAAATCATAATATTACATCTATTTAAGTGGTCCGGTGACAAACAGTTTTTATAATTTATTACCATACTATGTTATAATTTCTCGTAAAATCATTTTAATATTAAAATGAGTATACAATTTTATGATAAAAAATAGTCTAGTGGTCGTGAGCAATTTAGAACATTTTTTAATGATTAAAAACTTGCTCAAAAATATAAAATCTGGTCAAAAATGAGGTTTCAAATAAACTTTGCGGAAGACGTAAGGAAAATTTTACCAAAAAAGTTTTCCAGCAAAATCGAATCATTGGTCTCTACTTTCCTGCTCGAAAGCTTTGTTCCTTAAGAGTTTTCAAATAAAGAATCATTGAATTTATAACACCGGTCATGTACAAAAAAAAACACGTTATTTATTAGTGATTGGGGGCCGTTCGGCCTATGCTATCCTAATAAAAAAATCGGCCAAGTGCGAGTTGGACTCGCGCACGAAGAGTTCCGTAACATTATCTATACAAAAATAAACAAAACGGCAAAAAAATCACGTTTGTATTATGGGAGCCCCCCTCAAATATTCATTTTATTCTTAATTTAACTATTTATTTTTAAAGTGAATATACATACAACTAAATATTCTGTGAATATTTCAACCGTCTACCTGTTGCCGTTATTAATATCGAGCAAAAAACGGCAAAAAAATCCCGTTTGTTGTATGGGAGCCCCCCTTAAATATTTATTTTATTCAGTTTTTAGTATTTGTTGTTATAACAGCAACTAAAACACATCATCAGTGAAAATTTCAACTGTCTAGCTATCACGGTTCATGAAATACAGCCTGGTGACAGACAGACGGACAGACGGACAGACGGACAGTGGAGTCTTAGTAATAGGCTCCCGTTTTTACCATTTGGGTACGGAACCCTAACAACTAGACGCCCATAATCGTGACGGATATTAAAGAAAGGCTCATATTTTACTTTTTGCAATCAAGACAATTAAGATTATATCCATTTTGGCAGCTCGTATAATTTAAAAAATAACTTATGTATTTAGCAAATTACTTTTTGTGTTCCAGCCCATAATATAGTCGTAAAAATAAATGGTATGTGTGTATTAGGAGTTTATAATCATAGCTTTGAGTAAATGAAAGTAGTTACTTTATCGCTTACAACTTTCTGATAATGGTTTTTTTATGACAGGTAATTTGTAGGAAATGGTGAATAGCCAGTTACATTACTTTAATGATCTCTTCCTCAAAGAACAAGACCTATGATGATATATTATGACGGCCATGGTGGACCGATAACCCAGAAACAACGATGGACATTCTTACACAGAGTTACTGGTATAGTTAGTGCCAGTTAAGATGAGAATATCGGTCATTGCCCTTTCCCTAATATCTCTTCCTACGAAACAAAACAAATGAACCATGTATCATTTTTATTAGAAAAATTGTTGAAGATCACGTTATATGACAATTCAAGACTTGAACAGGCTTAGTTTTGGATTTTAATGTTAAGAATAAATGAAGAATAAATGTAGGTGGGTCAATGACCGCTTTTGCGATCTTAACTGGCAGCAACTATAGCAACAAGATGGAAGAAAATTGCTATAGACCAAGGCTGCTCAACATTTTTTGAAGGTGGGCCAAAATTTTGATTACGTGTTAATCGGTGGGCCATCAAGTAAATAAAAATAGCTCTTTTTTAATTAGCCCGTATTGTCCCACTCCTGAGCAAAGGCCTACTCCCATTCCTTCCACTTCTATTTTTACATTCAATAAACTGCGCTCCATCGCTCTTTTTGTAAACCTTGAGTTTGGACTTCTGGACGTTAGTCAAAGACCATGCCAGTCTGGATGGGGAGAATACACATGTTCATAAGCTTGCGTTTTAAGGGTTTGGGTAAATAGCCCTTGAATAGCTCTTTCATGGACCAGCAGCTCTTCCATGCGTTTTCCGTGCGTCTTGCCACTACTTTGTCGTGTCTCGCCTGCTAGGAGACTATTTGGCCAAGGTAGATGTATTCTTGGACATAGTGTATTTTCTCCCCGTCTAAGTGCACGTTGATAGGTGAGCTGTTTATCATGAGCTTAATCTTTGACATGTCTTCGTATAAAATTGCGTATAGTGAATTATTTGAACCGATTTTTTGATGACTGCTAAGGCTGTGAATACACGTCGACCTGGTTTGAAATCCAGAAATCTGTTTTCAAAAGACCATCGTCAGCAGACCACTTTTGGCGGGCCAATTGTGTAGAGTATTGTGATTGTGTGAAGGTGGGCTGGTATTCAGCTGCACCCGGATTGACTGGAAGTCGACCCCAACGTAGTTGGGAAAAGGCTAAGCAGGTGATGATTAGGTGGCACAAGAGCATGGCGATTGGCACTAGCCACCTTTGCCTAGAGTTGCGCAAAGTCAGATGAGGAATGATGTATGTCTTCGTTTCACAAATATTTACTCATAGGTATACACTATAAAGAGTGTAATATAATAAACGCAAGACTTCCCGTGTGGTCTCTCAAATTTTGGTGTACGAGTTCTTGAATTTCGCAAAAAAAATGGACTTTCTATAGAAATTACGCGATTAGCTGACCAACGTGTAAGGTAAATCTAAAAAAAGTTTTGAATTTCCTGTAATAAAACAACGAGGCGTTTTGGTTGATATTCACATAGACTGATGTTTTTATTTCAAACACAGTAAAAGCTTTACATCATCATTATTCATAATTTCAGCCGAAAGACGTCCACTGCTAGAGGCTTCCCCCAAGTGTCGCCACATTGACCGGTCCCGTGCGACTCGCATCCAGCGGATTCCCGCAACCTTCACCAGGTCATCGGTCCACCTAGTGGGAGGTCTTCCAACGCAACGTCTTCCGGTTCGCGGTCGTCACTCCAGAACTTTTCGGCCCCATCGTCCATCCGTTCTGCGAGCAATGTGCTTTGCCCACTGCCACTTAAGCTTTACATACAACCGTTTAAATGGCGTTACTGGTCACAAGAGTCATAGAACAAAAGTTGTTCAGTTTCATGGTCTGAGACACCACACGATAGATCTTGTGTTTATTATGTTACACCCTGTTTAATAGGGATGATGACTGACTAAAAAAAATATGATTCTGTTTAGTCCGTCAGTTAGATTATTGAAAAAAATTGGATACGTATTTTTTCTTTTATCAAATTAATAAAAATTGACGAAGATAAAACGTGTCAAAGATCATGTTGTGGTGACGTCACATTTGAGTAAAAAATGTACTCAAATGAGACGTCACAGGAGGTTTTGACGCAATGTATCGTCTTTATTTTTTGTTGACGTGAAAAAAGAAACAAAATATGTCTGACGGACTTATTAGTTTTTTTTTTTGTTATCTACCCATTAGGGTATTCGTTTGTCATATTTTGTACCTAGTTTAATAAAACTAGGTACAAAATATGACGAACGAATGCAACAAAAAAACACCACACATCATGAAACTTAGGAAACTGACATAGAAACGCTCTGGCATACCGTTCATCAACTTTTAGTCTAGATACAAACTAACCATTTCTCTCAAATCCATAAAAAAATCTATATTAATATGGAGGAAATGTTAAATAGTTGTAAAAACCTGTCACACAAAACGAATGCTGTTTTAACATCGTAAAATATCTAATTTTCAAGATTAGTATAAATTATTGCCTGATTAATATTGGTACAACAAACATTCTATTGATACATTTATTTTTTTTACTAATTGAGAAATGGTAACGTGTTCCTTTTCTTGAGAATTATGTTATTTATTGAAAATATTTTTATTGAATGTGGTGATAATTTATGGATGGGTTAAGCAAGATGAATTAATTTAACGGAACATTAATGTAGATCATACAAAACAGAGAATTGCATTCGCTAATTGGGTGTAAAAATACTCTTAGCGAAGCCGAAAGGCACTTGTCCTCCCCGTCATTGCGATACGATTCTAGTTACGAAGGAATAGGGTCAAAATTCCATCTTTTTCTTTCACAAGCTTTAATGTTATAACACTTTACTTCATACCTTCACGACCTCGTACTATTCAATGAATCCATCAACAACATTTTTTATAGCGTTACATTGAAGTTGTATGGTGATTTTTCACCCAAAAAAAAAAATCAGTTTGTTTAAGTCTTCACCTAACAACAAAACAATCAAGTTCAATCGTGGATTCTAGAAAACTCCTAATTATGCAAACCTTCAAATATTTTTCCTGGTTTTGTTATTTTTAGTGAAATGACTAATTAAATGCAGATCATACTTATGCTAATGGGCTTATGAGGAACTTGTCAAGGCAGAAAGGAGTTAATCTTTGACGTCCGAGTAAAATTGTATCATCGCATGAAGGCCAGTTATGCGCCCACGCAAAACCTCGCCACCAAGTTTATGGGCAAAATATACGATTATGCGAAATCTTTAATAGACCAGGAAACTATTTAGTTTACATGCTTCCGTTTTAAAGCCATTAAGTATAACGTTTCTTTGTATATCTAATTAGTTAACTTAATTAAACAAGAGAGAAAAGGCAATAATTTCATTAAGTGTCGTTTCGTTTATTATATCGTTGACAGTTTTAATGAAATATTGACATTCGGAGAAAAGTGCCAAAGGCGACAAATATAATGATTAATTTCTTTCTTTCTTGGAACTACTGGACCCTAAAAATGTCAGCAACAAAAACACTCTTATACAAAAACTGTGTTATCTTCGTATAGCGGTTCAGATGTACGATAAAACACGATTTGTCAAAGAAATTAAACTGTTGAACATATACGTAAAAACAACCATTTTTTTCGAAGATTAATGAGAGTTTTTGCAAGAAAAGTGTCACTTAATTAATTAGTTATTTGTATAAATATGGTAATTAACGTTACATTTAATAGTTACAACGTTTTAGCTTGAAATTGATATTAATGCCTACATGAAACAGAGTTCCTTGTGATATTCTTTTGACTCAAAGTATTTCACATGATCGTTGTATTTTTTCCCCTCATAATCATTTATTTTCGTTGAAGTATCATCAAGGAAGTTCCACAGCGCAGGTTTTTCTGTACCTTTCCAATCAGGATGTGAAAATAAAGGACTCTACGTAAAGAATTAATTTCTGTACAACATCCATCATCAGGCACTGGTCTTGTTTCGGATTATGGCAAACGCTTTCTGTCAGAGAAGAGGCCTGTGTCCCAGCAGTGGGAATGATAAAAACGGGTGTAAAAAACCTCTTAACGAAGCTGAAAGGCACTTGTTCTCTCTGTCATTGCGATCATTTTCTTGTTCTAAACCATACCTGGGAACCTTTGAGTTACGGAGATATTGGGGGTCAAAGTTTCAACTTTTTGTCCAGTTTTTTTAAAACTCTACGACCCCCGTACTATTCAATCCATCCATCAGCACAATGTTTTGAGTGCGTTACTTTGAGTTCTACCAAAAAACATGATTTTACACCCCAAAAAAAAGGCGTTTCCCAGCAATAATTTTTGCGTAAAGTTAATTATTTTGATGTACAGAATGCTTGGTTGACGGCTTCGTGATGAGGTTGTTTACACCCTGTAGACTGATGATACACTCGAATAGCCACTACATTGACTACGTGTGCTACACGTTTTAGACCCGATTTTCCCTTCATTCTCGTGTGGTTAGTGCCGCACCTGCCCACTTGGCATGAACGCCGTAGACACGAAAGAGAATCGACAAATCTTTTGTTCATCTGTCATTTTGTCGATTCAATGACAGATGAACAAAGGATTTGTCGTTTCTCTTTCGTGTCTACGGCGTTCATGCTAAGCGGGCTGGTATCAGACTTTTTATTTATGCCTACCATGGGTCTTTGACTAGGCTTTACATGCCGTCGAGAAATATCTCTCATCTCTGGTTTGGTTTCCTCACGAAGTTTTCCTTCACCGAAGGTAGTAGTAATTATAACATACGCACATTAATCCGGGCTTTACATGCCGTCGAGAAATATCTCTCATCTCTGGTTTGGTTTCCTCACGAAGTTTTCCTTCACCGAAGGTAGTAGTAATTATAACATACGCACATTAATCCGGGCTTTACATGCCGTCGAGAAATATCTCTCATCTCTGGTTTGGTTTCCTCACGAAGTTTTCCTTCACCGAAGGTAGTAGTAATTATAACATACGCACATTAATCCGGGCTTTACATTCCGTCGAGAAATATCTCTCATCTCTGGTTTGGTTTCCTCACGAAGTTTTCCTTCACCGAAGGTAGTAGTAATTATAACATACGCACATTAATCCGGGCTTTACATGCCGTCGAGAAATATCTCTCATCTCTGGTTTGGTTTCCTCACGAAGTTTTCCTTCACCGAAGGTAGTAGTAATTATAACATACGCACATTAATCCGGGCTTTACATTCCGTCGAGAAATATCTCTCATCTCTGGTTTGGTTTCCTCACGAAGTTTTCCTTCACCGAAGGTAGTAGTAATTACTTATAACATACGCACATTAATCCGGAAAATCAGAGATTCGTGTCTTGGGTTCGAGCTCGACACCTATGACTTGGCAGTCGACGGTCACACCAGCAGGCTATCACTGCTATCATCAGCCATCATCATCAGCCTATTAATGTTCCCACTGCTGGGACACATGCCTCCTCTCAATGAGAGGGAATGGGCTATAAGCCATCAGGCGGGCCCAGTGCGGGTTGGTAGATGTCACGTCTTCGATTTTCTAAGACATGCCGGTTTCTTCACCGTTTTGAGAGCAGCGGTGATGAAATAAATTATACAAAGTAATGCGCTTGCCTGTTCGAACCCACGACTTACTGCTCGTAAGTCGGGGCCGCCACCACTGGGCCACCGCTGCTCCTGGGCCATCGCTGCTCCGCTGCTATAAAATGTTTTCCCTTGTATTGTAGGAATATAAGGTGCGACAATCCTCATTCATGTCCAGTCCAGCCGTAAAGACTGATGGCCTAAATAAGAACATGATTGTGATAATTTAAGCTCTGGTCAAAGTTCCTCCCATTTAACTGTTCTGACTACCGAAACCAGTATCGTTGGGGTTTGCCATATGATGTACATGCCAGGGGCCAGACATGGCCATAAACTCTACGTTTGCGCAATCAGTATTATAATCAGAGGGTAATAAAACCGCCTTGTTGGTAAAAAGTACGTCTGTACCGCGAATCGCGCCGTTATTTTCTGGTAGAACTTTTTTGATGGACTACTTTCTGTTGTCATAAGATCTGTTTATCCTGTTTCCTTAGGAACCAGATTTTTGGTGTTTTTACTTTTTTTATCGTTTTATTATTCTGATGTTTGACATAACGTTCTGATGGAATTTCGAATGATGGGGATAAGATTGTTTCATGTAATTCTTTGTACACTGGGTACAGCTAACTCGTTAAGAAAACCACAAAAAGGTACAAATCTGTAGCAGGAAAACCGCAGGCAACAAAACTTAAAAACTGAGTTGGTAGGTACTCATAATAATATCATAACAGACGAAACTGTAAATAACACAAAAGTTCATTCACAAGTTCAGAAATAAGGTATTTGTTGCAACTGTTTTATTTTTAAGTAACTTAATAATATTTTAGGAAGAATATCGTATTTCAAACAAAGTGCTCATTTATTTAGATACGAAGCCAAGTGTCAACTACCATATCGATTTCAATCATCTGGCGCCTCAGGCAGTTTTGTCATTTGCCCATTAATTAATTAACCATCTTCAGGTCAAGTGCAATTTATAGGTGGACAGTGTAATAGTAATATATCAACATATCCTGTACACAAATAAACTTGAGCCTTGGAAATGTCTCAGGTTGCACAATATTTTTTTAGTCATGCAAAGATTTTGACTATTATCAAACACAATGTGCCAAAACGTGATGAGTGAATAATATATCCACTTTAGATAATGAAGCAGTCACTACTAAAATGCTGTTGAGAAAGGGCCTTTACAAAAATAATGAGTGAGCAGCAAATTGAAAGCTTTACAATTAAGTAATCAGAAGAATCAAACCGGATCTCTGTAATTATTACAACATTGACGAGAACAAGTTCATTAACTGTTACTTAACAATCAAGATCAAGGTCAATATCATTGTACATTTGATAATCACTGAGTCGCGATCAGCTACTCAACGTATGTACATTCTTCATTTATGTTTAAAAAGGTGACGTAAGATGTACTGGATTATTTTCTTTAGCATTAGCAGCAACTTTAGCCTTGATATTGGTAATGCATTGACTGTCAATACCATCATCTGCATTGGGGTCTTCCAGAAAACCCTTAAGATTAAGAAGAATGGTTTCTCCTGACGGTAGACAGCACTTCCTATCATCATTTAAATATATTACAATAAACATCTTCCGGTCTACTAATACGGTATTGTTTACAATTTTAACGACTGTGCTTCACTTCCGTGGGATTTTTACCAAATGAAACCTCAATGTCTCGAGTCTCGACTTGCCGAGGCGTGGGGCACGACCTCCAGGGCGACCTATAAAGTCGCTCTCGCAAAAAAATAAAACACATTTTAACGGAACACACTATAAACAATAAAACATGGCTGGTATTCGCGTATTGTTTTTTGCCATAGCACTTGCGGGATGCAGCCCGACCCTAGCCGAAGGTGGTAATTTTTTATCTATACTCTATAATCTGCTTGCGGTGTCACGATCGTTCGATAAAACTTGCAGTTTCGATGTACATACCGTTAGGTAATTGTCGGTAATTTTCGTTTGTGTAGTAGGTAATTGGGTGGGCTACTTTGATGACATTGTGGGTTAGGTTTGGATGGGTTGTGGAAAATGTAAGGCTTGTGATCTTCATTTTGGTTATTTTTGTATCATTTCAAACGTAATGGCTTTCTAAATGGCTAATTTAGATCAAAGATAAACTGCTTTTAATTACCTTAATGTCTCTTCTAATTTAATTTTATGTTTACTAAATCCGCTAACAAGATTTTAGCAAGTTTCGAAAGTCGTAAAGAAAACTTCTTTATGTTCTGGCATACTTTCAGCCAGTGGGAGGTTCAATTCACCCATAAATAAAGGCGTGAGTCCTACATACGATTCGGACTCGTATAATTGGATAATTTCTAAAACTAGATTTCGATCGGATGTGCAAAATGGCCACTCCTTTTATGATGCCGTGTTTCTAAGTGTTACACTTCCAAGAATTAAACTTCGTTGACATAAAAACATAAAAATGAAATACCGTTTTATATAACCGTAATTTAAAGTTTTTTTTTTGGTTTCCAGACGCTGAAAATGTCCAATCTGACAGCTTAGTGAGAGAATCCCGCACACTTCATAAGAAGAAATTATGCAAAAAATATGGCATCTGCGAAGGTTTTGGTGGACAAGGTGGTTACGGTGGTCATCAAGGGTACCAAGGGTACCAAGGTTACCAAGGATACCAGGGTAATCAAGGATACCAACCACCAATAAACATTGCGATCAGTCAGTCCCAATCTTCTGCAAGTCACGGTGGTGGCGGCTACGGTAGCAGTTCCTACCCAAACAACCACCAATACAACGGTGGTTACCCCAACCATGGTTATAACCAAGGCTACAACCACGGTTACTCTAACCAAGGATACAACAATGGTCACCCTAACCAAGGATACAACAATGGCTACAGCGTTTACGAAGGCCAAGGAGAATACAACAGGCCTGGTTACAGCAACGGGCTTGGAGGCTACAACAATCAGTTCAATGGGAACTATTACTCAGGTGCCCCGAATGGTGGACATGGAGGGTATGGTTTCCAAGGTCCCTTCGGATTCAGGGATGAGCATGATGGTGCAGGAGGAGACTATGATGATGGCAATGAACATGCTTATGGTCGGTCGAGTGCTGGTGCAAGTGCAACGGCTGTTGCTGGGAGTAAAGCTGAGTAACTTGTATGTGAAGAGTTAATTGTAGTGTGTTAAAAAAGGGTGTTTGTAGATACGATTTTGTTTTTTTTTTTGTATTTTATTTAGCTATGTTGACCGATGAGTTTAATTGTCGTGTCTTACAATGATGTTATTGTTTGATAATTTTGAAGTTTATAGGCATGAATTAGCTAAGGATAATTTATGTACTTGTATAAACGAGTGAAAAACTGTGATAAGCTTTTTTACTACTTAAGTTATGTGCTGGTTCTGTACGAATAAAATCTTCAAGAGTTTACTGTGGTATCATTTCTTGAAACATGTTAATAGAAATATCGAAGACGTTTTCGATCCAATAAATAATATTAATAAACCTAAAGCTTTTCTTTTTTTGATTACAATATATTTTTGAACAATTTTGACGACGAAATTATGATAATCAAGAAAAGATTTAACTCCTTATAAAGGTTTATTATTGATAAATGGTTCACATCCTCTATAAAATCAGGAATTTTTATGTTTGTGTATAATTTTTAGATCATTTGCCTGGTCTGTGAGGTCTATGACCTAGGTGATCATCTCTTCAATACATGCAGATCCTAAATGATTGATTTGTGGGTATCATTAAGTTTGATTGCAATTGAGATCATCTAATAGTGCATCAAATTATACTCATGCATTTGAATTTTAATGACAATCACTGGGTTATTCCAAAAGTACTCCAAAAAGAGTTCCCAAACTGCTCCATGAAAAATATTATATTTTATTTAGGTTTCATTCGAAGTGGCTTTTAGTTTTGTGGGTATCATTAAGTTTGATTGCCATTGAGATAATAATATAGTGCATCAAATTATACTCATGCATTTGAATTTTAATGACAATCACTAGGTTATTCCCCCAAGGAAGTGTATTAGGTCCAACGCTCTTCTTGTTATACATAAACGACCTGTGTAACATGAAAATTCCTAATGCCAAAGTCCTGTCGTACGCCGATGATACAGCTGTCATCTTCTGTGGCAGGACATGGCATGATGTGCAGCTAAGTGCTGAAACAGGAATGTCCCTGGTTGCGAATTGGCTCAATGCTAATGTTCTCACATTAAATACCTCCAAAACAAACTTTATAAGTTTCTGCATCTGCAACCGTACTCAACCAACCGGCGATTTTCGTATCACTATACACACTTGCGATGGTACTAATGTTGATAATTGTAACTGTTCTAGTATTGGCAGAGTCTCTAGCACAAAATATTTGGGGGTAATGCTGGATCAGAGACTGAGCTGGTACCCCCATCTTGAGCAAGTTGCAAATAGAGTCCGCAAGCTAAACTGGATTTTTAAGACCCTGCGTCACGTGCTGCCTAAGTCTATACAGAGTAGCGGAAAGCCGGGTGGAAATGTGCTCACTAAAATTTATATTTCTCTTGCGCAATCAATATTGATATACTGCATTCCTGTCTGGGGTGGGGCAGCAAAATCTAAATTCATCCAATTAGAGCGAGCACAACGAGCCCTGCTCAAAATAATGTACTTTAAAAAAAGGAGATATTCTACAGAGAACCTTTACAAACTAAGTGATGTATTGTCAGTTAGGAAATTACACATTACTCAAACAACTTTAAAAAAGCACAAAACCTCCTCCTTACCTTACAACTCGGATATACTCTCTAGGAGAAGGAAACACAATATAGTTCAAATACCTATAACCAAGACCAAATTCGGATCTATGCAATTCAGTAAACGATCAGCTCAATTGTATAACAAAATAAATAAGGAAATTTTCGTATATGCAAAACCTTATCATATATTATGTAAGGAAATGTTAATTGACTGGATAAAACCACTGACATATGAAAATACTGAAGCCCTCCTACAAAACGTAACTTAATACATGTACACGACCCGCTCACGCTCACACACACACATACGTAGACTCTCCCATACCTTCACGTTCACTCACATACACATATTCATACATCTACACATCCTAAACACTCATTACACACAACAACACACACACACACACTCATGCACACACTCACTCATGTTCACATAATTATATTTTGTTAGCTTGTTTTACTGCACCCATGTACTGTTTTTATTGTGTTTTAAGTAAGTACCTACTGTTGTGAAGGAGCGGAGTCCTCTAATACAGGCATAATCTGCTTAATTGAAGACTCCAAACCCAAATTGTTTGTGTATTATTTTTGGACACAATAAACGTTATTATTATTATTATTCCTTTATTCACTTACAATCAAATTTGTTACATTTTTAAATATGAATTAAAAAAATATATAAAAAACATTTAAAAATATAAAAAATTGTAGCCCACCGGTATCGGGAACAGGGTCCAAGCTAAAAAAAAAAAAAAAAAAAATAATATTTTTATTTAGGTTTCATTCGAAGTGGCTTTTAGTTGGCATTCAAAAGATTTAAGAAAATATGGCCGAACTGTACCATTAAAAAAGTTCATGACAATTATTTCGATCCTCAGATTGAAGAATATATTCAGTCATATATTCAGTAGTTACTTAAACTTACAAGCGTATTCACAATGATAGTAAAGCTGAAATAATGATACTTGAACCCCGTTTAAACTGAAGGTGTAAATGTTAAGAGAACGGATTCTCAGATTTCTAATAGTATTGGAATGGACACTAGAAGGGTGTTTGCATATAATACTTGTTTGTCGATGATTAGGAAATTGCTGAACTATAGAAAATCATTTTAGGTTAACAGTCATGTAAGAGTAGGCTAAGCTTCCTCCTTGTTTATATTTTCAAGTAAATTTTAAGATTGACAGACCGGTTCACTAAACGGATGTGGAACAAACGTTAGTGATCGTCACATATCAGAGAAATACATCCCGCATGAAAATGATCTCATTTCTTTTACGTGTCTCATTTATCAAAATCGGTCTCATCAAATGAAAAAAACTGGACTAACATATGAGATCATTTCTCGTTGATTTCTTTATTAATTAACACAAACGGCGACATTTATGTGTTCAGAGCAAACGTTATGGTCTACAAGATTGAAAAGATAATTAAAAATGATGTAATGCTTTCCGCCGTCCTCTTCGAAACAGAAAATATTTTAATTAAATATCCTTGTTTTAGTTTCTCTAAATGATTTGACAAAGTTTTTATTACGGCCAATTAATCAGTTGTCTTATCAATTTAAAGATGATACTCTAACAATTTATGGTATCGGATCACCTGTACCCATCAAAAAATGTTTACCGTAACTCGTTAGATAAATTTTGTTTATGAGTGTCAATGGCTTTGGATGTAGTGGTGACCCAGTCAGGTTTGAGTGGGGGGATCATGTTCTAGTATATAAGATGAGGGGAATGTTTCACAACCATCCACAACCACCCACAACCACTTGAGGAAAGGTCTAGACATCCTTGCAGGAGAAAAGAAAAATGGCCGCCAAAATCATCGTCCTTGCCACCATTCTTGCTGCTTGCAATGCAGTGCCCGTCTGGTACAACGGTAAGTGCTGCAACAGTAATCGAATTTAATCTTCGGTACTTTAAAAGTAATTGATCTGCATTGCTGGTAATGCCAAAATGATCAGCCTGAAATTAACAGCACAATGCATTTCTCTAAATTATGCGAATTATTCAGAAAATATCTCCTCTACCTACGTGCTTTTTGTTTCCAAGTGATTTATTGTAAACCATGTAATGATGTTGCATCTATCAATTAGTATTAAACAGATAATAATTTAACAACATTTATATGACTTTCAAGTGTGTTTCATATTGATTTGTAACTCTTTCAGAACTCCCTGGTGTGATCATGAGGATTGGTCGCTCTCCCAGCATCTCGTACGGATTCGGCAGTGGCTTCAGCAGCAACATCGGTGGCATTTCCCACTCCTCCGGCATTGGCGCCGCCTTCCAGTCCGGTGAAGGTGAGGCAGTGGGCTACGGCAGCGGAGTCGCTGACGGTGGCTCCTACGCTCGTGGTGTGGGAATCGCTAACGCCGGCAACAGCCACCCCGTGCAGTACCATCAGCACCCCACATACCAGGTGGTTCCCCGCCCGTCCTACGAGTCTGCCGTCGCTTCCGCTCAGAACTACGGCGGTTACGGAAACGCCGTGTCTTCTGCTCAGACTCTGGGTAACAACAACTTCGGCTCCGCTGTCTCGTCCGCTCAGAGCGCTGGCCCCGCCCGCTTCAACAGTGCCGTATCCTCAGCCCAGAACGTTCACGGATATGGATCTGCCCTATCCTCAGCTAATACTGGTTACGGATCAGCCCTCTCCTCTGCCCGCAACTCTGGCTATGGATCATCCGTGTCCTCTGCCCAGACCTCGGGACACGGTCACGGTTACGGCTCAGCCGTGTCTGCTGCTCAAAACATTGGAGGCTACGGAGCCAGCACTGCTCAGGTAGCCCAGCAGCGCAACGGTGGAGTCCAGCACAGCGGTGCCACCAGCATCAACGGCCCTGGCATCCAGGCCGCCCACTCTCACGCCGTCAACACCGGATTCTACTAAACTGTTTGTCAGGATGTAAAAAGATGTTGAGACGACAATTTGCAAACTTGTCTCAATGTCTTTGGGAATCTTGGTATTATTTATTTGGTGAAAAAATCAATAAAAACGTTAATTTTTAAATCGTGTTTATTGTCTAAAAATATTCTTAATCTATTCACTAGCTCTATTGAAAAATCATTTTGCGAAATAACATTATAAAAGCATGCACAATAATAACATCACGATTAATATTTTCCATATTCTGCCTTATTGTCAAAAGTTGCTCCGTTCTTGGGCTTTTTATCAAATGGTATAGTTTTGTCGCTACTACCAAAGTGTTCAGTTTTTTTGGCATTGTCATCAAAGTTATCAGTGCTTTTTGCTCTGTTATCAAAAGTAACGCCGTTAACACTACCATAAACATGTCCATTATCACTGATAGCAGTTGCACTATTTACTGGTCCATTTCTGGGAAAACTCGGGTTGTAGAAGCTTTCAACATTTCGGACCCAGTCGTTAAGGCCAAAGTCATTGAAGCCGTAGCCTTCGGGAGCAATCGGGAATGTGAAAATTGGTAGAAATGGACCAGAGGACGCTGATGCGAAGCTTCTTCCCCCTCCAGCTAAAGCTTTCCCGGGAACTGCAATACTGTAGCTTGAGTGTACTCCACCTTGAGGTCTTTGTGGCAGATTGTTGTATGAATGATGTTGGTCTTCATCATTTAACTGTTTGAAACCTGATCTTGTTGCAAATTGTTCAGTAAAATATTTCTCAACATTTGGGTCTGAAGATGATATTGCCACTATAGCTTCCCCGTTTGGTGTTGATTCTGGAACAATCATAATAATTTTAAAATAACAGTTTTCCATTAACATATTATACACACTCTGCATCTACGTCGATACCTAAGTACTTACATTAACACAGAAAATAAAATATTTTAATACATCAGATACATTTGGTAGTCCAAATGTTTCTTTTTACTTTTTAAATAATTTGTAGAAATGGGTAACCTGCTAGTTTTAACAATTTTAAAATTGAATTTAATGAGATACTGATTTAATTAATGTTATCAACATAATAACTTAATCCTTTGATAAGTCACTGCTCGAAATCACATGTTACTGTTACCTCAACTTAAGAGTGATTTAAAAAAAATTAAACCAATCTTTATCTGACAGCTCCTGACAAAAAAAAATCTTATCTAACTAATACAAAAATCAGTCACTCCTAAAAACAATAAAGACTTACCTTTAAAAACAACCGGAACAGCATCCACAAACGAATTGACAGTTAAAACTGATACAAAAGCCTTTAAAACAAACATGATGTCCTGTCAATACAACTCCGTACTCATAAGTTAAACTCTATAAAAGAATAAGTGCTCAGATCACAAAGAACGGTTTATATAGGATGCTATGGGTCGAACCAATGGTTTATTACATCTATTGTAAGGTGAATGAACCATCTCACTGTCTTAAACTTGATTTAGAAATGTTTGAAGAATAATATCTTCAGTTGGTCTTAAATCACGCGTGCGTATAGACAATAATGTAGCTATAACAAATGGCGATACAAGTTCAATGATATTAGTTGCAAGGCGGGTTTCTGTCGATTCTTATAACGGCCGATGCATTTATATCTTCTATAATAATATGTTGTGGTTTGACTTTAAAGTATACTCGCATAGCATCGTTACCTCTAACTTCTAGTTCTGGTTTGTTATTAACATTTTCGATATTTTTTGTTTTGTTTTTCAAATGATTTGGTGGTTTGTTTGCGTTTCTGTACAGCTTACAAGACGATACTATCAGTAAATAAATTACATTAAGGTCTTATTTGTTCCCACTGTTGGGACCCAGGCTTCCTTTCTCTTAAAAAGAGGTGGTTGGTGATATAAGATGTTTAGTTTTCTTCAGGTCAGCTTCTCAGAGTTTTTGATTTAAATGAAATCAAAATATTTTATTTCACATAGGCCGAGATGGGCACTTATAAAAGGTCGAAAAAGGTGCACGGTTCACGTTGGTTGTTTCCATGGATAAGAACCGGCAAGAAACTCCACGGTTACTCTTTTTAAATCATTAGGTAGGTATTACAATATTATTTTCTTACAGAATTAGTATTTAAGTATGGCGGGACAGCGTAGGCCCGACAGTAGGTCGTTGTTTACTATACAAAAAACAAACAAACACACAAACAAACAAACATCCTCTCACCCCAAACGCATACACCGTCTCCCATCCGTCGTGGGTAAAAACGTAAAACAGAACAATATTTATCATAAGTTAACAAGCATCTGGGGATCTACAAAGCCTACAATGTTCACTCACTCATTCACAAATAAAAGTTAAAAAAAGAATCTATACAAAGGTAAGAAAATTTTGAATATAAAAAAAATAAAAACTAAATTAAAAGTGACACAAATATTGTAATCAGTGCTGTAACTATTCTGAGCAAAAGATGAAAAAAAAAGATTTGATTTGATTCTGCATAGACTAAAACATTAACATAATTCGTTTAGCACCTAGAACTTAACTGTGAAAGAAACCTGAATGGGTGTGTCAGGCTTTTAGGCAAAATGTAAAAAATGAATTCAAGTGTCCATTAAGTTTTAGATCGTGATAATTATCGTGCGTTAAAGCGACAGGACCAATTCTGCGTTAGCCATATTTAGGTGCTATTCAAGATAAGGTCGTCAACCTTAGGTGGGTTGGTCTGAAAGACATCTGTACTCTCAAATATGGTCGGGGTAGTGGTGCAATGTGATGTGACATCAAAAACATGCAACCAATGGTCTTCCCTGGTCATATTTGATGCATATTGACTAAACGATCAAATTAGCAATGACCTGTTACCTATTTACACATCATTGAATAATTATTGGACTGCCTCCTTACCTCGTGGTCTAGTTGTCGTAGTTGCGACTGCTGAGCACATGGTCCTGGGTTTCGATTCCTGGGTCGGGCATTTTGTTACTGTGTTTTTCCATCAGGAATTTCTCAGAAGCAGCCACGGAGCCTGGATTTGGGGCCGGTTGATGGATTACCACAAATCCAGGCTCCGTGGGCGAGACTATTAAGGCTCGCCCCTTTTTCACGGGACTTAAACATAACTGGCGAAATGTGGACGTACTAATAGGCTAGTTTCCACCATCAATAAATTGCAAATCTATTTAGTCCGTCAGTTAGAGTATTGGAAAATAATGGACACGTATTTTTTGTTTTTGTGTCAATGAATATTGACAAAGATAAAACGCATCAAAACTCGAGAAACATGAGCCCGGGGGCTCGTGACGTCGTCGTGACGTATTGAGAATTTTGGAAGCGTCGTATCTTCGTCAGTTTTGGTTTACGTAACAAAAGAAAAAATACGTGTCAAATATTTTTTGATAATCTAAGTGACGGACTAATTAGATTTTTTCAGGACACAAGCCTATTCGGTACACCATGTAATATAAAAAAAATACGTGTCCGGTCTTAGCTTCCTTCTGCCGTTACACGTCGGATTAGCCACTGTTTAGGCGCCAAGCTGTCTAGTGTAGTAATATCGCAATTAGGTAATGCAAATAACTAAGTTGAATGGAGTTTTATGGAAAGGAAGGAAGGAAAAGAAGACGCTGAGTGGTCACTATTTTTGTCTACCCCTAAAATAAGCTATGCTTGTAATAAAAGAAAATTGACACGGGCATTTGTAGATTTTTATTTTGTTAAGTTTCCCGAAAGTGTTACACAGGGAATTTTCATAGTGCCCGAAATGACTACAGGTGCATCCGATTCAGCTCAGATCCGGCGGCAAACCGAATGTTTTTTCTGCAGCCCGTATATCCGCTCCGAATATGTGTGTGTGATAACTATAACACGCAGTGAACAAACGTAGAGGTCACTGTATATTTCGTAGCGGAAATTCAAGGTACTACGTCGAGGGAAAGTTACCTAAGCTTGCTCACATATTATGGATGTAGCATACGTATAGCATACGTAGTTCAGACATAATACAATAGATGTCGTTAGCTGCTACTAAAAGAAAAAAAAAACTTATGAGTAAATGATTCCAAAGATTTTTCGTTTTATTATGTTAGTCACTGACCTGCTTAATGATGTTATTAGATTATTCTGTCTTGTAGCTTTCATCTGTCCATTTTTATTTTGCTGTTAGAATATAAGATATATACTATGAAGATATGATTTATAGACAAATTCAGTTATAAAATAAAATAAAATATTGTCAAAATTTTATGTAAACTTTATTTTATTACTTTATGTAATTTTTTTTTAGGTATTTTCTTGATTGACTTCCTTAGGTATGTTGTGTAAGGGTAAAAGTAAATAATAGTACATTACTGCAGCGGCCAGCAGAGGCATTGATGGACGATATAAGTTTAATAAGTAATTTATTTGGCCGCTAAACTACAGATATGAATTTTCATACTACTTTTGCCGGCCGCTGGTCGCATGTTTCGGGCCAGTACAGGAATTTCGATTTAACTCGAAAAAAGTTGCCAAATTAATGCTCAAAATTCCAAGCATGTTTGAGAAAAAAGCTATAATGATGATAAATTTGTTTTCTTTTTTTAAAACACTAACGAAGATTATATCTTATTGACTATATATATTTAAATAAAGTCGCGAATCGCAGTACCGTTCTTACCGCATACCATGCATATGTCTCCACAACACTGCGATATGGAGTAATATTCTGGGGTAATAATACAGATAGGGAAGCGGTCTTTAAAGCCCAAAAAAAATGTGTTCGTGCAATATGCATGATCCAAAACACCGACAGTTGCAAACCATTTTTTATTAATCTAAAATTATTAACACTCCCGTCCCTTTACATTTATGAAGTTGCCATATTTATTAAAAATAACCCTAACCAATTTGAAACCGTATCCTCTAAACGCCAACAAGGTGCACTAAAGTCTAAATCCCATCAAACAGCCCTTTACTCAAAAAGTTTCCTAGGAATGGCACCAAAAATATTTAATAAAATACCTAAATCAATAAGAGCATCAAGAGATTTAAATACATTCAAAAAAACACTCTTAATTCAAAAAGCCTATTATTCGGTCAATGAATACCTGGAAGAAAAATAATAATTACTGTTTTTATTATATGTTTATATTACTTTTAGTAGCTTTAGTTCGATTGTTTTATTTTATTTTTTAATGTTGTATAGTTTATAATTGTTTTGGTTGTTCTATGTATATTTTATTAAAGATTTAATATTAGGTAGGTAATTAGCTGTAAGAACGTTAGTTTTAGCTTTTAAATTTCAGTTTTTATACACATAAAAACTACCTTACACTACATAAGTGTAAACATTATTTGTACGCCTTGCAAGGCAACACATAGTAAGACATATTTTTATTTGATAACACCATGTACCTTTTATTTTTACCTATGTGTCACAAATAAACAATTTTGAATTTGAATTTGAATTTGAATTTGACTACGATTAGGTTCAGAATGCAGTATATTTCACACTCATGGTATTTTTTTCAGTTATTTCTACTCGTGTTTTGATGTAGTAGGCCGTGATTGTTTTTTTTTTAATCTCATCAAAGAGGTATAGGTTTTTCCATTTCATCGTTGAATTTTCCATTTCTAATATTAGGCTATTTAGCGACTTCATATCTTTACTTCTCCATTAAAACCTGCAAAAAAATGAAATTAAATCATAGTTTCATTGTGATCAACGACAAAAATACTTTTCGTTCTATTATTTTATTTCTTGGAATGTATTGAAAAATGTCGTTTAATACTCGTGGGCACTTCTCAGTTCTCGGTTCCACCTAGGCTGCAATGACATAGTTTCCCCCGTCATATCAAAATGTGAGAACAACTAACTTTAACGTGGAAGCACCACGGTAGCCCGCGAAATTCAAAAGTTTCTTCTTGTGAATTTGGCGGGCTACCGTGACACATTATCATGACGCGTTACGCAGAATCATATTATTTTCACATGTCATGCCCTGAATTATGACGTCTAGCTCTCCCTTTTCTCATTCTAATAACATAGTTCGTTTTTATCTCTTTCTTTCAGTCAAATCATAGGTAAATAACACATAAGACATCAAAAATCCAACTAAAATAATAATGCTTTAAGAACTTTTCAAGACAGTGTTTTAAGCTTTCACGGATTAAAACTAAACTTATACTGTCACTTACCACCCACGGAAGATATAACGGAAGTGATAGTAAAAGTTTAGGAAGACAGATCCATATATTTTGTTTCTTTTTATTTTAAAAATACCCACTGATAGTTAATTGTTGAGGAACTCTTAGTGGCCTTAGGTCCACTGATATACCAGTACCGTAAAAAAGTTTAAATAAATAAATAATAATGGTTGAACAATTATAATTAATTACAAATTGATTCTACCTACATGGAATCAGTACAGTACAGAGTGATAATCACACTGTATGTACTACATAACAAGTAGCACAAGTAATATTTCAATTAAACCGTAGTACCTCTACCTACCTACCTACTTACTTACTTGCATACCCAGTAGGCTCTTGAACCAATAAATAACATATCGATTATTTAGCGAAGAAAATACGCTAGCTGATAACTGTACCGCCCACCTCATACATACTGATGATACTAACAAATGAGTCTGCCACATTCTTAATGGATTAATAAGTAGACAAATGTGCTCAACAACATTCAAATTAACCGTTAACCGTGCAATATAAATATACATAAGGTTACAAAAAAAAACTATCTAAAGGTCTTTTGCAAAACGGTGTAAATTTAGATTTATTCGATAACAAATTATCTCGCTAAAGTTATTACTTTACGCCTAACTACATGTTATTTTGAAGGCAATTTTAATAAATCAGTATGGGTTCCATTCTGACTAGGACACCGTTTAAAAGTAATTAATGGTGAAACTACAGACGGGTCGTAATAGTAGTAGTTCTTTAATTAGTGGTTATAATTTCACGCCAATTTATTAAGGAAAAGAAAAGACATAGAGACCACGACATGAATCAAAATAATGACAGACCGGGTAGCCATGAAAGACAAAGACATAAATGGATTTAAATCTATGATAAAATACGATGAAATAGTACCAACTGAACCAAAAACAGAAGATTTCTGTCAAAATTTCTTAGCAGATTAAGTTACAGTAGCAATGCAGAAAGCGGCCAAAAATGACTAATTGGCTCCATTTGATTAATTATTACTTGTGACAGATAAAAACACTATCCACGATGACTCATACTGCTATATTTAAGGCTAAAAGAGGTATATATTGAACGAATAATACTGCACGCGTGTCAAAAGCGGTCCCAAAGACAGGTCGCTCAGATGTGTCTCCGATTTAATGGCTTCCTAAATTATCTACTTTAATTTTATTTAAAAAGACAACGGTATTCAGAATCATAGTAAGCCAAAAATGGCAATGGAGACTAAAGAAAGTAACCTTGATATTGTTCATTTAAATATTGGAATGAAGCCAATCCTTATAAGGTTATTGACAAAGGACAAAGTGTAGGAGGCAGGTTTTTGTATAAAGATAATGTCCCCGTATAAGGACAGACACAGTAGGCAGAAAAAGAAAAGGAATCCCCATTAACATAAGAGCCTGACTGTAAAATTGATGTCAAATATCATAAAATAATTTATATTGTTCGCCACCCATAACCTAGGGCACTTAATATGCAATTTTAATTAACTGAGTGGGCCAAATGATCTGTTGATCAATCAATCAAAATTACCGTTGTTTAAGAGCTATTACATATTAACTTTTTACGGTACTCACATTAAGTTTTATGAACTAGTCAGAGATGATTAGCAATGTAAATTGAATATATCAATAGAAAATGTAACTGGTATTCTAAAAATTATCTTCTTTATTGTTCACAAATACACAAAACATTCATATGATCATATTAAAACTGTTTTCAATAACCACTACTTACCTTTTTTGTTGTCTCCGAATGAACAATCAAAGTACTGTTAAATCAGAACATGGTCGCAAAGAAGATGAAAAAATAATTGCTTCACACAATTGCTCAGCCCGAATACGTTCAACGTATGATTACTACATTCAAGAACTATAAATGGATAATCAAAACTACGTTTGTAAAATAATAGTAGAGAAATTATCTTTAAAAACAGATCTGTCGTAGCGTCTCGCGTCTATATTATAAGAACCGTTTCTTAGCTATAAAGTCGAAAACTTGTAATTTTACGATGAGGATATAAAGTGAGAGATCGATGTTTGTCATGCATTTCTGTTTGGTCTGCAACATGAATAGGATTGGAAGTGTGCTCGTTGTTTATATATTAGTAGTGGCGGCAACGGGAGCAGGTAACTGTAGAAACATCCTTTTGTTTATAGAAATTAATAAAACGTCCATAAATTCTGATCAAGATAACTTTATTAGCGACTTTGTAACCTCTGAACGAACTCTGAACTCTGAACGAACGAACGAGATTTGAATAATTTTGTGAAGAATTTTTGTTGTTTACTAAAATGTAGACTAAATTCTAATAACTTATTAACATTTTTTTTTATTTCTAGCGGAATTTAAATCAAAAAGTCAATCCACCAGCAAAGTAGAACAAGCAAGCAAGACAAAAGGATCAACCACAACCAGCAAGGCGTCGACACCGCACCATGTTTCAGCGCACGCTTCCTTCAACAATGGGATGGGCGTCGCCAGCATCAGCGGCGTAGACTCCAGGTATGGAAGACTGTCCTCCATGTCTGGCGTCAAGTTCTACCCATCGATAGACTCTTCCATGATCAAGACAGATAACAAAGGAAACTTCATCTTCAAGTCTACTGATGGCAAAATGCCAATGCCACTAACGATTACGAAGAAAGGCGACGGTGTCTCAGGAACTATCAAGATCATGCCAGGATCAGTATCAGTATCCTCTTCAGCGAACTCTGGATCTGCTTCAGCCTCTGTAGGACCTAAGATCCCAGATTTCAATCCCTGGTCACATTCATTCATGAAACCGATGATGAATGATTTGTTCTTCTCTGATCCGTTCCCAGCGTTCCCTAGTATATCGAACTCTGCGTATCACACACGGATGTCAGAACCTTCGTATCATAGGATACCAGAGGCATCGTTCCCGAGGATATCGCAGTCATCATACTCGAGAGTACAACAGCCATCATATTCGAGGATACAGCAGCCATCATACTCGAGGATACAGCAGCCTTCGTTTACGCCAAGAATGACTGATCCTTGGAAGGACATGTTCAAACATAGTCTACCACAACATGATGTCATGATGACTCCTGGATGGTACTACCCCAACTACAACCCTTATTTTAACTTCTGGTAAAGCTTTTGGAATAAATCGATTAATACCCCTTTCCAAGTTTTATTTCTCGACCCCGAATAAGTTCGACTAATAAATGTTTGTCCAGTACATAGGTAGGTAGTGTAGATACTCAATTACTCATACCGTTTAGGACTCGACAACTACTGAATTTGTCTGTTTTGTACTTTAGGCAATTAAACTAAGGAATTATAATTGCATGAGGATACTTTTACTGACTTCTAATCGTTATCCCATTATACTGATAAATCCAGGATTCACTACGGGGCACTAGACCAGAACACACAATACACATGTTGCTATGACCAATCTATGGCGCAGACATTAATAAATATTATACTACCACATAAGAAGTATTAGGGCTGTAGTGGAGTACCCGAATACTTAAACTAATCCACGAATCCATGGCTAATATGTGTATGTTTTTTCATTGTTTTGAGAGAAAAAGAATCGAATACCTAGAACTGGGATATCGCCAGAAAAACAACAGAACAGATACCAGAAATAAAATAACATAATGAAAGAAAAAGCTTTTAAATCACATTGTATATGGCAGAATTTATAACCAAAATAAAACATAAAACCGCTAGATGAGGGATAATTAATTACAACATAAAAGATGGAATCGCAAGAATGACTAATTTTGTGTGAGTAGGTAATTTTTAATGTTTACGACAACATCACTCACACTCACAAAGATTAGTAAACGGCACATTATCATTTTAAAGACAAATACTCGTAGGGGCTGTAAAGAAGAGTAGGCTGCTTCTCTTAACTAATGAGTCTTCTGCGTGCAACTACCTCAAATCTCATTGCATATACGAGGATGTGCATACATTTGATGTAGCTCAAACCCAGTTGCGGTGCACCGCCAATCAACCATGTTGATAGCCAATTACCAAAAACTGTTGGTCAACGCCCACAGTTATTTAGCTGCAAAATTATGAACTGCATCTGGTAGGTTGTATAATAAAATAATATGTAGTAATAACTATAGACTAGGTACAGTAAAAGACTATAGTTCTTTTATCGAACGTGGTAGAACAGTAAATATTTCTGCCTGCTTAGGTCCACCTATCCATAGATGAGAAGCTTATAGCATAGCATACCAGAGGTGACAAAGTGCCATGCTATCGGCTAACAATGATGGAAAAGGCAAATGGTGGATGGAGAGATAATAAGGAATTGACATAAACTATCGAAATAAAACTATGTCTATCCGTTGAAAGACAAAATGCTTTCAAAAGCGTTTCTTCTTTTGGCCACAATGGTCTGAAGTCCCCATAGATAGTTACGGACATTTATGGATTTTATGAAAGTATAGTAATTCTTGTAGGTTGTGATGTCACTGCAGTTGATGTCACTATCAGATTCGTTTATATAAAGAGACAAAAAGTGCCACAAGATGTAAAAATAACACAAATTAGGTTGTCAGATGGAATCAGCATGCAGTCACGTCTAGAATTAAATAACAATAAATCGTGTTTGATCTAGATGATATATCTATAAACAGATCATTGCTCTCGCGACGCATCCGCAGAAATTATCTCAAATACAAAATGGTATTTTTTTAACGCGAGCTGCTCAATTATGGGACTATTGACTCTGTACTCTTTATTAAGTCCTACGCTAATATTAAACTCATCTACATAGTCGTATCAGGTAAAAGCACCAGTTGTTGTACATGACAGTAATTTTCAAGTTTTGCCTTTTGCGGACACCATTTTAAGGGTACCGTACCCAAAGGACTAGGGTCCTGTTTTTACCCTTTGGGTTACTAAGACTCCACTGTCCGTCTGTCCGTCTGTCTGTCTGTCCGGCTGTCCGTCTGTCCATCTGTCCGTCTGTCCGTCTGTCCGTCTGTCTGTCACCAGGCTGTATCTCATGAACCGTGACAGCTAGACAGTTGAAATTTTCACAGATGATGTATTTCTGTTGCCGCTATAACAACAAATACTAAATATAGTCAATGGTACGGAACCCTTCGTGTGCGAGTCCTACTCGCACTTGGCCGGTTTTTTTATTAACCATTTAAATATTGTAAATAATTTCAAATTTTAATAGTGGCTGAGCTCTGAAGAAAAAGCACGGGCCGATAATTGACCACTTTACCATGTCAAAAAATCGATTCTATTATAGGTATTTGATTAATGTATGACAGTTATAAGTTTTATTAGAGATCTATAAAATATATGACAATTTAACGACCGATAAATAAGGTTTTAGTAAAACTAGTTTTTAAATACAGGTTCTTTACTTTATAATTTGATAATCAGTGGATACGTGCATGGAGTCGGCTGTTAACACTCTGGTGATAGTCGCAGGGTTAGGGGGTCAAACAATTTGTTGATATATTGATTTGCATGGTAGGTATTTGGGTTTCTAAATTAACAACCAAAAATTCAAAATGTACCTATGTCGCGAGTCTAACCGGTCGAATTTATACTCGTATAAATTCTGTTCTATACAGGGTGCACGACTACAGGCGCGGATACAGGATTTCCTTTGGGGGGAGGGGGTGGGGGGGCAATTTTACAGGGTAGCGAGCTCGCAATTTTTTTACATCATAATCACTAATATTATAAAAGCGAAAGTTTGTATGTTTGCTTGCGAGAATGTGTGTATGTTTGTTACTCTCACTCAAAAACTACAGAACGGATTTGGATGAAATTGGGCACACAGACAGTTTTGACCTGGAATTAACACTTATGACACTTTTTATCCCGATAGTATGATCCCGTGGGACAATTATCAAACTTCACGCGGGCGAAGCCGTGGGCATAAGCTAGTTAGTCTATAGTTCTATATACTGTTAAAATGTACTTGTTTACTTATAATATTATTGATTTGTATTTTTTGTATGTAACGAATAAACTTAAAAACTACTGCGGGTCTAAAATAGCCGCTATAGCAGATCCTACGCAGAATCTTAGCATGAATCACGTTAAAAAAAATTAAATTCTTAAAATGGACTTTATGTCAGTAACAATAAAGTCCATTTTAACAATTTTAAATTTTTAACGTGATTCACAAAACGATTCTGCTAAAGCGGCCATTTTAGACCCCCTGGACCGATTTGAAAAATTCTTTCAGCAATGGATAGCTATATTATTAGCGAGTAACATAGGCTATATTTTATGTCCCTACACCACGGGAACGGGAACTATGTGGCTGAAATCGCGTGACGTCGCTAGAACTTTATAAAGTTGAGATCAAAATGTACGAAAGTGTGTCAGCACGCGAGATTGGTCGCAAATGTGTGAAGAATATTGTGCAACCACCGCTTGCGGTATATGGTGCGCATTCATTAGCATAAGAACAGCGAATAGCTGTGATACCGGTTGGGCTAATATGTGATAATATTCTGTTTTTAGATCGATTGAATTTAGATCTAGGTTGCTATTCCAAAAATGTATCATATTTTACTTTGAGAAAGTAAAAAGAAATATTGGAATAAGTAATGTTTTTAAAAGCAAAAGTTTGATTAGATATTTTAGTTCTTCTGGTCCACCCACTCATAGGCATTAAAAAGCATGTAAACATCCCTTATTACTATCGACTAATGGCCGAAGAATTGCCAAACTTAAGTGGCAGTGGGCAGGACACATTGCTCGCAGAACGGATGGCCGATGGGCCCGAAAACTTCTGGAGTGGTGACCGCGAACCGGAAAACGTAACGTTGGAAGGCCTTCCACTAGGTGGACCGATGACTTGGTGAAGGTTGTGGGAATCCGCTGGATGCGAGCCGCACAGGGCCGGTCAGTGACACTTGGGGGAGGCCAATGTCCAGCAGTGTACGTCATTCGGCTGAAATTATGATGATGACTCGGTTACAATAGCATAACACAGTCACAGGAGCATGGAGCTTGGGTGAGCTTAGATTACTGTCTGAAATCGGGCTGCAGATGATTATGATGATGACGATCATGCTTAAAATAAGAGGTAAATGCTGAACTTAATCGCTACTCTTGTTTGTATGTGTCCTTCCTTAGACACTTGGAAATCGCACCCCCACTAGCGACAGAGTTATGCAATTAAAATAGTGTTATTCCGCAAATATTGCAAGTTAAATAATGCAACGACTAACTTTACTAATATCAAAGATATTCTATTACACAGATATGTTGTGAGCGCTCAATCGTGAAGACTCGAAAACAGGCCAGTTGGCCTGTTTTTCCTTTATTCTGCGTCACTGCGTGTATGTGAGCTGGCTGTCCCCCGCGGCACACTTTTTTCTGTGGTTTTGTAGGTGTTTATCATATCTGTTTATTAGAATATCATTGACTAATATTGTTTTGGTCAAATCTCACGCGTATACCTCTCGTTGCAAGGTAGAGCAATGTTCCAATACTTATAAAAACGAGAAGACTATCGTACCTACTTGTTTTACACATTACAGCAACATTCTTAGTTGAATTTATGTCTTATTTTTAAGCTTTTCTTGTTTTCTTTTCATATTTTTTGTTTTATTGTTAATTTTAATAATTTTGTTTTGTCCTGTGCGAGACAAATACCTAAGTACATTTTATTTATTTATTTCTTACTTTGTCTTGGCTGGCTTTCGTGGTCAATAGCTTCTTAATATTCTACACGTTCAATACTCAAAAGTGATCGTAAAATGCTTTACCAAATTGCTTGATCCGTTATAGAAAAGTACTTTGCCCAGTTTTAGTACTCGTAAATATACATGGCTGAACGTGGGGTTTCCGGAATTAACACGTAACATTTGAGTACATTTTTTACTCAAATGTGACGTCACAAACCCCCTCTCATGATCTTTGACACGTTTTATCTTTGACACGTTTTATCTTCGTCAATTTTTATTAATTTGATAAAACAAAAAACACGTACTTACCTATCCAATATTTTTTGATAATCTAACTGACGGACTAAACAGAATCATATTTTTTTTTAGTCAGTCATCATCCCTATTTTCAGGCGAAATACAGCGAAGTAATTCATTACGTCATTACATTTCTTTTCTTTTTTGTCACCATTCAAGCAGTGGGTAATTTCAAATACTTGCTATTGATAAATTAGGCACTCACAACATTTCAATTAACCGCATCGCCCAAGAAAAACCTAAACTAGGCGGCCATGCTGCTATTTTGGTTCCAATACTGTCCAACAGATGTCACTGTTCTGATTCCTGAATCCTTTTGGTTGGGTCGACTCGAGTTAGCATTGTTAGATATCCCTGGTATCCCTGGTTGGGCTTCAAAACGCATAAATCTTTCGCCTTTTACAAAAGATTTCCGTGGAGGAGAACACTCAAATGAGTCTATACGTATTTTTGAAATATTCCTCTTTGGCGGAGTTTTATTCCCTTGTTGAAGTTAGTGAACACACTATCTGTAAAAATCTCACAGAGAACTGTGAAGTGAACGGCCTTTGACTGCATTCAATAAGAATGTCAGAAAACATAGCCCCTTCCATTGCACTAGTTAAAACAAAACCCCAACTTGTTGCAGAATAGCGCACACCAATGACACGGTGAGGTGCCGTGCGCGCAGTACTCACCGCGCATGCGTCAAGATGCGTGCCCTTCTGCTGATCTCTCTGTTCACCATCGTATACCTTGCTGCTGCAGCCCCAGCGAGGTCCAAGCTGCAGACGGGGGTCAACGGTACGTACCCAAGAACTTATTGTAACGTTTATAGTCAAAGGTTCCTTCGGATATCTTCGGAGAAGCCGGAAATTGACGAATAAAATCAGAAATCGATTAATTTTTGAGCGTAATTCATAGTAGATAGACACACTGTCTCTCTTAAATGTATGACTTTTTATTCGCCTTTCTGCTTTCCCAAAGATATCCGATGAAACCTTTGGAAACGGTCGTAAGATAGGTACTAACATACTTTGTCTTGTCAGTCATGTGTAAGTAGAAATTAGTATGCATCACACGCCATGCCTCCTCGATCGTAGTATAATGAACTAACTATAAACTGTGTTCGCTTCTTTCGATAGATTTTTGATTTTTAATTCCAGTGATCGAAGTTTTGATAAATATCATTTAGATGTAAAATCCTTACGTGATAAGTAAGAGATTACGTTTTGTCTTTATTTAGGTTGGTGACTGTACTTTTGCTTGGCAAAACATCAAGGTTGGTGTGAAGGATAAAATTAGAGACACTTTACTTTTACGCGAATCGTAAAAAAATGCGTGATATAATGCTTTTTAAGCATTGTTTACATAATTGCGATCGAGTAGGTAATAATTATAGGCACAGTATTAATTACCTTAAGGTGAAAGCTTTAGCGTAGCCCGTGAAATTCAAAATTTTCTCACGTTTTTTTGCAATTTGCAGGTTAACGTAAGGTTTTATATACCTATATAAAAAAAAAACAAGTTTCACTGGCTCATCATAGAAATGCATAACACATTCACACAGTCACATTACATACACAACATTAAATTCAATCCAATTAATAACAATTTCATTTTTATGTTGATTACAATGTTATTTGCGGCCGTAATACACATGGTATTTACTTACAGAATTATTATCATTAAAATTATCAATACAAGCCTCATAATTCATGTAATCCCATTGAATAACTTTTTCATGAAATATTCACTCAATGGGGTTAAATGAATTTAATGGGGTTGCATTCATGATTTTAATGATTATTCCTCTGTAAAGCCATATTTGTTACGGCCGCGAATCATATTTTAATCAACATAAAGCCTGACGCTAATTGCAAAAACCTATGAAAATTTCGCTGCGCTTTTGCGCTTCGCCTAAATGGAAGAAGAAAACATGCTGCGTTGACCATAAATAAATTGGGATAAAGGCAATGATATTCTATTAAACAGATAATTATGTTGTGAGCGCGCAATCGTGAAGACTCGAAAACGGGCCAATTGGCTTGTTTTTCCTTTATTCTGCGTCACTGCGTGTATGTGAGTTGCTCTCCCCCGCGGAACACTTTTTTCAGTGGTTTTGTAGGTGTATAACATATCTGTTTATTAGAATATCATTGGATAAAGGCGATTGAGAACGACGACGGTACGATTGGCACAGTGGCTGAGCGATTGGCTGATCGGAATATTTGCATGGTCAATCTACAGGGACTACAGGTAGTTGTTCCGGGTCTGGCTGTTTGAGTCATCATCATCATCAGCCTATTAATGTTCCCACTGCTCGGACACAGGCCTCCTCTCTATGAGAGGGAATGGGCTGTAATCCACCACGCGGGCCCAGTGCGGATTGGTAGATGTCACATGTCTTCGAATTTTTGGTTCTAGGACATTCCGGTTTCCTCACGATGTTTTCCTTCACCGTTTTGAGAGCAGCGGTGATGAAATAAATTACACAAAGTAATGCGCCTGCCTGTGTTCGAACCCACCACTTACTGTTCGTAAGTCGGGGCCGCCACCACTGGGCCACCGCTGTTTGAAAATGAGTTTAAATGATTGTAAACGCACCCACAATACAGGAGAAATTCATAGTGGGGGCCGACATTAAAAAAAAGATGAATGTTAATTTTCTAACCTATTACTAACACGCGTGTTTGTGACACACAATAACTGGACTTGTTTTACCATGATTACTCATGTTTATCTAGTTTTATGTTACAAATAGGAAGTATGACTAATAGCCACTCTATAAGCTAACTCAACACATGACACTGTTTTTAAAAGGCAATAACGACTATGTAACAAATATGGCCTCTGACCATATCCGGTGCGTGAAGCCATAGGAGATAAATGAGCTACCATCAATAACTGACACGGTGCTTTCATCGAAAGTTAATTGATTATTTTAACAGTTATTAAAAACCTTAACAAGGTTTAATCAATTATGGTGTAAGTAAGGACAAGGTTACAAATAATAATTGAATTGGAGATATAAGTGTAACGGTATTCGCAAAAAAAGTTATCTAGGGAATGTATCAGTAGGTGATTGATTACTAATCAGTGTTTTATAAATTTCGAGAAGTGCGTGGCATATACTTAATGGATATATTGCACAGGCCATTCATAATCGTATAGTAATTAATCGTTTTCCCTCGCTCTCGCGTTCGTGTGGTCACTTTCTAGTAGCAATTGTTATTAAGGCGACTACAGGAGCTAAATTAGCAGCTCTATTTGTGGTGGTTCAAACTTCGTTTGAAAAACTGTTAGAATAAAGTTCTAATCAGCTTGCACTACAAAGTGGTTGTAACGTCAGTCACTGCGCGCCGAATAGTGCGAAATGAGTGTGTGAGCGATTTAAAAAAAATCCATTGTTTGAACTAAAAAAATAAAACACATAAGACCTGCTTTATAGTTAGTTCAGTTAGTATGCATAGTTTCATGATCTAATTTGAAGTACTTTTTGAATACCAGTGGTTTATTGTTCGATTTGAAGGTAACTTAGGATTTTTTTCTATCAAGAAAAGTTCATGGAATCGTGTTTTCGTCACACATGTACTTAGCATTAATCCTCAACTTTACCATATATTTATTTCAAAATTAATGCTGCAGTACTTTAGGCGTAACGGAGGATCATGCCAAGCCATTTGAGGAAGTATAGGCCCTTAATGATTTATTCTGTTATGAGTTTACCAATTATGACCAATTTTCGTGGACAATTTTGGAATTTCGTTTTTTTTGACTACTTATACTTATATGATTAGTAATGGGTACGGATAGATCTCCATTTTTGGTACTAATTAAAAATTAGTGGTGTAAGTATATACCGAGTTTCCTCCGTGCCTCGGAAAGCACGTTATGCCGCTGGTCCCGGCTGTTATTAGTAGATCTTTAACAGAGTGGGACCAATCTACTAAAGAAAACGACATAAAAATAATAATTTAGTAAACTGATCCCTCGGGATCCAAATGAGCGGGATCAATTTACTAAAGAGCAACAGGTAATCAGTGAAACTCTGACAACCACTCTTACCAAGGGGTACCGTGTTACCCAGTATTAACTTGGTTGTGGATGTCACATAGGCAGTCTCTCCATGTACAATACTAGAATTCAGCTGCATCCGGTAAGACTGGAGGCCGACCCCAATACATTTAGGAAAAGCTAGGCTGATGATGAGTGTTGTGTTGACTATTATGAAAGCAGTCTCAGTTAGGTAACTTACAAAATATCATAATTAATTAGGTAACAATTACTTTCGTACTAACTTGACACACTTGTTACGACTGTGGCGTGCGAATTTGATGTCATTGACTGAAACATACAATTAAAACATACAAAGATACAAAATAAATGCTTCGACGATAATAATTAACTGAGTACCCAAGCATGAGTAGACCTGGTGAAGCATGGTTTTCTAAGACCCGTTAAGATTCTGCCCCATTCAAAAAAGGAAATAAATGAAACTTCGAAAAAGTTTGATACGGTTTTCATCATACCTAATATTTCTCGCGGAAGGTTTAGAACTTCACACCGGTATTACTTTAGCGAATTCTTCAAATAACCTTATGTGTCTCTTCAATTTATGCATAGTTTGGCGTTTATATTAAGAAGAAGTTGGATCAACATTATCCCAGGATTAAATAGGATTTCCAGGTCTTTTTTTGCTAATCATTTGTTACTGTCTTTTCCAGATGCTGACGGCCAGTCTTTCGTGGAAGAAGTGGTAGTAGAGTCGGTGCTGCAAGTCCGTTCGCCATCCAGTCGCCAGGCAAGAACTAACACACAGACAAGTCTGCAAGATGGCGCTCGCGTCGCAGAGGCTAAGATTTATCATTAGATTTTAAGGAGACATCTATGTATTTGTTAATATTAAATGGTCATAACTATACAGGCAACAAATTGACGAGTTGCTTTGTAATTGAATTACATTCAAAGGCTGCAAATTGAACTGCAATGCAACCATTATTTTTGAAGTGGTCCATAGAAACACAATGATTTACTTTATCATCATATTACGTTCGTCGGTAAAGTTTCTTGACAATGTACCATAACCACATTTAAAATGTTTTGTTAATAAAACCGTGTGAAGTGAAGATGTCGATATTTAAATGTTTAACCAACTCTTCACTTATGTACATGTGAAGAGTTTTATGAAAGCCAGTAATTATTTTTGTAGATTTTTTTCAACTATCCATCACACGGTCGTTTTATAACAAAATCAGTGTTACATACTTTATAAATGATGTTTATTTTGCAAATAGGTATTTACAAACACTTTTAGTCGTCATTGTGATGGAGCCTGTGATTCGTATCTGACTACTCTGAGAAGAAACAGCCGAAACATACTCACGAGGTCATGGTCCATACATAATTTTGGTCAACTCACATATTGTATCTATCTAATGAAGAATTATTATAAAACCCACATTATATTGTTTGCTATTGTTATCTTAAGTTATTCTTCACCTAACAATAATTATGCAAGTAAATATAAATATCGCTGGACATTAACCACACAGCGCCATCTAGTGCCACACTAAGCAACGATGTTTTTTTTTTTTTTTTTTTCGGATGGGAAATCATCAAAATAATGACTCCTCCCGCTCTGGGCAGAGCAGGAGGGAGTGTCAGACTTTTACTGACTAAAACCCATCCATGTTCCTTCATCGCCTTTTGTGTTCCGGGGCCGCGGTATCTCTTTCGAACTGTCCCGCAACCCCGGCAGGAGCAACGAGGCTTGTGTCGTGGACACCAGATAGTTGATATACTACATAGATACTTTTTTGTTTGTAAATACATATTTATTATACAAATGTAAACATCCATGACTCGGAAACAAAATATGTCCGTGCTTATCACACAAACATTTGCTCCAACTGGGATTTGAACCCGGGACCCTAAGAACGTAAGGCAGCCTCACCACCTTTGCGCCATTCGGGTCGTCGTAAGTACCTAATTACTGGCCAGTTAAATGCCACTTTACCGGTTTGTCTGAGTTTACAGATAATTACGTTCCTGTTTCGATGTCATTTCACCAGTATTGTATCACTCACTCATACTAGAAATCGTACCAAGCAGGATTTATATGTTGTGAGCTCATCAAGTACTGTGAGGGCAGGGTAATGATTTTGTTTTCTCCCTTATTTTGTTTTTGAACATAATACTTCCTAGAAAAGACATCAACGACTAAATCTGTTTAATATCACTTTAGTCTGATTGGAATTCGCAACTCTTTTCAAAGCCGATTTTCTATCTTCTTAGAAAATATTAATTTAATAGGGGTGCTAATTAAACAAGTTTCTTTTTAATATCATTATTCGCCTCCAAAAATGTATGTTGCCTTCTAAATTACTAAGTCAGCCACAATTAACGAGCATCTAAATAATACTATCTTAGCCACTAGTTATCTTCTATGTAAACCACTCTAAATACAACTCAGCATGATGGTTATTTTTTAGCATCTATATTTGTAACATACATTCTAACAGTAAACTTCTAAAATACTATTAAATGACATCAAAAAATATATTTATTTAGCTTCAAATTTTTTAACTCAGTACGTTTAAAATGTAACTCATCCCTGAAAGAAAATACACGAGACTTGGATAAACACTTTAATTTTATTACTGTACAGCTCGACGGTTGCAACAACACTAACTCCAAAAACAGTATTCGATTTACTTGACAGCTCTGTGCCTACGTTTACAAAGAGCGGGAAAGCGCGCCACTTTTAGCCAATAGGAACACGAAGTTAATTCTTACTCGGATATACGCATATGCTAAACATGTTTATCATAAAATACTTACAATTGAATTTACGTTAATTTAGAAGTATTTCATCATTAAATAATATTGAAACAATTTATTAAACATAACATTAGTTACTAGTCAAATTGCGCACTTATAACACTTTCAAATGCCGGAACTTACTTAAATTCACATTGAAATATTATTATTTAAACTGTAATTGCTTACATTCGTCCATCCTGACCATCAAGTCGCGCCCTCGCGAAATTAATACATAAAAAAATAAACAAAATTTACAAATAAAGCTGAACATGGCGAAAATAAAGATAAATATAACAACGTGGATAAGAACAATACCAAACAATTTCTTAGTACAATTTTCTTAATAAGTGAGTAGTAACTAGTTACTACAAATTTTATACATTTTCCATAGATTTATGGTTCATAAACATAGCATAATCAACAATCCATCAATAACAGTCTACAAAGTACATTAAAAATTAATTTTAAAAGAATCCTTTTTGACAATACAAATTAACAATTTAGAGACTCGTCTGATTGCCCTTGAATCATATAACCATACCATAATACAAATTCACAATTTTCACTTTTCTGATTCGCCTTGAATCATATGACCATACCACAACACAAACCCACAATTTTCACTTTTCTGATTCGCCTTGAATCATATAACGATTCCACAACACACATTCACAAATTTTCACTTTTCCGATTCCCCTTGAATCATAATTATAACCATACCACAACACAAATTCACAATTTTCACTTTTCCGATTCCCCTTGAATCGTATAACCATATCACAATACGAATAACCATTTTTCACTTGTGTGATTCCATTTGAATCACGGTGCCACACTTTATTATCCATACTAACCATATGATTCCACTTGAATCATATAGTATCTCACCAGCTGGAGGTGCCTCACCTTAGTAACCATATGATTCCACTTGAATCATAATCTCACCAACTATTGGTGCCTCACCTTACTAACCATACTAACCATATGATTCCACTTGAATCATATAGTATATTACCAACTATTGGTGCCTCACCTTACTAACCATACTAACCATATGATTCCACTTGAATCATATAGTATGTCACCAACAATTGGTGCCTCACCTTACTAACCATACTAACCATATGATTCCACTTGAATCATATAGTATGTCACCAACAATTGGTGCCTCACCTTACTAACCATACTAACCATATGATTCCACTTGAATCATATAGTATGTCACCAACAATTGGTGCCTCACCTTACTAACCATACTAACCATATGATTCCACTTGAATCATATAGTATCTCACCAACTATTGGAGCCTCACCTTACTAACCATACTAACCCTACTAACCTTATATTAGCAGATTCTAGACTTTTACAGGTGTTTCCCTTTTACTACCATACTATCTATTCTATCTATCTATCTATCATATATATACTATCTATCATACTATCTATCCTTTTTAGGCTATAATCTATACATGTCAGAACTACCAGTAACAAGTAAGAATTCTTCTGTGCGAATCTCTAAACTAAAGTATTCAACGTATAGACTGTTACAGGTGTTTCCCTTTTACTACCATACTATCTAAGCTATAAGCTATACTTTTCAGAACTACCAGTAACAAATAAGAATTCTTCTGTGCGAATCTCTAAAGTAAAGTATTCAACATAATAATACGTCACTTCAATACATTCACAATTTATTTAGCCATTTCTATGTCAGAATGATTACTAATGTCATCATTACTCTCTTTCACCGACTGTTACACAAACCAAGGGTAAATTGTATCTACCGAAAAGATTCCTCTATTCCTCCATACTTCTGTTTACCTTTCTTTTTAGTGATAGGCGTATCCTCTACTACTATTTTGTCAAATGCTTCGTTTGTTATATCTTGAATATTACTTATATTAGTATTATCATGGTCCTGATCTGATAAAGCCAGTCCACTCTCAGTCAACCCAGTTAATCGCAACCCCAGATAATAATTGAGCAGGGGTTTTACCTACCGCTTTATTAGTGGTATTATTTAAATCCCATTGTACTTGTAGTAAGTATTCATCCCATAGTCTCATCTTTTTCCTTTTTTAACGGCCATGGCTGTTAAGGAGTCTAATACCGTCCTATTATAATGCTCTTTCTGACTATTTGCGCGAGGAGTAGCGACAGCATTTAAAACATGTATTACACTTTTTTCTGACAAAAAAATAAACGCTTAAAATTTTGAGCTACTAAAAGTAGTGGCTCCGTCTGTTATTATTTGTTTCGTCTGTTATTCTTCCTTTTGCTCTTATTGAGAAAGGACCGAGAAGGTCTGCATGTAAGGTATGGAAAGGTTCAGATACCTTTAGTATGATGCAAGAACCCGGACCTCTTTCCAGCCGGTATTTTTCCGTGAGCGCATTGAATACACGTTTGAAAATTTGTTTTTTTTGACAATTTTTTTGACAATTATGTTTAATTTTGGAAACCAATAAGTTGTTCTAATTTTGTCCGAGGTTTTTTTCAAAAGAAAAATGACCAATGTCATCATGACAAGCACGTAAAACTTACCATCTGACACCTTATGGCATATCCATTCAAGTCCGTCGTCCGTTATTTTATAAACTACACCACGTTTTAAAGTAAAATTTTGTTTAATTTAAATCATTGTTTTTGAATCCTTGTCACCTAAAATCCGTTTAATCCTCTGCATCTCATCATCATTAATTTGAACTATGGCCAACCAATCAACTGTGATATGAAAAACTTTGATTCTACGTATATAGTAGTAGTATTTTCTTCTATAGGATTCCTACTTCATGCGTCTATACGTGCGACATAGAAGTGTCTAGTTTACAAATAATGTTAAAATCAAATTCTTGGATCATACTTCACCAGCGAGCAACATGTGGCATCACCCTTTTAGTAAAAGTGACCCGCAAAGAGTTACAATCACTGACGATAGTAAATTTTAACCCTATTAAGTAACATCGAAAGTTAGTAGAGCTACTTACAACACCCAGAGTTTCCAACTGGTATGATGTAAAGTGTTGCTCTTCTGGTGAAGTGCGCCTACTAAAGTAAGAGACTGGTTTCATAGCTTGTTCATCTTGTTTCTGTAAAAACATACCATCTACACCATGTTTACTGGCATCCGTATGCAACCCGGTTGCAGCATTTGGATTGAACAATGTTAGAATTGGTCGGGATACTAATTTTGTTTTTAACCGAGTGAATGCAGTCTCTTCTTTGCCCCAAGTCCAACTGACATTCTTTCTTAGCAATTGTGTCAATGGTAGAGCTATTATCGCGAAGGAGCGCCAAAAAACTAGTTAGGCTAGGCCCAAGACCTGTCTAACATTGTGGACATCTTTAGGTGTAATGGACATCTTTAGGTTTAAGGAACTTATCAACCGCATCTATTTTGCACTTCCCTGGTTTTATACTATTTCCCTAGACACCAAAACCAAGAAATTCGATTTTTTTGAATGGAAGAATTTGCATTTCGAGAGTTTTAACCTAAGCCCTGTTATCTCCACAAAGACGTTTCTCAGTTTCTTTTTTTTTTTTTTTTAACTTGAGTTATAACTAGTCAATTTAGTAGCAAAACAAGTTCGGAAACGATTTAGAACATCCAACAGTTGCACTTTCTGAACGTGATTTAAGCTATAACCTAAAGAAAAGTTATTTAAACTAAAAGGTTCAAAAGCACCGACAGTATCAATTTTATTTACAGAGGGAAAATTATTTGTAGTCTTTATTTGCAAATATTGTCCTCCGGCTACCAGCTGGTCTTTGTTAAAAGTTACTGCGTTTGAAGAAATATTATCGACTAATAATATGCCTTTACCATTTTCAATTGAGTAGACGCCCTTTTCTATATTATTTTCAAAAATAGGGATGGGTGTATAACTACCGTATACTAATATGGAACCTGTTACGTTTTGAGAAGAATTAACTTCTACATAGGAACATCCGGGGAGAACTATTTTAAAGATAGTTTAACCGCGCTAATAGTGTCTGGAAATTCACGTGAAATTATCAATTCATTATTTGTTTTTCAGATGTTTGACCTCCAACGTATCGGCAAATGACTGGCCAACCAATTATGAATATTTCCGATTTTTTTTTTTTTTTTTTTGGAGGCTGTCTTACATTCTTAGGGTCCCGGTTCGAATCCCGGTCGGAGCATATGTTTGTGTGATGAGCATGGACATTTGTTTCCGAGTAATGGATGTTTATATGTATAATAAGTATGTATTTAAAAACAAAAAAGTATCTATGTAGTATATCAACTATCTGGTGTCCACGACACAAGCCTCGTTGCTTAGCGTGGAACTAGATGACGCTGTGTGTAATGTCCAGCAATATATATATATTTTTAATTTATTTATTTATATTTCAAAAAAAATTACAGGTACTACAATAACATCTAGTTACACATCTAGTGACAATAACGCCTTGAATTTCCAGAAATACTAAACATCGACCTATCGCATGAACTACCACGCCACCAAATCCCGTCATTGCCACTGAATAAGTTCTATCCCATGTTCCCAATACTTCAACAGCATCTGCATTTTTAATGAGCGTACATTCGCTACCTGAATCTAAATAGCCATTTTTTTCATGGCCGTTGATCAAAACGGTTTGTACATATTTATCGTTAGGTTTAGGCTTGGTAATTGAAATTTCCGTGACTGCTTTTACGTCTTCCTTCTTTCGTTAACAATCATTAGACTCGTGACCAACTATTGAACAGATTGTATTTTTTCTTATTATTTAGTATGTTTACTAATAATATGACCCTCTTTGCAATTGTAGCACCTTATTGGTCTATTACTACCAGGTTCTTTATCTTTGGTTGGAAATTTTCTTAATTGAAGCTTTTTGCATTTCGTAGGTATGCCAAAAGTTTGTTGGGATTTTCAAATTGAGCTGCCTCCGCTCCTATCCTAATGACCCTATCATCTATGACAAAGATTACGCATTCACTACCCTTTTGTCCTTAATTTCGCACCTATTGAGTAATGCATTTTTATCATTTTAACGTTTTTTTTTTTATTACTTTGAACATGTTAACTTTTTTTTATTGTATATACCTAATGCCAATGACATGACATTTATTTTTTTAATTTATAATTTAATTGTAAACCAATAATTTGCATGCCCATGTGACGGCAAAATGTTGAGAACTTTATTATATAAGAACTTCTATGTAATATTACTCATGTTTGCAAAGAATAAATGATTTGATTTTATCATAATTGAATAGTAATCCTCTAAAGATTCCACAAACTTTGCTTTTTTGTTCAAAATATCCGAAAGCATTTGCCCATAATTCTCATCAGGCGGAGAAGCTGCTTTAAGCTACTCTTACCACTCAACCCAACTATAATTGAAGGTTGCAAAATTGAAGAGGTAAATTTAGGTATCGTATTATGTACGGTTTTAACGGTCTAACTGTATATATATTATGTTTCCTATTTTATGTACTTTGTGTATCCAATTAATTATGTTCTGATTTTTGAAGATGAGTCAAACTCGGGAACGATATTAAAGTTACTTATTCGCTCACTACCCCTACTCGAAATTTTATCAAGAACATCGGTATGTGTAGGAATCATGTCAGGAAATGACTCACGTGCGCTGATACTTTTACTCGGCGAACAGGTGTCTCGGTGACGACGGATATCTCCGCTTCGCTGGTAATTTCGGATGTTACTTTTGCTGCGTCTTGACCATGATATGCCAGTCTCGTTGAGCTGCTCCTGTTGCTGATCCCTGGTTGGGCTGCGGCTCCGATGTGTAGCAATCCGTCCCCGCGGCGGCGGCGCCTCGAGCCGTCGCATTCGATGATCAGGACACCGCAAACGACTGCGGCTGCACTTCCGGCTGCGCCTGTAGCTTTGCCAGCTGCTGTGACTGCTGCTCTGCCTGCCGCACTGGGAGCGGCCCGGGTCCCGGCTCCGCCTGCGGCTCTGCCTGCCCAACACTGCTGATGGGGACCGCGGCGGTTGAACCAAATTTCTATCACCATTGCTGTCCATGTGTAGAGTGAATTAATCCCACTTCTGAACTGAAAGAAAATACACGAGACTTGGATAAACACTTTAATTTTATTACTGTACAGCTCGACGGTTGCAACAACACTAACTCCAAAAACAGTATTCGATTTACTTGACAGCTCTGTGCCTACGTTTACAAAGAGCGGGAAAGCGCGCCACTTTTAGCCAATAGGAACACGAAGTTAATTCTTACTCGGATATACGCATATGCTAAACATGTTTATCATAAAATACTTACAATTGAATTTACGTTAATTTAGAAGTATTTCATCATTAAATAATATTGAAACAATTTATTAAACATAACATTAGTTACTAGTCAAATTGCGCACTTATAACACTTTCAAATGCCGGAACTTACTTAAATTCACATTGAAATATTATTATTTAAACTGTAATTGCTTACATCCCATATTAATTGATCGTCAAAATTTTGCTAAAAATGTCATCAAATAGTATATTGACCACTAATATTACCCCAAAAGCTATTGAGGAGAGACAAAATAAAAGGCTTATGTTTAACGAACCACCAGATTTAGTCAAATGTCACAAATGATCACCAAAATTAATCCCCATTTTAGCGTGAAATGAGAACCAAAAATAGTTAAAATTAGAGTTAAAATTAGTTAATGATCACCAGAAATTGAACTGTTATGCTCTTGCATCCGAGTCGAGGGAGACCCGGTCGACGGAGCCCCGCTTAGCGGGGCTCCTACTTCTGAATGGTTTATAAAAAAATAACCACGAAGGGTATGGCGGGGTCTATTCGCTCGCTTCGCTCGCTCATTCGACCCCGCCATACCCTATATATATACCGCCATACATTCTAACCTAATCTATCCGTGTCGGGGTGCCCCAAGTTGGCCTAGGCAAAACTAGTTTGTCATCAACCACCTCATTAAAATTTGGTGTTCAATTTACTAAATTTGGTGATCAATTGATATTTTAGGTGATAGATGTGAGAATGGCGCTCTCTGATTGGTGCAAATGGCCGGTCGCTGTCGTCTCGCGTACTCGCGCCAAATCATACAGTGGCTATTTTCACGATAAAAGAATATGATCTATCATTTTACATGCTAAGTTATAATAAATGATGCTTTCTGTAGAAGCTTGAATTATATTTTTTGAGGATATTGCGTTGAAGCTGTAAAACGTAAAATGGTGACGAGATGTAAAATCCGTGGCCGAGTTAGTAAATTAGGTGGCAATGTATAAATAAGAAGGACAAGTCACAATAATTGATGATCTTTACTTGACGCTTTCTATAGAATATTTAGTTGGCATTGTAAAAAAGACGAATTAGTTTATTAGAGGCTATGTCACTTTCCCGTTGCTTAGTTATAAAATTAGAAGTTTAATCACGTGTCCAATCAATAATTTTGTGGCTAGACTTATAATTTCCCATTTAATAGTACCTACATTAATTTAGTTGGTGTTCTAAAGAATTATTGTGGCCAATGTTGGGGCAAATATTGGACGAATATCATATTACAAAATGTGATTTGTTTAGAAGTACAAGTATTTTGAACATGACTTAACTATAATGCTGGTTATTTACATACTATTTGGAGCCACATCCGGCCTACAGCCTCGGAATATATATCTACTTCATTAACACCAGATGTACGCAGTAAACAAGTGATAAATACTTTAAAATATGTGTTTTTGTAGAGAGCAGCGGTGGCCCAGTGGTGGCGGCCCCGACTTACGAACAGTAAGTCATGGGTTCGAACCCAGACAGGCGCATTACTTTGTGTAATTTATTTTATCACCACTGCTCTCAAAACGGTGAAGGAAAACAAAGGAATTAAAAAAAAAACGAAGACATGTACATCTACCAATGTGGATTGGTATGATCCATCATAGCCCAATCTCTCTCTTAGAGAGGAGGCCTGTGTTCCAGCAGTGGGAACATTAATAGGCTGATGATGATCATTTGTTTTTAATGTAATATACAACAACAACAACAACAGCCCATATCGTCTTTTTTCAACTTCTTCAATTACACTGTGTCGATAATGCACTTGTGACATTATAATAGGCTCGTTTCCATCATCAATAAATTGCAAATCTATTTAGTCCGTCAGTTAGTTTTGGAAAGTAATGGACACGTATTTTTTGTTTTTGTAAATCAATGAATATTGACAAAGATAAAACGCATAAAAACTCGAGAGTGGGGGCTCGTGACGTCACAACGCACTAAAACGCACGGCGCGACGTATTGAAAATTTTAAAAGCGTTCAATTTAGATTTACGTAACAAAAAAAAAAACACGTGTCAAATATTTTTTGATAATCTAACTGACGGACTAATTAGGTTTTTCAGGACACAAGCCTATTGTGTGGAACACTAAGTATTAATAAACCAAACTCACATTGTATTGTAGTAGTGCTGGTTATTTAATAAATCTATGACTACCACAACCCAATTAGGAATTAATTTTTAGAAATGCGACCTTGAAAGGGCACATTATTTTTGATATTTCTGGCAATTGAAAATGGGTGTACAAAAACTCTTATCGAAGCCAAAACGCGCAATGTTCTCTCCGTCATTGCAATCGTTTATTTGTTGTAGATCATACCTGGGAACCTTCTAGTTACAGAGATATTAGAGGTCGAAGTTCCCACATAATATTTGACGATTATTTTTTACGATAACTTGATCTACCTACCTACTTCTGTAGACTACAAGAATGGTATGTAAAAGACAAAAAAATCTCTCAATGAAAGACTAAAATAAGACTAGTATTCAGCCCACATAGCCTTAATTCATGAACATACGTTTTAGACGAAATTGCCCATAATTTTGCCAATTTTACGATCATAGTAACCCAAATTAGAACGTTTTAGGGGTCGCCATGAATAGATCAAACTGCAATAGAATACTAATTTGAAGAACACCTGCATAAGTTAGGTACAAATAAAATCTGCATGTCAAATTGTTAAATATGTCACGAAAGAGCAGGTGCACTGATAAATTGGATTTATTTGTATCTAATTTGACTATAATGCAGGACATCTGTCATTAAATCCACTGTTTACTGAGACGTAATCTGCTGCTACTGGGCTTTTATATGAATATTAATTAATAAAAGAACAAAAGTCTCTTGAATAGCTTCGTAAAAGTCCCTTTAAATTTGTTGCTGAACGTATTTTTTATACCCATAGCAGTCTGTGGAGGCTTAGTACTCAAGACTGTCTACATATTATAACAAAAAAAAAACGTTTTTGCAAAAAATAAAACCGACTTACTTAAAAAAAAACATAAAAAAAGTATAAAATAACTTTGGCTTCAGAAGTCGGCGACAAAAAGACCAAATCAATCAAAAAAAGCTTCGAAGTCGGTTTTTGTGTTTTTTTTTTTAAGTCGGTTTTATTTTTTGCAAAAAAACTTTGTTTTACCATTTATAGTTGTAATATTCTATACAAATATTTGCTATACAGTCATGTCATGGTAATAGGCTTATCCCCAATAAATGGAACATAACATACCTAAACTGTCAAAATATTTCAAATATAAAAAGAATTTTGAATTTGGTATACATACATAAAAAAGTCGCCTTTTTGAAAAATTCCCACTTATTTCACTGTTTGCGGCCGTATCCTGGAGCGGTGACTGACTATCGGCAAGCATAGTGTAGGACGCACACCAGATCGATGGATTGTCAACCTTAATAAATTTATTACAGTTTAAAAAAAACATGCTTTAGAGTAACGTCATTCTGTTTCTCGTATTCTTAGCAAACCCTTTCATTTGGGTGTTTAGTCTGAACAGACCATATTATGGGAATGCATTTAAAATAACTAATCTGCCATCTCTGGGAGTCCGCCATATCTGATTAAGAATGACTTCACTTAGATAATTATACATAGTCATCCAAACTAAATATCGTATCGTATGCTTTCAGCTCAATCGGAAACTGGGGAGTGGGTCAAATTTAACTTCTATGATTTGTTGACATAGTTACAGGTGAAGCTAATAAAGACTTTTTGTGTGTACAAGTCTGCGACAGACAAAGACTCTGCGACTTTGCGTGATGTGTTTGACTACCTTTTTGTCCACTATAAGGATCTACCGATGGAAAGGATCCTGCTGATCGCCTTATAGTGGACCTAAAAACCGACTTCAAAAAACACGAAAAAGTGAAAAATAACTTTAGCTTCAGAAGTCGGTGATCTTTGTTTGATTAATTTAGTTTTTTTGTCACCGACTTTTGAAGCTAAAGTTATTTTTCACTTTTTCGTGTTTTTTGAAGTCAGTTTTATTTTTTGCAAAAAAGTTTTTTATTTTTCCATTTTTAGTTGTTCCCAAGCAAATATTTGCCATGAATTGATTTGACATTGTTAACAATAGATGTCATGGTAATAGGTGTATCCCCAATATATGGAACTTAACATACCTTTTTATTTTTTCGGATGGGAAATCATCAAATTACCCCTCCAGCTCTGGGCGGAGCGGAAGGCCAAGGGAGTGTCAGAATTTTACTGACTAAAACCCATCCATGGTCCTTCTTAGCCTTTTGTGTTCCAGGGCCGCAGTATCTCTTTAGAACAGTCCCTTTTGCTGACATCTCTTTGAGGCGCGCGCGGAACATGAACGCGCTAACTTAACATACCTAACTGTCGAAATCTGGGTGTATTGTACACATCTGCGTACCCCCTCAGAGCACACAGGCGTGATGTTACGTCATGATGTTGTATAAACAATAAACATCCAAGCGATTGCAACATTCACGGCAGAATTGCCGTCTATTTTTGAAGAGTTCCATTGTATATCTCCGAAGATCAGCATCAGATGTTCACAAAATTTAAATGGAACCACACGGAAAGCACCATCTTTTGAATAAAAAAAGAATCATCAAAATCGGTTCACTCAGTCGAAAGTTCTGAGGTAACAAACACAAAAAAAACCAATTGAATTGAGAACCTCATCTTTTTGGAAGTCGGTTGAAAAGTAGTCAAACACATCAATCACGCAAAATTTGTCGCAGAGTTTTGTCTGTCGCAGACTTGTACACATAAAAAGTCAGTCATCTGCTTTGCCCCAAAAGGTGGCTGAGGCAAACTGTTTGCAGAAGGCGGAGCATTGAGTGTTGTGGCACAATGTTGGGAGAGGCCCATAGGAAGCTGTGGACTACAATTGGCTGGGGACGGACACGTACGGCATACGTCGGGCACGTACAGATCAATTATGATCTGTACGTCATAGTAATAAGATCCAAAATAAACAAATTTTCTATTGAAAGTACCTTAGAAAAGTCAATTCTCCAGAAGCAATCTGCTGATGATCATTCCAAACTATTTTAATGCAGTAATATCACTAGTTGACTTAGAAGACACTATGGAACTGTGTAACCAGGATCCGCAGTGTACAATTAAAATACTATTTTGCAATGTTAGCAATACAGCATAAAATTGGCAACAACAATCCTGTCTGAACAATAAACCTGTCCGTAGTTGTCACCTGCCTGCTGCAGGAACATGTTTACGGAAACAACACGACCTCCCCCGTTGTGGAGACCGATTAATTTAACCGTATCTGTAGATAAATATAAGTAGGTATTCGTAGACAAAATACTCAGAATCTATCAAACCGGGTATTATTCATAATTGGACAGAAAGAATCAACGAAACGAAACGTTTACCGAGAAGAATCCCCTGATATTAAATGAAGGTCTGATCTTATAAGATCAGACCTTCATTTGTGATGTTACGCATCATATCTCTTCGTATACGAATGGATATGATGCGTAACATCATCATCATCATCATTCTTTTGCCCTTATCCCAATTTATTTGATGTCGGTGCATCATGTTTTTCTCCATACTTTTCAATTACTCGTCATCTCATCAGATACCTTCTTTCGTGCCATATCATCCTTCACACAGTCCATCCATATGCTGCGTAACATCCAGCAATATTATTTCAACTTTATTAGATTTTTTGGTAATTACTGCAGAATTTACTTTCACACGATAATTTAGGCGTTCAGACTTTGAACAAAATTGAGACAAAGGTTTTCTTAGACTGCTTTGAAACTGAATCCGAATGTCGGTCCTAGTTAATAAAAAAACCCGTGTACCAAATTTGGTTTTTACGAATAACGAAAAAACTTCGAGTACTGAATTAATAGGACCTTGTCAATCTATAGGTAGTTGAACCTGATCGAGACTGCCACGAGCTCTTGAAGAAGACAATATGATGGAATAAATTACTTAATTATAAAGGATCACCGCGATGACTAAGAGTATAACGTTGTTGATGTTTCTCCGATCGGAATAGAAATAGTGTATTTAGGAGATGTATTGTTATGAGCCGCAGTAAGACGAAAAGGTGTTCGGTGGTAATCGTATGCGGCAAGCGTGTGCGCGGACATCACATTGAGGTGCGCACGCGTCACGCATAATGTGCCGCGGGCCTGGAGCAGTATACGGAGTGTGGCTTTGTAAATTAGTTCTATTATACTGGATATAGAGAAATAAAAGAAGTAGATTAAAATGAATCAACTACAATTCCACGTATGTAACCTACTTAATGGGTATACAGCAGAAAAAGAAACGTATTTCTGATCTATACAGAGATTAAAATCGAGTCTATGTTAGGCGTTTCTCACACGTCCGCACGGTCGGGCTGAAGCGGCCAAATGGATTTTGAAACGATTTGCAGCGCGGAGTGGTGGTTAAAAGTTTCGATCAGTCATGCATGCGTTCGATCACAGACGTTGAAAAAATGGACGCTGAAGTAGTAGCAGTAATTTGGTTACTATACAGGAAATCACTATAGGACAAAGACATTTACAAACTACATACATAACAGCAACACACCCATATGCCTCAGTGACCTGGGGCCCTACTCTCTAACACTTCGTCCGTATATTCGGATCTATCCGTCTCTCTCGCCCACGCCTGCAAATGAGCGCGAGTGCCAGAGACGGATAGATCCGAATATACGGACGAAGCGTTAAGGAGTAGGGTCCCTGCGCGGAGAGGCGAACGTGGCGTAATCGCCGCTTGTCCGCGCGGTCGGGTGGTGTACGTGTGTTACCCAGTGTGAAATGGTTGATTCTCCATATATTTCTTCAATATATATCTCCGATTTAAAAAAAGATCATCCCAAAAAGGAACACCTCGTATAAGCTCGTCAATTTGAAACAATATTTGAATACAATCACCATTAGACCTGAGAGGATCACCGCGCCACCGTTACAGTCCGAACAAGCGAACGCGCAGTCGCTAATACTTGGTATGGACGCCCGACGCCTAGCCCACGCCACGACACGGCTTCCAAGAAAACCAACCAAATGATTTGTTACTATGGCGAAAATACGTTTAATTATAGTTCATGCAATTGAGAATTTCGATTCTCGGTAAGAATCGAAATTTATATTGAATTTTAATTCGGAAAGCGGTGAAGTGTGGTCAGATGTCGGTTTCGGAATTCGAAATGAAGAGAAATAAAGATTTTTTTCGTAAAAAGGTTTATTACGATAGATTAATTCTCAAGAAACTAAATGTCAATGATCGAACAACTACCAATTACTTGAACAAAGTTCAATTGTGTACAATCACTGACTGAGTTCAAAATTGATGATGGTTAATGGATCTCTGTATCATGTTTCTCTTCTCTTTAGATATTAATATAACTCTAGTCTGCCATCCATTGTTTTAAATTCAAAATCAATTAGAATTTGATTTCACGTCTATATCTATTTAAGGTGTTTATTTCAAGATTTCTTATGGATTTAGTAAGTAGCCTACTCAGAGGCTCCAATATGATACGCTAGATAAAGAAAGCTTGGACTCCGACAAAAAAATAATTTCTTACTTATGCATCGCATCTAGTGTTGTCGAGTGTTAGGCGGATGTTTAGACTTATACAGGGTTACTTTTCAAAAGAATAGAATAGAATAGAATACTCTTTATTATGTACACCATAAAAATTACAGATACGAATGTAAAACATTATAAAAGGGGTGACACAATGGGCGGTCTTATCGCTAAAAGCGATCTTTTAAAGACAACCTTTGGATGGATTTAATAATAATAATAATAATACGTTTATTTCAGATATACAATCCATAAAGCATAATAGTAATAATAAAATAGTCATCGCACAAATAATCAAAATAGACAAAGTAAAAATAATAAAATCAATCAATTAATGGCATATACATACACTGAAAATGATGAATACATATCGCTTAAAAATATTCAATAATCAATGTCAATACGTCAATCAATCAATTAAAATTGGAAATTATACAATCAAGCACAATACAATACAATAAAATAAAATAATAATATAATAGATCAACATTGTCCAATAGATATACACATCCACTTATGTTGGATCGGACAGTCTGTGCGGGAAGCAATCATCTTGAGGATGCTATTGCTACTGTCTCTCACTCGTCTTAATAAAGAAGCAACCTTTTTCCGAATTATGGCTGGATACCCATCCGTTCGAGCTTCAGCAAACATTAGCGACGCACTGCAATAGGGAGGCAGCCGCATCAGCATCCTAAATATGTTGTTATATTGAACGCGCAGGACACTGGCAGCCCGACGGGTATGATTTACCCATAGACTGCTCGCGTAAAACGATTGACAATATGCCTTAAACAAAGTAATTTTAACTGGAATGGAGCAGCGAGCGAATCTACGGGCAATCATGTTCCCTCGGACCGCCAATGCCCTGCGCTCCCTCTCCAGATCCGCATCATCGGACAAATCCTCCGTCACAATGTGCCCCAAATACCTAAAACTAGTCACTCTCTGCAGTTCCTCACCATACAATTTTATCGGTGGAACACAAACTAGCACGGAAACACAAGATTTACCCTTGAAAAGCAAAACTTTGCTTTTTGCTATGTTATACGTCAGTCCATGTTCCACCGCATATGTCTCACATATTGCTAACAACTTACGAATAGCACCCACCGATGGTCCCAGCAGCACCATATCGTCCGCGTAGCTAATATTATTGACGCATACACTATCAATATGACAACCGGTGTGATTTGAGGGGGAGGGAGAGACAATACTGCAGGTAGCCTGTGGTGTTCCATTTACATATATACAATAAATACTTACATATACATACAAAAAACATATTACACTTAAATACCTAAATACATTTTTATTATTATTATTTCTATTTTCTTTTTTTTTTTTTTCAATGACCGGCAAAATTTTCAGAGATGATTTAGAATCGATAATATTTTCGATATAATGAAAAAAAACAACATTTTTTGAATCAAATTTCATTCCCGTCCACCACTAAAAATTAATATTGCAACAGCACAATTCAATTCAACAACATAAATAGGTAGCAGTTAGCACACACACAAAGTTGGCGGTGCATGCACGCACAAAAGTGCATTTATTCCCACTAGGTTTATGATTTAGGAAATTTTTAGGACATTTTCTAATGAATGCTATTATTTTATTTTATATTTTTTGACAATAATATTTAAAATGCACTTTTGGTTTGATATCTAGACCTTAATTTTAAATTTTGGCTGGTCACTGAAAACTAACCCTGTATTATGTCATCATTTAGACCAGTCTACTTTTTAGACCACTTGCTAATTAGACCAGCTGCTTTTTTAGACGAAATGATACTAACCCATTGTGACGCTCACTATGCTACGACTAAGTCCTTTTTCGTCTTAAAATGATCTCAGTAGTGAGTCGCAGATGCATTGTTCCGTTGTACTTGTAAGTATGCCACCCAAGTTGATATCAGTGGCGACGACTCTATTTATATCGATTCTTAGAATGTTCAAATCCATTGTTTGGTTTGTTCACAAATTGAAACGCTAATCTCCATAATGATGTGCTGTCAAACCTGACTGATTGAATTGCATAAACGATGTTTATGCAGACCGACGATCTCATTTGTAATCAACCAGCATAATTGCACAAAATATTTTAAAGATTTAAGCTATATCTAATTAAAATGCACATGTACTTTATTTATAGTATCTGCATCGTAAAGAAATACAATGAAATATTCATTTAATTGCTCGTTCCGTTGCTATTGTCTAAGCGACAATTTATAGCTTAGGTGGACCTGAATATTTGTTGAAAAAATTCAGCAACGACCTCGTCAAGGATTTATATTCTGCCTCTATTATTTGAAACTGTTTTTACCGAATTTATAACAACTGTGAACAATAAAAATTCTTTAAACGCACAAGGCATTTTTAATCGAGATGTATCAATGAGGTCGTAAATTAAAAAATCGTGTTACGTGATTGGAGTTTATAGTGACTTCCATAGAGTTACCCACAGTACTAGTATGGTACAAGAAGTAGAAGGAATGAGAGTAAAAACCAATGTATTGTATGTGAGTAATCGGTGATATAATCAAGCGTCAATAGTCGGTCGGCGCCCTGTGCGTCACAAAGTCACAATGGGAGACAATTGTCGTCATACTAGCAATTTTTGAACCGAATTATGTACCGTGGTAAAAATCATTAATGTTTAATAAAAATTGCATCTTCGGCAGCCTAAAAAGGTTTAGTCGTAAAAGGCTTAATTCTCAAAACCGCAACAGACTCGCAAAAGGATTAGTTCTCAAAATGGCCAATTCGCAAAAGGACTAATTCTTAAAATGCCCAATTCGCAAAAGGACTAATTCTTAAAATACCCAATTTGCAAAAGTATTAATTCTTAAAATGCCCAATTCTCATTATTTTAAGAATTAGTCGTCTATCGCCTAAACCCCTAAAAACTGTCTGCATCTTCTCATAACGTAAGGTACTCAGTAAGTTACATGGACACCATAAAAAAAATCTTCATCAACCTGCGCTTGTCCTATTATATTTGTGGTCGGTGCAACACGTTTTCTTCTTCTATTCTCCCCCGTCAGACGTCACGGCATCATTTAGTCCTTTCTCTTTCATGCCCTTTCTCTTTCACATATTATATATGTTCCTCACACAATCCATCCACATTTTCTTTGGCCTTCCTCTCCCTCTCCATCCATCTAGTATTATAAAAAAGATACCACACTATAATCGTGTAGGCACATTCCAAGATTCTTTACAGATTTTCAAATCTTCAGCAGTAACAAACCATCCTTATTGCCATGTCATCAGATTTCCGAAAAAAAATTTTGAATTGAATGAATTAAACAGGCTACCCTGTTTAATTCATTCAATTCAAAATTTTGTACCAAATAAAATTAGAAGTTAGGTACTTAATAGAGATTGATTATGAAGGAAACCGTCTGAAAACAGAATTGAACTCGTACAGTTTGCTAAACATGGTAGTTTTCTTAAACCCAAAGATTTTCCTAGTACAATCATTTTAAATAACGCATCCAATAAACGTGAGCACGCGGTCACACGCGCACCTACGCAAGAGGATAAACATAACACATTCAACACTTGTCATGATCTACATGGCACTAACAAATCAAAACCGATCGTGAACTTAGGCACGTAATCCCTGCAAATGGACATTATGGATACAAAGAACAGGAAAATTTCAAGTCTGTCTGTACATCATGTAGCTGCTTGACGTAGAGATGTCGCCGATATGCATTCAATAGCCAGACTGCAGACAGACGGTAAAGGGTGCGACAACGACGTCATGCAAGCTTCGAAGCTGATTGTATTTGAGGTGCCTTCAATTATTTTTATGGGCGATTGTCTTTTTTTGCTTTCCATCAAGCTAAATAGTGGAATGCAATTGTTGTTAGTTACCTGGGATTTTGATGCTCGGAAGACGATGAGCCAAATATACATACTTAATGAAATAAATAAGAAGTAGACACAAACGTCTAATTAGAAAAATTGCTAAGTAATGCTACAGGTTTATATTACCGTAGGTTAGGTAGATTAATATTAACCAAAAAAAGCTACAGCTAAATATTTCTTTAAATATTCAATGCAGAGTAACACATGAATGCAAATAAGACTGTGATAAGAATAATCACATAATATCCATGATGAATGTAAAACAAAAGGATAGATTCGGTGCGAACTTCAACTCTGCGTCTAAAAGGATTGCCGACACTGACCATAAATTCTGCTGACCCATTAAGTATATAGAAATAAATCTTACCATATGGTGATACAGTACCATCTTTATACTGCCGACAAAACGGCTGGCGGGAGAACTGAGTCAGTGCCTATAAAGAGACTTGAATTTGGCCAAATTTTAGCAAGACTACCCACTTATACACTGGTTAGGTTCACTGCTGTTTTATTTATAAAGGACCATAAAACTATGATCCCGAGTAGACATGGGAAATATGTCGTAAAAGCAGGAGCCGTATTGAGCAGAGGGAGAGGAGAACAAGGCTATCGTGGTAACGATGACGATATTGAAGATGAGGATCTAGGACTAGGTGCTTGTGCATTGAAATAAAAGGAACTCAAAACTTGGACTACAAAACCTCCAGCTACATAATGAAATTTGGACACTAGAAGCAGTACCTAATGGCTAACAAATTATGATAATTTTGAATTTGCATCTGCCAACCAAAGGACACCCAAGGCTATTGACCGGCTATTATCAAAATTCCATCTGATAAAGTAAATATTAGGGTCACGATCGTCTTTATCTCAACCTTAAAGACTTCTCCGAGTCACCGTCAAATTCTCATCGATCCTTATCTATTGATGAATGCCTACGGATGCTCCTGACCCTTGCCGGATCTGTCTCAGAGTACTTAACGTCCCTTATGACTTTACTCATAATTTCAATTTTGTCAGCTACTGTTTATCCACCTCCGAATTCATCTGACGATTGAGTTTTAATGCTAACGATGTGTATTTGCATATTGATCGGCTCTGATTAAAAAATGTTCGTAATTGTTAATTCAATGTTATATCAGTTTGCATTTGATCTGCGTTTTGTTTACTATTTTTGGCCTGTTGGGTTTTTTAATTTATGGCCTTCATTGTCTATTTTTATCTAATAATTAAATATTTCTATTATTTAGTAACTCATCGCAGATGAATGTATCATTTTTAATGTACTAATAAAATTCACTTGAAAGAAAGTTAAGAAAGTTAACACAGCACGAAATAGAAAAATACAAAAACGAAGTTTCAGATATAACTGTAGCGGTTTTGGGAGGTCTTTGCACTGTCTCTTTAGCAGTGATATCAGGCCATCTAGATGTGGCCGTATCGCACCATCTGACAGACGGGGCGCAGTCAGAATGTCTGCCGAGGCCTGCAAGTGCACTTCGCCGAATACTTTGTTACGCAAATTATTTTTGTTCTGGATTTCTAGAGTACGGTGTGAATTTATTAAACCTAGCTAGGAGCTATTGGACTGAGCACTGTTATTATTCGGAGCCTATTATCTGGCTGGATAGAAATTGCGTGCGTTGGCACTTTTGAGCACTTCTTTATTGAAACTGTAATCATTCTGTATTGAAACTGTAATTTGTAAAATCAACTGATCGTTTTTCGTTGTCTACGATGTGATAACAAACCAATCATATTAACTTATTACACACTCCTAGCTTTAGAATCGAAGTTTAAATGACATTGTGCGGCAGACGTTAAGACGATACAGGTGTTCAAACCTGACTTGAGTCTTGTAGAGCATGAATCAGGCCGGCCTGCTGGTCATACTAATGTGAAGTACACGACGTTTCCGGCATAAATCCACCTGCATACATATCCATACGTGTAAACACGCAAATTTGACAGTTATGAACATTTTAACGGAATTTATGCCGTGGGCACAGATCGTATCGACGCAAGGAGTGGACGTACGCAAAGATAGTATCACCGGCTTTGCTACTAGTATACTCAAATCTTTCACGTGGACGAAATACAAATATGTATGGATTTTAATATTAAGGATTTCGGACATGCGCAAAGGCTTTAGCTTCTATTGGCACCGCGAATACGTAAAGTAATTTCTTGGGAAATGATTGACGTTGCAGACTTACTTTACTTTTTAGGTCCTTTTTATTATTCGTTGCATGAATTGTTAAAAGTGTCTAATCAAACCGCAGGAGTCCGGCGGAGTCCTAGCAACACATAATGTAGTGAATAGTTAGGTACCTATTTCAGTAGGTATAGATTTTTAATTTTGCATACAATACATTCAAGTTAACCCTTTTCCCTTACGGAAAGAGCATACAAAAACTGCAGCTGCTACGTGTTGCTATCCCTATCTGCTTCTATTTAAGTTTAATCTGTCATTTGTAGAAGTAGCTTTTTTGTAATAAGCTATTGCTGAGTAACGGGTCTTGGACTCGATTCGTAGGATCTCAGTAGGAGCCCAGAGACTGTAGATTTGCGCCGGGTTGGTGGTAAAAGGCTTGCCCTCCGTGACACGGGACTTAAACATAAGTGGCAAAATTTAGGCTCTCTTAAATGAAGGACCACATCTGCCCCTCGGAGATACAGGCGATGTTATGAAATATCAGGCAAAACGAACAATAAAATTAGCTTACGGGTATATAAGCATACAATCATAGAAGCCATCCAACATATTGCTACAAACGGTTATTTAGGTACACAGTAGAAAAAGTTCAAAAACCACATAAAAATATTTGCATTCAACACAATAGTGCAATTTTCCGTGTGTGTAATTTATACCGTTCAATGTTTCCAAGAAGTAGTTAAAAATCTAGTAAACACTGCTTTACTAACGTTATAAATCTTCATGAATGAACCTTTTTGTCATTCCACGTAGGGTGGGATTTATGCAGGGCGATTGCAAACGCAACATAATGCGCGCACGCACCGTAAGGTTCGATTTTTCCATATTTATAGCACTTTGTGTTTGCAGATTCACACGATGCTACTATAAATAAAGGGGTTGTAGAGTTCTTTATACTGTAGGCGAAATTATAGGATTTTAACTGAAGAATCATAATTCTTCTGCCCGTTTAGACATTTATTTGGGGTCGTCGCAGCATGTCTTCTTCTTCCATACTTCTCTATTACTCAGCATCTCAACGGACACTTCCTTTCTTGCCATATCATCCTTCACACAGTCCATTCATCATTTGTTGGATCTTCCTCTAGTCTTATACCCATCCACATTCATACCCAAATTTGTTTATTTTTACTTTAACTGTAGAATATTTCAATAAATTAATGAATGGCAATTGGGTGATGGTTCATGTAAAAAAAGAAATCGAGCAAGTAGTTTTAAGATTTTATCTATAAGAAACACATCTTTTACAACAATTCCTAATCAATAAAGTCGACAAGAACCAAAGAAAAAACCATTTCTCTGAATTCAAGCCCATTACTACTGTAAAAGTCTGACTCACCAAATCTTGGTGCAGTTTATTGCAAAAAAGCACCAAAACAAAAAGTTCAACGGTTCACCTACCTAATAGAGACGTGTCGCGAATGATCAGGTTCTCTATAGGATGTCCAGTCTCCGGTAACGGTTAGAACTTTGCTGAATATCGTAAAATAGTCGAAACCCGCGCGGGTGCAGGCGCGGCCGTGTCCTGCATCCCAATTAGTCCAGACAGAATGGACTATATAACGCGAAGTCTGGCTCAGGCCAGCACACATTCAGAAGCAGTATAACGCACAACACCCTTTGGTCTACAAAGGGTAATCAATAGTGTAGAGAATATTTCAAAAATCGTAAAAATGAAGTTTGTTCTGTCGCTGGTGGTGTTGAGTTGCGCGCTGTTCGAAGCTAAGGGATACCCGTACGCGTATTATCCTACTTATGGAAATGTTGATTCTCGTAAGTACTTACCCTTTTAATTATATTTTTCATTTGCCTGTAGGGATCAGTTCTCCTTCGAATGTTCATAACTTTTTGGAAGACTGAACTAGTGCAACAGTCAAATTAAGATAAAGTTACACAGCAGTATTTTGTCTTACTTGAAGCCATCAAAATTTTCTGATGATTTCTATTGATAGTGGTTGTAGTCTTTATGATAAAAAAAAAACTTTTATTACAACTTTATAGAATAGAAAAATATTGGCTATCAAACATTATGGTGACACACTATCATATTATGTCAATGTTCCACTTTGAACAGGCCGAAGCATTTGCTCGTATAGAGCAAATGCATCCCAAATAACTGAAGATATGCCTAACTATTAAAACACTCATTCTTCTTTCACAGTGTCCTACGGAGATGGCAATCGCGGAGGAATGGCGCTGAGTCGCTATTACAACCCGTACTACGACCAAAGCGGCGTCGGCGGTGGCATGGCAGCCTTTATGTTCCAGCAGCCGGGGGCCAAGGGAACCCCACAGCAGTCTGGCCAGTACTACCTGCCAGACAGGCGCCGCCAGACACAGCAGGAAGTCAACTACGTCCCTCCCCAACAGAACGAAGTATACTACCCCCAACAACCAGAGAACCAGGCTTTTGTCCCAACTGAGGCGACTGAACTCGCTGAACCAACAGAGAAGGCCGAGGCTGCCCCTACTACCGTAAAAGCTGTGGCCATCCCTGAATTGGTTGAACCTGAAGTAGAGGAAGTTCCAGAAGAACAACCCGTTCAGAAGTCTAAGAAGGCTGTCAACAAGAAGAAGCAAGTCAAAAGGCCGATTGATGATGATGATGAAGATGAGTACGCTCCTAAGATGCCTGCGGCTGCCTTCTTCCCCATGTTCTTCAGCGGTTATGGAGGTAGACGCGGTGGCGGCCACGGTGGCGGACTTGGCGGACCCACAGCCATCGCTAATGCCTACAGCACCGGCAAAGGTGGAGTAGCCACGAGCCACGCAACCGCATACGGAGCCCCCAGAATAGACGACAGAGTATAAAATATAACAAAAAATGTTAGAGATAAGTGTAAAGTTCATATATCCAAGTTGTTGTTATAATATGTTTTAAATGTATAGAGTTAATTTGCATTTGATCATCCATACAAATAAAATTTGCCATTTAATTGTGGTGATTTATTTATGTCTTCAAAATCTATAAGACCGTTGTTATGCTCATGGTTAGCCCCTGATATTTACATTTGCAAACTGAGACTGGTAGTCCGTTTAGAGTTATCCATATCACAGGCGTGATAGTGAAATTGTCTAACTTTAATATATAAGTAACTTTAATTATTTAGTAAATTATCTAGCTGAAAGATAAATAGTTACTAGTGACTAGGTACTTGGTTGGTTAATTAATTTAAAATCATAAATCTCGATGAAGTATTATGGAGTGACTGCTGTTACAATAAGTTCTCTCTACTGGTTGTAATTGCCACCGACAGTGTCTTTGAGACATCTTATTTAGGTAACATCTATCAGATTTAGTCAGTAGGTTACTAATTCCTTTGATACTCTGATTAAATCTGCTGTATTTGGTAGATCTAAAACAGCGCTAAACAAAAATGTAGAAGGCCCTAAATTCTGTGGACTAGTCCTTAGATTTTCGGGCTTTCCAGTAGTATGGTAAGGGTTTTTCATTAGGAACTTGCAACAGACGACAGTAGATAGAAACAAATACTTAAATAAGGAAAGGGTGGCCTCTACAGTTACATACGCCTCTAGGTTATTGAATAGTTTAAGACTAGGCTAGTACTTCAATGGTTTTTTTTTTATTAGTTGGCGATTTAGGTTTACTGCATGTAACAAATTCATCAGGCGTCGAAATAGTACACTCGTATGTAGCGAATTATTATATAATACCTTGTTAGTCCTAACCAAACCTATGCTTTAAGTAATTTAGAGAAGTGAATTAGAAAACAGAATAATTGTGCCAACAAATAGGACATGGTGTTTCAAAAAATTTAGGGTGTATTTAAAAGAAGAATATTGTTTGTATGATTTTAGCTCATCTATGCATTTTGTCGCTTCGTTATATTCTGTAGTAGAGACGATTCTTTTTTTTTTTCAACCAACGCCACTCACTATAATGATACACTTGTGATAGTTGTAATACAAAGTGCTGAAACTAACAGCTTATATTAATTGGTGCAAGGCGCCATCTAGCTATCAAGTTTGGAACTGACAATCCCAAGCATGTTAATCATGTCTCAGGCCGCCTCGTACGCGTACTATAATGGAAAGTAGATGAAGTTATTTTTAATAGAACAATAGATGGCATTCAATTAAAACTCATCATTGTTGTTCCTTTGTTATTTTTCAGTTCACATTCACAACCTCGGAAAGGTTCCGATTGAATTATCTCACAAAAGGGTCTCACAATTTCTTGTGAATTTATTCTATTTTTTGTGTGATACCATTCTGAGTTGTATTTTCTGCACCTTTGACCAGACGTCGTCTTATATACTGCTCCGGCATGGTTGTTACGAAAGTCTTCTTCTTCTTACTGAATATTGTGAGCTTTTGTTTCAATCGTAAACTAAGTCATTACCTATTTTTAGGTTAGCACCTGTCTTAGGTGAGATTTCTTCTGTCATTCGGGTTTCAATATTTTTCCAACTAAACAAATAAATTATACAAAATGAAACAGTGATTAATTTGATTGACGTCAGAAATATTATGGAAATGAAAATAAAATAGCGAGAATTTTAACTTAAGGAAACTTTTATTAAATGAACGATGGAATCTAAAGTATTTCTATACACGTGTAGAAACAATGATAACAAAGTAAAAACAATGACATTTGTATAATAATATGTTTTATTTAACTTCGAGAACATTCTAAACATTTTTACTGCGATCTCTTCACAGGTGGGAAGGTTCCGTAAGCGGTGGCATCACTTGCTGCTGCGCCACCTTTCCCAGTGCTATAGGCGTTAGCAACAGCCATTGGACCGCCAGATCCTCCCCATCCGAAGAACATCGGGAAGACAGCACCAGAAAGGAACTTATGAGCAGGGAAATCGTCTTCCTCATCATCATTTTCTTCATCTTCAACAGGCCTTTTGACTTGTTTTTTCTTTTCGACAGCTTTTTTAGGCTTTTGCACAGGTTCTTCTTGTGGTTCCTGAATTTCGAGCTCAATTAATTCAGGGACAATAGCTTTTACGGTAGTTGGTACCACTTCGGCTTGTTCCGCTGGTACAATGAATTCAGTAGCCTCAAAGGGGACGCTGGGAATACTCTCTGGTGCTTGTGGGTAGTACACTCCATTCTCCTGAGGAGGTGTGTCATTCACTTCCAGCAAGGCTCGGCGACGAATGTCGGCTTGATGGTATTGTAGGGCTTGGTGATGAGTTAAAGGATAATTCCTTTGGTTGGCTTCGGGTTGCCACAGCGAGTAGGTAGTTGGTGGGGCTCTAACTGCCCGTCGGTTGGTGTAGGGGCTGTAGGAGCGACTCAACACCCTCCCACCACGACTGGCATCGCCGTATGACCCTGAAAAAGAGATATTATGGATATAATATCTATAATACATAAGCCGGTCAGGTGGCTCGTCATATGTTAAGGCAGGTAAATGCATTTTTTTTCAAATATTACACTTGCATAAACTACTGATTCTTCAGTCGACTAGGTGTTAACTAATGGCACTATACATATTTCCATTAGGTGATGGCTCCTAAAAATAGACAAGAGACCCTAGTATTGTATTGTATAACGGGCTGGTGTCCGCAACTCCACTTGCAATGCTTGTATTTTGCAAGACAAGCGTAGTAATTTTACTAAAAGATTAATAGTAAGTACTTACAAGTGTCAACATTTCCTGATGATGATAAAACCGGGTACGGGTATCCTCTCGCCTCGAACAGAGCACAGCTCAAGACCACCAACGAGATCACCAATTTCATTCTTATCTCAAAATTATGTTTACTTGTTTAAATGTTGCCAGATAAACTGCCTGTGAGCTTCTGTTGTCAACAGCCTGAATTCGCGTTATATAGTTAATTCCATTTGAACTCATTGGGATGCAGGGCACGGATTTCGGCCTGCACTGGTGTTTGTCTGTACATGTAACTAAGATAGATACGAATGTTCATCGGTAAGTTATAACCCATTTAGATCTTGTCGGCAGATGAGAGGAGAGATTTATAGAAACTGGTGCTTGATTGGTGCAGACCAATCAAGCACCAGTTTCTATAAATCTCTCTCTCTCATTCTTATATTGTTCAAGTTTTTCGTCGTTTTTTCTTTCTTCAAAACATCACTACCTAGCCCTTATAGTATTATGCTATACTTACGCTTCATATTCACCATTCATAATACTATTCATCATCCATTTTATTTGTTTATATTTCTACACTCAGCAAATCAATCTAAATACGATTCATTTACTTAAAAATAGCTGAAATAAAAATAATATTAACTTATAATTTTCATGTTGTGACACTTACGTCAAGCGTCAAATTGTCAAACTCTCAGTTTCTGCTTAGTCTATGATATTTACTTTTTGGTTTGTAAAATTTAAATTATTTTTATCAATATGTGTTAAGCCACTATATTTGTAGATTATTACGATTGTTTACTAAATAACTTAATATTACATTATTTTATAAAATCTTTACGCACTCATGGATATGTCTTGGCCGACTACACTTGTCAGTTGAGATGATGGCCACACTAAGAAAACTAAGATTTGAAAGAAGAAGACTACTTTGGAGAAACGAGCTGACGGACGGCTGAAAATACGACTCTTGGATCGGATTAGATGAGCATCAGATAACCGCTTGGTTTTCGCTGAGATACTTAAACTACCCAGGGGATCCAGCTAAAGATCCACCTGGGACTATTACTCCGACGCTGAGCTATTCTGGCCCTGAAATCTACACTGCCCTACTACAGAGCTGACCTGTTGGTCTCTGAGATTTGCTCGACGCCCTTCCAGCTGAGGTTTCCTGAAGGTGATCCTCGACGTCTCACTGGTATTGCCTACCTGCCACCCCTGCAACCTGCTACCCTGACGCCTGTTCCCGTTCCTTCAGAGGTGAACTCATTCTTGTCATCTAAGTGCGTGAACTTTTAAAACTATAGAGAGTGCGTGCTAGGCAATGATATATAAACTAATACGTCATTGGTGCTAGGTAGGTTTTATATAACTAACTGTATTTTTTTATCTTTCTCCTAAATTAAAATTTAATTGAACAAGTCTGCTTATCCTTTTATTTTAATAGGATCAAGTAGATTTGTTACACCGTTTACCAACTCTGTTGGGGTCGGCTTGCAGTCTAACCGAATGCAGCTGAATATCAGTATTTTAGATGGTGCGTTTGCCTAACTGACCTCCACAACCGAGGCAGTATTGGGTGATACGACACCCCTTGGTAAGACCGGTTGTCAAACTTTCGGGCCACTGACTACCTGTAACAACTGTCAAAGATATTCAAATGACAGCCGGGACCAACTACTTAGCGTGCTTTCCGAGACACGGAAGAATTGTTTATATATTTATAGGCGGTATGTATTTATGTAATGGGTGGTAACCCATCCACGGAACGACCGTCGCAAAGCTACCGCCCTAGGCTAAATAACTAATAAGACCTATGCGGCTGTTATTAGATAATTAGCTACGAGCTTCTCTTGTTTTTTAAGAAATCACGAAATATTATTTTTTGTGGTAACATACAGTTTTCAGACCCAATAAGTATCATCAATTTACCAAGCCGCATTCTACTATAATACGTCAGTTTCTATGCGTTTCAAAAAACCCCAAAAAACCATTGCACGGGTCTGAACATGAGACAAAGCAAAACAAACTTTGCAATGTTAGAACGTGAGAAACATCACAAGTATATTTTGATTATAACTGCCAATTATAAATTGTACATAAAGAATACCATGGTTTTATACGTATAATTAGTAAAAATCGGGGAACCCGTTTGTGACGCACTCTCGCGCAATCGGTAAACAAAAAGTACCGGACGTTGGAAAAACGAGAATGGAAAAAAAATGTTTTATTCAAATAGACTAATTACTTCATATGGGTTTATGGAAATGTTGCTGAGTTCTACTTAGAATGAATTATTTAAAATCGTGATGTACCTGCTTATGATGGATCGCTAAACAATGGGGTTTTGCCGGTTATCTCAAGTTTTTTTTTATTTCCACTAGTTCGTAGGTACTATGTGATTTCAATTGGTTTTTTGCATTACTTAGCTAGTTAAATACCTATGGTGTAATATTGAACGTAGATTACATCTTTATGAATGATAAGTTCTACCAGCGACCCCAGATAAAAAGTCAGCACGATCTTCGAACAATATCATCAATTATTGCCATAACACGTCTTAGACGAAGCTCAACATTAAACAGGCAATTAGAATAGAGACAGAGAGAATTATAGAAGACCAGCGGACGTCACGCGGATTCACCCGCGTTTTCCCGTTCCCGTAAGAGTACGGGGATAAAATATAGCATAAGTTACTCAGGGTGAATGTAGCTTTCTAATGGTGAAAGAATTTTTGAAATCGGCGTAGTAGTTTTTGAGTTTCGTCATTACAAACATACACACACACACAAAAGTACAAATATTTCCTCTTTATAATATTAGTGTAGATAAGTTCTACCAGCGTCCCCAGATAAAAAGTCAGCACGATATTAGAACAATATTATCAATTATTTTAAGACGTCATTGACGAAGCTCAACATTAAACAGGCAATTAGAATAGAGACAGTACAAAGAAGATAGAATTATATATACCAGTTCAAAACTAGTAAGACAAAAAAAAAAAAAAACAAATGTTATCTATCTATATAAATAAAAACAAAAGGCCTGACTGACTGACTGACAGACTGACTGACTGACTGACTGACTCATCAACGCCCAGCCCAAACCCTTGGACCTAGAAAGCTGAAATTTTGCACAAAGGTTCCCTTTATAATGTAGACAAGGAATAAGGAAGGATTTTTAGAAATTCAACCCCTAAGGGAGTTAAATAGGGGATGGAAGTTTGTATGAAAGTCCGTCAGTTTTAAAGTTAGGATCTTCAAATTCTGTGTTTAGGCTGATGATTAAAAATTAGTTGATACGTGTCTCAGCGTTTTTCACAATTCCACCCCCGAAGGGTTAAAAAGGGGGATGAAGTTGTTTATGGAAAATCGTCAGTTTTAAAGTTAGGATCTTCAAATTATGTGTTTAGGCTGATGATTAAAAATTAAATGATCGTGTCTCAGCGTTTTTCATAATACCACTCCCGAAGGGTTAAAAAGGAGAATGAAGTTGTTTATGGAAGGTCCTTAATTTTCGAAGTAAAACTCACTAAATTTATTATCTAGGCTTATGGTTGGAAGCTAACGCACGGTGTTTTTAAAAATTTCAACCCTTAAGGGGGTGAAAGATGAAAAGGGGGCTTTATCTGTACAAATTAATAAAATTGAAGTGTCTGTCTGTAATATTAAAACAACCGCATTTTACTACATGCATATGAATGTATATAGGGTACATATACCAAAATAACATTTTTTTCAATTTTTGTCTGTTTGTTCCGGCTAATCTCTGGAACGGCGGGACCGATTTTGACGGGACTTTCACTGGCAGATAGCTGATGAAATAAGGAGTAACTTAGGCTACTTCTATTTTAGATAAAATGTATACAGTAACCCTCCTTCTGGCGCAGTCGGGTAAAAATATATATAAGAAGGAACTGACTGACTGACTAACTGACAAATCAACGCACAGCCCAAACTGCTGGGTCTACGGATTCCAAATTTGGCAAGTAGGTTCCTTATGTGGTCAAAAATTGTACTAAGAAAGGATTTTTCAAAATTCACTCTTTAAAGGGGTGAAAAAGGGCTCCAAGTTTGTATGGGGAAACAAGATTACTTAATTGTTTTATTCGAAACTAACCAGGAGTACTCCTATCGATAATTGAGTAAACATTTGTGTTTCAGGTTTTTTCAGAATTCAACTCCTAATATGGAGAAATGGGGTGACAAAATCAACTCACAGCCCAAGAGTCTAGAGATTTAAAATTTAGCACGCGTAGGTTTCTTATGAGGTCTAACGGTGCACTAAGAAAGGATTTTTCAAAATTTACTCTCTAAGGAAGTGAAACGTGCCGCCGCGGGGGACGACCCGGGCGTCGGGGGCCACCACGTGGCCCCCGGCCACCGTAGGCGCGGGCCTGTCGACGGTAGGCTATGGGCTAGCTCGCCGTCCGTCCGTCTCATGACGACAGGCGGTGTCGACGGCGCGTTCGTGTTCCACGCGCGCCTCAAAGAGAGTCAGCAATAGGAAGGGGTCTGCAAGGGCCAATGCCTGCCGGGGTTGCGGGATTGTTCAAAAAAGACACCGTGGCCCCGGAACACAAAGGGCGATGAAGGAACATGGATGGGTTTTAGTCAGTAAAAGTCTGACACTCCTTCCTACTCCGCCCAGAGCGGGAGGAGTCATTTGATGATTTCCCATCCGAAAAAAAAAAAAAAAAATGGGGGTGAAATGAGATAAATGGGTAGAAATGGGTTTCAGGTTTTTTCAGAATACAACCATAAAAGGGGGAAATGGGTTTGGTATTGTTTGTATGGTGTATCGGGTCGGGTGTATTACAAAAACAACGATTTTAAGATTTACCGTCGCGGACCTGAAATACCATCATCCCTTGTTGGAGTGCGATGGGGTCGAAATGTCTAAAAATCAATATGGGTGTCGATTCCGAGATTATCGTTTGTGCTGATTACGAATATGGCATTTATTTTTAGATCCACAAGATGGCGGATTCGACTTCTATAAGTACAGGATTATTGTTGATTTATTGGGATGATTGTGATAACGATGATGGTGATTGTGATAGTGATTGGAATAGTGATGGTGATGGTTGTTGTGATAACGATGATGGTGATGGTAATTGTGATTGTGACAGTGATAATGATGGTGATAGTGATGGTGATTGTGATAGCGATTGTGATGATTATAATTGTGATGATTATGAAATTTTGCACATAGATAGTTTATAACCTGGATTAACATGTAGGATACCATTTATCCCTTAAGTATGATCCCGTGGGACAGTTACCGAACTTCACGCGGGCGAAGCCGCGGGCAACAGCTAGTATTTACATATAATCATCACGTTTTGCTAACTAGAAATTGATAGAGACTTTTAGACCATAAGCATTATTTTTGTCAAACATTTATGAATCTTTTACATACTCTATAAACTTACTACGATATTCCTCGGATTATTGGATAATCAGCTTGTAAAAAATCAAAACAAAACTTCAACAAAACATAACCTCCGTGCCTCGGAAAGTTGGTCCCGGCTGTCATGTGTGATCTTTGACAGTCGTTACAGATAGTCAGTGGCCCAAAAAGTCGGACAACCAGTCTTACCAAGAGGTATCGTATTACCCACTACTAACTGGGTTGTGGAGGTCTGATAGGCAGTCGCTCCATGTAAAATACTGGTATTCAGCTGCATCCGGTTAGACTGGAAGCCGACCCCAATAAAACCTTGGAAAAAGTCTGACAACCAGTCTTACCAAGAGGTGTCGTATTACCCAGTACTAACTGGGTTGTGGAGGTCAGATAGGCAGTCGCTCCATGTAAAATACTGGTATTCAGCTGCATCCGGTTAGACTGGAAGCCGACCCCAATAAAACCTTGGAAAAAGTCTGACAACCAGTCTTACCAAGAGGTGTCGTATTACCCAGTACTAACTGGGTTGTGGAGGTCTGATAGGCAGTCGCTCCATGTAAAATACTGGTATTCAGCTGCATCCGGTTAGACTGGAAGCCGACCCCAATAAAACCTTGGAAAAAGGCTAGATATATACTGATGAACATAACATAAACATAACATCAAGCCTGTAATCCCCAAAGGGTTAGGCAGAGTAGTAACTAATAGAACCTAACACTAATAGACGGCGAACCTATTGCCATTAACCGGGCACAAATCCCCACTCTGTGGCTGCTATTGACAAATTTCAGATGGAAAAACCCAAAAACACTTTGCCCGACCTGGTAATCGAACCCAGGAACTGAGGTTCAATAGTCGCGCTTGAAAGAAAGAAAGAAAAAGCATTTATTAGCCCTGCACAGGACAAAACACACAAATTAAAATGGTTAAATTAAGAGGGCCCTTCCCGGCCCGCCTTTCGTCAACGCGAGCTTGGTCGAAAATTTATAAAACTTGTTCCAGGACATACGTGTTTTTGAATTAGTCTTACAAGTATGTGACATAAATATTTGTTATTTAGAATCTCCACTACATTTGCAAATCTTCTATCATGATGTTTTCTTTGTTTTACAAATTATAAGCACATTATGAACGGCCAAAGTTGAGGTAAAATTTGTGCAAAACAGCAATTTTTGGAGGCTTATACTGAATTTGTTTCTACAAATTTTTATTTTCTGCTTCGACAGAAGCCTAGATTTATAGTCCACAAGATATCTATTAGATCAAAAAAAATAAAGATATATGTCTAACAACGGCATAATCACGCACGAGCTATTGTCAAAATTCTCGCGAAAAGTATGGCGGGTTGGCCGCTCTTAACAGTACAACTAATAAAAATTACACAAAGAGAAAAATAAAATAAAATGAAATGAAATTGGTCCTGTACGAGGCCAAACGGCCCCATCTCAGCATGGTGCTGTAACATTAAAAAAACGTCACAGCCCTGGTATTCTGATAGGGCCCAGCGTGCTGCCACGGTCAGATACGGATAAAATAATAAATACATAAAGTGTAAATGAAAAAATAATACATATATGTGAAGAATAAATACGAACAAAATAATAATTACATCTACACCCCACGTAACCACCATGACGTCGTGCTTGCGACCACTAGCTATACCAACGCGGTAGTCAAAAAAATACCACACCCTTAAATTTGACCCCACCATTCTGGTGCACGTAAAGTATACCTACGGACACTTTGCATGCTATCAAAGTCCTTTCATCCGTTGGGTTATAATTTACACCCTAAGGACTTTTTGCCTTCAAAAAGCTTTACCACCTAAAAATAGACTCATTGCCCGTTCAGAAACGGTCCACGTGCCTCCCTTGCGTTAGTCATAGCCGTTAGTTATGAAACCCTGATGCGTGCTATTCTCGCGTGACCGGTTTACGTTTTTTATTCACAAGATATGCTCACAACAATGGCCTTGGCGTCACAGCGGCTGCTAGTCGCGCTCGATATTATTACAAATACGGTTATATCAAAGAAGGCCTATATTCTATTCAAATGATGTAAAAAGACTCTTAACGAAGGCGAAAGGCACTTGTTCTCCCTGTCATGGTCATTGTGATATATATTTTTTTGTTCTACACCATACCTGAGAACCTTCCAGTTACGGAGATATTAAGGGTCTAAGTTCCAACTTTTTGACAAGTTTTTTTTTTAATACAAGTTTTAATGGAAGATTTTTACTTTAAACACCTCCACGACCCGTACTATTCAATCCATCCATCAGCACAATGTTTTGAGTGCGTTACATTGAGTTATACCACTGATTTTTCACCCCCAAAAAAAAGGCGTTTCCCAGCAATAATTTTTGCGTAGAGTTACTTAGTTTGACGCACAGAATGCTTGGTTGACGGCTTCGTGATGAGTCTGTTCACACACCTATTTATTCACCCATCCTATCTTCCTAGTATCTAAGCTTCACATTATATCATTTTTTTTCTAACTTAGTACCTAACCTTACCATGCCGTCGAGAAATATCTCTCAGGCATGCTGGTTTCCTCACGATGTTTAAAAAAAAATGTGTTTTATTTCAGGAAAAATACCCATTATGTATGCCAATAATAAATTATTTAAAATTGAATCGAGTAAAATAGTAAAAAAATATTTAAAAATCTCTCTCAAATCAAATTCGACGACCCGATTGGCGCAGTGGTAGTGAGGCTGCCTTGCGTTTTTAGGGTCCCGGGTTCGAATCCGGCAATATTTATTTATTTTATTTAATTTAAATACAATCTCTCATTATCATAATTGACCCTTACAAGACAGTTACTAACACGATTGAAAAAGCCTTCTATAATATAGAATCTGACTGAATAAGCATTTCATCACGCTACTTGCGCTGTGTATGGCGATTTCAGTTTCAGCTGATTTATTCTCGCTGAAATATGCAGGCGCAGAGAACGATGCCTGTGAGGAGCTCGTGACTAAATAATAACAGACGCTCGGGTCGATCGTTAGGTTAAGCTGTGCTTGCCTAGGTTGGTCTGTGGATGGGTGATCGCCCATTACATACCGAGTTTCCTCCGTGCCTCGGAAAGCACGTTAAGCCGTTGGTCCCGGCTGTCATTTGTAGATCTTTGACAGTCGTTAGGTAGTTAGAGGCCCAAAAAGTCTGACAATCAGTCTTACCAAGGGGTATCGTATTACCCGGTACTAACTGGGTTGTGGAGGTCAGATAGGCAGTCGCTCCATGTAAAATACTGGTATTCAGCTGCATCCGGTAAAACTGGAAGCCGATCCCAACATAGTTGGGAAACGGCTAGGCAGATGATGAAAGAACGATGCCTGTGTTCGCGTTTGAGACCAAGTTTTTTTGTGCTCAATGCACGTGAACGCTGTATATAATTTTTTCTTCTTTCACCTAGTTTGTTACTTTGTCTTCTTTGTACAGACTGGCAATCAACCTTGAACGTAAATTTGACAGATTGTGGTAACTTGATGTATCCGGATGAGTCCCGTTGTGTAGCATACTTTTACTGATATTTTATGCTTAGGGATGGGGTAGGTTTTGTCGATATCGATAAGTGTAAGCAGTATCGTGGATAGAGATCTAGATTATTTTTGTTTTAGGCGCAATCTTGAGAAAGAGAGAATCATGAGAGATAGAGTGAATCTTCTATGTGTCCATTTTCACAAATCATTAACCGTCAATGTACAGCCACAAGCATTAATATGTAAACACTTAAACGATTAAAATGTAATTTTGTTTCGAACATAGTATTTTGAAACTCATATTTTTATGAAGAAGATCCTATCTCCAAGTTACAATAGTTATTTCTCGCGAAAATTGCTTTTAAAGGAGACAAGTTTTTTTGTTTGGAGAACAGGCCACCCACATAAATTGTAGCAGATATTAATGAAACGTATATAGATTTCTTCCTTACAATCTCTAGATTACAGCGGTAATATTAGCTGAGCCATGTTTAACCATAATGATGAGAAATTCTAAAATGAAAACGTGAATCTAACAATAAACAATAACACGACTGTAGCAGTCTCTGAAAGTAATTGTATTCACACATTGCGTTGAAATCTTACTGTACAATTGACACAACGACCAGCAGAAAATAGTTTTTATTATATACGAAAAAATCGCAGAAATACATACTTATATACTACGAAAATCGAAATAAACAGAAAGAATAAATGTCAAATGAAGTTGTCTGTCAACTACTAAAAAGACGGATTTACAACGTTCCGTGCCACGATGATTTTCTATATCATCTAAAAGATTTTAGCAGAAACCTTTAAAAATAGCCATTAAAAAGCTCACAGTTTAATATTATTTCTTTTTATATTATATTCTATTTCTAGTATAATTAAAGCAGATATTATTACCAATGGATGCCGTACTTTTTTATTGTAAACGGAAAAAAACGCCCCCCTATTTACGTAAGTATTTTCTGTCAAATGACCACAACAGGAATGATTTGAGTCGCCAAAAATATCATATATATTTTAACTTTTTTATTATGATTTTAAGATCTCGGTTTCGTTTCTATGTAATCTTTCGTTTATTACTATAATAAAACGGTTACTTTTTTTGATATAATATGAATAATATATATGAAACATCGAAGAGGGCCTAAAAAAACTGTCTCCAGGGGTCACGCTAACTGTACTGTAGACAGAGATACAAATACACAAATAATGACAGCTTGGTAATAATCAGTTCTTTTATAACAGCCAGGTATGATAATAATCACGTTAATGGAAAGATAACTCCGTTGTAATCACACGTGACGTAGTGTTTAGATCAGGAAACGATAATCCCGTTTTTCTAGCGATGTATTGTTATGTTTTTTTTAGCTGTCTAGATAGCTAGACTAACAAATGATTACGTGGTACTCGTGCAATAAATCAGTAGGTATTATTATGTTGTCTGACTGTCATTAATCATCATTTGTTTGCTAACTTGACATTGTTTGTTTTACTCATTCTGTAAAACTTCGTGAATGGTGATTCTGAAGTTCGTTCAAGGTAGAATCGCTAACAGACTGGGCTTTACGGCTTTACTGGGAGTTACTGGTCTCAAGTTGATAAGTACCGCATACATTTATACGTGCGCATATGCATTCGGTAAAAAGCTGTTGTTTTGAAATTACAAACAGTCGCTTCCGTTTTGTATAGATTACTAAGAAGTATAGATTATTAAATTAAGAAGACCTATTAAGAATTCAAGAGGTAAAAAACTGCATCACGTTAAAATATGTTCTTGAGCAAAGACAATATGTGATCATTAAAATTCATGAAACAACTTTACGCACAGGTCATTTACCTACCTTTTTAGGGTCCCGTACCCAAAGGGTAAAAACGGAACCCTATTACTAAAACTTCGCTGTCTGTCCGTCTGTCTGTCTGTCTGTCACCAGGCTGTATCTCATGAACCGCGACAGCTAGACAGTTGAAATTTTCACAGATGATGTATTTCTGTTGCCTCTATAACAACAAATACTAAAAACAGAATAAAATTAATATTTAAGGGGGGCTCCCATACAACAAACGTGATTTTTTTGCCGTTTTGTCTAATGTATAGATAATGGTACGGAACCCTTCGTGCGCGAGTCCGACTCGCACTTGGCCGGTTTTTTTTATTCTCCTCCAATGCGATATAATGAAAAACTAGATGATACTCATCTGCCAAGGCTTTTCCCAACCATGTTGAGGTCGGCTTCCAGTCCGGATGCAGATGAATACCTGTATTTTACATGGAGCGGCTGCCTGTCTATCCGACCTCCACAACATAGTTTCAAAATCAATATCAAAATATTTTACTTCACATAGTCCTACATGGGCACTTATACAACGTCGAAAAAAAAAAGGTATTAAATTTGCAGACAGCAAGACGCTTCAGAACTTTATTATAATGTATGAACAGTAAATTATAAAAAAAAAAGTTTCTGGTAAAAATCACACAAAACAATGATATTTTATTAAACAGCTACGTTGTGAGCGCGCAATCGTGAAGACTCGAAAACGGGCCAATTGGGTCGTTTTGCCTTTATTCTGCGTCACTGCGTGTATGTGAGCTGGCTCTGCTCCGCGGAACACTTTTTTCGGTGGTTTTGTAGGTGTATATCATTTCTGTTTATTAGAATATCATTGACACAAAAGCTCGGTTTTTGCATTGTCTAGGCAGATTTTAAATTTCGAATCGTGCTAATTCAATACAATTCTTGGTACTACCAACAGCGAATATGTTCTCCTATGTTATTAAATTAATGGCTTTAAAAACTGCAGAAGTACATAATTTCAGTGGTTGCCACTTTATGAATTATCATTGATTGCTACTTATTGACTACCTGCATTACTTGTAAGTATTTATGTAGCTTAACTTACATAATTGAATAATAAATTATACCTGTCAAGACTAGGTTTTGTTAAATGTGCAAAATGCCTAATTTACATGTACAGTGTCGTCAAAAAGTCGATAGGCAATCTCACAAAGCAATAGCTTGACGTTTAGTTTGACTTACGACCTTCTACTTTCAAGAAAATAGACATTGTTATCTACAAGTAAATGTAGTCCAAAATTTCAACATTGAAATATAAGTCAAGATGGCCTAGTGGTTAGGCGCGTCCACATCTAAGAGTGAATCAGTAAGCTGTGAGTTCAAATCTCACGTTGTTACTTTTAGACTTTTTGAAGTGTTTACTCGATTGGAAGTAATGGGACAGAAAAATATTCTCGCTTTGTTCACACATTTCATAAAGTTAGAAGAAGGTAGATCATAGAAAAATAAGTCAAGAATTTATATTTCTGTGAGGTAAACCTGAGTTTTATGAATATTTTACTTGATCGAAATGAACGTTGTCGTTTGGTTGTGTTAAATTTGGTTAGTGACGTGTGGTTTAATAGATAGCGGTATTGTTGTTGGTATTTCTCAAAATGCAGGCAAATATTGATATTGAGGCGAGGGCGACTAATATTATCGTGCTGCATAAAAGTGGTCTTAATAGAACACAAATATCTGAAGAAACCGGACTAATGTGAGTATTATATTTATGAATTATTGTAACAAAGTTTTATTAAAAATTAAAGCCTACTTTATTATTGTTTATTTAATTGGTGACTTAGGGATTAGTAAATTGATTTTAAATCCATCATGAGGCATAAAAGATAAATAATTAGTGTTAATTATTGGATTTATAAACGCAAAGTGAATGATAACTTCAGTATTTTATTATAGCTGCCTAACATCATTTTTTTGTTTTTTATTTTAGAGGAATACTGTGAGTCAGATCAAAAGGCCTTGCTAGTCGACAATGAAGTGGAAAGCCGTCACTTATTATCGATGCGCAGCGACGACATAATATATGGTTGGCGAATAAGAAACAAATGGTTTCACACCTACGAGACACTTTGTGGAATTATTTGACACCTCATCGCAAACTGTTCGCCGTGCCCTCCACGCTGAAGGCTTGTATCACGAAGGCCAGCTAAGAAGCCCTTCTTGACAGAAAGAGTTATAGAAGAACGATTACGTTTCCCACGGGATTATTTAGATTTTTACTGGAATACTACCTCATGGTAGTATTCCAGTAAAAATCTAAATCTAATCTAGTCTTCTCATGAAGACTCAAAAAACTGACTTTTTAAATAAAGTCAAAAGGGTAGGCTTCATTTATGGCGCAAGAATAACACTCTGCTGGTCTGACAAAAACATAATCCCTAATACAGACTCATGTCGAATTATGGTTAATATGTGGGGATCATGTGGGGATGGATAAGTGCATCAGGGCCAGGAGAACTGGCTTTTATTCCTCCACGCGCCAACAGTTCTACTTAAATAAGTAGAAGTATTAGAAGATGTCATGCTACAAAATTAATCCCTAGATGCTTTAGTTTTAATTAGATGTGTAACAAAATATTTAGTGAATATTAACTTATCCGTAATTATATTAATGATCTTAAATTGAGGTTTAGTTTCAATCTTCTTTTCTTCGGGAAAATGAACACTTAAACTATAACCTCAATACGAGTTACATTTATTGTGACGTCACAAAAAAATATATTCATAAAGTCTAAATTATTTATATTAGTTTTCAATAAACTCTGCCGATTACCGATACCTATAATAAGTGGGTATCAACTATTATGTTATATTTGTGTGATTAGAATGTTATTATGAATTGAAAGTAAGTGGGTATACCGTATACAATAAAAAATCTTATGATCGGTTACAAGAGAACTTTTTTACATCTAGGTAGGAATGTGACGTTACAATTATCATGAAAGTTTGTTAATTTTATAAATAAATAAAACGAATAAACATTTTTGTTATCATTCACCACGACTTTTTTATTTCCACCTTCCAACACCGAACAGCTAAAATAATAAATAAATAGTTGAATAATAATACTATGTTTTTTTTTACTAATATTTAACTTATTCTTATAAAAAATAAATAATGAACCAATAACTAATGTTACCAAGAAACAAAAACCCCACACGTTGTTAACAGGATTTGAACTCGGATCTCTTTGATCGTGAATCCTACTGATTACCCCAACAGCTATCAACACATAGTCAATAGATGTGAATTTTAGCTATCCAATGGTAAGAACAGGTCGCTACACAAATAAGGTTTGCTGCGTGTATAATAAAAGAAACGGAAATATATTCTTATGTTTCGTGGAGTGTGACGCGTGACATGCGATTGGGCGAACTCTGTGGCTGTGGTGTGCGTACTGTATTGAGACCACTTACACATACAGACGCACGGACGCTCGACCGTGCGTTCACAGCAATACAATCCTTAGCGTGCCTCAGCACTTATACACGCTTACTGTACTTATGACGACTTTGATTATCAGGTTGCGGGGATCCGCTGGATGCGAGTTGCACGGGACCAGTCAATGCGGCGACACTTCGGGGAGGCTTATTTTTTTATTAAAAAACAAAAAAAGAGGCCCTAAGGGCAGGCCCTGAGCTCCTCCAACCTGCTTTTGGAATTGCTCTCTATGTCCAGCAGTGGACGTGATTCGGCTGAAATGATAATGATGATGACTATCAGGTTGGCCACAACAATATATAATTATAGTGATATTACTTTGAAATCATTTTCAAACCCAATCCCACTTCCAAAAGAGATAACGAATTACATACACAACGTGTAACGTTAAATGCGCAAATCCTGAAAATAGTTTGATTAGAATAACGAGCAAATCTTCATTAAATATGTTGCCCTGTCTATTTATAGGTCACGCCATCACGTACGCAAAACTGCCAAAATAGGTAAACAAACACAAATGGTTGTCGTCCAATACACCCACCGACTCCTCCCTCGACATAGCGTCGTCGCAGACGCAAGATCAGAATTGCCAACAGCACATAATATACATTTTTTAAATTTTTTTTTCTTTCAGAATTAGGTCAATTGAATTAAAAATCATTTGGGGTGTCTGAGGTTATGCGCATTTAACGTTACACGTTGTGTAGGTACATTGTTTAAATAATTAAAATAACTAAACTAACAAAAGAGATTCAAAAACTCCTCAACGTTGCAACTGGTAGCGGCTCCATTGTGTGTGAAAGCCAGCCCTTGGATCACGGGAAGCGCCAGGCGTCTAGGTGTTTGGAAATTTACTTTAAAAAGCTGTGAGCACTCGGACTCCACGGCCCTAGACTTCTAACCCAAAGGTTTGAAAATATAATTTCCAAAATGGTTACGAATATAGGTAAATTATTCACGCCACTTGAGGTTCTCTGCAGCCACAGCAGCAGTGCTAGCTTAACACGATGTGCTTGAAAGATGTAATGGCGCAAGAGTATCGACAGAAGTTGCGGCCCACACTAACGATGGATTATTTTAAACAACCCAGACATTAGTCAGATATTTTCTATCAATAAACGATACAATAAAAAAATCTGCTCTACATTTATCATTCATCATAAATTGAAAATATTATGTTACATATTAAAAAAAAACCCAACGTTTGAACTATATTCCAAGAATCTCAGTTTAATACTAAGATGGCACCCGGATGTGGTTTGTACTTATAAAATATTATGTATAAACTTGCGTACAGTAATCGTGACTACTCGCTTAATATACAGAATATTTATACTTAGAATGTAAATAGGTCGTTAGATGATTAGTATCAATTAAAAGAAGGATTACATTATTTATATCAACCACACACATTTAACTGGTTTTATCCACATATGGCCTTATATGTTTATCTCCAATTATATTTAATGTACATTATAAATAAGAACTTGCGATTGCTGTATTTGTTTACAATTATGTAAATACAATTTATGAGTTAAGTTTGTTATGTAAATAAACTTCAAGGGGCTGATCTACCAAAAAAAAGGGTTTTTTTTTGTTTTGTTTGGACCAAAAAAACGTTTTCGTCAAGGATTATAAAACAACACATTTGTATTTATATGCCTCATTCTCTCAGTGATAGCGACAATGGATAAGTCAATAATAAATGGCTATGAATTTGTTGACGTGATAACGTCTTATCGATGAACATCGGCTGCACGCACGAAAAAGTGCCACACCGTTCCGCGCGCCAGTCACATTCCACCTGATTCATCAACTCCCAGCCCAAACCCTTGGACCTAGAAAACTGAAATTTTGCACAGAGGTTTCCTTTTTAAACAAGTAACAATATAAGGAATAAGGAAGGATTTTACGAAATTCGGGTTGAATTTCGAAAAATCCTTCCTTACTCATAAAGGAGTTAAATTAGGGGATGAAAGTTTGAAAGTCCATCAGTTTTAAAGTAAGGATCTTAAAATTCTGTGCTTAGGCTGAAGATTGAATAGTACATTTTGATACAAGTGGAGAAAGTTTGTTATTGTAACGGCAACGCGTTGCCTCTCCTTCAACCTGGCGAAAGCAAGGCGCGAAAAAAAAGAAAATTAAAATCATAGTTTCTTAGTTCGTGACAAAAATATTTTGCGTTATTTTATTTTTTTTCTTCAAAAGTGTATTGAAAAACGTCGTTTGATACACGTGGACATTTGTTATTGCAGTTCTTGGCTCAAAAACTTCCTCGCCTACGGCTCGGGTGTTATAATTCCGCCTCGAATGCAATAACAAACTTTCTCCACTTGTATCAAAATGTACTATTATACGTATCACAGCGTTTTTGATAATTCTACCCCCAAAGGGTTAAAAAAGGGAATGAAGTTGTGTATTCCTTAAATTTCGAAGTAAAAATCACAAAATTTATTATCTAGGCGTATGGTTGGAAGCTAACGCAACGGGTAAGAATTTCAATCCTTAAGAGGGTGAAAAGGGGGATGAAATTTTGTTTTTTCAAATAAATGTTAATTTATCGAAAAAATTGTAATTTTCAATTAACTCCTTTGTATACAAAATAATGATAATTCAGTGATAATAATTCAATTCAATTCATACTTTTATGTTTAGTACAAACAAATTAAAAATATAATATTATAAAGAGGTAACATTTGTTTGTAAGTTTGTATGTTATAAGTTTGTATGTATCTCCGAAAGTAATGAACCGATTTCAAAAATTCTGTCATCATTACAAAGCTACATTATTCGTGAGTGCTATAGGCTATATTTTATTCCCGTACTCCCACGGGAACGGGAACTACGCGGGTGAAACCGCGGGACGTCAGCTAGTTAAAAATAAAATCAATCAGTCGCATTTTACTAGTACTGACGTTCTAAGAGGGATGTTATAGCCTTTTTCGATAAATGATGATGAGTGTATTGTATAATAATCACTTGCTTCGGTGACGGAAAACATCGTAAGGAAACCAGCATGCTTAAGAGATATTTCTCGACGGCATGTAAAACCAAGTCAGAGGCCCATGGGTGGCTTAAATTCTAACACCAGTATAGGCTCTAAACACACGAAAACGAAGCTACTTACGTTGTACGAGTAATCATGGTTTGCACAACATAGCGTGAGAAAAGAAGTGTAAGAGGAATAGTACATTTTGGTACAGGTGGAGAAAGTTTGTTATTGCATCCGAGGCGGAATTAACTCCCGAGCCGCAGGCGAGGGTGTTTTTGAGCCGAGAACTGCAATAACAAATGCCCACGTGTATCAAACGACGTTTTTCAATACACTTTTGAAGAAATCTAAATATATAAAAGAAGAAACTGACTGACTGACTGACTGACTGACTGACTGACTGACTGACTCATCTATCAACGCACAGCCCAAACCGCTGGGTCTACAGATTCCAAATTTGGTAAGTAGGTTCCTTATGTGGTCTAGGGGTGCACTAAGAAAGGATTTTTCAAAATTCATCCCCTAAAGGGGTTTAACGGGGCTCCAAAGTTTGTATGGGAAAACAAGATTAGTTAGACTATTTTGTTCGAAACTTCACAGGAGTGCTCCTATTGATAAATGAGTAGAAACGGGTTTCAGGTTTTTTCAGAATTAAACCCCTAAGAGGGGGAAATGGGTGGCAAAGTATAAAATCAATGCACAGCCCAAACCGCTGAGTCTAGAGATACCAAATTTGGCAAGTAAGTTCCTTATGTGGTCTAGGGGTGCACTAAGAAATATTTTTTTTTTAAATTCAACCCCTTTTTTTTTTTTTTTTTTCGGATGGGAAATCATCAAATAACCCCTCCCGCTCTGGGCGGAGCAGGAGGGAGTGTCAGACTTTTACTGACTAAAACCCATCCATGTTCCTTCATCGCCCTTTGTGTTCCGGGGCCACGGTATCTCTTTCGAATAGTCCCGCAACCCCGGCAGGAAAATTCAACCCCTTAGGGGATTAAACGGGAATCTAAAGTTTGTATGGATAAAACAAGATTAGTTAGACTATTTTATTCGAAACTTCACAGGAGTGCTCCTATTGATAAATGAGTAGAAACGGGTTTCAGGTTTTTTCAGAATTCAACCCCTAAGAGGGGGAAATGGGGTGGCAAAGTATAAAAATCAATGCACAGCCCAAACCGCTGAGTCTAGAGATTCCAAATTTGGCACAAAGGTTCTTTATGAGGTTTAGGGGTGCATGAAGAAAGGATTTTTCAAAATTCACCCCCTTAGGGGTTGGAACGGGAGTCCAAAGATTACGTGGGGAAATAAGATTAGTTAGACTACTTTATTCGAAACTTAACAGGAGTACTCCTATCGATAAATGAATTAACGTTTGTGTTTTAGTTTTTTTTTCAGAATTCAACCCCTAAAGGGGGAAATGGGGTAACAAAGCCTGAAATTCAACATAGTTATTATTTTTATGGTGAATTGGGTCGGGTGTATTACAAAAACAACGATTTTAAGGTTTAATGTGGCAGACCTGAAATACTACCATTCCCTGTTGGGGTGCGATGGGGTTGAAATGTCTAAAAATCAATATGGGTGTCGATACCGAGATTATCAGGGGTGCTGATTACGAAAATGGCATTTATTTTGAGATCCAGATGATAATGATTGTGATTACGATGATGATGATTGTGATAATGATGACGATGATTGTGATGATGATGATTTTGATAACGATGATAATGATTGTGATTACAATGATAATAAGTGTGATAACGATGATGGTGATTGTGATAGTGATTGTGATTGTTATGGTGATTGTGACAGTGACGGTGATTGTGATAGTGTCGGTGATTGTGGTGGTGATAGCGATGGTTGTGATAACGAGGACGGAGATTGTGATGATGATGATTGTGATTAAGATGATAATGATTGTGATTACGATGATAATGATTGTGATAACGATGATGGTGATTGTGATAGTGATTTTGATGGTGATTGTGATGGTGATGGTGATTGTGATGGTGATTGTGAAAGTGGCAGTGATTGTGATGGTGACAGCGATAGTGATTGTGATTGTGACAGTGATGGTGATTGTTATAATGATGTAGATTATTGTGATTACTATGATAATGATTGTGATAACGAGGGTAGTGATTGTGATAATGATTGTGGTTGATATAGTGATGGCGATTGTGATCATGATGATTGTAATTAAGATGATAGTGATTGGGATTACGATGATAATGATTGTGATTACGATTATAATGATTGTGATGACGAGGATGGAGATTGTGATGATGATGATTGTGAATACGATGATAATGGTTGTGATTACGATGATAGTGATTGTGATAATGATGATAGCGATTGTGATTACGATGATAATGATTGTGATAACGATGATGGTGATTGTGATACTGATTTTGATGATGATTGTGATGGTGATGATGATTGTGATAGTTATTCTGAGAGTGGTGGTGATTGTGATGGTGATAGCGATGGTGATTGTGATGGTGATTGTGATGGTAATTGTGATGGTGATTGTGATGGTGATTGTGATGGTCATTGGGATGGTGATTGTGATGGTGATTGTGAGGGTGATGGTGATTGTGATTGTTATGGTGGTTGTGATGGTGATTGTGATAATGATTGTGGTACTTATGGTGGTTGTGTTAATGATGATAATTGGTGATAATGATGGTGACTGTGATAGTGATGGTGATGGGGATTGTGATGGTGATTGTGATTGTGATTGTGATAGTGATTGTGATTGTAATGGTGATTGTGATGGTGATTGTGATGGTGATTGTGATGGTGATTGTGATGGTGATTGTGATTGTGATGGTGATTGTGATGGTGATTGTGATGGTGATTATGATGATGATTGTGAAGGTGATTGTGATGGTGATGGTGATTGTGATGGTGATTGTGATGGTGATGGTGATTGTGATGGTGATTGTGATGGTGATTGTGATGGTGATTGTGATGGTGATTATGATGGTGATTGTGATGGTGATTGTGATGGTGATTGTGATGGTGATTGTGATGGTGATTGTGATGGTGATTGTGATGGTGATTGTGATGGTGATTGTGATGGTGATTGTGATGGTGATTGTGATGGTGATTGTGATGGTGATTGTGATGGTGATTGAGATAGTGATGGTGATGGTGAGTGTGATAATGACTGTGATTACGATGTTAATTATTGTGATAACGATGATGGTGATTGTGATAGTTATTTTGATGGTGATTGTGATGGTGATTGTGATAGTGATTGTGATAGCGATAGTGATGGGGATTGTGATGGTGATTGTGATTGTGATAGTGATGGTGATTGTGATTGTTATGGTGGTTGTGATGGTGATTGTGATAATGATTTTGGTAATTATGGTGGTTGTGTTAATGATGATAATTGGTGATAATGATGGTGACTGTGATAGTGATGGTGATTGTGATAATAAAATTGTGATGATTATGAAATGTGGCACATAGATAGTTTATAACCTGGATTAACATGGAGGACACTATTATCCCTTTAGTATGATCCAGTGGGACAGTTACCGAACTTCACGCGGGCGAAGCCGCGGGCAACAGCTAGTAAATTATAAGAACGAAAAATATTTTTGTCATCAATTAGTAGGAAACTATGATTTTAATTTTCTTTTTTCCGCGCTTTACTTTCGCCAGGTTGAAGGAGAAGCAAAGGTATGACGCCGCTAAACAGCCTAATATAAAAAATAGTTTTTTTTTTATATTTTTGAATTTAGATCACAAATAAATGTTAATTTCTTTATAAAAGTAACTATTAGTTTTTAATAATCATGTTTATCTATGATATTCGATTTATACGTAAACACAATTTGATAATCAAAAAATATTTATGCCGTAAAGACGCTTAGTGCTTTGCCGAAATAAAAAAAAACATTCAGCTCAGACTATAGGTATTGAACCAATTTGGATTAAGTACAGTTATCTGTGGCAATTTTCATTCCCGCACACGTGCGGGAAAATGGAAAAAAACGCACGCGTGTGAAAAACATTGCATGTTGTACCTAATCGTAGTGCGTTATGGACCAGTTTTCGAGGAAGTGTATTGAAAAATATAATACCGACCAAACCGAATAAAAATATTAAAAAACACCGAACCCCGCTAAGCTATGTAGAATATAATTGGCAATGAAACAAAATAGAGATACTACTGCGTGCGATTTTTAGTGTGTCTATTGTAGTGACAATGACCGTTTTTACATTAGGCTACAACGACACGATATCGTGGGACTGGTGGTTTCATACATATTGAGGATGTAAGTAGCTGGCGGAACGGGACTCGGTCGAGACTGCTCGGTGGCATAATACAAGGGTTATTGTACATTCGTCACAAAGTTAATTCGCCACGAAAAAAAGTATGTGTAAACTCGCCATAACTCTATTTTCATGAAGGAAAATCCGCCATATTGTTTATTTCCGTATAGATAGCAGAAAAATCAAACAATGAGTAGATTAAAGCTGTTGGTTAATGTCGTCTTGACATTGTCGGATAAATGAAACAAAAAAAAAACGATGTCGTGTCGTTATCACCTATCTGAAAACCCTGCCTATGTTGCGGCTACAACTGAAACGGAAACCATTCGGCTTGATATCGGTCGATTTATAGATATTGAATGTTTTCATAAGAACCGGAAGACGTACGGTCAGCGAATAAAGCTGATCTGCACAGAGAACTTTATTTTATTGGATCTTTGTTTCGATTTTGGCCTGCCGTATGATAAAAGCAAGGATTAGAAATAATTAACAGCACATGGGTTTGATTGATGGCTTTTTGATGAGGACCAAATATTTTAGTTCACTTCTCACTTTTCACCCCTTTTTAATATAGAAAGAAAGAAAGAAAAAGCAAAGCATTTATTAGCCCACACAGGACATTACACATAAAATAAAATGGTGAAATTATCAGTTTAAACTAATAAAAATTAAACAAAATAAAAAATATAAACGTAAAAATAAAAAGTAAAATTATTATTTTTTAAAAACCCCCGACACAAAAATTAACTCTAAAAACTAACAAATAATATTTTAAACCAATTATAATTATTATTACAGATACACAGCCAGACACGTTAAACTTATATATAACACCCCTCTTTTTTGGTCGGGGGTCAAAAAGAAACGAAATTAGTCCTGTACGAGGTCAAAAGGCAAATCTGTATATCTGTGAAACTTCTAATTTTTTTCTCAACAAAGCCGCAGGATGTAGCTAACGATGGTTTAATAGAAACAATAATAAACGGACATATCAAGGTCGATAATGCATCTAAAGGCACTGGCGTCATCGTGGGCGTAACTTTATAACTCGCACAATAAAATATACTTTTCGATTAGGATCAGATTCTAAAGGTGAGAGGTGAAAAAGTCGAGATTACGGAGCTTGTTTCGGAATATCCAGAAATATCTTCATGATTATGATAATTATGTAGTAGGTATCTTTATTAAATTCACTCATTAGGATTTGGGTGTTTTTGTCTATTACGTTTACGTTTTGTTGTTTTGTGATACGCTTAAGTGAAAACCCCTATAAAGCTATAAGTCAAATCAACACAAATTTATTAATTCCAACAAAATTTACTACACACAAAATACTTTTAACAGGACAATATTTTAACATAGGAGAGCACAATGGTACTGCTTTGCGGAAAGTTGGATTAGAAATGTAGTCACAGCAGTGTGTAGAAATGACAAAACAAGAAAATTTAAATTAGAACTTACAAAAAAAAATGTGTATAAAATAAACATAAAAATAAAGAAAATATTCTTTTATGGAATTATTTTAAGGCACTAAATAATTAATGTCTACCATGATTCGTTCAATTTCTTGAAATATTGATCCCAAAATGAAAAGCGTACCTGTTACTCAGTCTGTACAAGTGTAATTGGAAACAACACTAGGGAAATGGCACAATGAGAACAAAACCATACCAGTGCACGTGCGTCAGTACGCACTCATTAATGCACTGCATTCATTAATTAGTGGTAAATATATACGTATACGTATATTAGATGCTGAAGAAAACGGTGAAAATGCCGTTTATAAGATAAATAATTTTAAAACTATTTTTGAACTTGGAAGAAAAAACATCAATGAAGTTCCATTAAATGGCAAAAGTGCATCAACAATAATGAACCTAATTGTTTCAATCCACCAAGGTGATCTTAAAAGTTACCTAGTGACTGCATAGTTCAAGGATACTCAAAGACGAAGATGGCATGATATTCACTATCGCTTCTGACTAATCTCAACTCAACAAAAACGTCGGCTTTACTACATTCATAACCTGTTGTGGGAAGTATAAAGCATTATAAAAACTAATTGTTTTTCCCGTACGTACGTATATACGAGTTCCTATGAACTTTGATCACGCTCAGGCACCTATTATATAAAAGGATGCTAACGTAAAGACGTTGTCAGTTAACGAAGGAATCATGAAGACGATGCGTTCTTGCATCGTCCTCTGCCTCATATTAGTCTTTAGCGATGCACATTCAGGTAATTGTAGTTCAAGTTTTTATGTTATGTTAGTATTGTAATTACAGTTTCTGCAATGTAAATTTTATGAAATAAACAATTGAAAGAGACAAAATCTTTTCAAAGTCATGAACAACAAAATTAAAGATTGATAATATCATTTCTTCTAATGACGTGATTTTTTTAATTTCAGTGAGAACCAGGCGCTCGTACACGCGCGATGGTGGTGTCGGGAGCGGAGGCGGCGCCGGGTTTGGATATGGTGGCGGTGGCGGAGGCGGAGGCGGCGGAGGTTTCGGCTTTGGTGGAGGCTCAGTCTTTGACGGCGGCTTCGAAGGCATCCGCGATGGAGTTGGTAGCATACTCACCGACGTCCACTCCGGGCTCACCGCCCTAGGAAGTGCTGGGGCAGGTTTGAGTGGTAGCCTAGGAGGAAGTGGAAAGTCAATCTATTCGAAATCCGAAGATGGAAAATCTGGTGGATTCGCCTTCACCGGTACACTTGACGGTGGTAAAGGTGGATATGGCGGCGGCGGAGGATACAGTGGAAGCGGCGGCGGCTATGGAGGTGGCGCTGGATTTGGCTCTGGTGGAGGGTCCGGAGGCGGAGGAGGCCTCGGCGGTGGAAGCGCTGGAGGGTACGGAAGCTCTGGAGGATACGGTGGCAGCAGTGGAAGTGGTGGTATTAGTGGGGGACTGAACTTTGGGGGTGGGTTAGGAGGAGGTGGAAGTGGGGGTGGTGGATACGGCGGCGGTGGGGCTGCTGGTCATGGAGGAAGTGTTAGTGGCGGAAAGGGCCATGGAACTATTGGTGGATCAGGACACACTGGCATCGGCGGTGGCAGTGGCGGTGGAAGTGGTGGCGGATTTGGCGGAGGCTTTGGTGGCGCCAGCGGCGGTGCCTTGGCCGGTGGATACGGAGGGAGTGTAGGAGGAGGAGCCGGAGGTGGCTCCAGTGGTGGCCACGGAGCTAGCTCAGGTGGAAGCCACGTAGTCGGATCACATGGAAGTAGCTCGAGTGGACTGAGTAGTGGAATAAGTTTCGGCGGTGGACTAGGTGGAAGTGGATCTAGTAGTGGTGGCCACGGAGGCGGTGCTGGCCACGGAGGTGGCAGCGGCGGTGGTAGCGGAGGTGGATACGGAGGAGGCGCTGGTGGAGGCTTCGGGGGAGGCAGTGGCGGAGGACTAGGTGGTGGCAGTGGTGGTAGCATAAGCGGCGGAGGCTATGGCGGCAGTAGTGGAGGCAGCTACGGTGGCAGCAGTGGAGGCAGCATTGGAGGTGGCCTCGGCGGCGGTAGTGCAGGAGGCCTTGGTGGTGGTAGCGCCGGTGGCTATGGCGGCGGATCCAGTGGTGGACGAGGTAGTAGTTCAGGTGGAGGAAGTGGCTCACTAGGCGGAGGCTTACTTATTGGACTTGGAAGTAGTGGCTCAATTAGTGGTAGCCACGGAGGCAAAGGTCACGGAGGCGGCCATGGAGGTGGCCTCGGAGGAGGAAGCGGTGGTGGCCATGGAGGCGGCCTCGGCGGTGCCAGTGGCGGTGGTTATGGAGGAAGCGGGGTTGCCAGCGGTGGAAGTGGGGTCTCTAGTGGTGGAAGTGGAGGCCTCTCTTTCGGTGGGGGCTTTGGAGGAATTGGCTCCAGCGGAGGTTCTGGAAGTGGTCTCGGAGGAGGTAGTGGCAGCGGTGGTGGCAAAGTACTTGGCGGCGGTAGTGGGGGTGGATATGGAGGAAGCGTGGGCTCTAATGCTGGAAGTGGATCAAGTGGTGGAGGCCTCTTATTGGGAGGAGGCTTCGGAGGAACCAGCTCCAGTGGTGCACTTGGTGGAGGTTCCAGTGGTGGCCTCGGAGGAGGCAGTGGTGGCGGCGGTGGCAAAGGACTTGGCGCCGTTAGTGGGGGTGGATATGGAGGAACCGTGGGCTCTAGTGGTGGAAGTGGATCAAGTGGTGGAGGCCTCTCGTTCGGAGGAGGCTTTGGAGGAACTGGCTCCGGTGGTGGACTAGGCGGAGGTTCTGGAGGTGGCTTTGGAGGAGGCAGTGGTGGCGGCGCTGGCGGTGGCAAAGGACTTGGCGGTGGTAGTGGAGGTGGATATGGAGGAAGCGGGGTCTCTAGTGGTGGAAGTGGATCAAGTGGGGGAAGCCTGTCGTTCGGAGGAGGCTTCGGAGGTACTGGCTCCGGAGGCGGACTTGGTGGAGGTTCTGGAGGTGGCCTCGGAGGAGGTAGTGGCGGCGGCGGTGGTAAAGGGTACGGCACTAGCCTAGGTGGCTTAGCAGGCAGTTTCCTTGCCGGATTTGGTGCTACTGGCAGTGGCGGCGGCGGTCGAGGTAGCTCCGGTGGTTACGGAGGTTTGGCTGCCAGTGGTAGTGGGCTCGGCGGCGGGGCTGGCGGCGGTTATGGCGGCGGTTATGGCGGCGGGGCCGGCGGTGGTTACGGCGGCTCATCTGGCGGCGGCGGCGGTCTCGGCGGTGGGAGTGCTGGTGGATACGGAGGCTCGTCTGGCGGGGGTGGCGGACTCGTCGGCGGAGGCGGCGGTGGATACGGTGGCTCGTCTGGCGGGGGTGGCGGACTCGTCGGCGGAGGCGGCGGTGGTTACGGCGGCGGTGGCGGTTACGGCGGCGGTGGCGGTGGTGGTTACGGTGGCTCATACGGCGGAGCTAGCAGTAACAGTGACGCCTCCAGCTCAGCGGGTGGATACGGTGGTATCGGCGGCGGTGGTTACGGCGGGTCGGGTGCCCAAGCGTCTGCTAAAGCCTCAGCTTCAGCTAACGCAGGAGCCAGGAGCTACTTCTAAATCTCTGCAACGTTTGTTCCATGAACATAGTCAGGTTCTCACGGCCATATTGAATGTAATTAATCAAAGTGATGTATAATGCCTCTTAGTCAGTAAACTTATTTATAGTTATTTTAATTGTTGTTTCATTTAAAACCAGATGCTTCCTACTCACATTTAGTACCTACAATACATATTACATAATACACATACAAGACATTACATTCAGACATTCGTAAAATATCTTTTGCATAGTTGCCTATCTGAGTCGCAATTCAAAAGCAAATAGTAAAACAGTCTCAATTAATAATTAATGTGGTTCATTCAGGTTATAATACTGGTTACTAAAAATTTATTACCGAGACTTAAATCTTGCGACCTATCAGTCACTCGACATTAGTGCTTGATTGAAGTTTAATTGAGGAGAAGAACTAATTCATTAAGGTTTAAAGAATTACTTTAATAAAACCATCGCCTTTGTCCTTTTCAAAGTAAAATCAATCAATAGTAAACCTTCAAAGGTGACATTGATTGATCATGACAAATATTGCGTAACTTAAAAAGCCTATGGTTTAATAATATTGATTTATTGATTATTAAAAACACACTGATGACGCATTAATTATTCCAGTCATCTCTTATTAGCTCACACGAGACTAAGGCCTTTTTAATTAGCCACATCATACTTCAATCCATAATAATATTTATTACCTTCAATAATTGTACAAGAAAACACTTAACTAAGCAAAAGAGTGTTTACGATGAGCTCTGGCACCCAACGTAAGATTTAACTTGTGTTTAGGGTACCAGCGTCTTCGCCTATACTTTGAACATGTAACAGTAGTTGTAGGACGAGCACAGTATATCACACAATACACAACATTACTATAATATACAATACACAATATGCAATACTATATTTATCCAGCTAGCTTATTATATTGGTAGAGGTTTGATCTTGGTAATCAAAAGACTCTGGTTGTGTGTGTGTTTTAAAGAATATTCAGCTAGTAACATAGTTTATTATCTCCACATTTTGTATGGCTTTCTTTGAAAACCCCTACCCGAACGCCTTCCGTCTGAAAAATTTCAAGAACAGTTCTAGGAACAGCTATTAAGTTTTAATGCTAACATGTTTGCTGAAAACAACTCCGGGTTTATCATCATCATCATCATCAGCCTACAGCAGTCCACTGCTGGACATAGGCCTCCTCAATCGCACGCCACTCAACTCGATTGTCAACAACTCTCATTCAGTTGCTACCAGCAAAGATCGTCACTCCACCGAGCCTGAGGGCGTCTCTTGTCGTGTTGAGCGTCGATTGATAATATTTTGTGTTATTATTAAAGACATACTTACTAATAACATTATCAATGCACACCTTATACAAAGAATCTATAAAACAATGATCTCATTTCTTGATTACTATACGTTGTTTACATAGCAGCGGTGGCCCAGAGGTGGCGGCCCCAACTTACGAACAGCAAGTCGTGGGTTCGAACCCAGACAGGCACATTACTTTGTTTAATTTACTTCATCACCACTGCTCTCAAAACGGTGAAGGAAAACATCGTGAGGAAATCGGCATGTCCTAGAACCAAAAATTCGAAGATATCTGACATCTACTAATCAGCACTGGGCCCGCGTGGTGGATTAGGTATAGCCAATGATATTTTAATAAACAGATATGTTATACACCTACAAAACCACAGCAAAAATTGTGCCACGGGGGAGAGCCAGCTCACATACACGCAGTGACGCAGAATAAAGGGAAAATAGGCCAATTGGCCGGTTTTCGAGTCTTCACGATTGCGCGCTCACAACATATCTGTGTAATAGAATATCATTGGGCCTATTCCCTCTCATTGAGAGGATGTCCCAGCAGTGGGAATATTATAGGCTGATGATGATGATGTACGTTGTTTTCTTACAAAATATCATCTGATTTGTCTAGCGTTTTCCCAACTATATAGGTCGACTTCCAAATAAATTGAGATAAAGGGCAGGAAAACGCTGATGAAGATTGGGATCGGCTTCCAGTTCAACCGGATGCAGCTGAACATACATGAAGCGACTGCTTATCTGACCTCCACAACCCACTCGGAGTCAACATAAATACAGGGTTGAACATAAATATAGACTGTTTCCTACAAAAGTGTATATAAACACCTAGCGGAACAGAAACGGTAAAAAAGTTTGAAAAGATTCAAAGACAATTTCTGCCAGCCATGCATTACCGTTGCTTTTGTACATCTGTAGTTTATAATAATTCACTTATAAAGTATAAATAATAATTATAATATTATTATTATTTCGTTTATTCATTTAAATTCTTACTTAATTACATTTTTAAGTATTTCTTAAAAAAAAACACTTAAAAATATAAAAAAATAGAGGTCCACCCGGTGTCGGGAGCAAGGTCCAAGCCACCGGTGGTTAGGGCTGCAGAGACAGGAACCTCCTCACAATGCGAGCCGTATCGAGGAGTACTGCCTTCTGAATCAGGCCCTTGGTCCAACCGCCTAAAGAGAGCTTCGATAGATGGTCATCGAAGCTCTTGGCTATAAGGCCGTTGGCCGTCACGACAATCGGCACAATGATAACCGAGTTCATATTCCACATGTCACGAACCTCGTGTGCCAAGTCGAGATATTTTATTTGTTTCTCTTTCTCAGCTTTCACGAGGTTCTCGTCATGCGGAATGGTAACATCGATTATCATTACGCGGCGCGCTAATCGGTCTATCATCACTATGTCAGGCTTATTGGCGACAATAGTCCTGTCAGTAATGATTGACCGATCCCAGTACAGCGTGACATGGTCTTTTTCGAGAACTGGGTCGGGCACATACTTGTAGTATGGTACCTCAGATTCCACAAGTTTATATTTCAAGGCAAGTTGCTGGTGTATAATCCTGGCTACTTGGTTGTGCCTGTGCAAGTACTCGCCGTTAGCCAGACGAAAACAACCAGAAATGATATGTCTGATGGACTCACCCGGAAGGTGGCATGCCCGACACACGTCAACCGTCCCGTCCTTCATAATATATTTCCGATAGTTGTTCGTCAACATAACTTCGTCCATAATCGCACAGACAAAACCTTCAGTTTCCCCAAATAGGTCGCCGAAACGTAACCAGGACACGGACGCTAGAAAATCTACATCGGGCCCATGAAGAGCCCGGTAGAAGCGCCCGTGAAGCTCTTTGCCTTGCCATACTTCCTTGCGGTCATCGGTGGTAAGTACCTCAGGTTTGTGCCAGTTCTCTTTAGCCATGGACAGCGGGGTGAGTCCCTTGTCCACTGCGACCACATCTCGGTGCATACCCACCTCGGCTTTTAAAAAATATTCTCTGAGACTGCACACCTCGCGGTTGTGGAGGGTCTTCGCGTTTAAAAAGCCTCGACCACCGCACTTCCGCGGGATGTACAGTCTCATGACCGATGATCGTGGGTGATGCATCCGGCTTTCGGTCAGCTGTGTACGAACTCTTCTATCCAGGGCGTCGAGTTCGGTCTGAGTCCATTTGAGTATGCCGAAAGAGTACATTAAAACTGGCATGACCCAACCATTGAAGGCGCGCACCTTGTTCCCGCCTGAAAGAAGGCTATTTAATACCTTCCTCAGGCGACCAAAGAAGCGCTCCTTCAACGATTGCTTCATGTCAGTTATGTTAATGCCTAACGCTTCCGACATACCCAAATACTTATAGGTTTCGGATGAGAAAAGAGATCTAAGGTGTATGGGGTCCGAGAGCTGAAGTCCCTCGGATTCCATAATCTCCCCTCGCTTTACATACATGACTGCACATTTGTCCACACCAAATTCCATCCTGATGGCGCTACTAAAAGTTTCAGTTACCTTCAGTAGCTCCATCAGTCGCAATTTGTTGGGGGCAAAGAGTTTCAAATCATCCATGTAAAGCAGGTGAGATATAACCTGACCATCTTTCCTCAACCGACAGCCTAGGCCTGAATTCTCCAGCAATGTGCTTAGAGGATTCAGGGCTAAACAGAACCAAAGTGGACTCAGACTGTCGCCCTGGAATATTCCCCGCTTAATCCATACAGGCTCATCGCTCCCCTGGATCTGTCGACATCCTGGATATCGAAGGACCGTCCTCCATTGCCCCATACATGACTCAAGGAAGGTGCGTAGAGTTGTATCTATTTTGTACAACTCCAGCACCCTCATGAGCCACGTATGTGGCACCGAGTCGTAGGCCTTCTTATAATCTATCCAACATGTCGACAGATCTTTGCGGGATCGACGAACCTGTTGGCTAATGGCTATGTCGATGAGGAGTAGCTCCTTAGCACCGCGGGACCCATTCCTACATCCATTCTGAGAAGCTGACATGATGGAGTTTTTGTCAATGTGTGTATTAATTTTCACTCTCAGAATGGATGTAAGAAGCTTGTAGATCGTCGACAAATTATCGAATTATTATCCTATTATTATTATTTAATAAATTATAATAATAATAATTTATACTTTTTATGTGAATTATTATAAGTTACAGATAACTTATAATAATTCACTTAGAAAGTATAAATTACTTTTCTGAAATCTAGACGCACTCTCTTGGAGATGGTATTTTTGTTTGATTTATGTATGACTGTACTGATATTCGTAATAAAATAAGTTACATCGTTCATCGTTCCTAGAACGACAGTATGCCAATAATAGTTTTAAATTATAAATTAGATAAAAAAAATAACACAAATATTCTATAATTATTTTAGTTTGTAGGTCGAAACTTGCATGGTCTGTTAAGCTTGTATTTTTAAATGTATTCCGTGGAAAATGTTATCGGTAACACATTTACTCACACTTGTTTTTATTGTTTTTATATTTAAATGTAATGTGTCACTGTTTATTTTCACCAATCTATATCTATACTAATATTATATTCTATACTAATATTATAAAGAGGTAACATTTGTTTGTAAGTTTGTATGTTTGTAAGTTTGTATGTAGGGGGTAATCTCCGGAAGTCATGAACCAATTTTAAAAATTGTTTCACTGGTAGAAAGCTACATTATTCGTGAGTGCTATAGGCTATATTTTATTCCCGTACTCCCACGGGAATGGGAACTACGCGGGTGAAACCGCGGGACGTCAGCTAGTAATAAATAAAATAAAATAAAAACAGCTGTTTTTTAAATTAAAAATTTAGACGTGGGGTTTCAGAACGATGTCCTGAATACGTGGTTAACGTTTGTACGTCAATGTCTCTTCCAACCTGTGTAATATCTCTTTCTTAAATTATGGTGGGCTCTGTATCCACAAATAGGTACTGAAGAAATACAATACTAACCTACAAGTCCTCATAACATTTTTTTTTCTTGTTTTATAGAGCCTAAACAGGTGTCATAATATCTTGGAAAAACAAAAACAAATCTTCCATCTTCTTCTTTTCTTGGAATTTCTTGGTATCTTGTCTTCTTCTTCTTTATCTTGGTGTGTTTCAGCTTGAAAGAGGACTTTTGGCCGAAGGGTGTCGTATATCGACATTTCCGAGGCCATCCTCGGAAATGTCGATATACGACACCCTACCATTACCACGCGTAACCATTTACGCGACACCACGCAGCGAAACACGACGCCGACAACGTTACGTGTATAGTTAGTTTCCTATGGTTTTAAAAAAAGGGTGTAAAACACCTCTTAACGAAGCCGGAAGGTACTTGTTTTCCCCGTCATTGCGATCATTTTTTTGTTCTACACCATACCTGGGAACCTTCTAGTTACGGAGATATTAGGGGTCAAATTTCCAACTTTTTGACAAGTTTATTTTTAAATACAAGTTTTTAATGTAAGATTTTTACTCTAAACACCTCCACGACCCTCGTACTATTCAATCCATCCATCAGCACAATGTTTTGAGTGTGTTACATTGAGTTCTACCACAAAAAATGATTATTCACCTTAAAAAAGAAGTCGTTTCCCAGCAATAATTTTTGCCTAAAGTTACTTAGTTTGATGTACAGAATGCTTGGTTGACGGCTTCGTGATGAGGTCTTTTACACCCTGTATGTATTAGTTTATTGTTGTTAAATGTTATCTTGTGTATTTTATCTATAAGCCTAAGGTACTATTAATATTAGTAGTTATTAATAATAGCGGAAAACTATCATCGTTTGCTACCCACAACTTCTGAACAATAATTGTGCGTGATCGTGCTTCTAAAAACGGTTGCCCTCTAGGTACAAGCCTGATACAAAAAATCTGACAATCAATTCCAACTATTAGGAACTCCGCGTCACAAAAAACACTCACAACTATTATTTTAATAATATCTCAATTTATTTCAAAACATAGTTGGACTTTGTTCCTTTTTTAGGGTTCCGTACTCGAAGGTTAACCAACGGGACTCTGTTACTAAGCCTTCGCTATCCGTCCATTCGTCTGTCTGTTAGCGGGCTGTATCTACTGATCCGTAATAGGTAGACAGTTGAAATTTTCACAGAATGTGTATTTCTGTTGTTGCTTTAACAACAAATAATAAATTTAAAAATAAAGAGGGCTCCCCAACTACGATTGCACGAAACACCTTTTCTTTTTTTTTTTCGGATGGGAAATCATCAAATGACTCCTCCCACTCTGGGCGGAGCAGGAGGGAGTGTCAGACTTTTACTGACTAAAACCCATCCATGTTCCTTCATCGCCCTTTGTGTTCCGGGGCCACGGTATCTCTTTCGAACAGTCCCGCAACCCCAGTATGAAACACTCTTCATGCGCGACTCCGACTAGCACTTGGCCGCTTTTTATACCACACTTAAAAAGGTAACCATTGAATTTATTATGTAAAATAATTGAACAATTTATAAGCACCAAAAATTCATCATAATTTACATCTTTAATCTTTTTTATTTCCGTAATAAGCAGATCATCGTGACCATACAAAAGTGGTAGGTACAAAACTAAGAGACGTAGGTAACTAACATAACATAACATCACGATTGTAATTCTTAAAAGGTTAGGCAGAGGTATACCTAAATAGTACACCCAAACTTCACCATAGTCGGCGAGCCTAGGCTGAACCGGCCACGAACACAAACTCTGTGGCTGCTACTCAGAATTTGGTGGAAAAACCCACCACCCAAATAAAACCCACTAAAAATAAGCCCGGTAAAACGTAAATTTTATTACTACGTGACTGAATCAATCGCTATGATAGAATTGTGACTCGTAACCCCCATGGGTCGTGTTTTAAGTGCGCGTTCGATTCCCTGATCGACAAGTGTTATATTGTTTTATGGTTTTTCCATTAGAAGTTTCTCAGAAGGAAGAGAGAGCGTAAGAATCAATTGAGAGGAACTCGCATGGGATTGCAACGTATGTAAATAGAGTAAATAATATGTATAAATATGTAATGATAATAATAATAAATGTAATATAAAGTGTGTAAACGAAAGGCACTTGTTCTCCTCGTCTTTGCGATCATCTTTAAACACCTCCACGACACCCGTACTATTCAATCCATCTATCAGCACAATGTTTTGAGTGCGTTACATTGAGTTCTACCACAAAACATGATTTTTCACCCCATGTACATAATGCTTGGCTTCGTGATGAGGTCTTTTACACCCGGTACAATAATATGTAAATATAATAATATATAATTTATGATGCTTTATCAATAGTTTAAAAAAAAAATAGAGAACCTACAGCTAGTATTTCATAAAAACCCTCCAAATGAAGCACAAAACCAACTTTTTACCAAGATTTAGGTAAATCAAAGCAAATTTAAACTTATATTGTCACTTACGGTATATATTCCGTGATTGTTGTGAATCAAGGAAGATATCCCATGACTATATAAGTTTAGTTTTAAACCGTGAAAAATTTAAAACAGTGTTTAAAGCAAATTTATCCTAGACTTATCAATTAATTTAGTGTGACAAATGTCAATGACTACAACCACGAGAAGAAAAGTCTGACAGCAATTTCAGCAACAACCAATAAAATTATGATTGATTTATTACTTGATGATAATAAATCAAGCAAAGAAGCTAATTGGCAGAAAAAAAGGCTATGAGGTAGCGCTTCCTATAATCAATTAAGCATTTTTTTCTAGAAAGCAGAAAACAAAGACAGAAGTCCCAGAGCTGCAAAAAATATGTTGAAACACGTTCACGTGCTTAATTACACTGACATTTTTCTTCACCTCTGTCGCTGGTCCCTGATGAGCCTGCCAGGCAATAATAATTGCGTGCATGACACAATGGCCGCAGTCAATTAATGGAGTAATTATCGGTTGCACCCACAGGGCAATTAAATGGTTATTAATTGATTAGCGAGTATCTAGTATGTTTGTTGGAATAGGCGTTATGACGATTTGATTAACATTTGCTTTTGTTTTAAATTTTAATGAAACTTACACGCATGGATACGAGTGCAATTAGACAAAAAATACTCAAAAGGTGGAACGAAGTTTATAGTGGTCGGATTTTCATGGGACTTTTTTTATTGAGTTCCTAGAGGAGTGGAGAAGAAAGTTAAAAAAAAAATTTCGCCGCTCGCGACTTTTTTTTTTTTAATTTTCTTTAGAATATTTTTTTTTCGTTTATGACCAACTTCAAATTCGATGAATTCATATTGTAGCGTAATAGTGTGACCTGTGTGCAGCCATTTAATGCTAATTTAGTCTGTTTCTTTGTTCATAGTAGTCGATGTAATGCAATATTTCAAGTCTTTTTTGAAAATGTCCTATTTTCTGCAATTATTTTTAATTTTTTGAATTTTAAGACCAAGATTTCGTTTGAAATTAGTAACTGATATTTTTTCACAGATAATTGGGTGTAAAAATACTCAAGAAAACCATATTTACGAGTAAAGTGACTAAAAATGTATTCACAATTATAATCGTCTATATAAAAGTAAAGAAGGCCATTTTTCTCAAAATATTTCTATGACGGTCAACGTTATTTACGTTTATCCTCAAAATATCCTTATTATTTCTGCTATCCATAGATAACAAAAAGTAAAAAAAAAAATTGGTGGTACTCGATAAAGGTTGATTATTGCTGACAAAGGTGTAATGGGGCCGCTGGTAAATTTACAAAAAATATCGTAATTATAACGTAACCATTTCTCACGATTTCTATCTTAGATAAGTTGCAAGCTTGGGTCTCTGCGCGCAATTTAATATCAATACCGATACCGATACCACTCCCACTTCTTATCGATAGAGGACCTTTTGTCATGATTTACTTTTTCAGCAGTAACCAATATTTAACAAGTATCCTTAAATATTTATCTAGTTATTATTCCTCGTTAGATAGCTAATAAAATGAGGATTATGACAATAATTTGCACATTGAGTTTCATAGCAGTATTTGGAAAAAAAATGCTTTCATTAACATACACGATTTTCGAACATTTCCGAATGAAATTTCCGAATGAATTTTTGAGTGTAGTGACACAAATTTCCGAATGAATTTTGAGTCACTACACTCATGAAAGTGGTCTTCATTAATACTTTCTGATCCAGTTATCTGTGAAAAAGCATCAGTTACCAATTTCAAAAGAAATCTTAGTCTTAATATTCGATATTTCTGAAATAAAATAAATAAATAAAATAAATAAATATTGCTGGACATTACACACAGCGCCATCTAGTGCCACACTAAGCAACGCTTGTGTCGTGGACACCAGATAGTTGATATACTACATAGATACTTTTTATTTGTAAATACATACTTAATATACATACAAACATCCATGACTCGGAAACAAATGTCCGTGCTCATCACACAAACATTTGCTCCGACCGGGATTCGAACCCGGGACCCTAAGAACGTAAGGCAGCCTCACTACCGCTGCGCCAATCAGGTCGTCAAATAATTGCAGAAAATAGGAAATTTTCAAAAATACTTGAAATATACATTAAATCGACAACAATGAACAAAGAAACAGACCAAATTAGCGTTTAATAGATGAACGTAGGTCACACTATTACGCTACAATATGAATTCACCGAATTCGAAGTTATTCATAAACGAAAAAAAAATATTTCAATGAAAATTAAAAAAAAAAAAAAACAAGTTGCGAGCGTCGAAATTTTTTTTTTTACTTTTTTTTCCACCCCTCTAGGAACTCAATAAAAAATTCCCACGAAAATCCGACCACTATAAACTGTATTCCACCTTATTGTCTAATTGCACTCGACTATATATATATAGCCTTAAGCAGTTTTGAGGAATTTAATTACTGGCAATCAAAATGTGTCAGTCATCTAAACTTGTCAGGTACAACCAGATGACGTCCTTTTGGAAGAGCACAGAACACGATAAAATAAATATTTTTCTTAATTAGTACTTGAAGGCACAAATATAATTATGTGTAGTCCTTGCTCTTGCACTTCAAGAGCCAGAAGAGTATTTTGCTCTACAACTTTCCCAAAGAGTAAACAGTTTCAGAAATATTCGATCAAATATTTCATAAAACATACTTTGCTTGCTATTTCGGTATAGGCGGTTCTGTGTGTTTCTTTATGCCGAGTAAGCAACTACAATATTACCGAGCAAAATATAAAGTCCTAGTAATCCTTTATTCAATAAACAAAAATATATTTACGAAATAAGATTTTGTATTCATGAATTCGAAGTAAAAAAAAGTAAATTGTACCCACAAAGTATTCTTGTAGCAAAACTTTCACCGATGTTATTTTTCATCATTCAGGCGTTACAAATACGGTACAATAATTTTAATTTCGGACACCCGTAAAAAGAAAACTCAAAATACTTACTACGAGTTTCCAAAAAGTGCGTCTTTTTATTTTATTTGTTTTGAAGAAAAATAAGAAGTGCCTACACAATGCCTGAGAATACGTGTGCGCTTAGTAAAATTTTGCTGCAATATTTTTCGCCGGCGGATTATACTCAAGGATCCAGTTTATTGGCGTGAAATTGGACAGGCCAGGCCACTTGTCCAGCACTGGTCTGCTATAGATTGGTAATAATTGAAGCATTACTGCATGAAATAGGGGTTGTTTTAACAAAGTCTGCGAAAAGGTTAAAAAAAAAAACCAATCCGGAAATCCATAGAAGCTAATTAAAAAATAAAGTATTCCATCTGAAAATGTCAGTGTCTACGGCTATCTGCAACACCATAAGCACCGCAGATGGGTACAAAATTTCAGCAGTCCCTGTTATAGATTATAAAATTTCCACACTTTATGACCACTTTTCAATATATCTTTATTATATCTATACTAATATTATAAAGAGGTAACATTTGTTTGTAAGTTTGTATGTTTGTAAGTTTGTATGTAGGGGGTAATCTCCGGAAAAAATCAACCAATTTTAAAAATTGTTTCACTGGTAGAAAGCTACATTATTCGTGAGTGCTATAAGTTATATTTTATTACCGTACTCCCACGGGAACGGGAACTACGCGGGTGAAACCGCGGGACGTCAGCTAGTTTATTATATAAAGATCGTCATCTGCCTCCTCTCTTCCCAACTCCTCGAGGTCAGCTTCCAGTTTACATAGATTCAGTTATCTACCAGTATTTAACATAGAGTGACTGCCTATCTGATTTACAAACTCAGTAACTGGGTAACACGATATCCCTTAGAAAGTTTTAATTGATTACCACTTTTGTTGAGGAAGACCAAAGAAACGATGGATGGAAAGTGTTAAGAGTCCTATTACATTTTTTTCGCTATTTTTTTATTTTTACTCCCTGGATCAATTTTTTTCGATCGGCGTACACGAGTCGATAATAATAGCGATCTCCGGATTATTGTCGATTATTACTGACGAAAATTAGAGACGACACTGACATGAGACTGAGGAGCGACCTGAATTGACGCAGAATTATAGTACTTCAATTTTATTTATTGTAATTTTGTCTTATTATATTGACAAACGAAAACTAATGAAACTTATTCATTGTAGATTGAAGTTTTATATCATATTAATTTATTTGATAAAATTTAGTTTATTTGGAATATAATGGAAAATAATCAAGACATTTATGGCTTAAATTACGCTTTCTTTACGATTTTTTCCGTGAAAATTCAAGGAATTTAAAGAAATTCTAAAACTCCAATAAACAAGTAAAATATTCAGCTTATTTTTCAGTAATTTTAGCTTTTATAAGAATTGCATGTAACATTGAAAAAAAATTTTGCTCCGTATTTTAAAATTAGTTTTAATTAATTTTTAAGTTTACAAAACTCGTCAATTTGTAACTAAATATCAAATAAGTGTGTAAATACCCAGGTTTAATGTTTTCATGCAAAAATACACTGTAAAACATAGTGTTTGGTTGCCTACCTCGACCGGTGACCTATAATTTCACAAACAGCTGATGTTCCTACGGATCTCTCTGGTATAATTGTTTCTTTTTAATTAATAATTCGCTCACATTAATTAATTAAAAGCTCTCATGGAGCAATAAGTTCATTATTCTGGTTAATCTGGCACTTTTTGTAGTTGAAGTTATGTTCAGTGTCAGGTATCACTTGTTGAATAAGTATTTGTGTAGTTTGTAATAAGTTAATATAGTAACTAGCTATCTATTTAATCAACTTTAATACACAACAGTGAAGAACGTTGGTTATTCTTTATAAATTTTGGCTTGTATAGTCAGTTAAGTCCACAATTTTAAACCAAGAGTTCTACCCAGTTTAGGAAAAAAGTAAAGGACAAAGAATCAATATTTTCAACATAGTGTATTCATCTTATTGAAGTCTCTCGTGTAAGACTTATAAGCCTATCTCAGTTACCAGTAATCACATATTCCAGACTATTTTTATTTTCTCCTTTCATTTCTCTAGCTTTCCTAATTTTGTCCATCCACTTAGTTCTCACCATTCTTTGCACTTCTCCTTTCAGTTCTATTTCCTGAAACCATGCCTGTGATGACCCGTAAGGCTACTACCCAGGAGTTGCAGGCTAAGTTGAGAACGGCCCTTGATGAACTTAACGCAGCAAACAGCAAATGTCAACAGCTGTTATTGGATAGAGAGGAACACGAGGTCGAAATCGAGAAAGTCGTTCAGAAAAACACAAGCTTGAAACGGGAGCTAGTGGACCTGCACCAGCAATACACGGATGTTGTTGATGAACGGGACAAACTGCGGGTGGTCACAAATGGTTTCAATGACTGTAGTAACTATTATGAGACGGCTTTATGTAAGGTTAGGGACTTAGAAGATGAACTGCTTCATGCTAACAAAAAAATAATTAAGTTTCAGAAAGAAAGAGAATGTACTCAGGTTAGGGAAACAGATCACCTTTATAATCAATTATTAAACTCAAACTGCAACCCACATTCTTTAACAACAATAGATCTTACTGAAGATTCTATTCTAAAATATAATTTTAGCAGTTACAAGGTAAGCCAAAATAAAATAAAAAAATATGTAAAACTTAATAGAATTATAAAGAAATGCAATAAATATAATAAACAACAAAAACACAGTTCCCATAATATTAAACTAAGAAAAGAACGTGTTTTTCTCATAAAAAAGTTAAACAACTATCAAATTAAACTAGAGGACAGCAAGATTTTTTATGAAATAGACACTCAAAACTTACAGTCTGAGATTCAAGTACTAGAGCGTCAACTACAATCATGTTATTCCATGTATGTGAAATCTCAAAAACAAATTAAGGAACATATCCTTGCTGCAAACGAGTTAGTCAATAGTGGTAATAGTAATGCAGACTGCGTAGACATGATGACCAGCATCACTCAATGTACAGTAACAGTCAGAAGTCGACTGCCAATCTCGCAACACAATGGCAAAGCAATATTGGTGGTACTTATGACCTTCTTCTATAAGAACGTTTGACAACACTTACACATTAGCAACTTGTTGCCCGCTTAAGATTGTTATTACAAATTTCAATGAGTTGTGTAAGTGATACGGTGGCCAAATTGGTTGTTAGCGTTGGAACATCACTCACACGGATAAATATGCGTATGTGTGTATAGGCGCCGCCGCCCGTATAGCGCAAACGATAATGTGCATTGCGGTGGAAGTGGAATTTTGACCTTTGACTGTACATCACAGAGGGAATCCAGCCCTGACACTATCCTGCCTGAGGAAATGGAGGACCCGTCCCGGTTAGGAAGTGCTCGGGATTGTATCCCCATTCAAAATTCACCAGACATTGTACAAGGTTCATCACAGGTAGGACAAACAGAATGCAGTTCTCCCTCTCGTTGTAGTACACATTGTGTCTGTAACAGTTCGAACGTTAAAATTGACGATATCACTGACAATGTCACTCAACTGTTAAAACTAAAATGTAAGAAAATTATTCTATGCACATTCCCGTACTTTAAGATATTGTTTAGCAAGCAAAACCATTATATCCATGCCCTCAATAATCATATGCATTTTCTAGTTAGTCATTATAGTGACAGGTTGACATTTTTCGACACTAACAGTTTCGTTCAGAAATTGAAGTCAACCAGGAACCATGCGTACTTGCCTATTAGTTTTAGACGTCAAATAGCTCGGCTATTAGCTTTTAATATAAACTCAGACATAAGTGGTATGTCGCAGTTTTTTGTAAATAGGTCTACGGAAATTAGTAATTATACTAATTGTAATTAAACAAATATTAGCTTAGATTTAAACTAGTCATCAAGACAATAGAAGGTACGAGTGAAAATTTAGTTAATCTCGCCAACTTCGAGGTATCTTCTAGCTCTCAATCAATTAACTGTAAAAAAGGGGCTGAGCAGAATTCCTTAAAATTGTTTCACCAGAATATTCAGGGACTTTCTTCCAAAGAACTAGAAATAGAACTATTTTTAGAAAAAAAACTAAGTTTGATATTATCTGTTTTACTGAACATTGGATGAAAGATTATGAAGTAATGCAAATAAATTATGAGAATTACAATGTGAGCAGTTGCTTTAACCGAAAATCTAAGATGCGTGGGGGTTCATTAATCCTAGTAAAAAAATGTTTTAAATCTAAGTCTCGTAATGATATAGTCGATCTATCGGTTGAACATAGCATTGAATTGTCTTGTGTTGAGCTAGATAAGCATGTAATAGTGTGCGTTTACAGACCCCCTAATTACCTGAACTATTCTATCTTTGAGTCAGTAATGGAAGATGCTTTGGCAAAACTTGTAACTGGTAATAAACCAATAATTATCTGTGGTGACTTTAATGTTAATATCATAGAGATTGTTGTTGTAGTTGTTGTTATTTATTGACCCCGATAACATATGGTCCAAAATGAGTGGTTTTTGAGAAATCGAACTTTATTTTATCACCTCTCCACCATATAGAGTGCTGATTATTAAACTGATGCTTTTCTGTTATCACAAAGTTACAGCTTTAACTGTCTGTTATGCAAACTTTGGCTGGTCATTGAAAACTAACCCTGTATATCAACTTTATATCGTTTTCTAAAAAAATGATATTCGAAATCGCGCGCGCTATTTCATGGCATTCTTGCCATAAAAATGGCATGAAATAGCGCGCGCGATTTCGAAAATTTTTTTTTTTTCAAATGAATACATTGTCACTTCCTGCCGCCCCCTTTCGTATGCCACCTGGGATAGTGGCCCCTACCACCCCCCTCAAGCTACGCCACCGCGCCGACCCCTAATGAATTGGGATGAGGGCAAGAGAAAGATGATTTGCCGAAGGTGACGGAGAATTTAAACAAATATTATATTCCTGAGTTAGTTTTTCATTCAAATATTGTCTTTGATACTTGCCAATTCTGGTTAAAAAAATAATAATTTGTATTTTGTCCTTGTTCATAAATAATATTTGCAAAACATACATAATTATGATTAAATTATAAAATGCGACTGGGGAAATACCATGATTTGTAATCTAGAAGAACAGCCTAGACCACTTTATGCATTATAGCGTCGCAGGCAAGTGAGAATGTTATTGAAACCATACAGAGGGCAACAATAATGTGACAACCTCATAACATTCGTATCTTATAAACATAACATTCGTATCTTATTTATTTTCATATAATATGAAAAAATCTACACAATTCAATGAGTCAATATTTAAGCTTGATAAACTCATTGGGACTGATAAAATTTCTTTGCATAACCATTTTGAAAATAGTTTTCGATGATATTACATACAAGGTGTAATAATTCCTTTCACGAAACCGTCAACCAAGCCTACTTTACGCAAAAACTCAATGTTATGCACTCAAAACATTGTGTTGATGGATGAATTGAATAGTGCAGAAGTCATGGAGGTATTTAAACTAAAGATTTATCATTAAAAACTTGTATTTTTTAAACTTATAAAAATGTTGGGACTTTGACCAATATTTCCGTTACTAGAAGGTTTCCAGGTGTAGGCCATACAAAAAAAGTATAGCAATGACGGGGAGAGCAAGTGCCCTTCGGCTTTGTATTTAAGAGTCTTTTTACACACATACACAGCAGATTTTTTTTTCTTATTTCATTCATAGGCATTAAAAATGGAATATTTTCGTTTCGCATCGCATCTATTCTGTACAAGGGATCTTTTGGTACAGTCGGGGTCTTTTCCGCCTGACCATTTTAATTTTTATTTCGCTTAAAATATGCGGAGGCGCTGAGCCACGCCCCCTTTGGCGCGCAAAATAACAATAACTCTCGTTTGGCGTGCGTCGTCAGTGCGCTCGGCCGATTCGGTATCTTTTCATTCATTATTTCTATACAAAGTCAACGGGGCGGGGCTAGAGAGCGTTTTTAGGTTGCGAGTGCAAGCAAAAATAAGCTTAGTGGTGGTCAGGCGGGAGTGTCCTCGATAGTACATATCCATAATATTTCTGGTTATATAATTAGATTTATTTGAAAATTACAGTAGTACGCTTTTCATTATTCATTTTAATTTATACGAGGCCTTTAACACTGTAACATCACACTATTATATCAAATATTTAAAATTGATCCAGGTCAATATTATGGGAATAAATTATAGATGCGCTGTGATAATCTAGTTAATAACTAGCCATTTAAGAAATACTCCTGCGCGCTTAGCATGAACGCCGTAGACACGAAAGAGAAACGACAAATCTTTTGTCCATCTGTCATTGAATCGACAAAATGACAGATGAACAAAAGATTTGTCGATTCTCTTTCGTGTCTAGGGCGTTCATGCTAAGCGGGCTGTTCTGCGGGCATTGTGGCTTTTGTTGTATACGGAGTTTCCAAGGTTAGTATTACATGCCCTTTACTTCAACCTTTTGAACGCCAGGGCATAAACGCATGCGCGTACCCTCCACGCTATGCTACAATTTTTGTCACATATTTGTGTCCTTTGGTGTACAGGGCACGCGCTTGACTATGGCGGTCAAAAGGTGAAATAATGTATTTCGGGGACTTACCTCCCTCCTCCTCCTGAAGTTTCAAAAGCGAGACCTAATTTTAGAGTGCACATATATATTATAAGAGTGGAGGCGAGGCCTTTGCCCAGGAGTGCGGCAGGGCAGACTAGAAAAGCAAAATTAAAAATTTTGAAAAAACTCACGATGGTTAAAAAGTAATTGTAAAAGGATAAAATAATTTAAAAAAACCGAACTTAATAAAAAACCCACGAATATCCGTCGGGGGCTGCCATGAAATGAACTAGTTTTACAGTTTTATAGTAACTTGAATAATTGGAGATTTTTAACACTATAAGGCCGTGCCCCTACAGTGGGGACCTTTAGAAGTTGATGATGATACTTATTTTTATTTACGATGAAATTTAAAATAGTGATGGCAGCCCCCGACGAATATTCGTGGGTTTTTTATTAAGTTGGTTTTTTTTTTTAATTATTTAACCCTTTTCAATTACTTAACCGTCGTGAGTTTTTTCAAAAATTTTAATTTTGCTTTTTATTTTAAACTTTTTAGAGAGCATCAAAATCGGACTAGTAGTTTTGGAGAAAAATGGCAACATGGACGAACAAACATCCTCTCATCCTAAACGTAAACTACCGTCTCCATTCCGTCGTGGGTAAAAATACTGGTATTCAGCTGCATCCGATTAGACTGGAAGCCTACCCCAAGTCGGGACAAGCTTATATGAAAGCTTTTCGTTTTTATTGACTTAAAGGTTTATTTTATTCTTTTCAGTGCATTTTTATAAAAGGTTTTTTAATTAATATTTTTTTTTATTTTTGTCGTAATCATTGAATTCGTGCTATGTACCGTATGTTATGTACCGTACCGGAGTTCCCTCGTAAGAAAACAATTCTGGCTGTAGGATCAAATCATGATAGAAATCATGTTTATCTATCAAATATGAACGCGTCTTCAAATTTTCGTATCCCTGCTATTTACCGTTAAGGAGTTCCCTCGTGAGTAGATAACTGGTGAGTTATCACCGTAACACTTATCTAAGAACATGCACTAATGAAAACCAAACCCATAACTGGAAACTGCATCAAAGTCGGACTAGTAGTTTTGGAGAAAAATGGCAACTTGTGTTTGCACAAAAAATATTTGCTGCAGCGCCCCCTGGTGAGTTGTCACCGTAACACTTATATAAGAACATGCACCAATAAAGCCCGAACCCATAACTGAAAACTGCATCAAAATCGGACTAGTAGTTTTGGAGAAAAATGGCAACATGTATTTGCACAAACAAACACACACAAACAAAAACAAACATCCTCTCACCCCGAACGCATACACTGTCTCCGTTCCGTCGTGGTTAAAAAAAATATATTTTATTGGTTTAAATTACTTCAGTTAAGTTACTTATTGCTTAGACCTTTATCATACTAGCGGATTGCGAGCGTCTTGAAAGCGGAGCGGGTGCGCAACGAATACGTTACGGGCGTCTAACGATCACACAGCGCATGCACGAATAGCAGCGTGAAAGTGCACTCAATTTTCAACGTTAGGCTGCAAAGCCTAGCGCTGAAAATTAAGTTTGCGTTGCGCAGCGAATTCATTGCGCGTCCGAAATCTGTAAAATTACTAATTTTCAAAGCTCCCGGAAAACTCTCCCTCTTTCTGAGCACCAAACGACTGGACTATCTATCTAGATTTGACCTCGTTTGTTAAAAGTTGGGTTTTTATTTCTAGCAGTGGCTACGAGGAAATGAAGTCGAAAAATACGGGTTTGGAACAATTTCATATTTAAGATCGTAAAATTTTCAAACGACATTCAGTTTGTTAGGAATTAGCAGTGTACATTGACAGCATGGAGCGTGCTACTGTAGCTTTTTCTCTGTTGTTTTTTGCCTATGTTTACGCAGCTCCAGGTAACAATTTAAATATTTTTATTATCATACATTTAGATAAATATTGTTTTGTTTTCTTGTGGTCCCAAAATACCACTAAAAAATATTTAGGGGGAATCCGGGACCGTGGTCGTGGTCCCGAAAGCCCCCCGACCCATTATAATTTGTTAATAACTTGTTTTGTGTTGTTGTTTATTTGTTTGTATAAACCAACTTGATTCAATATTTTGGGATCAAATTAATGGCTTTATTAAAGTGTTATGACTGAAGTAAGACTGACCGATACAAGTAATGAGATTAATTTTTTTCGCACCACCTCCTGACAAATATCAAATTAAATGTCATGCAAACCTAACGTACAGCAAATCATAGTTACAATAGCCAGGCAGTAAGTAATGAAATGCATTACTGTCCGCCAGTCAATTATGTGATTTGAATCTGGAACCTCAAATAAAAATTTGTTTGAAAACTTTGATCAAAGACTAAGTAGGTTAGGTAGTACTTCGCAGGTTTTGATTGCCACAAATCACGCAATTACTTTAGGGAATAATATAAAAAATAATGTAATTTCTTTTTAAATTGTTGATACAACAATAATACAGCAATAAAAACAATTGATTTCTGTAAATTGACAAAAGGGAAAAATACCTCACGGTAGAAATCAAATTCAATCCTCGCAGTAAGTGTGAAAAGTAGAGTACACTCCTCGGGGATTTAGGTGTCTTCGTCTTGGGCGAGCTTAAATCCCTCACTGCTCTCATGATTCTTGTCGTAACTCACTCGATTCGCAACACTTTTCAAAAAGCACTGCCCCGCAGCTCTACAATCCCTCGCTGTGGTCAGGATTCAAAATAGCTCCCGTGTAAACACTGCTTGATCCCCTCAATGCATAATCTACTATTGTTTTCATTCCAGCTCCTCGTGTCATCGAATTCACGTGGCTCCGGGACAGTGGTCCTAACTTTGATCTCGGTGCAGGCAACAACGAAAAGGCGAAACATGCGCTTGATATCGCTAGACACCTAGCGCATCTAGGCCTGCCAAATAAAATAGGTCAGTCAAACCAAAATACTTCAATCAGAGGCTTCGTATGGTTTTTATGCGTTTGCCTATGTCAGTGTCAATTTTTATTAATTGAATAGAAACTTATAAACTTGTACTTGTTTGTTATACGAGTTGACACTGAGCTGAGTTTAGTAGTCAACTCCACTCAGTGTCAACTTGAACGAGTTGAAAGGACATCTAATCTTAATTTGATTTATAAACTCAAAGGTTACTGTGCGTTACTGGCATAAATGAATAAATCAATCAGTTCTACTTTATGAAGTTTGGGAAACATTGTTTTGGAAAACATTATATCACCATGTAATTGATGTTAGCCATCTTGGTAATATTCATAATTATTTTGTTCCAGTTGACAGAATTCCAGAAGTCACTTTTATGGAGAAGGTGAAATCCGAAGACGTCGTTTTAGACGTTCACGTCGATACTGATAAACTACTCTCTATAGGAAGGTCTATAAAAGACGAAGTGCTTCCCGTTTTGAAGGAAAGTTTAAACGAGTTTTTATCAGCGTTAAAACCTAGGTGACACCTGTGTTGTTTTACTATTATGTTGGATATAATTATGTATGTATAAAATGTTCAGTGATATTGCAAAATTGTCAAATAAATTATTTCAATGATTTTCGTTGTTTTATTTAAGCTACCATTGTTTTGTTATATTTGAAGTCCTTAGAGATAAGACAAGAAGAGATCGTGGATAAATAATAACAGCCGCTCGGGTCGATTTCTAACCTTAAAATTAGCAACTCTTTTTGTGGTGGTTCAAACTTCGTTTGAAATACTGTTAGAATAAACTTCTAATCAGCTTGCACTGCAAAGCGGTTGTTACGTCAGTCACTGCAGCCGAATAGTGCGAAATGAGTGTTTTTTTGCAATTTACAAAAAATCTATTGACTTATAAACTGGACTTAAAAAATAAAACACATAAGACCTGCTTTATAGTTCGTTCAGTTAGTATGCAAGGTTTCATGATCTAATTTGAAGTACTTTTTGAATACCTGCGGTTTATTGTTCGATTTGGAGGTAACTTTGGTTTTTTTTTCTATCGAGAAAAGTTTATGGAATCGTGTTTTCGTTACACCTATGTGTAACGAAAACACATACCATACATACATACCATAAACTTTCCATAGACTTAGCATTAATCCTCAAACTTACCATATATTTATTTCAAAATGAATGCTGCAGCATTTTAGGCGTAACGGAGGATCATGCTAAGCCATTTGAGGGATATATAGCCCTTAAGCCGTGCTTGCCTAGGTCGGTGCGTAGATGGGTGACTATTGATCCATTACAGACTGAGTTTCCTCCAGGCCTCGAATAGCAAGATAAGCCGTTGTCCCAGCTGTCCTTTGTAGATTTTTGACAGTCGTAACATGCAGTCAGTGGCACGAAAGTCTGACAACCAGTCTTACCAAGGGGTATCGTATTACACTGTACTAACTGGGTTGTGGAGGTCAGATAGGTAGTTGCTTCATATAAAACACTGGTATTCAGCTGCATCCGGTTAGACTGGAAGCCGACCCCAACATAGTTGGAAAAAGGCTAGGCAGATGATGAAAGAACGATGCCTGTGTTCGCGTTTGAGACCAAGTTTTTTTTTTGTTCAATGCACGTGAACAATAAATATAAGAACTGTAAGTTGTTTTTTACTAAAGTAGCAATACATAACAATGAGCTACTGAAAATAAAATACAACGATGCTCAGACTATACCGCTCGTTCGTCCGGGTGGGAGGTGAAGCGGATTTTGTATGAAATCCGTTGAACCTAAAGCTGCGTCTACGACGCCTTAGAACTCATATTCGATCTTTAAATGCCTGGTGCAATGCTTCAATGGAACGAGATAAGGCTGCCATCAGACGGACTGCATCGCAGAAACGGCGCGCAGTCGATATATTCAACTGCATGTAGTTGTACGGTCGACCATGAGAGAGGAAGAGGGAAGAGAAAGAGTGCACCTGTGCCTGTGCAGGTAAAAGTAGAGTGCTCTTAGGCTAGCAAGGGCACAGGTGGCACACATATAATTATGTTTATACTACGATTGCGGGCAACCGTAATGGATCATCAAAAACTAGTTAGGTACGCACGACGACCAATCAAGCTATGCATCCATAAAAGGATACTAAAGATGGGCCAATATCAACACTTTGTCTACTAGCTAAAGTATGGAGCGCATAGTCTATAATCAGTTGTGCAGCAGTGTAGTTTCACGGCTTTCTGAAAGGAAGGTCTACACACAGCTTTAATTACAGAGCATAAGGATAATGGATTCTAGTTCGATGCAGTCTACACTGACTATAGCAAAGCGTTTGATGGAATCGATCATGATATTCTGCTGAGAAAGCTTTTCGACTTGGGCATTAGGGGAGACCTATACAAATGGTTCTCATCTTACGTACTAAATAGGCTACAAGCAGTGGTCCTCAGTGGCTTTATATCCTCCTGGTCAACCATCCGCTCTAATGTGCTGCAGAGTTCCATATTGGGGCCGTTATTATTTGAACTTTTTATAAATGACATTGGCGAGTGTTCAAAATATTCTAAACACTTAATGATTGCAGATGACATGAAAATCATTACAAAGAGTCTAAATGACGCTAGACTTTAACTTTTAAGACATAATTTAGATTAGTTCACTTTTTGTAGAATAACTAAATAAGAATCAATCGCAAAGCAGCCTTTATCTCAAACTCATGTTAACAGAGATCTTGGTATTCAATATCATGTTGGCTATATTAGGGATGTTATGGAGGTGGTTTTATCAGAACTGAAGTTGGAGTCGGAGTTTTTAAATTTGGTTTTTCGGAGTCGGAACCGGAACCGGAATCAGAGTCGGAGGCGAAGTCGAAGTCGGAGATGGTGGCAGAAGAAAGATGTGTTAAGGGCTGGCAATAAAATAAAATAGTACAAGCAATAATAAGTCAGCCTCTTTAATTTCAATTTAAAAAATAATAAACCTACTTATTTTATGTATCACAAATAAAAATCATCACATTTTTACAACAGTTAGCAAATTAAATCAAATTAATTGACTCCAGAAGTAGCAAATTATATTACGACCTCCGATTTAAAAGTATCGGAACCGAAGTCGGCACCGGAGCTGTAAAATCAATCGGAAGTTCCGACATATCGTAACATCCCTGGGCTATATTGCCAAAAAAAAAACCAAAGCCCTAGGATTCATTATCCGTAATGCCAGTTTGTTAAACAGAATGAAAACCGTAAACATGTATTTCCGTTGGCCCCACTACCATACCCCACTGGTAGGGGATCAACGGGAAAATCAAAACCGTCGTTTCGTTGTCCCCACTACCCTGCTTTACTGGTGGGGTTAACGGGAAGTCTCTGTAATTTTATTCCCGCTGTCCTCACTCCTACACGCCTGATAATGAAAGAAGAAGATTACGTATTAGGAAAATGGCAAGAACAATTTATTGGGGGACGAGAAACATGGACAATAGTCCCACAGACTACCAGGTGGACAAAATCATGAAGAAGTATTTATTATCTTTATTTCTTGCTGCATGATAAGCGAAATATGGATTTGGTTGTGTGTGATTCATGCTTTAGTTGTTATGTGGCACAATTAATAGGAGATCAGAAAAACAAAGGAATGAAACAAACCTTGATGTCAGTGGGAATTAATAGACATTCCGAACCAAACAGTAGAACAGCTCTGATCACAGTCTTGTATAATATGATACATATGTTCCCCAAATGTACCAGGCTGGCATGAACTCAAAGCGGTATGCATTTTAATAATTCTGGGTAGGTACTGTCTACGAATAATTAACACCATCTTCGATTCATGCCACAACTCTACTAACACTCCTCGATCCTATACAATGTTTTGAAGTAATATTTTTATTACTCAAAAATACAGTGGGGCTATCGGGATTTTTTTAGAATTATTTTATCAATTTCCGCCGGCCCAACCACTGGTGGGGACAGCGGGAATACACCATGGAACCCTATAAATTCTGTATTCTACTTACGTCCGCAGATACCTCGAATATGGTAGTCAAAGCATTCCGAAATAAGCAGTGTTATAGATTGGAACGAATACAAAGAAAATTCACGAGATACTTAGGTTACCAAGTTACAATTATCGAGGCGTTCGATTTCACTCATGTCCTTCCACTTGTAACTCAGACAAATATAATATCTGACATTCGGATCCTAGTGAAAATAGCACAATCATGGATGCAATTTCAGGAACTTGGGACAGCTTAGAAAGAAGTTCAGGACGTTTTAGGCGCTCGGTACCGCTACCACTGTCACTTACAAGGCAATTCTATTCCCGGCACACGAAACTCACTGATGTGTCGGTTCGCGAACATTTTCAGCACTTTTTCGGTTTTTACAAAAAAAAATAACTCAAGAAGAGCCATGAGATTCAGGCTCTCGAAACCACTTTTCAGAAAGTAGCAATAAAATATGATCAAATATTTTTTCTGGTTTCTTTAAAAAAACTATGCATCTTACGCTTTCCAGTTGATAGCTAGCCTAATAATTTATGTTGTTTCCTTGTTCATAAATCTTATTTTGCAAAAAACCATTATACAAAAAACGATAATATATGATTAAGATAACATGATTATAAAAATGCAAATGGGGAATCCCGATTCTCTAAAAGATCTTTGTCAAAACACTTTTTTCTTCAGCGGCGAACGAATATAAAATAACTGAAATGTTTCGGTAACATTCTAATGCACTTATTATTGATGTCAATGAAACTAAACCGACAGCAACGCTGTGATAGTGTGGTAAGATTTTATAAAATAGTTGTTGCGGGTTTATTTTAATAGTATGCACTTCGCCCGCGACTTCGTCCGCGAAAATTGTGATAGCTCAGCTAATTTACATGACATCAATATAATTTATAGCCTATGTTACTTGGTAAAGATGTAGCTTTTTAATGGTGAAAGAATTTTTGTAATCGGTAGAGTAGTTCTTGAGTTAAATCGTAACACACAAACAAAAAATCAAATCATTCCTCTCTATAATCCATGCGCTGGGACAGGGTTATGTTCAAATAGCTCCTAAAATAATTAGTGTAGAATCAATATTAATTAATATCAGAAAAAAAAAATGTATTTCGCATTTTCTCATTTATTTAAGCGCTTTATTCATGTTATTCAGGAAAAAATATCTAGTCATTCGATAGTCTCAACGTTGACCCTTTCAATAAGTTCATTGCACGTCTCTAGGTCTCTTAGATTCAAATTATTAGCATTTCATTGAACAAACCCTAGATCAGCCGAAAACAAAACAAAGGTAATTGGGTTAGGAGCATGTGTATTTATAAATGTCTATTAATTGATAGGAATGAGTACATAATATGCCTATAGATATCGGTAACCGTTAACCTAACATACTGTATATTAATTTCGGGGACGTACCTATGAGAAATTTTCAAATCGGTACCAAATTTTAAAGTGCACGGATATTTATTAAAAGTTCGGCCGCTGAGAGAATGCGTTCCTGACAGGTCGCGAGTTTTAGTATTATTGGTGATGGTAGATAACTTATTGCTTATATAACTTAACTATTATTACCCCTTTTGCCCTTATCTATACTAATATTATAAAGAGGAAAACTTTGTTTGTTTGTTTGTTTGTTTGTTTGTAATGAATAGGCTCAAAAACTACTGGACCGATTTAAAAAATTCTTTCACCATTCGAAAGCTACATTATCCACGAGTAACATAGGCTATATTTTATCCCCGTACTCCCACGGGAACGGGAACTACGCGGGTGAAACCGCGGGACGTCAGCTAGTACTTCATATAAATAGCCTAGTTTTATTTTTAATTTATTGCTGGAGCTAGTTGACAGGTCGTATAGGTAAATTACATCGACCTCATTATCTTTTCTTTTTATTGTGTTCTATTTCTTCCAAATTATAAAATGTCAATCATCAGGAGCCTGGTGGTGGAATGGGCAGTCTACGTTGAGCGCCAGTCTGTAACGTTACATTTTCCCGGTAGGATCCAGAAAACTGTAAGGTCACACTGAGCACTCACCTACCTAACTTTCAGTCTGGAAGGGAGCACTGTTAAAAGAAATAGTCGCGGGGACGAGTTATAAGAATTTATTATTGAATACCCTAACTTATGGCTGGAGCTACTTAACCACTAATTATGCCAGTGCAGCCGGCGGATAGAACTGAAGACGAGCACAAGATGGAATGAATAGATAAGGAAACATCCACTCGGATGAAATATTTTTCTAAATTGATTTCAGCTTTTTTTACAACAGGGGCAAGTGTTGTAAAATTCTGCTCACCCTAAATTACGACGACTCGGAAGAATTTAGTGAAACCATAATTCAAAAATTCAGGCACCCACTCACTCTTACACACCTACACTCACCTAAACACATCTACACTCATACATTCACAGCCACACTCACACAGAAACACACACCCCGCGTCTTTATAGACACTCCCTTTTCCCCATTTTTTAAATCCTAGAAATAAAATTGTACAAGTCTAGTTTATTTTTACCTAAGTGCACATTATTAATTTAAAAGCGCCTATCCATAATGGACGAATGGATGACCCCTATAATACCGGTTTTACTTAGCATGGGGGTCATTGATCATTTATTTGCTTTTTGTATGCTTAAATTAAGCTTCACCCTGATAAGTGTGTACTTTTTTGTGTCAAATAAATGTATTATTATCTATTATTAATTAAAATGTCAAAATAACCTTGAACAAGAAAATAGAGACATTTCCTTGTCTTAACATTTTACCTGTTTTAGTAGGGTTTTTTTATATTAGTGGCTACGGGGAAATATAGCCGAATAATACTGGTTGTGAACGATTTCTTACTTAAGTTCGTAAGATTTTCAAACGACAATCAGTTTTGCAGTGTACGTTGACAGCATGGTGCCTGCTACTGTCGCTTTTGGTTTGTTGTTCTATAGTTGTGTTACCACAGCTCCAGGTAAAAAATATTTTTGATTGTCTATGTTACTTTTTACTCGTAATATTTTTAACTTATCCACCAAACTTTTAAAGTCACAAAAATTAATAAAAAAACCAACAACATGACATATTAAAAAAAAGAGTGGCCAAGAGTGAGTCGGACTCGCGCACCGAGGGTTCCGTACAAATTTTTTAAAGGACAAACTTAACATTGCTGTTTGATCCCTAGACACGGCTACTGCACCAACCGCAAATAATAAGTTTGTAATAGTAAAATCGCTTTTTTTTGTTATTAAACTACATATTTACGGTTTTCAAATTTTTACCTTTACATGTGCTGTAAGACCTTGCTTTCTGCCAAATTTGGTGATTCTAGGTCAACAGGACGACCCAAACCTATAGGGTACTTCCGGTTGACCTAGAATTGTCAATTTTGGTTAAAAGCGAGGTCTTAAAGCACAGGTAGAGGAAAAAACCCGAGAAATAAAAATAAAAAAAGAATATTAAGGTAAATTTTGGTGTTAAGAAGTTTTCGCGAAAATCTAAATTTGCCCATATCTTTTTATGATGTTGACTCAGGACCTTGATATTTATACACCTAATAGGGACTATAGTTAGACCTAGCAAGTTGAAATTTAGAGTCTTTCAGCAACTCGTCCCACAAGCCTATGGCCCATTTGGGACGAGTTGATGAAAATCAAAATAAATAATATTTTCGTTGTGCAACTCGTCCCACGTTTATTTTTGTGTGGAACTTTAAACTTTATCAACGTTAGGTACAACTAGGACGAGAAGATTATAACAATCTGAGAAAAACAGTGGTGACAGACGGACAGACAGACGGACAAGAAAGTGATCTTATAAGGGTTCCGTTTTTTTCTTTTGAGGTACGTAACCCTAAAAACAAAATATAAAAAATCACCATCCTCAATATCATGTTTTACTTGTTTGATTATTTTGTTAAAAGGCTCGTATCCTAGTGCTGACACTGAAGTATGTCTGACTGATACAAGTTTTATAATAATCTTTTTTCACACCACAGCTTGTTACTTGTATGTTGCTGTGAAGCCAGACACTGAAAGAAATAAAGAAAGAAAGAAAACGTATTTAAATAAATACGTTACAACAAAATAAGAATAAAATAAGAAACTTAAAACTACACAATAAAATAAAGTTAAACAGAAAAAAATTATATTGTGTGTCTCACGGCTGCACCAAATAGGCCCAGTTCAGGAAACTGCCGAGCAACTATGCCCGACGCTGGTTTTCACTGCTTTATCTCCTCGGTGCATAATCTACTATTGTTTTCATTCTAGCTCCTCGCGTCTTGGAAATCACGTGGCTCCGGAACAGTAGTATCAACTTTGATCTCAGTGCAGGCAACAAAACGGCAAATGCCGTGCTCGACGGCGCTAGACACTGGCATCTAGACGTACCAGATAAAACAGGTCAGGCCAACCAAAATACTTCAATCAGAAGCTTTATATGGTTTTTCTCAATTTTACCCTGTCAGTGTCAACTTTTATTCATTGAACTGAACTCAACTCAGTGTCAACTCGTATGAGTTGAAAGGACTACGATCTTCAGGCCTATTAGGTATCTCTTTTGACAGCTCGAAATGATAGTAACTGGGCTCAGTGTAAATAAATAAATAAATAATAAATATTGCTGGACATTACACACAGCGCTATCTAGTGCCACACTAAGCAACGAGGCTTGTGTCGTGGACACCAGATAGTTGATATACTACTTAGATACTTTTTGTTTGTAAATACATACTTATTATACATATAATAAACATCCATGACTCGGAAACAAAATTAAATGTCCATGCTCATCACACAAACATTTGCTCCGACCGGGATTCGAACCTGGGACCCTAAGAACGTAAGGCAGCCTCACTACCGCTGCGCCAATCGGGTCGTCGAAAGTGTCCATCAATTAACTGTCAAAAAGCTAGTTTCGTATTATGTATGACCAGTCGCGATCAAATAGGACATCAGGGGTGCCTATCGTGGCTGATAGTCACCGTAATTCATTTTGACAGACGCTTCATCATTTCGATTATGTAAGCATAGTGGACAACAAATTGATGACAACTGAGTTTGAAGTGGCTTTCGTGAAAGCCGTTATACCGTACCCGGGCTGTTAGTCACCGTAAAGTGATATCCACTCAGTGCGATACCTAATACCAATATTATGACATTCTCGGTTGTCATGAAAGTTCGGGGTACAACCGAAGCTTGATAGTCACTGGATATCAGAAAGATACGTAATAGGCCTACTGATCTTAACTTGATATAAAAACTAAAGGGTTTACTGTGCGTTGCATAAAATTATTTACAATTTTCATTTATTTACTTACAAGATAACAGTATTATTTACACTATATACAAACTAAAACTCTAAAATAGTAATAAAAATATGTACTATCGAGGACACACCCGCCTGACCACCACTAAGCTTATTTTTGCTTGCACTCGCAACATAGAAACGCTCTCTAGCCCCGTCCCGTTGACTTTGTATAGAAATAATGAATGAAAAGATACCGAATCGGCTGAGCGCACTGATGACGCACGCCAAGAGAGAGTTATTGTTTTTTTTCGCGCCAAAGTTGAGGCTTTCCTAACAGGCCGAAACTTTAAGGGGGCGTGGCTCGGCGCCTCCGCATGTTTTAAGCGAAAAAAAATTAAAATAGCCAGGCGGAAAAGACCCCGACTGTACAAGTATGAAAACGGTGACAGGGCGTCAAAAAGTCGTCCACAAATTGCATAAATGTCAAATAGATCTATTGTAGTTACTTTATGAAGTTTCGAAAATATTCTTTTGAGAAACATTTTAACACCTTGATGGTAACCTATATTATTCATGTTTTATTTTCAGCCGACAGAATTCCAGAAATTACTGTCCTGGAGAATGTGCATTCTGGTGCAGGCGTCATTTTAGGCGCTGGCGCCGATATTGATAAAATAATCTCTATAGGAAAGTCTCTAAAAGAAAAATTACTTCCCGTTCTGGAGAGAAATGTAAAAGAATTTATATCAGCTTTAACACCGTATCCTTAACCTAATCCTGTGTTTTTTACTATAATATACGATATATAAAAGATTGAACGAAGATATTCCCTAACATTGTAGAATAGTCAAATATATCCAATTTCAATGAAATTCGTTGTTTTATTTTATTTATTGAGTTAAAAAAATAAATACAGGGTGTAAAAGACCTCATCACGAAGCCGTCAACCAAGCATTCTGTACATCAAACTAAGTAACTTTACGCAAAAAATTGCTGGGAAACGATTTTTTTTTTGGGTGGAAAATCAGGTTTTGTGGTAGAACTCAATATAACGCACTCAAAACATTGTGCTGATGGATGGATTGAATAGTACGGGGGTCGTGGAGGTGTTAAAAGTAAAAACCTTACGTTAAAAATTTGTATTTAAAAAAAAAATGTCATAAAGTTGGAACTTTGACCCCAATATCTCCGTAACTAGAAGGTTCCCAGGTATGGTGTGGAACAAATAAATGATCGCAATGACGGAGAGAACAAGTGCCTTTCGGCTTCGTTAGGAGGTGTTTTACACCCTTTATATATACTGTAAGTTGTTATTAAATACAGAAGCAATACACAACAATGAGCTACTGAGCCGTGTGGTATCCGGTAGAGTAGAATAGAACCAACCCTTTACACTCACGGGTGTCGTATAAGGCGACTAATGTCTGAGGCAGAACACTTTGCGCCTCCGTAGACCAGAAAATGGGCAGCAGCGTTTTCTGTTAGTCTTTCTTCACTGCGCTCTCCAATCCGCCTGCCAAGCGTGGAGATTACGGCAAATTCCTCCCATCATGGGAGAGGTTTATGTCCAGCAGTGGACGTTATGGGCTGTTGTTGTTGTTGTTGGTGAGCTACTGAACATTTATTTTTAAAAATATCTTATCTTCTTTCTTTATCGTTTAGTTAGTGCCTAACCTGGTGTCAGAGATTTTATGCCACCCAGGGGCCTCTGACTTGACTTAACATGCCGTCAAGAAATATCTCTCAGGCATGCTGGTTTCCTCACGATGTTTTCCTTCACCGAAGCAAGTGATGATATTATAATTATGAATTCGAAAAATCAGAGGTGTGTGCCTTGGGTTCGAACTCGAGACCTACGACTTGGCAGTCCGACAGTCACGCCACTAGGCTATCACTGCTATAAAAATACTTTATAAAATACATAAGTACTACATTGATGCTCACATTACTCGTCCGCGCGGTCGGGCGGTGAAGCGGATCTCACGTCGCATTGGCTAAATTGGCTTGTAGTGCTGGTGCTTATAGTACTGGGTTAGTTACTGCGATAATTTCGAAGTTTCTTATCCCCACCAAGTTAGCACAGGCTCCTCGAGGTCGAAAACTTTGTTTTTACATCCAACACCCACAGGCTCCTCGAGGTTGAAAACTTTTTTTTTTGTATCGGCCGATGAAAAAAAAAAAAAAAACATTGAATTCAGACTAATTAAATATCCATAATTTGTAATTTAACATTATTATTACGTTGTAACACTTTTCTCATGTACTGTACTAAGAGAAAAAGCACAAAAAACAAATGAATCGAATCGGGGGCGTCGGCCACGGGTGCCTCGACCACTGGGGGCCTAAGCCACGGACCCATCACGAAGCCGTCAACCAAGCATTCTGTACATCAAACTAAGTAACTTTACGCAAAAATGATTGCTCGGAAACGACATTTTTTTTTTGGGGTGAAAAATCATGATTTGTAGTAGAACTCAATGTAACGCACTCAAAACATTGTGCTGATGGATGGATTGAATAGTACGGGGATCGTGGAGGTGTTTAAAGTAAAAATCTTACATTAAAAACTTGTATTAAAAAAAAAACTTGGCAAAAAGTTGGAACTTTGACCCTCAATATCTCCGTAACTAGATGGTTCCCAGGTATGGAGTCAAACAAAAAACTGATCGCAATGACGAGGAGAACAAGTGCCTTTCGGCTTCGTTAAGAGGTGTTTTACACCCTTTATAATTAATAACTTTAAATAAAAACTGCAAAGAATAAAACAAGTTCAGGAGACAGGACATATTGACTGCAACAGTCGGGACCCATATTAGATGCTCTGATCTTCGGAGATATATACAATGGAACTCTTCAATTATAGATAGCAAATCGGTCGTGATTGCTGCAATTGCTTGGATGTTTAGTGTTTTCACAACATCATAACATAACATCACGCCTGTATGCTCTGAGGGGTACGCAGATGTGTACAGTACACCCACATTTCGACAATTAGGTATGCTAGGTTCCATTTTATTGGGGATAAGCCTAATAAGCCTATCACCATGACGTATTGTTAACAATATAAAAGAAATGACTGCCTCGTTGGTCTAGTGGTGGCGACTATTGAGCATGAGGTCCTGGGTTCGATTCCCAGGTCAGGCAAAGTGTTATTGGGTTGTTCCATCAGGAATTTCTGAAAAGATAACTAGCGAAAAGTGGGTGGCGTACCTACAGGACATTACAACTAAAAATGGAAAATAAAACCGACTTCAAAAAACACAAAACAGAAAAAAGTGAAAAATAACTTTAGCTTCAGAAGTCGGTGACCTTGGTTTGATTAATTTAGTTTTTTTTTTGTCACCGACTTCTGAAGTTAAAGTTATTTTTCACTTTTTTCTGTTTTGTGTTTTTTGAAGTCGGTTTTATTTTATTTGCAAAAAGTTTTTTTATTTTTCCATTTTTAGTTGTAATATCCTATACAAAAATTTGCGATGTATTTATTTTACATTGTAAACAATACATGCCATGGTAATAGGCTTATCCCCAATAAATGGAACTTTACATACGTAAACTGTCGAAATTTGGGTGTATTGTACACATCTGCGTACCCCTCAGAGCATACAGGCGTGATGTTACGTCATGATGTTGTATAAACAATAAACATCTAAGCGATTGCAGCAATCACGACCGATTTACCATCTAGTTTTGAAGAGTTCCATTGTATATCTCCGAAGATCAGCATCAGATCTTCACCAAATTTAAATGCGACCATTTCAGGAGTATACTCTTTCAAATAAAAAAAGAATTTTGAGAATCGCTCCACAAATGGAGGAGAAATCGTTGAACATACACGAAATTATACAACATGACTGAAGTAAAAATGTTCATAAAATGAAAACTACTGGGCCAAACTATGTTAATTTTTTATGGGACCAAATGGCAACTATTTTGCATCAAACTAAAGAAGAATCACGTAAATCGGATCATAAATCTCGGCGTAATCGGTGTACATACATAAAAAAAAATATACCGATCGAATTGAGAACCTCCTCCTTTTTGAAGTCGGTTAAAAATCAATACTTTTTTGAAAAAAAATAAAACCAACTTCAAAAACACAACAAAGTGAGAAAGAACTTTAGCTTCAGAAGTCGGTGGCTAAAAAACTCTCATAGAGAGGAGGCCTGTGTCCCAGCTGAGATGATTAGGTGTTTTTGAAGTCGGTTTTATTTTATTTATTTTCAACACATTTGTTAAAAAAATGCACTTACGGAGCCTGTATACATAGTTCGAAAGTTACAAATTACGCACCATACAACGGAACGTGCGGTAAAATAGGTACTGTCACCTAAGTACATATTTTACCGCATACCCCGGTGTATAGCACCGTGCGTATTATTTACGGTTTTTTTTTAATTTCCATAGAAATATTATAAGAATTCCACCAAGGAGTTTCACATTACGAGAATAAATAAGCTGACTGATCGAACCTCCTTGGAAGCGCTTTTGCTCAATACGTTTTTCTCACTTTAATACTAAAGAGTAAATGAGACGAAAGATGTAGTTCTAATTTTCGCCACGTGCATGAGGCGCCATTTGCGAATTCGCGCCATTTTCATATTAGAAACGTCAAAGATTGTTGCGACTTTCCGACTGATATTTATAAACAAAATAATAATATAAGATCAAGCAAGGAATCTGATATTAATATGGAATCTAGTCCACCTGATATTTTGAATGAGGCGCAAATTGTAGAAAACGGTTTCTTGCCGCCAAAATCGCTCATGCATGCATTTTATAGCATGGAAGACTCGAAGAAATACTTATTCATTCTCTGAAAAGTTTGTTTTATTACATTATTGTACTATTTTCTCGCAAATGTGTTGAAAAACGTTGTATGACACACGTGCAGAAATTGGTATTTACAAACTCGTGACTATGGTAGTAAGCCCTCGACTTCGTCTCGGGCTTACATACGTCTACTCGTTTGTAAAAACCAACTTACTGCACTAGTATCATAAATAACGATTAATGCTAGACGGACATGTCTTGATTCATTTGTCAAAAAATTATTCAGCCTTTTGATATTGTATTCATGGAAGTACGAGTAGTACCACCAATTGTGAAAGAAAATAATAGCAACGATAAGCAATAACTGTTATAGCAAAGTGCTGTTGAAGACGTTATTTCTAAAAAGACAATCAGGCGTTAAAGTAAAAAGTAAAGTAGTAAGTAAAGTAATTATTCTCTCATTTTCAGAAGTGATACCTACCACTGCTTGTCTCTGCATCACCTAAAGGTTGACTGGTAGAAAATGCCTATGGCATTAAGTCCGCCTCTGTACTTTGTGCTTGAAGTGTTAAATAAATCTATATGTATATCTATATCTATATATACATATAATAAAACAGTAAAAAAACTGTGTCTGTACATTGAATATATTAAAAAATAAATAATTGAGGGGGGTTTAGAAACAGTAATAGAGCACGAATCCAAAAAAAAATCTGTCTGTTTGTCTGTTTGTTTGTACACGCTAATCTTCGGAACTACTAGACAGATTTGAATGTTTTTTTTTTGCTGTATAGGTATTAAGTCTGGGCAACATATAGGCTATAATTCATCTTGGAAACTTGAGCACCTGATGCAGAACCGCAACAGACCAGATAAACTATAAGAGATACAAAAATTGTTCCACGTGATGAGCATTTTCTGCTGAGAGAATAAATTTGAAGATCTGGAACACCTGTTGTGGAACTACAAGAGCCCAGCTATGCCATAACACATATAGGAATAATAATAATAAAATATCAATTTATTTTCTCTACACAAGTTACTTAATGCTAAGGTTACAGTGGAACACGAGCGTGGAATTAACTTTGTGAGAGACTGGTGCTTGAAGTAGGTCTCTATAGAAACCTGTATTACAAGTCACCAGGACCCTCCCGCAGCAATTCGTCTGCTATGACCTACTTTTATTGCAATGGATTATTTATTCATAGTAAGACGAGTGCAGGAACTTTAAAATACAAATAAAAGAGTGTGAAAAAAAAAAACAAAATAAAAAAAACAAAATTATTGTGGAAATATTAGAACGCGTGTGAGTAGCTGTAGAGTGTGCAATTGTGCATGAACAAAATGTGATTCGGTATGTATGCGTAGGAGGTGACACGAGTGACTGAGGTGCGAGAATGGTTTGGTGTATATTTGGTGCGAGCATGATTGAAGTAAACCTGTGGTTCGAGTACAATAGTTTGTAAAAACAGCGGAGAGGATGGTTAGTTAGCAGAGATTGTCTATCTGAGAGGGGTCAACAGTTTTTCGGTTTCTTCGTAGTCAAGTGTTTTCAAATATGTAGTTACTGAAGTTTTACATTTATATTTTGTTAGAGGATATACAGTAAGAATGTTGTTTAGCTTATTATAAAGGTAGGGTCCGAGAAATTTGAAGAATTTATGGGAGTGAGAATAGTTGCAAGCCTGTGTTTTGTATACCCTGCCCCTGCGGCGCTTATCCTTTTGGAGATTCGGGTTGAATTGCAATAGGGAGTGTTCTTTTAGCACTGTACGTAATATAAAAGACTGCCTTACAGTAAGCACATCCCACTCTTTAAAAAGGTCTACAGTAGGGAATAAGTAAGGAAGTCCGGCGCCAACTTTGAGAATAGCGCGCTGTGCTCTCTCGACATCAATTATGTGAGTCTTGGCGGCACCTCCCCAGGAAGTAATACAATAGTCAATGAGGGATTGACATAAGGCATCATAAACCATCTTAATAACCCGTCGATCTGCTGCGGGTCTAAGAGTTTTAAAGATGTAAATGAGTTTACGCAGACGGGAAACCAGGGCTTTTATATGCGGTTTGAAGGTCAGGAGTTGGTCAATAATGATACCAAGGTATTTGATATCACTGACTCTTTGAAGAGTGGGACAGGAGCACAAGGCGGTGCCAGGAACATAAGCATGACAGGCAATACTCAGATAGGTTGGAGGCAGTTGATTTGACCTGTAGGCAAACGTGACATATTTAGTTTTATTAACATTCAGAGTCAATATGTTTAATCGTAGCCATTCGCAGACTTGGTTAAAACCCTTCTGAGCAGTATGAAAAACATCCTCCCAGCTCTGTCCACTGAAAAATAGGGCGGTATCATCCGCGAAAGTAACAATCTTACCACCATGGAGTTGAAGTTGGCAGAGGTCATTGATGTACACCAAAAACAACGTAGGGCCGAGTATGCTGCCTTGAGGTACACCGTATTCGACACAAGCCTCGTTGCTCAGCCTGCGGTCAACCCGGACTCTTTGCTTTCTTTCTGTAAGGTAGTCCTTCATTAATTTTAAGGGAATACCTCGTACACCAAGCCTTTCTAGCTTTTTGAGTAGGTGGGGGATAGAGACTGTGTCGAAGGCTTTTGCAAGATCTAGGAACAGTGTTATGCATTTATCCCTTTGGTCTAGCTTGGTAATGATGGATTGCAAAAGTTCATGTACCGCATCATTAGTTGATTTATTGCAACGAAAACCAAATTGGGCAGGCGAGAGAAGATTGTTGGTTTCTAGGTATTTTGTTAGTCGTCGGTTTATAAGACGTTCCAGGATCTTGGACAGAGTAGGTAAGATGGAGATAGGCCGGTAGTTATCGACACAGTCTTTCTCCCCCCCCTTGTGTACAGGTTTGATAACCGCCATCTTAAAAGCTCTAGGGAAAACACCTGTCGTTATAGCAAGTTTGCAGATGTGAGTAATAGGAGGGGTAATAAAGTTTATGTATCTCTTTATAATCTTGCCAGATATATGGTCGATTCCTATGGCACAATTCTCTTTTAATCCAATGATGATGGAAGATACTTCTTCTTCATCAGGAGGGAGCATGACTAATGAGTTTAAGGCAGTAATAGAAGAAGAGTCATGTGGCATTGGACTGTTTTGCGTTATCGCGATAGTTTGCTCCGCCAGCCTTCTGCCCACGTTAGCAAAGAAACTATTGACGTTATTTATATCCTCATCTTTGTTTTGGGGTGTAATAAGACAGGAAGAAAAGTCTGCTGGCTTACTCGAGCCGCTTATCATTTTAATTGCATCCCATAGCTGCTTTTTATTACCTTTAGCATTTTCGATCTCCTTTTTGTCGTAGTTTCGTTTAGCTTTTTTAATAATAGTGTTACAGTAATTTCTATAGCGTTTGTAGGTTAGCTTGGTAATCTCATTTTCAGGATCTCGCTTAAGTTTTTTATATAGATTATCCCTGTTCTTCATACAACGAAGCAACCCTTTAGTTATCCATGGCTTACTGACCTGCTGTCTTCTGGGAATTTTTACCACACTAGAGTTACTTAATATTGCAGTCGAAAGGTACGTCACAAGCAAGTCGGTAGCAGTGTTAGCATCATTACACTCAAGTATTGGCTGAAAGGAAGTATTTTGAATAGTTTCATCGAGCGACTCATAGTCAATCTTGTTGGCCGTTTTATTGTAGTAATTCAGGCGGGAATTTAAGTTTAAACTAATGGCAACAGTTTCGTGGTCTGTAATTGATGACTCGATTATGAAACAATTAGCGTCTAATTTTGTTTTGAGCATAATATGATCCAGGCACGTGCGACCATGAGTAAGTGACGTATGGCCCGGGAGCATACAGTGACTTGCTAGTACGTTTAGGTAATCTTGTGAACGATTGTCTGGGCTGCTAGGGGCTATATTGATGTTTATATCGCCGCAAAGAATAATATTTCTAAAACTTTTTAATTTTGAGAGTAATGAGTCTAATGAGCTAATGAAGTTATTGGTGTTGGCCTGACTCGGAGGGCGGTAGATTCCGATAATGCAGGTTTCCGTGTCTAATTTTAGCAGTAGGCAGTTGGCGTCATTTAACTGGGGTTCTTCAATAGTTACTTTGAGGTTTCTATTAAAGTATATAACCACTCCTTCATTTTGCGTTCTATGAGTAGTTGTTGATGCAAAATTGTAGTTATCGAGATTTGGTATGTTTCCTGCTGAAGGGAGCCAACATTCTGAGAGGACCAAGATGTCCCAAGATATTTTGGATCTTTGCAGAAGTGTGGTGAGATTAGGGATGTTACAGTTAATACTACGAATATTTTGTGACAAGAGCTTGAGGCTGCAATTATTAGTTGAAATATATTTTTTAACATCGTCTATGTCGCATGTGATTGATTTTGCTATTTGAAGTGAGTCAAGATCTGAGTGTAAGGTCTCAATACTTTGCATTATTTACAAGTTAACTGGACTATAATAAGTCACGCAACGTGACCTATAATTTCCTAAGTCATTGAAGTATAAACCCAGATCTTGTTTGTATATAGCAGAGATGTTGGACATGCGACTTGATGTAAAATATAATGGGACTAGTTTACTGATACCACAGATGTACCGGAATAATGCTCGCTTAGGTAATGTGTACTGAGTAAGTGGTGAAACTTCAAGTGTGTTGTGTGTCTGTATAGGAGATATCGCGTTAGAGTGTGAGGAACTATAGATCCACTGGTTACAACTAAAACAAGTAAAATATAAGCTAACATGCATAATCATACATAATATATCAGATTTCATTTGTAGAATCAGACGTTTATACAGAATGTTACAAAAGATAAAAACAAAGACGAAATCTATGCATGCACATGCTACAAATGACGCTATGACGCAAATGACATGCTATGAATGACGTCTTAGCAAAAGTTGTTCGGTCTGATGGGCATTTCCTGTTGACTTTTATCTTGGAAAAAACATAAACACCTGATGCAGAACCGCAACAGACCAGCTAAACTATAAGAGATACAAAAATGGTACCATACAAAAATTGTTTCACGTGATAGGCATTTTCTGCTGAGAGAATAAATTTGAAGATCTGGAACACCTGATGTGGAACTCCAAGAGCCCAGCTACACTATAACATATATATAGGAATGACGTTTTAGCAAAAGTTGTTCAATCTGATGAGCACTCTCTGTTGACTTATAAAAATCGAAGATCTGGAACAGCTGTTGTGGAACTCCAAGAGCCCAGCTATGCCATAACACATATAGGAATGACGTCTTAGCAAAAGTTGTTCGGTCTGATGGGCATTTCCTGTTGACTTTTATCTTGGAAACAAACACCTGATGCAGAACCGCAACAGACCAGCTGAACTATATGAGATACAAAAATAGTACCATAACATAAATTGTTCCACGTGATGAGCATTTTCTGTTGAAGATCTGGAACACCTGATGTGGAACTTTAAGAGTCCAGCTACACTATAACATATATATAGGAATGAAGTTTTAGCAAAAGTTGTTCAATCTGATGAGCACTCTCTGTTGACTTATAAAAATCGAAGATCTGGCACACCTGTTGTGGAACTCCAAGAGCCCAGCTACACCATAACACATAGGAATGACGTCTTAGCAAGTGTTGTTTGGTCTGATAGGCATTTCCTGTTGACTTTTATCTTGGAAACAAACACCTGATGCAGAACCGCAACAGACCAGCTGAACTATAAGAGATACAAAAATAGTACTATAGCAAAAATTGTTCCACGTGATGAGCATTTTCTATTGAAGATCTGGAACACCTGATGTGGAACTCCAAGAGCCCAGCTACACCATAACACATAAGAATGACGTCTCAGCAAGTGCTTTTTGGTCTGATGGGCATTTCCTGTTGACTTATAAAAATGTTTAGTCTGATGGGCATTTCCTGTTGACTTACAAATATGAAAGATCTGGAACGTCTCGAATCATCTCGCGCATCCGTTGTATTCCCGTCCCCGGGCTCTTAAAATTCGACATCAGACGTTTTAGGTCTTCTATTTTAATGACCCCGTTGTCGCTGGCATAAGCAACAGGATCCGCGTACGAAGTCATGGGCAGAAGCTAGTAATAAATAAATAAATAAAGTATATGTAAGTAAAAAAAGTTTTATTAGGGACAAACAGAAAAAACAAATTCAAAATCCAAACAAAATGATTTCTGGATTCACAGGATGCGGTTATTTTATTTATAACACATTTGCTCGTAAAGGGTCTCTTATTTCACCCATTTCAATATCGTAATGTATCTCATTACGTACTTGTGCAGTAATGTAAATGCTCCGTCTAAAACGAACGGTACTTTTTTAAATCTTAGCAAAGAGTTTTTATGTCAGAAAAGTGGTCAATAATTTATGAATAAAATTAACTGTGGGAGATGAAATATAATGAAAAAACATTTAATTCTTTAATTTAATTAATTTTGACAATAAATTACAACCATTTATCTGTAACAAAAACACAAAAATATTAATTTACTTTATTAGTAATACTGGCTGTTTTGTGTCTTTGCCTTAAAAAAATGTGCTGATAATAAATAAAAAATAATAATAAATAAAATGTTTATTGTGTCTCAAATGCTTACATACTATACATGTGTTGAGACAGCCCCAGTAAGTAATTAGAAACACTTGTGTTGGGGTTGACTCGCTACTTCCCTTAATTAATACACTATTGAGACTATATATACTATTAGAAAAGAATACAAAATAAAACAAAACAAAAACAGTACCCAGCTAAGAAGCAAAGCCGGTAGAAATATGTGATTCTGATTCTTATTCTATGCATGCATGTTTGTGTGTTTATGCGCGTGTGTGTGTGTGTGTGTGTGTGTGAGTATGTGCGTGTTATTAGGTGATAATTATGTCTTACGTAGATAAGTCAAGTTAGCAAATTCGCACTAGAATGTGCTCAGTTTCCTCATAAGTTAAAGTTTTTAACCAGTCAGTTATAACTTTCTTACATTCGTACAAGACTTTTGGATAAAATTGTAGTTTGGCGTTTATTTTGTTGTAAATATATGCAGATTGGGTTACATACTGACGTCTTGCAAAAATCGAACGAACCATTTCGGAGTGGGCCACAAAATCATTCCGTCTTCTATCCCGACTGGCAGGATTGAATGGAATAGATTTATGTAGATATAAGGTCACATTTAAGAAGTATAATTGTCTCACCGATAACAATCCACTTGTTCTGTATAAGTCAACTGTGGGGTGTCTATATGGTTTAAAGTACATAACTTTTATAAGAGACCGCTGGGCTCTTTCCAGCTCAAGAAATTTAGTTTTTATGGCACCTCCCCAGACTGGTATGCAGTATGTTATCACTGATTGAGCTAATGCAACATAAACATTACTGAGTATCACAGGAGACATCACATGGTGTAGTGTCTTGAAAATCCATATCAATTTCCTTACACGTGACATAATAGTAGCAATGTGTGAGTGCCATGATAGACATTCATCAATAATTATGCCTAAGTATCTTGTAGAGGGAACTTTTTTTATAATTTGACAGTTACACTTATGTGTATAGTGATCCGCACACTCATGTATCCTAGTCTCAAAATCAGCACCCGGTTTAGGTCTCTGACTTGGAGAAAAGCAAATATAGTTTGTTTTTGGTATATTAAGGGTCAGCAAATTAGCCTTTAGCCAGTCAACTACAACGGCGAGACCACGTTCAGCATTCTGGCGTACGGACTCCCAAGTTTCTCCATGGTAGACAATAGCTGTATCGTCCGCATAGGAGAAGATTTTCCCTCCACTGCTCAGCAGGTTACACAGTTCATTAATGTACACCAGGAACAGCGTTGGGCCAAGCACACTCCCCTGCGGCAAACCAAAAATAACATTTTCTTCTTCACTATGAAGGTTTTCTATCTTTACTTGTTGAGTTCGACCACGTAGATAGCTTTCAAAAAGACACAGAGCCGTACCTCTTATACCTATCGCCTCAAGCCTCTGCACAAGGATGGGGACCGAAACGGTGTCAAAAGCTTTCTTTAAATCCAGGAATACTGTCATGCATTTATATCCTTTGTCTACCCTACCTACAATTTCAGACGTCAGTGCTGTAATAGCGTCCTGTGTTGAGCGTCCTTGTCTAAATCCATATTGCGAATCAGAAAGTATGTTGTATTTATTCAAGTAGCTAATAAGTCTCCTATTTAATAGTTTTTCTATAATTTTTGAAATTGCAGGTAAGACAGATATAGGTCGGTAAGTATTGACATCACTTGTGTCCCCCCCCTTGTGCACGGGCGTAATGATGGAACGCTTCAGTGCTTTCGGAAATATTCCAGATTCGAAACATAGGTTTGCAAGTTGACTTATAAGGGGAACTACGAAATCCCTAGATAATTTAAGGAGACCTATAGGTATATCGTCCCATCCGGATGCACTTCCCGAATCAAGAGCCATGAGTATGCAGTCCACTTCTGCTGGATCAGTGTCCAACAACACAAAAGAGGTTGTCTGTGATTGAGAATTAGATTTCATGACTAAACTAGAACGAAGCCCAGCCGGGGTCATTATTTCTTCTGCTAGTGTTTTTCCAATTGTGACGAAAAATTGATTGACACGGTTTAAGGAATCTAGAGGATGTGGTGTGATTTGAAGAAGACATGCATTAGATGATTTGGGTTTTTTAAAATGAGTTATACTATTAATATTCTGCCAAAGCTTTTTCGGATTTTTTATAGAACATGTAATTTGTTTTTATGATATTCTCTTTTCAATTTCTTAATTAGGTTGGAGCAAAACGTACGAAAGCGCTTATAAGTTACTCTTATTATAATATTACATGGATCCTTCCTCACCTGCAATTGCATTCTATTTCTAAGCCTGATACATCTCAGGGCCCCTGCAGATATCCAGGGCTTTAAAGTACGCTTGGAGCTGGTTACTATTTTAATTTTAGTGTTAAGAAGGAGAGCTGTTCTTATCACATCTATCATCCTGTCAGCAAAGGTATTTGGGTCGTTGTATGTATTGAAAAGAGATATATCTACACCCATTAGGTATTGATATGCTTTTTCAAAATTGGTAATAGTTGTAGTTTTATTATTGGGTGTAGCTTGGTATGTGTGGGATATGGTTAATAGTACTATTAAGTGATCAGTTATAGATGTGTTCAGAATTGCCACAAATGCAGAGTTTTTAGTTTTATCTAGCTTTAAGAGCATGTGATCAAGGCAGCTCTCCTCCCTGGTGGGCAGGCAGTGTCCCGGGAGAAAACCGTGAATAGACGACATATTTAAATAAGACAACCTATTTGCCCGCAACTGTGCCGATTCCGATGGTTTTTCAATTAGGTTTATATTTATGTCTCCCGTGATGATAGTGTTTTTGTGCGATTGAATAGTTTGAAGATGTTGATCTAGTGAATTAATAAAGTTATCCGCGGAAATATTAGATGGAGACCGGTAAATTCCAATTATAGTGAAGTTAGAGATGGTTATTTGCAAAGCGGAAGCATGGATAAGATTTATTTCATTTACCAGGGGTGAATGACAATTTTTAATATAAGCTACAATGCCGTCATTTTGATTAATGTGTCTAGTTGTAAGAAATGAAGTATAACTATTTAACTCTGGTATCGGTTTGTTAGAATTAAGTCTGCACTCGGTCAGGATCAAAATATCGACATCAATTTCGATTTGAGATAACGTTGCTACAAAGTCGTCAAAATTGCTGTAAATGCTTCTTATGTTTTGAGTTAATACGGTCAAGTTATTGTTATATTGTTGCAGGTAAGTAGATAAGTGTTCAACGTCTAAAGTTACAGAATAAGCAATTTCAGCATTGTCCAATTCCTGAAAAGTAGAAATGTTACTATCCATTATTGAAAAGCGTAAATGAATGGTGGTTCTCCGAATTTACCTGGTTGTAAAGATTTACTGAGGTGTAGTTTACCCGCGAATAGCTATGCTTGATTATATGTATGTGATTATTTATAAAGTCTAATATTATTTTAAATATTGAGACTATTGTTATTTTAATGAGGAGATGAGTATGAATGTGGATGTGATATTCTGTGAGAATTTTATGTTGTATGGGTATTGTGTAGAAACTATAAACTAGGCTTATAATATACAATGTAATAAACGGTACCAAAAACAATATAATAGAAATTTCAAGACGTATTAGTCATGCACTCTGTAGCAAATGGTGTATCTGTGACTCACTCTTGATGACAATAGCACGAGAATTTTCGTCTTTTTTTATTAGGATGCGACCATGTGATGTCCAGCAAAATTTATATTGCTTAGATTTTGACAAATCTCGGGCTAAAAAGAACAGTCGAGCGCCTTTCGAGGTCAATTGCTCAGATAAAAATACAGGAGCCTCCGGGTTGTTTGTCGTAAGACCGAGGTGTTTTGCTTGAAGTTTGGTCTTGTTCCTGATGTTATAAGACTTCGAACTCTTTAGTAGGTTGGCCTTTAAAATAGTAGAACCTAGATCCACAATTATAGGGGTGTTTGAAACCCCTTCCTTCTTAACTGGTAGTCTGTAAATGTCCTTGACATCACGACGGTCCATATTAACATTAAGATTTTTACTGAGGTTCAGCACCATATTAGTCAAGTCGTCACTGCTTTCTTTAGGCATCTTAGGAACATTTTTCAGCTCAATACATGTTTTCCTAGTACTCCTCTGCAGGTCTTCAATGATGCGCGGGCATCTTTAATTTGTGAACAAGTAAAAGATTTATTCGTTTTAAAAAGTCCCGAGTTTTATTTATTTCCTCGCAGATATGTTATAAAACGTCGTATGACATACGTGCGCTTTGATAATTACAGCCTCTGCTTTATTATAGCCCTCGCCTACGGCTCGGGCTAGCAATATCGCCTCTGCTGTAATTTTCAACTTACCGCACTTATATCATAATGTACTATTTCAGAATTTGTGATGAGAAAACTACAGTAGAAGAAGCGCCTACACAATACCTGAGAAAACGTGAACGCTTAGTTAAATGTTGCTACAATACGTAGCGTGATTGTCCCCGACGATCGAGCTACACTTTGACCAACTTATCTGTGCAGACGGGAAACTACATACCACTTGATTACCACTTATAAGAATGTAGAAGAATATAAGACAAAATATTTTCATCTAGACATCGGTTAGCTTGTCTTTCAAAAAGCTATGCGTCATTGCAGCTTTCCAGTTTTTAGCTAGACTAATACTTTTTCCTTGTACATAAATAATATTTTGCAAAAAACCATTATACAAAAACACTCTAATTTATGATTACGATAACATATATAAATGCAAATTGGGAATCCCGATTATACTTGAAGGTCTGTGTCCAATCACTTTCTGTTTCTTCAGCGACGAAGGAAACTAACGTTTCTTTATTATTCACTAATGCTATTCTAAAATTGAATAAGGCTTATTAGTGATGTCAATGAAACTACAAAGACAGCAACACAGTGTAGTGTGGTGCTGATAACAGTGTGATAACTCTAAAACAGTTGTTTCTTGTTTATTTTAATATCAAAAGGTTAATGGCATAAATACTGAATCAACTTATACTTGTTAAACACGTTGGACCCGTTTTTTTGCACATCATTTTTTAAGTTGTCTAGAATGATGTTACATAAGCTACAGATGTACTATCGAGGACACTCCCGCCTGACCACCACTAAGCTAATTTTTGCTTGCACTCGCAACATAGAAACGCTCTCTAGCCTCGCCCCGTTTACTTTGTATAGAAATAATGAACAGTGATAGGAATAGGTAGTGCTTATTAGCCTAAACTTCGAAGAAGAACAGAGAAAAGAATCGGAGACTTCCTTAGACTATATTTTATTATGCGACCACGACGAGTTTTTTTTTGTAAATTCTAAGAGTAGATAATTAAATGCGCAGCCAAAAAAGTCCGCCCATTGTACTTTCGTTGCAATAAAGATTAAATGATGTTTTTAAAGTTTAAGTGCTAAACAATGTAACCCGGCTATTATTTTAGAATTTTGAAATATACTTCAGAAATATATTTTAGTAAGATAAAATCCAAATACCTTTTGTTTTTGAAATAATAAATCACTTGAACTTTAGAAATTTCAACAAACGTGGCCGAGAGTGAGCTAGAAAGTAGATATTTACTTCAAAACGTGTATGGCTCCTTGACAAAGATAGCGTTTCATAGTTTTATGATGAAGAAGTCGTTTCCAAAATGTTCTTAAAAAAAGAATACTTAGTAATTGGTCAATAGATATATAATAGACCAATTCCAAATAACATTAATTTTTGATGTAGGTACTTACGTGATGTCCCGGAAAAAAATACAGTCTAAGCAAGTAGGTACTATTATCCATTCTGTGGTCTAAGGAAGTCTCCGATTCTTGTCTCTGTTCTTCGAAGTTTAGGCTAATAAGCACTACCTATTCCTATCACTGATAATGAATGAAAAGATACCAAATCGGCCGAGCGCACTGACGACGCACGCCGAACGAGAGTTATTGTTATTTTGCGCGCCAAAGTTGACGCTTTCCTCATAGGCCCCAACTTTAAGGGGAGCGTGTCTCGGCGCCTCCGCATGATTTAAGCGAAAAAAAAATTCAAACTGGTCAGGCGGAAAAGACCACGATAGTACACAGCCCGAAACTTGATTTCATTCATAGGTATGTAATAAAACAAATTTAAGGTCTGAGTGTTTTCATTTCACGAATGACCTAAAGATTATTCTAAGACAGATCATTTTTTGTTTCTATGCTAAAATCATCGCATTAACGCATTTAATCTTTCGATATAACCATAGCATAATATACTTGCTAGATTAATTAAATTAATTATATAAATTTAATTAATTATTATTATTAATTAATTTAATTTAATTACCTACTCAATTCAAAAATGTCAGTCATACGCTTCACATTAATGATTTTAGTGTAGACGATGCCTTCGATACTCTAATATTTGTGCTAAATGGTCAAAAATGCTAAAAGCTAAATGTCACCATTATGGAAATAAAACAAACGAATATAGTCTACTAAATCTAGAAATTAATTAATTAGGTGTTCAGATAAAAATAGTCTTAGAGCCAATAACTTGCCAGTTACGAAATACTTCGGCACTGTGTGCTTTGTGGTTTTGGTTGCGTACGAAATTTCCAAGACAGTATTTTAGGCCCATGTGTTTTTCCATACTAACATTGTAAAGAGGAAAGATTTGTATTTTTGTATGTAACGAATAAACTTAAAAACTACTGGACCGATTCGAAAAATTCTTTCAGCAATAGATAGCTACATTATTAGCTAGTAACATAGGCTATATTTTATCCTCGTACTCCCACGGGAACGGGAACTACGCAGGTGAAACCGCGTGACGTCCGCTAGTATTATATATTTTGAAGACCTACGTGAAGTTTTAAAAACGGTACCTAATTTTAGAGTGTACAGATTATTTATTATTAAAAATTAGTTACCTTTAGGTACTTAAGTTAAGTAACCAACGGCATTTGCATTAATTTATAAAAAAATATGTAAAAAAACTTCTCTAAATTAATTTTAGCTTTTACTGTTTTACAACATGGGCAAGTGCTTGAATTTAAATTTCAAAATAAGATAATCATATACACGAAAATCCCTTTTTAGTTTTCTTAAGATTTTACCTGTTTATGTGGGGTTTTTATTTGTATCAGTGGCTACAGGGAAGTGTAGCCGGATAATACTGGTTGTGAACGATGCATATTTAAGTTCGTAAGATTTTCAAACGACAATCAGTTTATTTGGAATTTGCAGTGTATACGTTGACAAGATGGTGCGTGCTACTGTGGCTTTTGCTTTATTGTTCTTTACCTGTGTTAACACAGCTCCAGGTAAAAAATACTTTTCATAATCTATGTTCATTTTTACTCGAAACATTTTAACCAAACTTTGTTGTTGATGTGTGTTTAGACTTAAACACACATCAACAACAATCAACATCTTAAATTAGATGTTTTAGTTTTTTCATTTTTGTTATTATAGGCTTTATTTCGTAGAGTTAAGGGCCATGGTTCGAACCTTATCACTGAACATCAACTGGTCATAATTGTTTATATTTATTGTTTGATACAACATAATTGATAAAATTTATTGTTTGATACAACATAATTGATAATATTTATTGTTTGATGCAACATAATAGATAATATTTATTGTTTTAATTCCAGCCCCTCGCGTCGTCGAAATCATTTGGCAGCGGAGCAGTGCTTTCAACTATGATATCGGCTCTGGCAACCAAAAGGCGAAAGGTGTTTACGATGGTGAAAGGCACTTGCATCTAGACCTACCAGATGAAGCAGGTGAGACCAACCAAAATACTCCAATAAGATGCTTTTAATTTTTCTTAATTTCAACTTTATTGTTTGAATGGATAGAACCTTATTTCAGTTAAAAAAGGCCCTGACGTTAAATTGATTTATAAACAAGGGTTATTGTAGGCTACTACATAAATAAATTGATAGAGCAGTGCTATTTTATGCAGTTTTGAAAATATTTTAATGAAAAACTTTGTATAACCTTGTAATTGAAGGTTAATTAATGATTTTCATATCTTTTCAGCTGACAAAATTCCAGAAATCACAGTCCTGGAGAACGTGAACTCCGGCGCAGGCGTCGCTTTAGGCGCTGGAGTCGACGTTGATAAAATACTCTCAATAGGAGAGGCTATAAAGGATAAACTATTCTCTGGCAAAAATCCGTTCTGGAGGAAATAGCAAAACCAATTATGTTAGCGTTTGCATTTGTGTACCTAAAACTTGTTTCATTTTAATATTACGTAATATAAAAATAAAAGATAAGATCGAAAATGTTATATTGATAATTCTGTGTATAGAAAAATAGGTAACCATAATTTCAATAACATTCAATGTACATAAGCTATTATTGTTTTACAAAGTTATAAGTAGACATGACGATAGACATTAAGTAACTTGTTATATTAACATTAAGTTCTTCTTTATTAAATTACCTTACAAAAAAAGTTGTTGGTTTTTCAATACCTTAAAAATACTTTCATTTAGGGATCTTGAAATTTAGGATATGAGTAACACTTATTGCATGTTAGCCGTGTGGTATCTGGCAGAGTAGAATAGAACCAACCCATTACACTCACTGTTGAGGCAGAACACCTTGCGCCTCCGTAGACCTGAGAATGGGCAGCAGCGTTTTCTGTTAGTCTTTCATCACTACGATCTCCAATCCGCCTGCCAAGCGTGGAGATTACGGCAAATTCCTCCCATCATGGGAGAGGCTTATGTCCAGCAGTGGACGTTATGGGCTGTTGTTGTATACCACTAAAAACAACGGAGGCTCTTATTTCCTCACCTGAACTCTCAATTGGTTTATTAAAGGCGAATGTGTCTGGCTGCCTGGTTGAATTTAAATTTTAACACATTAACCCTATGATTGTTATTCAAACTTTCCGGCAAATAAAAATCAAACTAACCGAAGATCTATGGGGAAAGTCTGTCAAAGTTTGTACATCCATACTTGAGACTATAGCCCCTTACTTAGCTTTAATTTTTAATTTATGTGTAGACCAAGGAGTTTTCCCTGATTTAATGAAATACAGTAAAGTCATACCTCTTTTCAAATCCAAGGACAGTAAAGATACTAATAATTATAGACCTGTATCCGTGTTACCAGTTTTTAACAAGGTTTTTGAAAAAGTAATGCTTAATCAAATGCTCTATCATTTTAACACCAACAGAATCTTACATGATCAACAGTATGGCTTCACCAAGGGACATTGTACAACTGACGCCGGTGTAACCTTTTAAAGCACATATTTACTGCGTGGGAAGAGTCTCAAGACGCCATAGGATTTTTTGTGACCTCTCCAAAGCGTTTGATTGCGTAAATCACGACACATTACTTTTGAAACTTGAGCATTACGGACTTGGTAAACTTGCACTTAGTTTGGTAAAATCTTATTTGAATGATAGACAACAACATGTTCAAATAAATGGTGTTAATTCACAGAGGTTAAAAGTAAAAATGGGGGTTCCACAAGTCTTTTGCTCTTTCTAGTATATATAAATGATCTACCCTATTTACTGAAAAACCAACCTCAAAATATGGTGTTATTTGCTGATGACACTTATAGTATTATGCTATACTTACGCTTCATATTCACCATTCATAATACTATTCATCATCCTTTTTATTTGTTTATATATCTACACTCAGCAAATCGATTTAAATACGATTCTTTAACTTGGAAATAGCTGAAATTAAATATTATCAAAATTTTCATGTTGTGACACTTACGTCAAGCGTCAAATTGTCAAACTCTCAGTTTCTGCTTAGTCTATGATAGTTACTTTTTGGTTTGTAAAATTTAAATTATTTTTATCAATATGTGTTTAGCCATTATATTTTGTAGATTATTACGATTGTGTAATAAATAACTTAATATTAAATTATATTATAAAATTCTTTACGCACTCATGGATATGTCCTGGCCGACTACACTTGTCAGATGAGATGATGGCCACACTAAGAAAACTAATATTTGAAAAAGGAAGACTACTTTGGAGAAACGAGCTGACGGACGGCGATAAAAAGTACTCTGGGATCTGATTAGATGAGCATCAGATAACCGCTTTGTTTTCACTGAGATACTTGAAACTACCCAGGGGATCCAGCTAAAGATCCACCTGGCTGGGACTATTACTTCCGATCTTCGGAACCTAACTATGTGCCTGACTTTCCACTTGTCTCGCGAAGTTATCCTGACGCTGAGCTATTCTGGCCCTGAAATCTACGCTGCCCTACTACAGAGCTGACCTGTTGGACTCTATCTGCACGACGCCCTTCCAGCTGAGGTTCCCTGAAGGTGCTCCTCGACGTCTCACTGGTATTGACCTGCTATCCTGACGCCTGTTCCCGTTCCTTCAGAGGTGAACTCATTCTTATCCATATACAAAATACAAATACAAATATACAAAAATGTTTTATTTCATTATTACACGTTATACATACATTATACAGTTGGTGGCGTCCCCTTTTAAGCATATAGATGCCTGTGCCAGGAGCCGCCGCTCCTTTATATCTTACTATCAGTGTAACATGTATAAAAAAAAGTTAAAAGTTTATGTTACAAAAAAAGAAAAAAGTTAAAAGTTTATGAATTTATTATTTTATTTAGTCTGTTGGTGTATGTGTATATGTGTGCGTGCGCGCGTGTGTAGGTGTGTGTGTATGTGTGTATGTATGTGTTTGTGTGTGTGTGTGTGTGTGTGTGTGTGTGTGTGTGGTTGTATTATACGGAAAGTGTTTTACCTTATATTTAATAGAATATTCTCCACTTCATCGTAGCATAATTTGTTAATCCACTTAATCAGCAACAATTTGCATTATTTATATGGTTTAGTATGTATATCTATTTCTTTATTTATTTATTATATAAGAAAGATGAGCGTTTGTCGTATTGAATATTTGCAAATTCTGTTCTTACAAAAGGGGTGGAAGCAATGTTATGTTTCCTTCTTCTAGCTAATACATTAGGATCTAAGGGTAGGGTTTTATATTTTTTTAATACTATGTGAATAATATATAATTTTTGGACTGATAATAGATTAGTTGTTTGGTATAGCTCATAGGTGTGAAATGTTCTTTTTTTGAAGTACATTACTTTTATTAATGTCCGTTGCGCTCTTTCAACATCAAGGAAACGTGTTTTACGCGCGCCTCCCCAAATTGAGATACAGTATATTATTACAGATTGAACTAGTTAGATATAAACTTCATTTAGAAGATTTTTTGCCGAGCCACTCTTGGGGACTACGTGTCGCAATGTTTTAAAAATCCAAATAAATTTTCTTATTCTCGCAGAAATTCGTTCAATTTGAGGATACCAGGACAGGCTTTGGTCCAAAATTATACCTAAGTACTTGACGTGGTTAACTTTACTGATGGTTGGACAGTTGCAGTCGTAATGAACCGTCTGCGTACATTTATGTATTTTAATGTTGAAGCTGGGTTCTGGTTGGAGATTTTTATATATCAAAAAGCAAATATAATTCGTTTTGCTAGTGTTTAACGTAAGGAGATTTGTTTTTAGCCATGAAGCCACTTGTAACATACCTTTTTCGGTGTTGGTTTTTGTTTCAGCCCAGGTTGAGCCAGTGAAGACGATCGCGGTGTCGTCAGCATACGAATATATTTTTGCCTTATTAATTGACATATTACATAAGTCATTTATATATATTAGAAATAAAGTAGGTCCCAGAACGCTTCGCTGGGGTACGCCGCATGTTACATCAACGTCCTCGCTGACAAAATTATCGAGCTTAACCTTCTGTTTTCTATTTGTCAAGTAATCGGTGAATATAGATAGTTGTGTATCTCTAATACCAATTTTTTCTAATTTTTGGACCAGGATGGGAATAGAGACCGTGTCGAAGGCCTTTTTACAAGCTTTTATTTAGTTTCACCTGTCCCGGTGTTTGTCTGTAATCAAATCTTGCAAGTTAAATTTGACCCACTTTCCGGTTACCAATTGACCTGAAATTTTGTACGCATATGTATATCGCGGGGCAATGCAATATTATGAGAACATGGAGCTGATTTGATGATGGAGCTGGAAGGTGGCCATAGGAACTCTGTAATGAAATGACGCAACCCCATCGAATTTGGACTCGTTTGATTCGTCTTGATGAGTATTTTGTCTTTAGATGGTATCCAGGGTCTGATGATGGAGCTGGAAGGTGGCCATAGGAACTCCGATATAAAACAACATAACCCCATCGAGTTGGGGCTCGTATGATTTGTCTTGACGAGTACTTAATCTCTATATGGCATCCAGGGTGTGATGATGTAGCTGAAAGGTGGCCATAGGAACTCCGTTATAAAACGACATAACCCTATCGAGTTGGGGCTCGTATGATTCGTCTTGACGAATACCTGCTTTGTCTCCATTTGGTATCCAGGGTCTGATGATGGAGCTGAAAGGTAGCCATAGGAACTCCGTTATAAAACGACAACCCCATCGAGTTGAGGCTCGTTTGATTCGTCTTGATGAGTATTTTGTCTTTAGATCGTATCCAGGAACTGATGATAGAGCTAGAAGGTGTCCATAGGAACTCCGTTATAAAACAATGTACAAATTTATTTGGATTTTAGTAATTTAGTTTTTATTTTGTAATTTATTTTATTTTATAAATTTATAAAGTTGTACGCCACATTGGTGAAACATGGACGTACAAAATATCAATATTGTGTCATCCTGCGTGCTTAGTTTGCATGTATACGCATGTTTTTAACAAATAAAATTATCTTTATCTTTAAAAACGAACTAACCCTATCGAGTTGGGGCTCGTATGATTCGTCTTGATCCAGGGTCTGATGATGGAGCTGAAAGGTGGCCATAGGAACTCCGTTATAAAACGACATAACCCCATTGAGTCGAGGCTCGTTTGATTCGTCTTGATGAGTATTTTATCTTTAGATAGTATCCAGGGTCTGATGGTGGAGCTAGAAGGTAGCCATGGGAACTCCTTTGTAAAACGACATAACCCCATCGAGTTTGGGCTCGTTTGATTCGTCATGATGAGTACTTTGTCTTTAGATCGTATCCAGGGACTGATGATAGAGCTGGAAGGTGGCCATAGGAACTCCCTTATAAAACGAACTAACCCCATCGAGTTTGGACTCGTTTGATTCGTCTTGATGAGTACTTTGTCTTTAGATCGTATCCAGGGTCTGATGATAGAGCTGGAAGGTGGCCATAGGAACTCCGATATAAAACGACATAACCCCATCGAATTTGGACTCGTTTGATTCGTCTTGATGAGTACTTTGTCTTTAAATGGTATCCAGGGTCTGATGATGAAGCTGGAAGATGGCCATAGGAAGTCCGATATAAAACAACATAAGCCCATCGAGTTGGGGCCCGTATGATTCGTCTTGATGAGTACTTTGTCTCTATATGGCACACAGGGTCTGATGATGGAGCTGAAAGGTGGCCATAGGAACTCCGTTATAAAACGACATAACCTTATCGAGTTTCGGCTCGTTTGATTCGTCTCGAAGAGAACTTTGTTTCTATATGGCACCCAGGGTCTGATGATGGAGCTGAAATGTGGCCATAGGAACTCCGTTATAAAACGACATAACCCCATTGAGTCGGGGCTCGTTTGATTCGTCTTGATGAGTATTTTATCTTTAGATGGTATCCAGGGTCTGATGGTGGAGCTAAAAGGTAGCCATGGGAACTCCTTTGTAAAACGACATAACCCCATCGAGTTTGGGCTCGTTTGATTCGTCATGATGAGTACTTTGTCTTTAGATCGTATCCAGGGACTGATGATAGAGCTGGAAGGTGGCCATAGGAACTCCGATATAAAACGACATAACCCTATCGAATTTGGACTCGTTTGATTCGTCTTGATGAGTACTTTGTCTTTAGATAGTATCCAGGGTCTGATGATGGAGCTGGAAGGTGGACATAGGATCTCCGTCATAAAACTACGTTACCAAATCGAGTTTGGGCTCGTTTGATTCATCTTGATGAGTACTTTGGCGCTAAATGGTAACCAGAGTTTGATGAAGTAGCTGGAAGGTGAACATAGGATCTCCGTAATAAAACTACAATACCACATCTATTCTACTTTGGGCTCGTTTGATTCGTCTAGATGGGTACTTTGTCTTTAGATCATATCCAGGGACTGATGATAGAGCTGGAAGGTGGCCATAGGAACTCCGATATAAAACGACATAACCTTATCGAATTTGGACTCGTTTGATTCGTCTTGATGAGTACTTTGTCTATAGATAGTATCCAGTGTCTGATGATGGAGCTGGAAGGTGGACATAGGATCTCCGTCATAAAATTACGTTACCACATCGAGTTTGGGCTCGTTTGATTCATCTTGATGAGTACTTTGGCGCTAGATGGTAACCTTGGTCTGATGATGGAACTGGAAGATGGACATAGGAATTCGGTAATTAAACGACACAACCCCATCGAGTTTAGACTCGTTTGATCCGTGTTGAAGAGTACTATGGTGCTAGATGGTAACCAGGGTCTGATGATAGAGCTGGAAGTTGGCCATAGAAACTCAGTAATTGAACGACATAACCCCATCGAGTTTGGGCTCGTTTGATTCATCTTGATGAGTAATTTGGTGCTAGATGGTAACAAGGTCTGACGGTGGAGCAGAAAAGTGGCCATAGGAACTCAGTAATTATGCGTCACCACCGTGTCGAGTTTGATTCGTCTTGATGGGTGGATCGTTTTTAATGGGTGGTGAGTGTGAGTGGTGGTGGTTTGGTAGACGTAAATATGCGACACCATCTTCGGGAAAATAAGTTCATTCGTTCGTGCGTTCCGTTTGTTATGAAAGTGGATTCTGTTTTTAATTAGATGGATGACCCAATGCCATGGTGAGCACGTGCAGGGCTAAATGGTATGAGGGTGTATAAATATGTCATATCGCTAACGTTGCGCTTGCGCCTCAGGGTATTAGGGTGAACCCTGTTTTACTGAAACACTTATCTCCCTACAACGGACCTCTGGGGGATGGATCGCTTTTGTCCCATAGGTACTCATGGAAACAACATGAACAAAAAAATACTAAAAAGTTAAAAATAAAATTAAAAGAAAAAAAATCTTTTTAAAAACAAGCTTTTATTACTTATTAATAAAAAGAACTAAAAAGTTAAAAATAATTTAAACCTTATAAGAAAAATAAAAGCGTGTTACATTTTTTAGAATATACACCTTCATTATTTTTCTTTTGCAATCAAAATGTAACACGCTTTTATTTTTCTTATAAGGTTTAAATTATTTTTAACTTTTTAGTTCTTTTTATTAATAAGTAATAAAAGCTTGTTTTTAAAAAGATTTTTTTTCTTTTAATTTTTTAAGTCTATAAAAACTGATAAACACCTAGTTCCTTTATCAAGTTCTTTTGTTAGTTCTGTCGTTAAAGACGTTATAGCGTTTTCCGTCGAAATACCGCGTCTAAAGCCAAATTGAGATGGAGATAAAATGTTGTTGGTTTGAAGATAGCTTAATAATCTGGAATTTAATAGTTTTTCTAATATTTTAGCTATAACATGAATAACAGAAATTGGCCTATAGTTATTAACGTCACCCTCCTGTCCACCTTTGTATATGGGGGTTATTATGGATTTCTTTAAGGAGTTAGGGAAGGTGCCTTGTTTAAAACATAAATTGGCTAAATGAGTTCTATTTGGAGTTATTTCATGTTTTACATGTTTAAGGTAACTAGTGGAGATATTATCCCATCCTGGGGCACTATTTGATTTTAGAGAGTTTATTATACTATTTACTTCGTTGATATCTGTATCCAGCAGAACAAAAGATTTAGATAGACTAGGTAAGGAACGTAGGTATTGATTTAGTTCATTCTGGGTTATGGTTTGTTGGATGTCATTTGCCAGTTGGTTACCAATATTTGGGAAATATTTATTAATGAAGTTTGCTGATTCCGTAGGTGATGCTTTTAGATTAGTTAATTCAGTATTAGTTCTAGTAGATTTGTTTGTATATGTGATAGTTTTCAGGTTTTTCCATAGAAGTTTGTTATTCAACGATTTATTAATAAGGTTTCTTTCATATTTTCTTTTTAGTTTCTTTATAAGGTTGTTGCAATGATTTCTGTAACGAGCATATGTAATTTTATTTATTTCGTTATTGGGATCTTCTCGGGATTGTTTTTGGAGTTTGTTACGATTTTTTTTACATCTTAGTATGCCTTCAGTGATCCAGGGCTTAATTATTCGTTTACTTTTAGGGATCTTGTGAGTAGTAGTATTTATTTTTAGTGACTCAATAAGACCTTGTGTTAAACATTCTGTTATGTAATTAGGGTTATCACAAAAAAGTAGTGTCGATAGATTTTTTTCTCTTAAATATTGCAAGGCACTTTCAAAATCAATTTTGGTACTAATTGCTGGTGTAGTTTGGTAAAGTTTTGTTTTAGATAACGACAGAAAGGTGGTACGGTGGTCTGTAACCGTAGTGCATAGGATTGCAATAAAAGCAGAATGCCGTTTCCTGTTTATTTTTAACATAAAGTGATCAAGACAATTGGTTTCCCTTGTAGCTAAGGTGTGACCAGAGAGAATACCATGACCCGATAACATATCGAGGTATAATGTTCTATTTTTAAGTTCATATGTTTGTTCGGTGTGTTTAGGTCTAATGTTGATGTTAATGGATGTAATCTAAATGGAGTGCCAAAGAATTTATAAAAGGTTCCGCGTTAGTATTTGATGGTGAACGATAAATACCTAAAATGATATTATTCAATATATTTAATTGTAGGCATGATGCGTGGCTTAAGCTTAATTCTGTGACACTGGCTTTTAGGGTGTCTTTGACATATACTACAACGCCGTCATTTTGATTTAGCTGACGAGTTGTAGCGTAGGATCGATACTTGGATGATGTCGGTATTGGTTTATTGAGATCAAGTCGGCATTCAGTCAGAATTATAACGTCTGTTTCAAAATTGAGGCAAGACATATTTAGTATAAAGTCATCGAAATTGCAATATATGCTCCTAATATTTTGGGAAATTATGGTAAGGTCATATTTATTTGTGTTATAGTTGTGAGCGAGTTCACTACAATCGCATTCTATCGATCTTGCAATACACAAATTATCGATGTCATTTAAAGTTTGTAGTAGATCACCCATTATTATGTTTTATTAAATACACGGTACATATTAAAATCAGGGTATTATTTATATGTAATGTTTGAAGCCGTAAGAACACATGCCATATGTATAATAATATGGGTTCTAAGGATGTATAATAATTAGTTTGTAGTAATTTTATTGTATTGTAAATATTGATCAATATATTTTTAGTTATTAATATTTTTTTAAATCTATGTATTGTACTATTTAGTTTGGTGCAAAACCTGTAATGGATTAAAATGGACTGAAGAGTAAACAAACTTTTGGTTCTATAATATGTATGATAATGGTAATGTGTGTGTGCGTTTGTCGGTGTATTTGGAGGAATGAGAAATAATGTTGTATTGTTTGTGAATGTCTAGTAGGTGTAACAGACTTTACATGCCCAGTTTGAAGAGCACAGGAAAAAAATAAAAAAGCAGTGAGAACAGTACTGAAGTTCGTTATGATAACGTAGTCATCATATAATGCGTGAACTTTAAAACTATAGAGAGTGCGTGCTAGGTAGGTTTTATATAACTAGCTGTATTTTTTATCTTTTACCTATTAAATTGTAATTGAACAAGTCTGCTTATTCCTTTATTTTAATAGGATCAAGTAGATTTGCTACACACTTCCCTAATTTTTAAGATAAATAGGGCCCAAAATCTAGATGACGTGAATAATGCCCTACTTCAGGTCCAAAATTGGTTCACAGCAAACAATTTGGTATTAAATGTAAAAAAAAACCAAATGCATAAGATTTGCTTTACCGAATGTTAAAAGTAGTGATTGTGATATAATATTGAATAAAGAGAAACTTGAATTCGTAGATAAAACGGATTTCCTGGGGATTACGCTTGATTCAAGGCTACAATGGGGCTCTCATTTGACATCTCTTGCGGGGCAGCTAAGTTCAGCAGCCTATGCCATTAGAAAAATCCGTCAGTATACTGATGTAGATACCGCTAGACTGGTTTATTTTAATTACTTTCATAGTATAATGTTAATGTCTTATGGCATTTTGCTATGGGGACGGGCTGCAGATATTGAGTCTATATTTATTCTGCAGAAAAGAGCCATCAGATCCATATATAATCTTCGTAGGCGCGATTCTCTTAAGGGAACTGTTTAAGGATATTGGCACCATGACGGTACATTGTCAATACATCTACGAAAACATAATGTACGTCAGAAAAAATCTGCACCTTTTTGGTAAAAGGGGTGACAGACATAATTACAGTACTAGAAATAGGGACCAACTAGTTCAACCAGGTTTCAGACTCGCTAAAGTAGACTCATCTTTCATGGGGTACTGTTTGAGATGCTATAATAAAATTCCACAAAGTATTTTTGTACTGAATGAGACAAAATTTAAAACATGCATTAAACGCACACTATGTAAGCAAGCATATTACAATTTGAGCGATTATATCGCTGATAAAAATGCTTGGTTCAATGCTGGTCCTGCTCCACAAAGACAGGGGCGCATAAATTGATAGCATTAAATTGTATTGTTGGAGCTGCTGAAGATTGTACAAATATCTTTGCATTGTATAGATTCAATCTCTTTAGTATCATATAAATGCATAGCCCATATTGTGTGAGTACTATGTACTAGAAAGCTATCATTCACTGGAAACCTACATCTTTTGTTGACTTGAATGTGCCCTGGCGGTTTGGAGTATGTCATGCTCACTCAATTGTCTCGCTGATGGTGGCGCATGTGTCGGATCATTTAGTTCCCTTCAAAATGGTTGAGTTGAATGGTGCTGATCCATGCGTCATGTCCGTGAACGGGCGCTGTCAGTTGTGACTGGTCATCTCTTGGTTGCCATGGCTTATTTGAATGAATTATTTTGAATTGTATTTTTTTTTTGGTTGTGTGTTTTTGCTGTGGACACTTTTACCGTGCACATCTTGCTACATTGTTCTCACATAATATACCATCTCAACGTGAATGATGTAACCAAGATTTTGTAACAATATTCTGATTTAAAAGAGTGTCCATGGAGTTTCTTGCCCGTTCTTCTCCATAGAGATCTACGCTAGGGAATGGGCAACTACAGTACTTTCACAGTTTTTATGTCTTGTGACTGTAGCTACCTTTAATTTTCATCTTTGTTTAGACAATTCAAAAGTGCCTGTAACTGGCTTACTTGAAATAAATGCTTTGATTTTGATTTTGACTACGCTTTTTAGGCGAATATAAAGTGTTTTGAGGTTAAGTTACATTAATCGGTTACAGTTCGGTACCAAGGGGCTAGGGGAAACCCCCTCCCTCGCCCCTTTCCCCCTCCACAGCGAGCAAGATCAGTTCCGTCGCAAACATTTCACATTTTTACGGTTTCACTTCGACAGATTATAAATCTGCCAAAAAATAATGCGTTATATTGTAAGCAGTATGTTCAGTTGACAATATTTCAACAGTTTACAATCTCGCTAGATAGATAACAATCTAACGGTTTTTACAATTTTACGCTGACATATACATTCCACGATGTTTTGGGGAAAATGTTCTAAAAAAATACGTTCTGTTGACGTGTTTGTATGGACATAACAAAACCTTATATTTTAGGGTTCCGTTGTTTGTATATTCTAGAAAGCTGTAATTTGGTATGGGGGCTACCTCACGCCGACCAAACGCTAAAAAAAGATTTTAATAAAAAAAGGTACACTGGGGATGGTTTTTTTTTCTCGTCGATCCCACGGTGTGGAGTGCTGTTTGATATGTTGTTCAAAAATAAAGCGGGTGTGTTCAAAAACTTCCGCTGTCCCGATGATTTTCTTCCCTTGTAATGAAACTAGCTGTTGCCCGCGACGTTCGTCCTCGTGAAATCTAAATATATAAAAGAAGAAACTGACTGACTGACTGACTGACTGACTGACTCATCTGTCAACGCACAGCCCAAACCGCTAGGTCTACAGATTCCAAATTTGGCAAGTAGGTTCCTTATGTGGTCTAGGGGTGCACTAAGAAAGGATTTTTCAAAATTCACCCCCTAAGGGGGTTAAACGGGGCTCCAAAGTTTGTATGAGGAAACAAGATTAGTTAGACTATTTTATTCGAAACTTCACAGGAGTGCTCCTATTGATAAATGAGTAGAAACGGGTTTCAGGGTTTTTCAGAATTCAACCCCTAAGAGGGGGAAATGGGGTGGCGAAGTATAAAAATCAATGCACAGCCCAAACCGCTGGGTCTACAGATTCCAAATTTGGCAAGTAGGTTTCTTATATGTTCTAGGGTTGCACTAAGAATATATTTTTCAAAACTCACCCCCTAAGGGGGTGAAACGGGGCTCTAGAGTTTGAATTGGGAAACAATATTAGTTAGACTATTTTATTCGAAACTTCACAGGAGTACTCCTAATTAGAAATGAGTAGAAACAAGTTTCAGGTTTTTTAGAATTCAACCCCTAAGAGGGGGAAATGGGGTGACAATGTCTACAAATCAATGCACAGCCCAAACCGCTGAGTCTAGGGATTCCAAATTTGGCACATAGGTTCTTTATGAGGTTTAGGGGTGCACTAAGAAAGGATTTTTCAAAATTTATCCCCTAAGGGGTTGAAACGGGGGTCCAAAGATAGTACATGGGAAAATAAGATTGGTTAGACAACAAAGCCTGAAACAAAGCCTGAAATTCAACATAGTTATTGTTTGTATGGTGAATTGGGCTAGGTGTATTACAAAAAGAACGATTTTAAGATTTAATGTGGCGGACCTGAAATACCATCATTCCCTGTTGGGGTCTTGGGGTGCGATTGGGTTGAAATGTCTAAAAATCAATATGGGTGTCGATACCGAGATTATCAGGGGTGCTGATTACGAAAATGGCATTTATTTTGAGATCCAGAAGATGGCGGATTCGACTTCTGTACAGGGTTACTATTGACTTATTGTGATGATTGTGATAACGATGATGATTGTGATAATGATGATGATGATTGTGATGATGATGAATTTTGATTACGATGATAATGATTGTGATTACTAGAGACCGGATAATATGCATTTGCATATTTGCATATGCATTTGCATATTTAAGCGATTTTCAAGGCTAATAGCATATTTTTACTAATATCTAGTGATGATGCATATTATTGCTATAATTTACAGTAGGTAGGTATTTTTCGAGCGTAGCGCACTCGGCAGCTGCGCGTATTTTGTTTTGGTAGGTACTCAAAAAATAAAGAGACAAATGATCGCGCCGCCGCGCGCTCGCCTACCGCGCTACTCCCACCTATTATGCATGTCATTATTACTTTGATTGTTGACACGCTCGTGCTCGGATAATTCACCTGCAGTTAAAAGTTTTTGTGTGTGTACAATGCCTCCCGAAAAAAAAAGTGTGTCTTCGTGGATAAGTGAATTTCCTGGAACATTTACTTACGACGGAAATGTTTTATATTGTCGAGTTTGCGAGAAAAACATTTCGTGCACTAAAAAGTTTCAAATAGACCAACATGTCAAGACAAGTGTTCACGTCGCAGGATTGCAGAAAAAAGGTCCACGACAACAGCTTATAACCGCTTCTGCTTCTAGCTCGGAATATAAACAAAACAAACAGTTTAGCATGGATTTATGTGAAGCATTGCTTGCAAGTAGATAATATTCCTCTCTATAAACTAAAAAATTCTACTCTCAATCACTTTCTGCGAAAATATTGTTTACCTAAATCAAAATATACCAGACGAGTCAACATTGCGTAAAAATTATATACCAACAATTTATAAAAATGTTATGGAAGAAATACGTAATGAACTGAAGGAGAACCTTATTTGGATTTCAGCTGACGAAACTACCGACAGTTGTGGTCGTTATATAGCTAATTTAATTGTTGGTACATTGAAACTAGAACCTTCTCCTTCCTATTTCGTGGCCTGCAAAGAATTAGAAAAAACAAATCATTCTACGATGGCCAGATTTGTAAACGAGGGTATAAAAAAAATATTTCCTGAATCATCTGCAGAAGAAAGAGTATTTATATTTCTTTCAGATGCTGCTCCCTATATGATCAAAGCAGCCAAGGCCCTCCAAGTATTTTATCCCAATTTGATTCATGTAACGTGTTTTGCCCATGGAGTACATCGACTTGCTGAAGAAGTACGATCCACATTTGGGAATGTAAATAAACTGATTTCATCAACAAAAAAAGTGTTTCTTAAGGCACCTGCTCGTACTAAAATCTACAAAGAAAAAATACCAAATGTTCCTCTCCCTCCCGAACCAGTTGTAACCCGATGGGGGACATGGATAGAAGCTGTACTGTTTTACAATGAACATTTTGAGGCCATCCAAGGTGTGGTAAATGACTTTGACAGCGCCGAGTCAAGAGCAATTTGTGAGTCACAGACAGCTTTTAACGATTCTACCATAAAAAAAACATAGCTGTAATTTGCACCAATTTTTCTCACATACCCGAAAGTATTAAAAAGCTTGAAACTCATGATTTGGCATTGAATGAATCCATTCAAACAATGAATAAAATCCGCTATATTAACTCCACGTTGCCAAGTACGTTGCCGCATAAACTTAAAGAAAAGTTTGAAAACATTTTGAACAATAATCCAGGCTTTGAACATCTGTGTCAAATTGATAGCTTTATTAATGGACCGAAGGAAGTTTTGCCAGAAAATATAAGCGCTAACATAGCACCCAAGTTCAAATTCTGCCCAGTTACCTCAGTAGATGTGGAGCGATCATTTTCGACCTATAAAAATATTTTGAATGATCGAAGACATAATCTTACCACTGAACATTTGGAACAATACTTGATTGTTAATGTTTACAAAAATATTAAAAAATGTCTACTGTATCGATTAACATCTATCAATGGATAGTTTTCTATAAATGTATGCTGATTTTTTAATAAAAAATATAAAACTTAATAGTTTTTTTATTTTATCAAATAACAATAAATTAAAAAGATACATACATAATAAAGTAAAACATAAATAAGACAAGTATTTACTAACAAAATACTTAAATCTAAAGGAATAATATTTACAAAACAAAAAAAACTCATTTAATGTTGCATATTCTGTCAGTTTTCGTGCATATTTTAGGCATTTTTCATGCATATTTGCATGCATATTTCAAGCTTTTTATGTTGCATATTATCCGGTCTCTAGTGATTACTATGATGATGATTACGATGATGATGATTGTGATAATGATGATTGTGATAATTATAATTGAGATAACGATGATAACGATTGTGATTACGATGATAATGAGTGTGATAACGTGATGGTGATTCTGATTGTGATGGTGATTGTGACAGTGATGGTGATTGTGATAGTGACGGTGATTGTGATGGTGATAGCGATGGTTGTGATAGCAAGGATGGAGATTGTGATGATGATGATTGTGATTACGATGATGATAATGGTTGTGATTACGATGATAATGATTGTGAAAATGATGATAGTGATTGTGATTGTGATGGTAATTGTGATGGTGATTGTGATGGTGATTGTGATGGTGATTGTGTTGGTGATTGTGATGGTGATTGTGATGGTGATTGTGGTGGTGATTGTGATAGTGATGGTAATTGTGATAATGACTGTGGTTGTGATAGTGATTGTGATGGTCATAGCGATGGTAATGGAGATTGTGATTATGATTGTGACAGTGATGGTGATTGTGATAATGATGAAGATGGATGATTGAGATTACGATGAATAGAATTGTGATAACGAGGATAGTGATTGTGATTGTGATTATGATTGTGATAATGATAGTGGTTGTGATAGTGATTGTGATGGTGATTGTAATAATGATGGTGACTGTGATAGTGATGGTGATGGTGATTGTGATAATGATGGTGACTGTGATAGTGATTGTGATAGTGATGAGGATTGTGATCATGATGATTGTGAATAAGATGATAATGATTGTGATTACAATGATAATGATTGTGATTACGATGATAATGATTGTGATGACGAGGATGGAGATTGTGATAATGATGATAGTGATTGTGATAGTGATTGTGATCGTGATTTTGATGGTGATTGTGATAATGATAGTGACTGTGATAGTGATGGTGATGGTGATTGTGATAATGATTGTGATTGTGATAGTGATGAGGATTGTGATCATGATGATTGTGATAAAGACGATAATGATTGTGATTACGATGATAATGATTGTGATGAAGAGCATGGAGATTGTGGTAATTATGATTGTGATAACGAAGATAATGGTTGTGATTACGATGATAATGATTGTGATAATGATGATAGTGATTGTGATCGTGATTGTGATGGTGATTGCGATGATGATTGTGTTAGTGATTGTGATGGTGATCGTGATGGTGATAGTGATGGTGATGGTGATTGTGATGGAGATTGTGATTGTCTTTTTTAAACTTTCACGATCAAAACACATTTTTAATACACATGTAAACGGGTATTATCGCGAATTTTATCTTTAATATAAGCCCAACGCGAAAAAAAAAAAAAGAAAAATTAAATTCGCGAAAATACCCGTTTACGTGTGTATTATAATGTGATTGTGATAGTGATGGTGATTGTGATAGTGATGGTGATTGTGATAATGATTGTGATTGTGATGATCATAATAAATTGTGATGATTGTGAAATTTTGCACATAGATAGTTTATAACCAGGATAAACGTGATTAACATGTAGGACACTATTTATCCCTTTAGTATTTATCAGTGGGACAGTTACCGAACTTCACGCGGGCGAAGCCGCGGGCAACAGCTAGTTATTTTTATAAAAATATAATCTTATTTGAATCGGATTTTGTTAACAATTTCAAGTGTTTTAATTTTTTACCCGGAACTAATTATTTTTCTCAAATAAATGCACAATTTATTATCACTCTAAATTAATCCTTGTAATAGCCAGCTTGTAATAGCTATCTGCCAGTAAAAGTCACGTCAAAATCGGTCCTGCCGTTCCGAAAATTAGTCGGAATGAACAGACAGACAAACCGACAGATAGATAAAAAAAAGGTTTTCTGTAAAGTCGGTTTACGGGTGATAATTTTACGTGATAACATAACACAACATTTATGATATTTAAATTAGTGAATTTAACTTAAAAAACAAAATTTTATCCCCCTTTCCAACCCCTTAAGAATTGAAGTTCTAACAAAACCGTTGCGTTAGCTTCCATCCATACGTCTAGTTTAAATAAATTAAATTATTTTTTGTGATTTTACTTCGAAAATTAAGGACTCTACATACACAACTTCATCCCCTTTTTTAACCCTTTGCGGGTGGAATTAGCAAAAACGCTAAGATACGTATAAATTAATTTTAAATTTTCAGCCTAAGCACAAAATTATAAGATCCTAACTTTAAAACTGACGGACTTTCATACAAACTTTCATCCCCTATTTAACTCCCTTGGGGGCTGAATTTTAGAAAAATCCTTCCTTATTCCTTGTTTACATTATAAAGGAAACCACTGTGCAAATTTTCAGTTTTCTAGGTCCAAGGGTTTAGGCTGGGCGTTGATTGCAGGATTCGTGGTTCATCGATTTTGACGTTATCACGTCAAAAAAGAAATATTTTTTTTTTTTGTTATAAGTACCGTATACACTTTCGTATACATTCAGTAAAAAACTATTATTCTGAAATTAGACATGAATATTTCAGTTTTATTTATTTTTATAGATGAAACAGAGACGAACGGCGTGGAACAAAGAATTCGTCACTTTAGCTCATTTTCATTACCCACGACGGAACGAAGACGGTGTATGCATTCGGGGTGAGAGAATGTTTGTTTGTTTGTGCAAATACATGTTGCCATTTTTCTCCAAAACTAGTCCGATTTTGATGCAATTTTCAGTTATGGGTTCTGGTTTGATTGGTGCATGTTCTTAGATAAGTGTTGCGATGACAACTCACCAGGGGGCGCTGCAGGGAACATTTGTTTTTGCAAAACCAAAAATACTAGTTCGATTTTGATGCAGTTTGTGGTTGATTAGTGAGGATTCTTAAATAGATGTTACGGTAGTAACTCACTAGAGGGCGCTGCAGTAATAAAACTATAGCACAGGCGTATCTTCCATAGGGTCGTTCGGGCGAACGCCCGGGGCGGCGCGGCGCGTTATGTTCATAATTATCTATGCTCTCTTAAAATGTTTAAATTAAAATTTTTGAAAAAAAAAAACCCACGACGGCGACGGTCAAAAACTAATTGAAAAAAGATAAAATAATTTAAAAAATCCAACTTTATAGAAAACCCAAGAATATCCGTCAGGGGCTGCCATCACTATTTTAAATTTCATCGTTAACAAAGTGGTACATTTTGATACAAGTGGAGAAAGTTTATTATTGCATTCGAGGCGGAATTATAACACACGAGCCGTAGGCGAGGGTGTTTTTGAGCCGAGAATTGCAATAACAAATGTCCACGTGTATCAAACGACGTTTTTCAATACACTTTTGACGAAATAAAATAAAATAACGAAAAATATGACGACCTGATTGGCGCAGCAGTAGTGAGGCTGCCTTACGTTCTTAGGGTCCCGGGTTCGAATCCCGGTCGGAGCAAATGTTTGTGTGATGAGCATGGACATTTGTTTCCGAGTCATGGTTGTTTATTATGTATGATAAGTATGTATTTACAAACAAAAAATATCTATGTAGTATATCAACTATCTGGTGTCCACGACACAAGCCTCGTTGCTTAGTGTGGCACTTGATGGCGCTGTGTGTAATGTCCAGCAATATTTATTTATTTTATATTTTTGTCACGAACTATGAAACTATGATTTTCATTTTCTTTTTTTTTTTCGCGCTTTGGTTTCGCCAGGTTGAAGGAGAGGCAAAGGTATGAAGCCGTTAAAATAGCTTATTATAAAAAATAGATTTATTTTATATTTTTGAATTAAGAACACAAATAAATGTTAATTTGTGTATAAGTAACTATTAGTTTTTAATAATCATGTTTATCTATTATATTCTATTTATAAACACAATCTGAATATTCAAATAATATTTATGCCGTAAAGACGCTTTGCCGAAATTTAAAAAAAAAAAATTGGTTGCCTGTAAAGTCGGTATACGGGCGAAAGTTTTACGTGACAACGACTTTGAGTGGTAAAATAAACTTTTTATGTCTGTCTCTCTCGCTCTTAGGCGGGCTCTCACTCGCTCTCATTGTGAGCGCATAACGTGAGCGGGAGCGTAACGCAGTTTCTTGAAGTGTCACCCGGCAAACCAATTTATAAGACGTTGTCACGTCAAAAACATTCACCTTAGACTATAGGCATTGAACCAATTTGGAGTATAGGTATAGTTATCTGTGGCAATTTTCATTCCCGCACACGTGCGGGAAAGTCGAAAAAATCGCACGGGTGTGAAATACATTGCATGTTGTACCTAATCGTAGTGCGTTATGGACCTGTTTTCGAGGAAATGTATTGAAAAATAAGTATCATCATTAATTTCTAAAGGTCCCCCACTGTAGGGGCACGGCCTACCCATTGAGGGTAAGTATAGCGCTAAAAAATCTCCAATTATTCACGTTAATGTAAATAATAAAACTGCAAAACTAATCCATTTAATGGCAGCCCCCGACGGATATTCTTTGGCTTTTTATTAAGTTGAGTTTTTTTAATTATTTTACCCTTTTTCAATTATTTTTTTACCGTCGTGGGTTTTTTGGACAAATCACACTAAAACTACAAAAAAATTAGTATGAGAAAAATTGTTGTGTGATTGTTGTTTGTGGTTCCGACTTCCATAAACTGATAAACTCTCGCTTTCGGTCGCGGTCCAGGCCATGATCGGGAGCGAGTGCAGATGACACCGCCGCCTCCTTGTGGTCGCAAAGGAGGTGGCGAAAACGGAACAGGAGGATACAACCTCCCTCTCTATCCGCAGTAGACGCACCAAGTACCAGAGGGCGCACAATGATCACCACTTTAGGGTGTGGACTGCGGGATACCTGCCAATAGAATCTTCGGCCGTGTACGGCTTGTACGGGGCTCGCATGATCATGTGAGCCACTACTTCCCCAGGGGAGCGTGACGAACTGCACAAGTTTTCCAGCACTCTGGCCAGAAGTAGTCGCAAAACATCGTCTAGTTTTAGTCGGTAAGAGTCTGAGAGACTCCTTCACCGTCCCCAGGACAGAGGAAGACCTTGCAGTCTGTTAAACAGTCTCTGTACGTCTGCAACTGTATTGCGCACATCAACAAATCTCCTATAGATACAAGCCCCTACACCCGACAGTTGTTTTCCTATCCTGGATGTCGACAATTGTGATATGCAAGGTGACTAGTATCTTTTTTCACTTATTCCAACAGCAAATGACCACAAACTGTTTCTGGTACGAGAAGTACTGAAAATGTAGGTGATACGGAACCCTTGCGCAAGTCAGACTCGCATTTGGCCGGTAGGTACGTTTACAAAATTCAAAGAGTAGATAAACTTTACAAAAGTATTGGGTTAAGGACTTAGCTTTTAGTTTTAGTGTATTGTTTCCTTATAATTAAGATCTTTCCACAATACTGCTGGGAAAAAATCTCGCTGGAAAAATTTGCTAGTCATTTTTCCTTATCTATCTTTTTCCCTATCTACAAATCAAAAGCTATATATAAACGCTTACAACAAATGCTTCAAATTAAATCATCCAATGTGCCAAAAGTGTCTGCCCAATACACAGCTCCCAGAATAAAGATAAAATGGGTTTAAAATTATTAGTGACTCTAGTGCTCTTAAAAATTGTGGCGGCCAGAATAACAATCGATGTGAATGAGAAATTAGAAATCTCATACTCAGGATCAGAAACTCGTATTGTATCAAGTGATGACATCAATAATTTCAAGATCGGAGAAGATAATTTGAAGTCTGGCTTGGAAAAGAAATACCAAAGAAGGCCGTCGGATGCTTACCTTACAAGTTCTCCTCACGACCTGTACAGAACTTACAATCTGGAACCAGTGAAAAAAGTGGTTTGGATAAAATCAGCGACAGTGAAGAACTTATCGAAGAAACCAGTCATAGTTGTGACACAAGACTTCGAGAACTCATCAAATAAGACTATAAAAGTGAACACAGGTATATCACACAGCATATCAAACACCTTGACAACGAGTTGGTCAAGAGAACAAGAGTACTCAGTCTCCCAAGATATAGAATACGGGTTTAACGTTGAAATCGCAAGGGCTGGAGGAAAAACTGGCTTTAGTTATACTTATCGCGGAGGCGAAAGTCAGCAGAAATCAATTACCGAAACTATTGGCTCTAGTAGCGGCGTCGAGGTAGAACTGAAGCCGGGAGAAGCTGTGACTGCTATTTTGTCGGCAACCGTTGGTGTTTTCGAAATAGAAGTCGTGCATGGGGCTTATCTTAGGGGAGTTGTGGCGGCTAATTTTTATCCAACGCACAGAGGACATTATTTCTATTTTAGTTCGATCGAGGAAGTGTTGGCTAATATGAACGTGGTCAATAGTTTTACAACGACGGAGACGATGAGATTCAACTACTATGCTGAGGCGAAGTTGAAAGTTTATAATAAGAAGAATGTTAATTATTAAGTATTTATACTTTTAAGATTATATTATTTACTAATACTAAACTGAATTACGCCGCCAGTCTCTTGGGGACATTACCAGTTGACAGTGTTGAGGAGGAGTTTTTTGACGCCATTCTTTAAGTTTTTAGTTTAAGTTAGTTAGTTCAGTTTATTTTTATAGATTTGTAAATTGTAAATAATGTACACTACTACTACTATACTATTACTACTATACTATTACTTACTGAATTTAAATAGATAAAGCATAACTGTAATTTTTTTTGCAAACTAACATTTAAATGATTGAAAAATGATAGTGATGCTTTATTTTTATCTATAATCTACTTTTACGGTCACAAGCTCTAATAAACTGTTAATACTTTATTAAGTGATTTTCTCTACAACATCGTCATCATTTGTGTGTTATTCTAACAATCCAATTTTCTATAACTTATGCAGTAAACACTTATCAACATTGTTACTTACTGCCGGCTGTATATTCTTGCCGAGACAGTCCGAGGCAGGGCGACCGCTAGAGTGTAGATGGTAGTGTTCGCCCGCCTTGTGTTCCTCGTTAGCTCTCGCTAGCACTGAGTCCCGAGTCGGTTTTTGCGCGCGAGTCAAAGGGTCTCGCGCTGCCTCATGCGAACTGGGAGCGCGTCGCTGTACACTCTCGTTTTTCCCAGTAGCGATGCCGATACATCAATTAAGAAGTAAAATGAAATTTAAATTCTCGTACCCTTGTTCTATTACAATGAATTGTGACCATTCACCATCTTCGTTTACGCCCCCTTTTTTTGTAGTTTTTTTATAAGCTACTAGCTGGTTTCACCCGCGTAGTTCCCGTTCCCGTGGGAGTACGGGGATAAAATATAGCCTATGCTACTCAGGGTGAATGTAGCTTTCTAAAGGTGAAAGAATTTTTGAAATCGGTTCATTACTTCCGGAGATTACCCCCTACAAACAAACTTACAAACATACAAACTTACAAACAAATTTTACCTCTTTATAATATTATTAGTAATTAGTATAGATACTTAAGTAACGGTAATAAGTGATGGCACATAGTGCAACAGTAGCAGCAACTTCTGTTTCGTCCATTCCCTCGGCGTCTACAATTGAAAATGATCGCTCGGCGAGAGTGTACATGGTCACTCATTTCGACCGAAGCTCTCGGACGAGGCACAGTGAGTGCTCTCGGGCGAGAGTATATAACCAGCATAATGATATCATCATTTTCCTGCCCTAATCTCAATTTATTTGGGGTTGGCGTAGCATATCTTCTTGTTTCATACCTGATTTGGCGATATTTATCAAAAACCCTTACCAATTTGAAATCGTATATCCTCTAAACGCCACCAAGTTGCACTGAAATCAAAACCCCATGAAACAGCCCTTTACTCTTTAAGATTTCTAAGAATGAGCTATCACAATTTTCGCGGACGGAGTCACGGGCGAAGTACTAGTATTTTATATTTTTAACTTTTATTCCCTGATTATTAGCTTTATCAGTTCAAAAGATTGTTATTGTACAATGTTTTATTGTTTACTTTTTTTATTATAAATTGGATAAGAAATTATTGTTAATATTACTCGTAATATTATTATACTTTGGTAACTCCAAACAAAATGAGCCTGGACTTGGTTTGTCATGGTCCTCCGTCAGACCATCACCTGCACTTGTACATGGGTGAATATCAGCAAAGTGCATTTTTTGTCAATTTTGGTGGCGAAATTTATTCTTCAGTTTCGTGAAAAATAAGGATCTGGTATAACAATAGAAAGTCCAAGCTTAAAGAATCTTTAAGAGGCCCAAGTATATCTGGATAACTTTTTGAGATATTTAAGTTAGCCACCAAAATTTATGATCGCCCACCAAAATCGAAAGGGCCCACCGAAATTGAAAATCAGTGGCACCAAAATTTAATTATCTGTCACAAACCTCAATCTCAATAATAAAGCTCAATGTAACTAATCTCACAATCATCGCATGTACTGTATATCTCGACCTCATCCCGAAAATGAGGATTCCAGAATCACCTTAACCATCAGTCATTTCAGAGAAGACCTGACAAAATTCAAGATGAAATCGAGGCGGCTCTTTGACAGCTTAAAAATGGAAAAGCCCCTGATGAGCATGGGATAACGACAGAGCTCCTGAAAGCGGGAAGAAGGCCTACAAGAGAGCTTCAGGGCTTTTCAACTCGGTCCTGTTATCTGGGAGAACTCCAGAAGCGTGGAGAAGGGGCGTGGTCGTTGTTTTCTTTAAGAAGGGGAACAAGACCCTAATAAAGAATTACAGACCTATTTCGCTCTTTAGCCACGTGTTTAACATTTAATTGTTTGCTAATGAAACTGTCTTGCAACGTAAAAACTGGCTATTTAGGTACAAACAGTACGCGAAAACGCCACCAAAGCCACCGAAATTGAGCCACCAAAATTGGAACCAGGCATAAAAAAAATCTTTAAAAACAGGGGTTTTAAGTTACAATTAAATTATTATCACTGATTTATTCGTTACCCAAATCACTAGCTACAACGTTTAGCTTACTATTGAAACACGAAAATCAAAAGCAAATCGATCCACCAAAAATTGAACAATTCTTGTCCCTCGTGCCACCCAAGATGAGTACTTACGTTTTTGGCGGGTAATTGCAGCAATAATCACACACCTGTTACAAGCAAGCCACACACGAAGCGCACGACTGAGAGTGTAAAAAATATAAACGCGATTGGTCGCAGACGCACGAAACTTTATGTTATAGTAAGTTGAAAAAGTGCCACCAAAATTATGTGTTTTGATTGGACAAACTTTGATCGAGTGTCCTGTGCTTTTCAATTAGATTTTCTAATATGGTTTAATTGTTTTTAGATTGTGTGTCTAATGCATAAACTAAAGAAATTGTTTATTTGTTATTGTACCTTAAATTGTTACTTTGGTGAATTATATCAAAAAATGGAACTGGGACGCCACCAAACTTGAATTTTAAGGCAATTTTTTTTCCTGATTATTTATAAACACTTAAAATAATAAAAAATGTGGCGTTAAAAAAAGTAACGTTACTTGGTGCAACTAGGGCCACATTTTTTGTGTTTTTGTAAACTACGTAGTTTACAAAAAAAAGAAACATCGAGGTCAAAAGCAGGCCCAAATTGTAATAATAATAATAAAAAAAACATCCTATCATTTTACACCTTGATTCTCAACGTGGACACGTAAAATTTGATTCTTTGATATTCACCCACATAAGAGGACTAATTAAAAAACATTAACGTGGCCCATGATATTACACAAATCGTACCATAAATATGAAAGAAGAAGAATAATTGATTGAAGTAAGTAGTAATTTTGGATCATTTGGAAGGCATTCAAAAAGTCAATACTCTGCTGCGATCCCCGAACTTACAAACAAACAACACAACAACTTACAAATGCAATTAGTTGATTTGTTTGCATTACTTTAGATCATTAAATTAAATATAAGCTCGGAACTCTGCGAACAGCAAAGTGAGGCCCGTCAAGTTACGTCTCGCCGTGTACACACAGACCAAAAAAAAAAGTTAAGACGGAGCTCTGCGAACAGAGAAGTGAGGCCGGTTTCGTAAACATGTTGTGCATTTATTGAGGCATTGTTTATTTGTAGTTTGATGTAAATGTGTGCGTGAGAGCGTGTATGAACAGAGCGAGACGTAATTTGACGGGCCTCACTTTGCTGTTTGCAGAATTCCGTCTTTACTTTTTTATTTGGTCTGAGATTATAAGTAGCAAATGCGAAACAAGCTGTTGTTAAACTGTGTGTGAATGTGGATTCTTCGACTGCTCAGGGAGTTCTCAAGGGTAATATTTCAAACCCCAGTTTGTTTAATGCGCCAGTGAATTATGGAAACGCATATGATACAGGCAAATACTGATTCCATAAAACATGTTTTAAAAGCCGTGATTTGATAAAGGGAAATTAAACACGTTTTTTTAACCTTTCCATAATTTTTATCATACCAAAAAACCCATATTTAATATTTATTCTACAGGAAGTATGTCCGAATAATGTAGCTTAAGAATTAAAATTATCTACACATAATATATACGATCTTCAAAGAACATAATCCAGTTCATTTGGGACAGTTGAGTAAGCAGGATGGTGCGTGTGTGTTTAGTTATGTTGTTCCTTGCTTGCGTCAATGCAGCTCCAGGTGATAATTACTTAGACTTATTTTATATTTATAAATTAACCTTAAACAGGGAACATTAAGGAACACAGTAAACTAAGGGAATATAGTAAATTCAATTTACATTTCTTCGCAAAACGGTAATTTATTACCATTATTTATCAGTTTATCGTTGTCTTGTTAATTTCTACCCGTTGGTCTAAAACAAATCTCTCCTTAAACAAATCTCTAAGGGAATATAATAAATTCAATTTACATTTTCTTTGCAAAACAATAATTATTTATTAAAACATTATTTATCAGTTTATCGTTGTCATGTTAATTTCTACCCGTTGGCCTCGTGTGCCATAGGCCAAAGTCGAAAATGGAATTATAACCTGGCTATAAATAAAGTAAAATTATTGTTGCACACGGTTTTCCCTCCCTATGCTTGAAAAATGTAATGTACTGTAATAGTAGATTGTATGACAAGGGAGCAAAATAGTATTTTTACGGCGAGGGCGCTATTTTGATTCCAGAGCGAAGCGAAGGATTCTAGAATAGAATCCCGAGCATAGCGAGGGATTCTAAAATAGAATCCTGAGCGTAGCGAGGGATTCAAAGTACATCGCCTGAGGGAAAAATATGTTTGCTCTCGAATCATATACTCTACTTTTCATCTCGTTCTATGAGAAAATAAATAAGAGACACTTTTAAGTAATTAAAAAATGAATAAGTTTAATTAAAAAAATGACATGAATTTATAAAAGGTCAATTACAAATTTATATTTATATCTAATAGATATAAATATAAATGGCACCGGCAAAATTTTGAAAATTTATTGTCACTGTGTGTATTTTGTTTGGGATTGATATAGTTGTGGATTTATTTATACATTTTTTGTTTTTTAATTACTCTTTCTTTGTTCTAATATGAAAAGTTTACTTGAAATTTGTAGCGTTTTTTGATGATGGATCAATTCTTTTCTAAACTGTGGAAATAGAAAAACAAAACTAGTTATGCTTTAAGCTTCTACTCCATTCACCGAATATACCCATTTTTTTTGGAAAGTGATAAAAAAGTCATCCAGTATTTTGAGTGTTTGTAATCTCAGTATCTGGCTGGTGCTCAGGAAAAGGTTCCTTTGATGTAGAAGAGCGCGGTGAGAACGGCATGGGCGAACTATCTGCAACTCTTAATTTAATATTTTCAACAATGCGCGTGCTGACCCCCGCACCGTACAAACACTTACAGCCAGTCATTTATACAATTTTCGTTCGATTTCAATGAACGATTCATGTTCCAAATTCAAATCTCATTACTGCCCGCTAAAAAGTCTAGTGGAGAAAAGAGCTACTTTGCTCCCGCTAAACGGGGAACAAAACGACACTTTTCGAATAGAAGGGATGAAAATGTAATTTACTATTATAGTTAACCGTGTATAAAAGTATAAACCTACTTACATTTACGATGAATTTACAATCTTATGTATTATGTGTGAGGAGCTCGTGGTTAAATAATAACAGCACTCGGGTCAATCTTTAGGTTAAGCCGTGCTTGCCTAGGTTGGTCTGTGGATGGGTAACCACCCATTACATACCGAGTTTCCTCCGTGCCTCGGAAAGCACGTTAAGCTGTTGGTCTCGGCTGTCATTTGTGTTCTTTGACAGTCGTTACAGGTAGTCAGTGGCCCAAAAAGTCTGACAACCAGTCGTACCAAAGGGTATCGTATTATCCACTACTAACTGGGTTGTGGAGGTCAGATAGGCAGTCGCTCCATGTAAAATACTGGTATTCAGCTGCATTCGGTTAGACTGGAAGTCGACCCCAATAAACTTGGGAAAAGGCTAGGCAGATGACATTTACGATGAAGATTTTAATGAGCGCATTACTTGCTGAACTTTTAAATAAAAATACCACTTTTGTTTGAAAATACGATAAAAGAACAGACTTAAAAAACCTGATTTTGATGCAAAATTTTGAGGAAAATGTGGTACTAGAATAACAAAATTAATTTTGCTTTTTTTGTGTGATGATCGGTTGTCGGACCAATAAAAAGCATTATAATATTAAGTTGCTCGTTTCCCTGTAACTTCATTAGTAATATGTTAGTCGTTTGGACAAATTCCTGTTATGAGGCAAATACCTCGTTTCTTCTAGAACCCTACTAACCCCACAATTTCTTTACATAAAATTGTGTATGCCTTTTTTAATAATATTTCTCGTTGTATTCTTCCAGCGCCTGACAAAGCTAAAGTTTCTTTGGTCAGAGACAGCAACATTGGCATAGCAGTGGCAGCCAGAGGGAGTAAGACGTTCGGGATTTTTGAGGGGAACAGAGACAAGGGTGACGTTGAAAACCAAGAAGGTAAGCTATACAAGTTTATTTTCCTTAGGTGCATAGCCAAAATCTTCTCTTGGCCCAGTAGCAAAGTAGTAACAAGCATCACTGTGGTCATGATAATTACTGCTGTTACTGTTAGCCTGTGTCATCCCACTGCTGGGCAAAGGCCTCTCCCCATGACTACCAAATTCTTCAATCCAGGGCCAATGTGGACCACTGTTCGTTGGTTTTGTCCAGCTCGTCCCACCATCTCCTGCGAGGTCTACCGCGTCGCCTTCTGGCTGTATCAGGGCTCCACATCGTGGTTATTTTGGCCCACAGCTCGCGGGCATACGGCAGACATGGCCAGCCCAGTCCCACTTTAGCTAAGCGGCTTTTTGAGCAACGTCAGTGATTCGTGTTTTGGAGTGCAGTGTGGTGTTGCGTACATGGTCGGTAAGTTTGACGCCTAGAATGCTGCGCTCCATTGCACGTTGGCAAACCTTGAGCTTGGACTTTTGAATGTTTGTCAAAGACCAAGTCTGGTGTGTGTCATGTCACATGTCCATGATTGACGCTTGAGTGATAAAGGAAGATTTCCTTTCATTAGCTCTTTCATGGACCAGTAGCTCTTCCATTTTAGGCATTTTCGCCATAATAATAGTCTGGTAAATCTCGAAATTTCCACCGGCCATTCCGCCTGCTGTTCTGGGGCACAAAAGGCAGGACTTCTGTGCCCCAAAATATGCAGTCAAAGTGCCACCTGGACCGCTGAAGTGGCGAAATTTTGTATCAAAAAAATAACACAAGAAGATGAACTAAAACCATGTGTTACTTCGTTTGAGCAAAAGCATCTAGCTGTTTCTATATTTTACAATTATGTTTGTTTGTCTGAGTACTACAATGATAAAGATTGGAAGTATCCAACCGATTAATAATGCTACAATTTTCATGGAATAATACCCTAAATTGTACGATCCCAGCTTCTCTATCTAAAATATTATCAAGGTAGGGTAAAATTACGCATAATGGCTGTGTGAGATCTTTGGGAGTACCCACGAACCTAAATATGTAATTTGCAATCATTTTACATCAAGTTAATTTGTAAGTCCGAGTATCGAAGGACAATGATTAGTATATACTTTGTTTAAATTCATGTAAGTGAGATGTAAATTTCGTTATGAGAATTAAATGTCATTAACCAGAAATATTGAAAACTAATTACAAATAAAAATGTTTTCAGGTGGAAGACGGCCGGACTTCAGTATTCTTGAGAGAGTGAGCATCGGCGCAGCATTGGCTCTCGACAAGAGTATCAGCGTAGGCGTTATAAAGAACAACATATTCGATGGCATCAAGAACCTGTTTAATGGATAGGGTAAATGAAAGTAATAATGAGAATGTCATGCTCACGTAAATGTCTCGCTGATGGTGGCGGGTGTGTCGGGTCATTTAGTTCCCTTCAATATGGTTGAGTTGAATGGCGCCGGTACATGCGTCATGTCTGTGAACGGGCACTGTCAGTTGGGACTGGTCATCTCTTAGCTGCCAAGGTTCATTTTAATTACTTTATTCATACATTTTTAATCTAATCTTTCACTCTGGATGCTCTTAGTGTGCACGTCTTTCTACATCGTTCTCACATATATGTATAATCTCAAAATTAATGATGTAACCAAGATTTTGTAACAATATTTTGATTTTAAAAGAGTGTCCATGGAGTTTCTTGCCCATTCTTCTCCATAGAGATCTACGCTAGGGCAACTACAGTACTTTCTCAAGTTATTATGCCTTGTGACTGGGACTGTAGCTTTGATTTTCTTTTTTGTACTTTTGACTTTCAAAAGTGCCGTAATGGTCTAATTGAAATAAATGGTTTGAGTTTGAGTTTAATGTATGTAATGTAATGAGAATATTTAAAAAACTTTAAGTGAATAGTCTGCAATTGTGTGATATGTAATGTTTCTGTTGTTATTTATAAGGCAATTACCATTAAGTACCACAGTAAGTTTTAAGTTAAGTTTTGTTCATTTTATTTTTGTCTCTTCCTGTCGTTTTGTTCCTTCTTATCTAATCTAAGTTATTGTAATTTAAAATGTTGTGTCTACACTGTGATCTGTAACCTAATGTGTATAAGGAAACGTCGTGGATAAAAAGCCCACTTTTAATATTTTGTAATAGGTATTAACTGCTGCGAGAGGAGCTCATGGCTAAATAATAACAGCCGCTTGGGTCGATCGTTAGGTTAAGCCGTGCTTGCCTAGGTTGGTCTGTGGATGGGTGACCACCCATTACATACCGAGTTTCCTCTGTGCCTCGGAAAGCACGTTAAGCTGTTAGTCCCGGCTGTCATTTGTAGATCTTTGACAGTCGTTATGTAGTCAGAGGCCCAAAAAGTCTGACAACCAGTATTACCAAGGGGTATCGTATTACCCGGTACTAACTGGGTTGTGGAGGTCAGATAGGCAGTCGCTCCATGTAAAATAGTGGTATTCAGCTGCATCCGGTAAAACTGGAAGCCGACCCCAACATAGTTGGGAAAAGGCTAGGCAGATGATGAGGTATTGACTGCAACATACTCCTACAATAAAAAAAATATTGTTTGTTTTCCCTAATTAAATTAATACATACAGGTCGCGGCACGAAAGTCTAGCGGTGACCGTTATTGCGCAGAAGTAAAAAATATGAATGTCTTGGGGCATGCGTTGCGCTGATTGGCTCTCCAGTCGTAAAACATGCGCAGATATCCCCTCCACGTTTCGTTCAGCGTTAGACTAACGTGCCGCGACCTGTAAATGGCTGTTTCTCGAAGCTGTAACTGACATTTATTATTGTTGTAAGGTGCTTGTTAGTTTCAGTGTATTGGAAGTAACTACAATAGCCAATACATTTTAAAATTATATAGTACCTTATTATATACTTGGGATTAGTGTTCGTCGAGATTCGTGACAATGGGTCACGAATGAGAAAAGAAAAGTTGGAGTAGAAATCAATTAAAAAGTAGATCAATTTTAATCCAGGATAATAATTGACCAAAGTTTGAGAACATGGTTCTCATATCTATGTAGATTGTATGAGGTAGATTTTGATAAAAATGCACTGCAATTTGAAACTCCTATTTTGAAGCCTGCGTCGCTGACCTTAAATATTGGCATCGTGGCCAAACCTTACGGTAATTTTATTACGTGGTATAGATGTAATGTTTTGTTTTTAAATTCCAAGTAACTATTAGGCAGTCTGCTAGTTTAATGGGCTCTTTATTCAACTGATCCCGGTTATTTGGATCCCGTGGGATCAGTTAACTAAATTATTATTTTTATGTCGTTTTGTATGACATCATGAAAACATTACACACCCACACATCCACCTTACTCACTCACAGATACACAACCTTACAAATACCTTCTATTCATACTAACACCTTGCCCCAATAATTGTAACTATTTTTATTTACCTTCATCTGTAATTTAAAAAAATAAACTTTTAGTTAATTCTTACTGCATTGATTATTGTACATAATATTAATGTAAGCATTACCCAAGGGGTGGGGACCTGGTGTCCTGAAATACAGACCTCACGTCTAGTTTAGGCACCAGTCTCCCACAGTATAATTATTATTCTTGCGTATTTTGTATTAATACCTCTTTATTGTACCTATATATATTGTGGCGAGAAAATAAATCTTTATTATTATTATTTTAACATACCTTTGCAATTGTATCTTAGCATTATATTATAGTTACGAAACTAAGAAGGGCTCTTAGAATTGAAATAGATTAATTTGTTAGTTTTTAGATTTGTAGTGCTTAGAAGCAGCTTCCACAAACTATAATACTTTAAAGTTTTGAAAGTTTTATAACTCATTATAAGTAACAAATCTAAGAGCCCTTATTAGATTTTTTAGGCACTAGGCCCTATCGCCCTTCCTTGTAACTAAAGGCAGTTCAAGCACATTTGCTACTCACTGGTGATTACTAGTCACTCAAGACTCAAGCATTACTTAAAACTAGTTTCAACCAATCAAATGGCTTGAATATAATTTAAATAGGTAATGCTTGAGTATTGAGTGACGTTCTGTGATACTTTATGGGATTAAATCTCATTTTGTGAACGTGATACTACTAAAAAATCGACTGACGACTGAAGATGTGTTTGTGGGGTGTCTGTGTGTACCTAGTATAATACTCTTAGGTAATAAATACTCTTTTCCTTTGTAAATATTTAATGAGAGGTTTTATTTTTAAGGTATTAAAATAAAACATAGTTTCCAAGAACTCTGTAGATGGTGTTGAACTGACTCCGTTATTTGGTGCCAAAACTCTTGGAAAAAAACATTGCGTCACGTCACATACGCTCATTGACTGACACTTTGGTTTGCTTATGCTTCCGAATGGTTTAATAATGGTTTCTCCAAAACCTACTTGTTGCTAGTAATTTTTAAGTCTTCAGTACATCTTTTATTTTTTTTGGTGTTAATTTCAGGCTCACAATCAAAGAGCATGTGACCTAGTTTTCTCGCGCTTTGTTAAAATCAGTTTTTTTACGATCCGTTCCTTGCAGTAACTTACCAAGTTCAGCGCCATTTGTCCAGCGACCAGGGAAGAGCTAAAAAGAAAATCCCTCATTTCATGTTCATAAAATTGAAAAACGAAATACAGAAAGATTTCTACTGAGCGTTGTCATCTTATAAGTGTTACTTTAGAATTTTCGATATACTCATATTCTATTTTCCTTTTAACTCTGCCAATATTAGAAGAAGATACGTGTGGGTGTGCTACATGCATCATGTGGCACTTGAATGAAATTGTTAGGCGGCACTGTTGTTAAACACTTGTGATATTGTGTTGTGAAATGTTAAGAAAAAATAATAAATTACTTAAAAAAAAAAACAAGCTTTTAATAAGAACAAAAAGAAGTAATCATCATCATCATTTCAGCCGAAAGGCGTCCACTGCTGGACATAAGCCTCCCCCAAGTGTCGCCACATTGACCGGTCCCGCGCGACTCGCATCCAGCGGATTCCCGCAACCTTCACCAGGTCATCGATCCACCTAGTGGGAGGCATTCCAACGCCTTCTAAAAATAAGTAAATAAGGTTTATTATCAACATTGAACGCATATACAAAGTTTTGTGTCCGTGCTATTAAGCACTGAGGAGCTTTCTCGTCCGGGGTTACGGGACTGTTCGAAGGAGATACCGTGGCCCCGGAACACAAAGGGCGATAAAGGAACTTGGATGGGTTTTAATCAGTAAAAGTCTGAAACGTTAGTTGATGATTTCCCATCCGAAAAAAATAAAAAAGGAGTTTTCTAGTGAGAAGACGATCCCCGCTGCAGGATCAACTCATGGGGGTGCGATGTCAGAAGTCCTCCACGTGTGTCTGGCGGCTGCTGGTCCCTCTCGATACGTCTGGAGGGAAGAGCAGCTGCTGGGCCGGTGCACCCTGGACGCGGCGGTATCCTTCTCCGGGGAATGAGAGGAAATGAGAGTTTCCTTTTATCCCCCGGGGAATGTGACCGCCGCGGCTAATGAATCTGACAAAGGTAGGGTCCTTTCAGGACCAACGGTGCGTTCCTCTGCGTGACCCTCTGTAAAGCAGAGGGCACAGCTGAGGAATGAGGGCGGGCTTGGTGTGCACTCACCCTGCCTCCGAGCAGACAGAGAAGGATCCGTCCTCCTCTGTCACCGTCAATCTCGTAATCTGGCTATCGAAGCGCTGTGGATCACGTCTCGCGGTTTCGATAGGGGACCGAGGGTCTTGGCTTAACCGCCCGGACCGCGAGGTAGAAAACCTCTATAAAAAGTTACCCCGAATCCCAAGTGGCGACGCACCGCGAGGGGATGTATGGCTGACGGGTGTTCTATGGAACAAATCAGTCGCTAGTGCACTCCTCGCCAGGGTACCTGCAGACCCCCATGGCGAGTAACAAATACTTAAATCTGCTTATCTAGGGTAAAGGGGTCTCTGCCCAGATGGACTTTTAAATCCCCCATACTCGTGGGAACAATATGGAAAATACCAAAAAACCCAACACCGCCGGCAACGGCAAAGGAGAGGAGAGGAGGGATGCGGCGTCGGAGTCTGACATCGCATCCAGTGACGTGAGCGCGGGAGGCTCAGAGAGCTCCCGCCGCGTGAGGGCCGGGACGCCCGCGGAGAACAGTAAGTTCTTCCGCAAGCGACCCAGGCGGGATGGCGACCGAAGGTCGTCATCCGGAGAAGAGGAGGCCTCGGCCAGAAAGATTCCCACAAACAAGCGTGGTGGGATCAGAGGCAGGGGGAGGGGAATATCTGCCCCCGAGAGGCCGGTGAGTCTCACTGAAGAAGGGCGCCAACCGGGCACATCTGCTCGAGGGACTGGCGAAGAGGCAGGTGCACCTGGCGGCTCCGATGCGGAGCGTAAGGCCAGGTTCGCAAAGGCGGTGGAAGCCGCGATAAGGGGAGTGGCCTATAAAGTGAAGACGTCGTCGAAACTTAAGGCCATACCCGCGGCTTCCGCCTCCATCTTGGCGGCAGCGGAGGCCAACTTTGCGGGGCCTCCTCCTCCTCCTTCGTCAGAGGGAGATGTGGCCAAACTGCGGGAGGAGGTGGCCCGCCTGACGGCCGCCACGGAGCTTCTCCAACAGGAGAATGCCAAGCTCCAAGCGGACCTGGCCAGCCTGCGGGGGCGCGGCTCTCAAACTGGGGGCCAGACCCAGCGGCCTACCCAGCCCGAACCGGCGGAGAACCAGATCCTGAATCTGGTACGGAAGGAGCTGGCTGCCTTCGAACAGCGGTTCTCCGTCCTGGAGGGAAGGGTCCTGCGCCCCCCCCTGGGTGCAAACAGGGCAGCCGCGGGCCCGAGCACGGTGTCGTACGCGGCTGCCGCTGCGACTGTGGCACCCGCACCCGGACCGGGGCCGGCGAGCCAGCCCTCCGGCAGGGCTGTGGCGGCCACCCCCGAAAAGCCGGCTCCGGCGAAACCGGCGCCGGTAAAGAAGGCGCCCAAGAGGAGGAAGGGCAAGGCAGCTGCACAGGCGGTGACTGTGCCGGCGCCAGTGCCAGCGGTGAGTGGGCCAGTGCCTGCGGCAGGCCAGCTGCCGCCGCCACCTTCGCCCCCCCCAGCCCCCGACACCTGCGGCTGAAGCCGGATGGCAAGTGGTCGGGGAGAAGAAGAAGGGGAGGAAGGCGGCCAAAAAGGCCCGAAATGTGGAGCGGCAGCGCCAGCACAGGGCGCGAAAGATCGCGGCTAGGCTCCGCGCCCCTAAGACCGCAGCTGTAGTAATAACACTACAGCCGGACGCGGAAAAGAGGGGCGTGTCCTACCGCGACCTTCTGGCCAAGGCGAAAGAGGCGGTGAACCTCAATGAGCTTGGAATCACCGGGGGCCTCCGGCTTAAAGTCACCGCGACAGGGGCTCGTTTGCTAGAGATCCCCGGTGAAACCAGCGGCTCGTCCGCTGACGCTCTGGCTGAAAAGCTCAGAGCGTCCCTACACGCGGACGAGGCCCGAGTGTCCAGGCCCGTGAGATGCGCAGACCTGCGCATCCTGGGTCTGGACGACTCGGTGACCGGGGAGGAGGTGGTGGCCGCCGTCGCCAGGTCTGGAGGGTGCCCTGCCGATCAGGTCAGGGCAGGCGCCCTTCGCCCGGACTCCACGGGTATGCATACCGTCACGGTATGCTGCCCAGTGACGGCGGCTAAAAATATAGTGGAGGGTCGAAGGCTACTGGTGGGCTGGGTTTCAGCGCAGGTGAAACTGCTGGAGCCCAGACCTCTGAGGTGTTATCGCTGCCACGTGGGACACCACGTGTCAGTTCAGTGCGCCTCGGAGGTCGACCGCAGCGGCCTTTGTTTCCGCTGCAGTCAGCCCGGGCACGTGTCCGCAGCTTGCTGCGCCACGCCGCACTGCAGTGCATGTGCGGCGGCTGGCAAGCCGGCCGACCACCGGGCTGGGAGCAAGGCCTGCGCTCCGCCCACCAAGGCCACCAGAGGCAGGGGAAGGCCCTCCGCCACCACCACCACCGTCGCCACCGCCGCAGCCGCAACTGCCGCCATTGCCGCCACTGCCGCTGTCGCCGCCGCTGCCGCCACAGCCACTGTCGCCGCTGTCGCCGCCACAGACGGGCCCTCACAGGGGGCCAGGGAGGAGGAAGCGGTAATGGAGTGCCAATAACGGCCCCATTACGCTTCCTCCAAGCGAACATCAACCACTGCGCCTGCGCTCAGGATCTGTTGCTCCAGAGCATGGCGCAGTGGTTGATTAACATCGCTGTGGTCGCTGAGCCGTATTTTGTCCTGCCCAGGGAAGACTGGGTGGCGGACCTTAGCGGCTCAGTGACCATAGTGTCGTCGGCCGCCGCCGGTACCCCGACCCTTGAAGGTGTCAGGAGGGGTCGGGGGTGCGTAGCAGCCCGGTTCGGGGAGATCGTAGTGGTGGGAGTCTACTTCTCCCCGAGCCGAACTCTCGCCGAGTTCCACAACTCTCTCGCAGAGTTGAGTGTTGTCGTCGGAAACCATTCCCTCCCTGTGGTCGTCCTCGGGGACTTCAATGCCAAGAATTTGGCTTGGGGTTCTCGTTGTACAGACGTGCGGGGAAGGATGGTGGAAGACTGGGCCCTGGAGAAGGGCCTGGTCGTCCTAAATCGGGGTTCTGTCCCCACGTGTGTACGGATGCGGGGCGAGTCGGTGGTGAACATTTCGTTCACTAGCCCCGCTCTGTCGCCACGTGTCATTGACTGGCGTGTTATGGAGGGGGTGGAGACCTATTCCGACCACCGGTACATCCGGTTCGACGTCTCCACCCAGACCCCAAGCGCGCCGGTCCAAGAGGCCCCGAGTGGTCCGCGTTGGGCGCTGAAGCAGCTGGACCGGGAGCTCCTCCTGGAAGCCTCGATCGTGCAGGCCTGGGTGACATCACCGGACAGGCCTGCCGACGTTAACAATGAGGCAGGGTGGTTCCAGGAGGCCATGTCTGACATCTGTGACGTGGCAATGCCCCGTGTTCGGCCAAGAAGCGCCCGGCGTCAGGTGTACTGGTGGTCGCGTGAGCTGACATCTCTGCGCGAGGCGTGCGTGGCTGCACGACACCTGTACGCCAGGCATCGCAGGCTCCGCATCCGCCCACCGGATGCGGCAGCCATTGAGGCGGAGCTTTATGAGGGGTACAGAGCGGCGAAGACCGCCCTCCGCGAAGCGGTCCTGCGGGCCAGGGATCAGGCCCGCGAGGAGTTGCTGGGGACTCTCGACAGAGATCCGTGGGGGCGCCCTTACAAGTTGGTGCGGGACAAACTCCGCCCCTGGGCCCCCCCACTGACGCAGAGTCTCCGGCCTGAGCTCGTGGAGGACGTGGTGAGCACTCTGTTCCCTTCGCGAGGGGAACACCCACCCCCGCCTATGGCTCCGCCGCCTGCGATGCTGGAAGCGGACCAACAGGACGACGACGACAACGCTCCGGAAGTGACTGGGGTAGACCTGAGAGTGGCGGTACGCAGGCTCAGTGCCAAAAATACCGCCCCGGGACCCGATGGCTTGCCTGGCAAAGCCTGGGTCCTGGCCTCGGAGGCTCTCGGGCCCCGACTAGAGGGGCTCCTTAGCGCATGCTTGGAGAGAGGCCAGTTCCCGCTTCGTTGGAAGACGGGAAAGCTGGTCCTCATTCGGAAGCCGGGGCGCCCTGCGGACTCTCCGTCCGCATACCGGCCCGTGGTGCTGCTCGACGAGGTGGGCAAGCTCTTTGAAAGAGTAATTGCAAACCGCCTCGCCGAGCACCTTGCGGGGACTGGGCCGGACCTTGCGGAACACCAGTTCGGTTTCCGCAAGGGGCGCTCAACGGTGGACGCCATCATGCGCGTGAGAGCCCTCACGACGGGGGATGCGGTGTCCAGAGGTGGGGTTGTCTTGGCGGTGTCTCTCGACATCGCCAACGCCTTCAACTCCATGCCCTGGAGCTGCATTAGGGAGGCACTCCGGTATCACCGGGTGCCGACCTACCTCCGTCGAGTGGTCGGGGACTACCTGACGGACAGGGCAGTCATTTACCCTGGTCGCAGCGGAGAATGGAACCGGCGAGAGATGTCGTGCGGTGTTCCGCAGGGATCGGTCCTAGGGCCGTCCTTGTGGAACATCGGGTACGACTGGGTGCTGCGCGCCGACCTCCCTAGCGGTGTCAGCGTGGTTTGCTACGCAGACGACACGCTGGTGCTAGCACAGGGGGGGTCGCACGAGGCGGCGGCCGAAGTGATGACACGCGGGGTTGCGATAGTCGTTGAGAGGATCCGGCAATTGGGTCTCGAGGTGGCATTGCACAAGTCCGAGGCCATGTGCTTTCATGGGCCTCGGAATGCGCCACCTCCGGGATCCTTGCTCACGGTAGGAGGGGTATCCATCGGCGTCGAGTCGACTTTGAAGTACCTAGGACTCGTCCTCGACAGCCGGTGGAACTTCGTGGAGCACTTCCGACGTTTGGCCCCCAAACTGGAACGGACTGGGGCTGCCTTCAGGCGGCTCCTGCCCAACCTGGGGGGGCCGAACGCCTCCTGCCGGAGGCTCTACGCGGGAGTCGTGCGGTCCATGGCCCTTTACGGGGCCCCGGTGTGGGCGCGTTCTTTGAGGCGGCGAGCCGCCCACTATCTGAACGCGCCCCAAAAGGTGGTAGCCGTAAGGCTGGCCCGGGCGTACCGCACGATCTCCCGCGAGGCAGCGAGCCTCCTTGCCGGATTGCCGCCGTGGGATCTGGAGGCGATAGTCCTCGCGCGCCTGCATGATTGGCGCGCGGAGGCGCTACGCCGGGGGGAAACTCCGCTGCAGCGACAAATTGTCGCTCAACGGACAGACTTCCGGCGGGATCTCATGGCGACATGGAGAGAGCGACTGTCGCAACCCCGCGCAGGGCACGCCACGATAGTGGCGATAAGTCCCCTCTTTGAGGAGTGGCTTGAGAGACGCCACGGCGTCCTCACCTTCCGCCTGACGCAGGTCCTCACCGGACACGGAGTGTTCGGGAGGTTCCTGCACCGAATCGGGCGGGAGGAAACGCCCGGGTGTTTCCATTGCGAGGATCGACCGGAGGACACGGTGGAACACACGGTGGAGGTGTGTCCCGCGTGGGCGGAGCACCGCCGTGTCCTCGAAGCGGCGATTGGCGGCGGCGACCTCTCGCGTCCGGCCCTAGTGCAAGCCATGGTCCGGAGCGAGACGGAATGGGACGCCGTCACCTCCTTCTGCGAAGCAGTAATGCTAGAGAAGGAGGTGGCGGAACGTGAGAGGGAGCGAACCTCTCAACGTCCCGGCCGCCGCGGGAGACGCCCCGGGCGTCGGGGGCCACAACCACGTGGCCCCCGGCCACCGTAGACGCGGGCCTGTGGACGGTGGGCTATGGGCTAGCTCGCCGTCCGTCCGTCTAATGACGACAGGCCGTGTCGACGGCGCGTTCGTGTTCCACGCGCGCCTCAAAGAGAGTCAGCAAAAAGGAAGGGGTCCGTAAGGACCGATGCCTGCCGGGGTTGCGGGACTATTCGAAAGAGATACCGTGGCCCCGGAACACAAAGGGCGATGAAGGAACATGGATGGGTTTTAGTCAGTAAAAGTCTGACACTCCCTCCTGCTCCGCCCAGAGCGGGAGGGGTTATTTGATGATTTCCCATCCGAAAAAAAAAAAAAAAAAAAAAAAAAAAAAAAAAAAAAAAAAAAAGGATCAACTCATGTTGTTCGTAAAAAAATATTGTCATCAAAACCCAAGGTGTTTGAAAAATGTCAGCTCAAACGGTTGGGGGGAACTGGTTGAAATTTGATTGATTAAGAAGATTTGACTTACAGATACACAGATACATACTACTAAGTAACTAACAAGGCAAGTTAAGTAAAAGCTTATAACAAGACGGTTATTGGATGTTTCGTTCATTTTTTAACGACACAATCTTCATCTTCTTTATCGTGTGGTTAGTGCCTAAACTTGTGTCAGAGTTTTTTAAGCCGCCCATGGGCCTCTGACTTGACTTAACATGCCGTCGAGAAATATCTCTCAGGCATGCTGGTTTCCGCACGATGTTTACCTTCACCGAAGCAAGTGATAATTTTACAATACGCTCATGAATCCGAAAAATCAGAGACCGTGCGTGTCTTGGGTTCGAACTCGAGACCTATGACTTGACAGTCCGACAGTCACACCACTAGGCTATCACTGCTTTTTACATAATAAAAGATCTATATTTCTATTCTTCCAAGAGTAGAGATAGAAGTGGTCATGCTATTCGTGATGGCAGAAATAGTCTGAAATCAACATCACGCAGTGAGTAATTGTCCTTTTATTTATTATGTAGCGGCACAACAAAAAACACTACAGCAACAGTACTACAGCGCAATCTATGCTACAAATGAACAACATCGTGAAGAAACCAGCATGCCTGAGGGAATTTTAGTACTTAGTGCTCATTCCTGGACACGGGCGGCGTCGCGCGGCGCGTCGGGCGGCGCGTTGAGTGGCGCGTCAGGCGGTGCGTCACGCGGCGCGTTGCCCGTTTTTCCGTTTACGGAGAGGCAGTGTGTGCAGCGGCGGTATCATCTGTCATATGTTTGTATATGCTGCGCACTGCCGCGTTGACCGCGGCGGTGCACGCGGCGGGCAATGCTGCATCTCAAGCAAACGCGCGTAAAAACGCCTCTCCGTAAACGCTCTCATACATTGTCATATGTTTGAATTTTAAGCGGGCCGCGCCGCATGACTCTCCGTAAATGAGCCCTTATAGTCTGCGCCAGATAAATAGGAATTGAAGGTCATTAACCCGCATACATTTATTCAAATACATAAATCCGAAAACAGAAATAATGACATAATTAAACTTGTCCCGAAACGACCTTTATCGTGATCTTTGACTTTTTCTAGTAATAAAAACGATTCATAATGAATTGTCAGGGTACCTACACAGATAAATTAAGGAAAGAGCAATGACCTTTAATTCCTATTTATCTGGCACAGACTCTAATGAGATACCATACGATATATCTAAACTAATCTATACTAATATTATAAAGAGGTAACATTTGTTTGTAAGTTTGTATGTAAGGGGTAATCTCCGGAAGTAATTAACCAATTTTAAAAATTGTATCACTGGTAGAAAGCTACATTATTCGTGAGTGCTATAGGCTATATTTTATTCCCGTACTCCAACGGGAACGGGAACTACGCGGGTGAAACCGTCAAACGTGAAACGTCAGCTAGTATTTTATATGCCACCATTATAATTTACTGGACTTACACTCACTTGCAAGAAGCTTCACATTAAATCTTCTTTAGTTAATGCCACTTTATCGCTAATGAAATCATTAAAATAATGATTTCATTAGTTTGTTGCATCAAACTACTTTAGGCTAAAAACTTGATCCTTTAACTAATGAGAGCATTAAACATTGTTGCCAACAATAAATGGAAAAAATGAATGGATTGAACGAGTGGTTGCGTTTTGTTTTAAAAGTATTCACAATTTGTGTATTAATTGGCCGATACAAAACGCGTTTGACACGTAATACGGTTTATTTGACGACTAACATTTTTCTTTCAAATTCATTGGATGTGAAAGTCGCGTGTTATTATTTAGGTTTTATTTTGTTTGTGAGTGAAAATGTCTGAAAACCAAAACAAAAAACGTGAAGGAGGTGCAAACTTCACTCCAGAAGAAAAAACACTATTGGCTGATCTCATAAAACATTACTTAATGGAGCGGAACCTTCCTTTTCTGCAGCGGAACATTTCAGCTAATAAGCCCCCAATGCTCATGCAAAGCTCGTTCCGTTCAGGCATATTTATATAGGTGGAGCTTAATGCAGCCAGCTTGCGAGACACCTTTTGTAAGTTTCGGCAAACTGTAGAGCTGTTTATGTTCTTCAGATCAGCTAGTACCATCTGGAAGGAACCCGTCGCGAAGAACCGCAAACAGATTAGAAGCTGGGTAAGACCACAAATGGCCTTACTCCTCAGGGTCTGTGGCTCCAGATTGAGGCGGTCTCGAAGCTGCAGCGCTGCCTCCTTTGAAATTCAGTAGCACAACCAGAGCTCTTCTCTATCATGTTTATCGAATAAATTTATTTTGTCTAGGATCTGGCGGCGGCGAGGAACATCTTCTGGATCAGACAGCGACGATAGGCTGGTCAACAACATATTCAGCAGCGAAAATAAAAGTAAACACTACGTAAAATCAGTTTAATGGCCCGTCGTCGACCCATTAGAAATTATAACCTCTAAAATGTAATTTAATGAGCTCTGATGCGCTAAAGTCGCTTCGTGCAATACAAAATACCGTTAATGGGTGGTTTGACACTTCATTAGATAAGTTTGGCATTTCCATAATTAAAATTTAAAGGACCTTTAAAATGCATCTTATTTTCTTTCCTGCAATGCTTTAATGAAACATTAGGGTTTAAAGTGGCATTAAAAAGATAAAAATCTTTCTTGCAAGTGAGTGTAACACTCACTTGCAAGAAAGAAAATAAGATGCATTTTAAAGGTCCTTTCAATTTTAATTATGGAAATGTCAAACTTATCTAATGAAGTGTCATACCACCGGCATACCACCCATTAACGGTATTTTGTATTGCACGAAGCGACTTTAGTGCATCAGAGCTCATTAAATTACATTTTAGAGGTTATAATTTTTAATGGGTCGACGACGGGCCATTAAACTGATTTTACGTAGTGTTTACTTTTATTTTCGCTGCTACATATGTCGTTGACCAGCCTATCATCGCTGTCTGATCCAGAAGATGTTCCTCGCCGCCGCCAGATCCTAGACAAAATAAATTTATTCGAAAAACATGATGGAGAAGAGCTCTGGTTGTGCTACTGAATTTCAAAGGAGGCAGCGCTGCAGCTTCGAGACCGCCTTAATTTGGAGCCACAGACCCTGAGGAGTAAGGCCATTTGTGGTCTTACCCAGCTTCTAATCTGTTTGCGGTTCTTCGCGATGGGGTCCTTCCAGATGGTACTAGCTGATCTGACGAACATAAACAGCTCTACAGTTTGCCGAATCGTACAAAAGGTGTCTCGCAAGCTGGCTGCATTAACTTCCACCTATATCAATATGCCTGAACGGAACGAGCTATGCATGAGCATTGGGGGCTCATAAGCTGAAATGTTCCGCTGCAGAAAAAATGTTTTATGAGATCAGCCAATAGTGCTTTTTCTTCTGGAGTGAAGTTTGCACCTCCTTCACGTTTTTTGTTTTGGTTTTCAGACATTTTCACTCACAAACAAAATAAAACGTAAATAATAATACGCGACTTTCACATCCAATGAATTTGAAAGAAAAATGTTAGTCGTCAAATAAACCGTATTACGTGTCAAACGCGTTTTGTATCGGCCAATTAATACACAAATTGTAAATACTTTAAAAAAAAAACGCAACCACTCGGTCAATCCATTCATTTTTTCCATTTATTGTTGGCAACAATGTTTAATGCTCTAATTAGTTAAAGGATCAAGTTTTTAGCCTAAAGTAGTTTGATACAACAAACTAATGAAATCATTATTTTAATGATTTCATTAGCGATAAAGTGGCATTAACTAAAGAAGATTTAATGTGAAGCTTCTTGCAAGTGAGTGAAACACTCACTTGCAAGAAAGATTTTTATCTTTTTAATGCCACTTTAAACCCTAATGTTTCATTAAAGCATTGCAGGAAAGAAAATAAGATGCATTTTAAAGCTCCTTTAAATTTTAATTATGGAGATGTCAAACTTATATAGTGAAGTGTCAAACCACCCATTAACGGTATTTTGTATTGCACGAAGTGACTTTAGCGCATCAGAGCTCATTAAATTACATTTTAGAGGTTATAATTTTTAATGGGTCGACGACGGGCCATTAAACTGATTTTAGGTAGTGTTTACTTTTATTTCCGCTGCTGAATATGTCGTTGACCAGCCTATCGTCGCTGTCTGATCGAGAAGATGTTCCTCGCTGCCGCCAGATCCTAGACAGAATAAATTTATTCGAAAAACATGATGGAGAAGAGCTCTGGTTGTGCTACTGAATTTCAAAGGAGGCAGCGCTGCAGCTTCGAGACCGCCTCAATCTGGAGCCACAGACCCTGAGGAGTAAGGTCATTTGTGGTCTTACCCAGCTTCTAATCTGTTTGCGGTTCTTCGCGACGGGGTCCTTCCGGGACGAACGAACGGACGGGGTACTAGCTGATCTGACGAACATAAACAGCTCTACAGTTTGCCGAATCGTACAAAAGGTGTCTCGCAAGCTGGCTGCATTAAGCTCCACCTATATCAATATGCCTCAAAGGAACGAGCTTTGCATGAGCATTGGGGGCTCATTAGCTGAAATGTTCCGCTGCAGAAAAGGATATTTTTCCATTAATGTTTTATGAGATCAGCCAATAGTGCTTTTTCTTCTGGAGTGAAGTTTGCACCTCCTTCACGTTTTTTGTTTTGGTTTTCAGACATTTTCACTCACAAACAAAATAAAACCTAAATAATAACACGCGACTTTCACATCCAATGAATTTGAAAGAAAAATGTTAGTCGTCGGAAAAATATCCTTTTCTGCAGCGGAACATTTCAGCTAATGAGCCCCCAATGCTCATGCAAAGCTCGTTCTGTTCAGGCATATTGATATAGGTGGAGCTTAATGCAGCCAGCTTGCGAGACACCTTTTGTAAGTTTCGGCAAACTGTAGAGCTGTTTATGTTCGTCAGATCAGCTAGTACCATCTGGAAGGACCCCGTCGCGAAGAACCGCAAACAGATTAAAAGCTGGGTAAGACCACAAATGGCCTTACTCTTCAGGGTCTGTGGCTCCAGATTGAGGCGGTCTCGAAGCTGCAGCGCTGCCTCCTTTGAAATTCAGTAGCACAACCAGAGCTCTTCTCTATCATGTTTTTCGAATAAATTTATTTTGTCTAGGATCTGGCGGCGGCGAGGAACATCTTCTGGATCAGACAGCGACGATAGGCTGGTCAACGACATATTCAGCAGCGAAAATAAAAGTAAACACTACGTAAAATCAGTTTAATGGCCCGTCGTCGACCCATTAGAAATTATACCCTCTAAAATGTAATTTAATGAGCTCTGATGCGCTAAAGTCGCTTCGTGCAATACAAAATACCGTTAATGGGTGGTTTGACACTTCATTAGATAAGTTTGGCATTTCCATAATTAAACTTTAAAGGACCTTTAAAATGCATCTTATTTTCTTTCTGTAAATGTAAACCAATGGGCATGACGACAGTATCAAAAAATTGCAAATCTATGTAATCCGTCAGTTACACTCACTTGCAAGAAAGATTTTTATCTTTTTAATGCCACTTTAAACCCTAATGTTTCATTAAAGCATTGCAGGAAAGAAAATAAGATGCATTTTAAGGGTCCTTTAAATTTTAATTATGGAAATGTCAAACTTATCTAATGAAGTGTCATACCACCGGCATACCACCCATTAACGGTATTTTGTATTGCACGAAGCGACTTTAGCGCATCAGAGCACATTAAATTACATTTCAGAGGTTATAATTTTTAATGGGTCGACGACGGGCCATTAAACTGATTTTACGTAGTGTTTACTTTTATTTTCGCTGCTAAATATGTCGTTGACCAGCCTATCGTCGCTGTCTGATCCAGAAGATGTTCCTCGCCGCCGCCAGATCCTAGACAAAATAAATTTATTCAAAAAAACATGATGGAGAAGAGCTCTGGTTGTGCTACTGAATTTCAAAGGAGGCAGCGCTGCAGCTTCGTGACCGCCTTAATCTGGAGCCACAGACCATGAGGAGTAAGGCCATTTGTGGTCTTACCCAGCTTCTAATCTGTTTGCGGTTCTTCGCGATGGGGTCCTTCCAGATGGTACTAGCTGATCTGACGAACATAAACAGCTCTACAGTTTGCCGAATAGTACAAAAGGTGTCTCGCAAGCTGGCTGCATTAACCTCCACCTATATCAATATGCCTGAACGGAACTCGTTCCGTGCATGAGCATTGGGGGCTCATAAGCTGAAATGTTCCGCTGCGGAAAAGGATATTTTTCCATTAAGTAATGTTTTATGAGATCAGCCAATAGTGCTTTTTCTTCTGGAGTGAAGTTTGCACCTCCTTCACGTTTTTTGTTTTGGTTTTCAGACATTTTCACTCACAAACAAAATAAAATCTAAATAATAACACGCGACTTTCACATCCAAAGAATTTGAAAGAAAAATATTAGTCGTCAAATAAACCGTATTACGTGTCAAACGCGTTTTGTATCGGCCAATTAATACACAAATTGTGAATACTTTTAAAACAAAACGCAACCACTCGTTCAATCCATTCATTTTTTCCATTTATTGTTGGCAACAATGTTTAATGCTCTCATTAGTTAAAGGATCAAGTTTTTAGCGTAAAGTAGTTTGATGCAACAAACTAATGAAATCATTATTTTAATGATTTCATTAGCGATAAAGTGGCATTAACTAAAGAAGATTTAATGTGAAGCTTCTTGCAATTGAGTGTTAGTGTATTGGAAATTAAAAGACACCGTGTATTTTTTGTTTTTGTAAATCAATGAATATTGACAAAGATAAAACGCATTAAAAGTCGAGAGTGGGGGCTCGTGACGTCAGAACTAGCTAAAAATTATACTTAGAGGTGACGTATTGAGACTTTTAAAAACGTCATATCTTCGTCAATTTTGGTTTACGTAACAAAAGAAAAAACACGGGTCAAATATTTTTTGATAATCTAACTGATGGACTAATTAGTTTTTTTTTTGTCGTCTCGCCTATTAAAAGAGTTGATTGTGTACCTACCTTGGCATGAAAATAGATGAGAACTTTTCTTGGTCCCAACACGTGGACTACATTTCAAGTAAACAATGAATATTATTAAGTAAAATGTACCACCTTAGCTCTAAAGATCCTATTAATATATTAAGATGTATGTATATGTCATTGGTAGATTATGTTATGAGTTATGCTCTTGACAGTTATGGATTAACTTTCAAAACTAACTTGGATAAATTAGAAGTTCTTTAAATTCGATTCTTAAAACTACTTGTTACTAAAAAACTAAAAACAGTTCTAGATAAAATTATCAGAAATTATTTAAAATATGTAAAATTCGCCTCATTACTTAAAAACATAAATATCTTTTAGCAGTAAACAACCTTCTTGGTACCCAAGAGCATAGCTTAACTCGCTTAATCAATAACCATAACACACGATCTATCAGGCTGCTGATAGATTCAATGTAGGTACCCAGAGTCACCAATGTGAAAAATTTTATGTATACTACAAATGTCACTTAAGGGATATCTTCCGTGGACACGGTGGAACACACGGTGGAGGTGTGCTCCGCGTGGGCGGAGCACCGCCGTGTCCTCGAAGCGGCGATCGGCGGCGGCGACCTCTCGCGTCCGGCCCTGGTGCAAGCCATGGTCCGGAGCGAGACGGAATGGGACGCCGTCACCTCCTTCTGCGAAGCAGTAATGCTAGAGAAGGAGGTGGCGGAACGTGAGAGGGAGAGAACCTCTCAACGTCCCGGCCGCCGCGGGAGACGCCCAGGGCGTCGGGGGCCACCACCACGTGGCCCCCGCCCACCGTAGGCGCGGGCCTGTGGACGGTGGGCTATGGGCTAGCTCGCCGTCCGTCCGTCTCATGACGACAGGCCGTGTCGACGGCGCGTTCGTGTTCCACGCGCGCCTCAAAGAGAGTCAGCAAAAGGGAAGGGGTCCGTAGAGACCGATGCCTGCCGGGGTTGCGGGACTGTTCGAAAGAGATACCGTGGCCCCGGAACACAAAGGGCGATGAAGGAACATGGATGGGTTTTAGTCAGTAAAAGTCTGACACTCCCTCCTGCTCCGCCCAGAGCGGGAGGAGTTATTTGATGATATCCCATCCGAAAAAAAAAAAAAAAGGGATATCTTCCGTGATTATTTTTTTATTTTATTTTGTAGTATAGTTATGAACCGTGAAAGCTTAAAACAGAATTTTATGTATGTTTTACAAGAATAAAACATACAGACAATTTAAAAAAGATATTTAATACAGTAGACTGTATTAAATATCTTCTGTCTGTATTTAATTTGTAAAGACTGCGTTATGACAAGGAGCATAAAGCGTAAATACCAAAGTCAGAGACTTTGGTATTTACGCTTTATGCTATATGAAAGGATAAGAAAATACTTAGTAACCGCTTGTTATCTAGTAACATCCGCTAGGTAAGCTGATTGCACCAAAAAATCTATACTAAAATACAGCCTAATAAACATTTCGTGTGTAAAAAGACATTTACCAAAGCCGTAAAGCAGTTTTATTCTTAGGTCAAAAAAAGCTCCGATTTTTACAAAATAAAAGAACACGTGTTTTTGATGTTATTACTTTAAGGGCAGGTAGATCCAATTTTCCCAATTTTACATAACTTTGGTTCAATAGTAAACAAACAAATTTGTTGTGTTTATTTAAAGCCAAAAAAAAAAAAAAAAAAATTGACTAGGTATATCTTGATAATTTGTGGTTCAAAAGATGATATCGAAAACTTCACTCGATAAAAAAAAAATCCAAACAGGAGTCTAATTCGAATATTTTTTTTATGTTTTCCTTATTTTTCTTGAAGAATATGAAAGTTTTACTTCAAAAAAACAATAAATACGCAAAGTAAAAACCTAAAAAAAAAATAATTTGTGGTTACATTTTGCAAAAGAGTTTACTTAATATTTTTAATAATAAATTATTATATAATAAAGCGGCTTACGTACATTACGTGCAATTCCACAGCACACGCACAAACGTCAAAATTTATAAGTGTTACAATCACATCTTTTTATTTAAAATACAAATCTAAGAAAAAACCTAGATCAAAAATCATAACATAAAACATTACAACAGTTTAATTAAACCACCCAAAAACAAAACTAAAGATTCTAGAAAACCAATTAGGCTTTGATGCAGAATTCTGAACAGGTGGATGATCACTTGGTCTATTATAGTCATCGCCGTAAGGATTGGTTGGTTTCTGTCCAGGATTCTGGACTGGTACGCCATCATTGGCACCATTATATTGGGTATTTGGTCCACCATAGCTACCGATATCGTTTTGTCCATTAACATATCCTCCACCAGTTTGTCCAGGTTTGACGTTGGGATAGTTATGTCTACCGCTGTCATAGTTGGGGATGAATTGTCCATTGCCTGTGTTCTCTCCAAAGTTCGCTCCATGCGCACCGTCTTCATCATTGTAACCGTCCTCTCCATGGCCAATACTGAAGCTGCCAGCAGGGTAGTTACCACCAGATATCACGCCAATGGCGATGCTCGGGTCAGTTGGAGTACCCTTTAGCCGGATGCTCGGGTACTGCTGTCCTAGAAAATATAAAGTATTCTTTTAAACTAGGCTTATTAATGAACAAAAATCCCCAAAAATTCCTTAAAACCCAAATCCAAATGCCAATGATTGTCCCTTTAAAAAAACAGAACACAAATCACGTCACGTCATCTGTCCGATTTAAAATAGAACTAAAAATCATTCATAGTTTCTGGATATATTTTTACTTGGATTCAATTTGGTGTAGACTTAATTCTTGAGTTCAATTCAAAGTACTTAACCGAACGAGACTTACGGACATAGCAGAAACGATAGCAAAAAGAAAGTGGAAGTGGGTGGGCCATATATGCCGTAGACTGGATGGAAAATGGGGGAAGAAAGTGCTGGAGTGCAGACCACGTACGGGACGGAGGAATGTGGGAAGACAACCGACTAGGTGGACAGACATCTCATTAAATTCTTTATATTTAGTGTGTACATAAATTGTTAAATAAATAAATAAATAAAGTGGCCGGAAGAAACTGGATAGCCATGACGCAAAACCGCCAAAAGTGGAGAGATTTGGAAGAGGCCTACACTCAGTATTGAGTGGCCAAATGTTGAAGCATAAGAAGAAGAAGAAGTACCTAAACTAAACCCAGAATGCAACATAATATAGAAAGAAAACATGACTTTTTGTCTGCATCAGTGTACGGAGTTTGCATAGGCAGCTGAATTTTGGACCAAACAAACTTGAGCTGATAAACATCGATAGACTAAGATAGATAAAAAGAGAACAGTTGTACATGATATTGGTGTCGATTCTGTTGTGCACAAACTAAACTTCGTCTATTGCTATCTTTTTCTCTCTAATAAAACGAGAAAGAGACGGGCGTAATTTAGAGCTATCAAATTTAGTTGGAACTAATATTTCTATACAAACGAAGGGTGCACGTAAAAACATGTCGACTAAAAACACGGTGAAGCGCAAGGCATAAACTAGTTTGACATCTCTAACTTAGTTCATAGCTATAGCCGTCCTTTTCTCGCACTGCCTTTTAGTAAAAGATAGCAATAGCCTAAATTAGGGTAGGTTTGTGCACAACAGAAATGACACCACTATTAGTTTTGAAGTACCTACCTACATGTATTAATAACCTAGAAAAAAAAAACGTCATCATTATCATCGTAAAACAACGTATTACCTCAGTGACCGCTTCGAAGGACGTCGCTGATTATATGAAATAATAATATTTTTAACTGCATTAGTAAGATAATGATTCACAGTTCTGTTTTCGTTCATGATACACTAGCTGTTGCCCGCGGCTTCGCCCGCGTGCAGTTAGGTAACTGCCCCACTGAATTATACTAAAGGGATAAATAGTGTTCTACATGTTAATTTAGCTTGTAAACTATATATGTGCCAAATTTCATAATCATCACAATTTATTATTATCATCACAATCACCATCACTATCACAACCACCATCATTATCACAATCATTATCACAATCACCATCACTATCACAACCACCATCATTATCACAATCATTATCACAATCACCATCACTATCACAGTCACCATCATTATCACAATCACCATCATAATCACCATCACAATCACAATCACAATCACAATCACAATCACAATCACAATCACAATCACAATCACAATCACAATCACAATCACAATCACAATCACAATCACAATCACAATCACAATCACAATCACTATCACAATCACTATCACAATCACTATCACAATCACTATCACAATCACTATCACAATCACTATCACAATCACAATCACTATCACTATCACCATCACCATCATCATTTTAACAATCATTATCATCGTAATCACAATCATCATGATCATAGTCGCCATCACTATCACAACCACAGTCACTATCACAACCACAATCATTATCACAATCGCCATCACCATCACCATCACCATCACCATCACAATCACAATCAAATCACTATCACAATCACCATCATCGTTATCACAATCATTATCATCGTAATCACAATCATTATCATCTTAATCATAATCATCATCATTACAATCAACATCATCATTATAACAATCATCATCATCGTTATCACAATCATCACAATAAATCAACAATAACCCTGTGTAGAAGTTGAATCCGCTATCTTCTTGATCTCAAAATAAATGCCATTTTCCACATCAGCACCCCTGATAATCTCGGTTTCGACACCCATATTGATTTTTAGACATTTCAACCCCATCGCACGCACCCCAACAGGGAATGATGGTAATTCAGGTCCGCCACATTACGTTGTTTTTGTAATACACGCGACCCAATTCACCACACAAACAATACCTATGTTGAATTTCAGGCTTTGTTACCCCATTTCCCCCTTTAGGGGTTGAATTCTGAAAAAACCTGAAAAACAAATGTTAACTCATTTATCGATAGGAGTACTCCTGTTACGTTTCGAATAAAGTAGTCTAACTAATCTTATTTCCCCATGTAATCTTTGGACAGGGGGTCCAAAGATTACATGGGGAAATAAGATTAGTATTTCAACCCCTTAGGGGGTTAATTTTGAAAAATCCTTTCTTAATTCACCCCTAAACCCCATAAAGAACCTATGTGCCAAATTTGGAATCTCCAGATTCAGTGGTTTGGGCTGTGCATTGATTTTTACATCGTTCTCACATATATGTATAATCTCAAAATTAATGATGTAACCAAGATTTTGTAACAATATTTTGATTTTAAAAGAGTGTCCATGGAGTTTCTTGCCCGTTCTTCTCCATAGAGATCTACGCTAGGGAATGGGCAACTACAGTACTTTCTCAAGTTATTATGCCTTGTGACTGGGACTGTAGCTTTGATTTTCTTTTTTGTATTTTTGACTTTCAAAAGTGCCGTAATGGTCTAATTGAAATAAATGCTTTGAGTTTGAGTTTGAGTTTTCTATACTTTGCCACCCCATTTTCCCCTCTTAGGGGTTGAATTCTGAAAAAACCTTAAACCCGTTTCTACTCATTTATCAATAGGAGCACTCCTGTGAAGTTTCGAATAAAATAGACTAACTAATCTTGTTTCCCCATACAAACTTTGGAGCCTCGTTTAACCCCCCTAGGGGATGAATTTTGCAAAATCCTTTCTTAGTGCACCCCTAGACCACATAAGGAACCAATGTGCCAAATTTGGAATCTCTAGACTCAGTGGTTTGGGCTGTGCATTGGTTTTTATAATTTGCCACCCCATTTTCCCCTCTTAGGGGTTGAATTCTGAAAAAACCTGAAACCCGTTTCTACTCATTTATCAATAGGAGCACTCCTGTGAAGTTTCGAATAAAATAGACTAACTAATCTTGTTTCCCCATACAAACTTTGGAGCCCCGTTTAACCCCCCTAGGGGATGAATTTTGCAAAATCCTTTCTTAGTGCACCCCTAGACCACATAAGGAACCAATGTGCCAAATTTGGAATCTCTAGACTCAGCGGTTTGGGCTGTGCATTGATTTTTAGACTTTGCACCCCTTTTCCCCCTATTAGGGGTTGAATTCTGAAAAATCCTGAAACCCGTTTTTACTCATTTATCAATAGGAGCACTCCTGTAAAGTTTCGAATAAAATAGACTAACCAATCTTGTTTTCCCATACTAAATTTGAAGCCCCGTTTAACCCCCTTAGAGGGTGAACTTTGAAAAATCCTTTCTTATTGCACCCCTAGACCACATAAGGAACCTACTTGCCAAATTTGGAATCTGTAGACCCAGCGGTTTGGGCTGTGCGTTGATAGATGAGTCAGTCAGTCAGTCAGTCAGTCAGTCAGTTTCTTCTTTTATATATTTAGATAAGATACCACAAAGCCCGTACAAAGTGACGTATCAGCGATAACATCATCTGTTAAGCCTTTTCCCAATATATGTTGGGGTCGGCTTCCAGTCTAACCGGATGCAGCTGAATACTAGTATTTTACATGGAGCGACTGCCTATCTGACCTCTACAACCCAGTTAGTACTGTGTTGGGCGCCAAATTGTAATAATCTACAAAAATATAATGGCTAAACACATATTGATAAAAATAATTTAAATTTTACAAACCAAAAAGTAAATATCATAGACTAAGCAGAAACTGAGAGTTTGACAATTTGACGCTTGACGTAAGTGTCACAACATGAAAATTACAAGTTAATATTATTTTTATTTCAGCTATTTTTAAGTAAATGAATCGTATTTAGATCGATTTGCTGAGTGTAGAAATATAAACAAATAAAAAGGATGATGAATAGTATTATGAATGGTGAATATGAAGCGTAAGTAAGTATAGCATAATACTCGATATCCCTTGGTAAGACTGGTCTGTCAGACTTTTTGGGCCACTGACTACCTGTAACGACTGTCAAAGATCTACAAATGACAGCCGGGACCAACAACTTAACGAGCTTTCTGAGGCACGGAGGAAACTCGGTATGTAAGGGTGGTCACCCATCTACAGACCAACCTAGGCTAGCACGGCTTAACCTAAAGATCGAACCGAGTGGCTGTTATTATTTAGCCACGAGCTTCTCAGTCAGTGATAACGACAATGGAAAAAACCGACTTCCAAAATAACAATAAAAATGTCTAAAATATCTTTGCTTTCGGAAGTGGTGGCAAAAAAGTAAATGAAACCAATGATATTCTAATGAAACAAACAAATTCTTAGACTCCCGAAAGTATTTTTTTATTTTTATCACCACTTTAGTTTAATTTTGCACTATTACTAGGAATTAATACTGGACCATGTTGATGGTCATCAACATAGGCTTTGAAGAAAAAATACTTAGGTACCTATTAAAGATAGCGGACTCCTAAACTTTTCAAGCAAAGTTGATACAATTTATATTATCCCCACACCGGATTATATCAACGGACCAGAATTAGTTACTTAGCTACAGGAATACCTAACAGCCAGCCAGACAAAATGACTCAGAAAACAAATACAAATAAAACAATACATGAAATATTACATATTTATTACACACACATACATACACACATGCACACCATACACACTTATTACATTGCCATGACAATGACGGAACCAAACAACCGGTGTAAACCGGTTTTAAATGTCTTTTTGAGTTTCCTCAAATAAAATCGAGGATACAAGGAAAACAGAAACAAATCAATATGCTAATGAGAAGAATTTTGCGAAATGTCATTGATTAAAAATAAAAGTCGATCGCATGTGTTATTATATTATGTCCACAACCAAACACGACAGTAACAATGAAATAAATCAGCAAGCAGGGGAGGGAGGGTTAACTACCTGTAAGTAGTCTACAAAACACCGCATACCTTGAAATCGATGATAGGTTATGTAGTCACATTCAAATGCCAAAGAAAGCTTCTATTGATACAAACTATACATTTTTAAAAGGTGTTACAGTAGGGAACGGAAAAGTATGGTTACATTTTCAGACCTCACTAATAAAGGTATGTAAATATTGCAATGTTTATACCTGAAACCACGCAGACATAGAGAAATATGGCAAAACCGGCCACGGAACGCGACATTGCGAACAACACTGAGCTGGAACAAGCCGAAACAGACGTTGCGTAGCCGCTGTTTTTCTTATACAGCCGAAGTGACCGTTTACATTGGCCGCATAAAGAGGCGGGCCGTGACTCAAAACAGTAAAAAAAAAATAAACATAATTTGTCACGACATTGTTATTGTATGTTTTTATTCATAAGTCTTATTTTTTGACGCGGATTTGTTTGAATTTAATAAAAGAAGTTTTCATATCATCGGTAAAAATAGTAGGTGTTTTCATGAACCTCTTCCACGAACCAATTTTGATATTAATTAATAAACTACAATTTCCTTAATTTAAGGAAAAGATGTTTAGTATAGGACATAGTTGCCTATGAAAAACCCAAGTAGCATCCTTTACCGCGATATAGAACTAGGTATCCTTATGCTGAGTAATCTTCAAAAACCAATTCGTTAGAAACATTGTGTGTCAACCACTTCCTGCGTTAAGTAAGACAAACGGGTTGGTCTACGTGACAAAAGCATTATTGCCTCAAATCAATCAAATCGTCAGTATAGTAATTCGTCCTTAATATTGTTACGTCGTAGCCATACCTACAATATAAGTAGCTTCTAATAGTAGGTACCTACAACTAAGTAAGTAGGTAGGTAATAGTAGGTATGTATCGAATGATGTAGGTACAAATTCGCAAACTACCTATAAAATACATCAGGAAGTTGTCATTGTAATTTCGACCGTACGCCCAGGGCATAAAGTACCTATTTCTTTCCTTTGTACAAAAGTTGTGGAAGTTTCTCGTAGGACAATGACCTAGTATGAATTGTCTAGAAGATTCTGGATCTTTCTCAAACGTTCGGTCGTCATATAAATAGTCGACGTGTTTGCGGGAGCAGGCAGTATCATTTTGGCTACAGTACGGGACGAATCAAAGTGAACTTGTGAGTGCGATATCTAAGCGAATAGTGATCAGTAGTGTACTTGTGATTGAGTTTGAAGTGTTTTGTGATTATTAAAGTTACTCAGTTGTTTCATCGGTAGTAATTAATTTATCCCATACCCAGCTCGTAACAATTTGGTGCCAGAAGTGAGGGATAAATTATGCCAGTTCTACCTAAGGACAACACGGAAGGTATCCGTACCAGGAGTCAGCGACAGCAGGACATGGACCAAAGGCGGTTTGGAGATTCTCCGACACAGACACCGGGTGGTGTCCAGCCTACGTCATTGCCAGTCGCTGGTCCATCCGGAGTTTCTCCAGCATCAGTAGCGCCAGACTTGTCAGCTTTAATGGCGCTGCTGCAGGAGCAGGCTCGCCGTCAAGAGGAGCAGGCTTGCCGTCAAGAGGAGCAGGCTCGCCGTCAAGAGGAGCAGGCTCGCCGTCAAGAGGAGCAGGCTCGCCGGTTGGAAGAGCAGTTGCAACGAGATAAGGAGGAGCAGGCTCGTCGTCAAGAAGAACAGATGATCCTCATAAAGGATCTTCATTCAACTTTCGGCAAAGAGCTGAAGGTAATGAAGGATCAGGTTAACCAGCACGAGAATCGCATCTCAGAGGCCGAAGTGCAGATCGCTGGAGTGAAGAAGGCTTTGGGAGAACTGAAGACTGGAGATGTGACTGTGGCTTCAGTAGTTCCTGCACCTTCAGCGCGGGGCTTTAAGGTGCCTCCATTCGATGGAACATCTTCGTGGTCGGCGTATAAAATTCAATTTGAGGCCGTTATGAAGGCGAATGGATGGACAAAATCTCAAGCCATGACCGCGCTCACTTTGGGCCTCCGAGACCAGGCCCTCAACATTCTTGAAGCGCTTGGCAAGGATGTGACCTACGAACAGCTGCTGGAGGCGTTAGAGTCCAGATACGGCGACGCGCACCTGGAGCACGTATTTCGTGCTAAGTTGAAGGATCGTGTCCAGCGTAGTGCCGAGAATCTACAGCAGTGGGCCCTGGAAGTTGAAAAGCTGGTTCGGAAAGCATACCAGTCTGCCCCTGCACTGATCGATGGGAATCTGGTACAAGCGTTCGTTGATGGAATACGTGACTTAGAAGTTAGAGCCGCCGTGCGACTTGGGCATCATGAAACATTGAAGGACGCCTTAGCCCATGCTTTAGAAGTAGAGGCAGTGAGGCAAGACCACCGAGCGCACCGCGTTAGGGAGGTTGTAGCATCACCTGTACGCGAGCGCCCGCAAGGGTACAGTCCTAGGTGCTACACTTGTGGAGAAAGGGGTCACCTTCGGTCAAGCTGTCCAAAGCGCAACACCCCGCGAGAAGATCAGCAAGGAAGGGTGGCTGAAGTGACTGCCCAGCCACAGCAGGGAAACGAGTAAATGCCAGGACTGGGGGGCGGGTGCTGGCTGGTATTGAAAGAGCCCCGAGAATCTTGATCTCGCAAGCACATGACGGGAACAGCCTGACCATCAGAGGCGAAGTCAACGGAACACCATGCAAACTGACGTTGGATACTGGAGCTTCTTACACGGTCGTTAACTCTCACCTAGCAAGTCGGTTTCTTGGGGACTACTTTGATAACCACGACCGTATACGATTACTAACAGCTACCGGTCAGCACATAACCGTCCGAGGCAAGAAGGAGGTGGAGTTAAAATTGGGTGACAGATTTTACAAGCACAATGTCATCGTGGCCGACATAGTGGACGATTGCATCTTGGGCTTGGATTTTATGCGGAAATATCGTTGTGAGCTCGACGTTGATCAAGGAGTATTGAAATGTGGTTCAGAGGAAGTCTTCATGGAAGGTGCACCATCAGGGAAAGTGTACTGCTTGAAGGAGATTGTTCTTCCTCGCAGATCGGAAACGATTGTGCCAATTAGTTTACCACGGAATTCTGGACAAAAAGATCGAAGTGTTCTGATAGAAAGGGTGAACAATGACTTTCCATGGAAGATGGCACGTACTCTGGTCAAGGCCAAAAACGTCTCGGCAGTACGCATACTGAATCCAAGTGACAAGGAGCAAGTGATTAAGAAGGGCACCTTAATCGGCACTTGCGAGGAAGTAGCTTGGATGCGTCAATTGCAAAATCTGCCTACCGGAAATAAAATTCGTAGTACAAAGTTTGACGTGTCAACACTTTTGGAAAACTGCGATTTATCTAAAGAAGAAATGGACAAGGCTAAGAAGATGTTACATCAGTATGCCGACATTTTCTCTTCAAATGATGCTGACATAGGGAGAACTGGACTAGTTCAGCATAAGATTAATACGGGTAACGAGTTACCAATCCGTCAGCGACCAAGAAGACTGCCAGTTGCACGTGAAAAAGAGGTGGAAACCATGATGGAGGAAATGATGAAGGACGGTGTTATAGAGCCTTCATCGAGTCCATGGTGTTCTCCTGTGGTCCTGGTAAAGAAAAAGGACGGCAGTATGCGCTTCTGTGTGGACTATCGACGACTGAACGATGTCACGAAAAAGGACAGCTATCCGCTGCCTAGGATCGATGACACACTGGATACGCTGACTGGTATGAAGTGGTTTACCACACTTGACCTGAAAAGTGGCTACTGGCAAGTAGAAATAGACCCCAAGGATAAGGAAAAAACTGCATTCTCAACAGGGAAGGGATTGTGGCAGTTTAAAGTTATGCCATTCGGATTGTGCAATGCTCCTGCAACGTTTGAAAGGCTGATGGAGCAAGTACTCGCCGGATTGATTGGAGACGCATGTCTTGTCTATCTAGAGTCTAGACGACATAATCATCGTGGGCCGTACATTTGAAGATCATCTTAAAAACCTCAACCAAGTGCTGTCGAAAATCCAAACAGCAAATCTTAAGTTAAGTCCGAAAAAGTGCTCGTTTTTCAGAAAACAAGTGAACTTCTTAGGACACATAGTTTCGGGGGAAGGTGTTCAAACAGACCCAGAAAAAGTAATCGCCGTCAAGGATTGGCCAGTTCCGAAAGACAAGACACAGGTCAGAGCATTTCTGGGTTTGTGCTCCTACTATCGAAGGTTTGTCAAGAATTTTGCCGACATTGCAAAACCTCTGCACAAACTCACTGAGGAAAAGCGGCAATTCTGTTGGGACGAGAACTGCGACGTTGCATTTCAGGAATTAAAGAAACGTCTGTGCAATACGCCTATCTTGGGATATCCTGACACAGAAAATGACTTCATAGTTGACACAGATGCAAGTAATACTGGAATTGGGGGCGTGCTGTCTCAACGGAAAGGAAACCAAGAGGTTGTGATAGCTTACTTCAGCAAGTCTTTATCCAAACCAGAAAGAAATTACTGCGTTACAAGACGGGAGCTACTCGCCGTAGTAAAGACATTGCAGCACTTCAGTAAATATTTGTTGGGACGTAAATTCCAATTAAGAACTGACCATGCTGCATTGAAGTGGCTATTACAGTTCAAGAATCCAGAGGGGCAAGTGGCGAGATGGATTGAGCTATTGCAAGAGTTTGACTTCGTAACTGAACATCGCAGTGGAAGAACTCACGGTAACGCAGACGCCTTGTCGAGAAGACCTTGTCCTGAAGACTGTAAGCACTGTGCCAGGCAAGAGACTAAGGAAGTAGTGCCCGTGAGGATGCTTAGAATGGATCTCAGCGATGAATGGAAAGAAACCCTACAGCAGGATCAGCAAAATGACTCGGACATCAAACCGATCTTCGAGTGGATCAAAGCTGGTGCTCCTAAACCCAAGTGGAGTGATGTGGCTGCGATGAGTTCCATCACGAAGAGTTATTGGGCGCAATGGAACAGCTTGGTGATCCAGGATGGAGTCTTGTGCCGTAAATGGGAAAACGCTCGAGGGGACAGCTGTCATCTACAAATGGTTGTCCCTAAAGCTAAGGTACCGGATGTTTTACGGCTGTACCATGATGGATGTTCGGGAGGACATATGGGGGTAAAAAGGACTTTACTAAAAATTCGAGAACGCTTTTACTGGATCCACTGTCGAGATGATGTGGAGGATTGGTGTCGCAAATGTACCAGTTGTGCGGCCGTGAAAGGACCCCAAACACGCAGCAGAGGAGCATTAAAAGTGTACAACGTTGGAGCCCCTTGGGAACGGATAGCACTAGACGTTGCGGGACCATTTCCAGAAAGTGAGAGCGGGAACAAGTACTTCTTGGTGGTCATGGATTACTTCACAAAGTGGCCAGAAGTCTTCGCCATTCCTAATCAAGAAGCTACAACTGTCGCAGATAAATTGGTTCAGGAAGTCTTCTGTCGTTTTGGAGTACCCTTAGAAATACACAGCGATCAAGGAAGGAATTTCGAATCGCAAGTATTTCAGGAGACTTGTCGATTAATGGGTACCCACAAAACCAGAACCACCTCTTACCACCCACAATCTGATGGAATGGTGGAACGATTCAACCAAACGTTGGAAAGATATCTGGCAAAAGTCGTGGAAAGCAGACAAAGTGATTGGGACAAGCACATACAGCCGTTTCTTCTGTCCTACCGTAGCGCAGTCCACGAAAGTACGACTGTGACGCCCGCCTTCGCGAACTTTGGAAGGGAATTACGGTTGCCTGCAGATTTAATCACTGGAACTCCCCCTGATGCTCCACGCAGTGTAACAGATTACGCAAATGACTTGCGTAACAAGCTGAATGATGTTTATGAGCATATTAGACAATCCGGCCAACAGATGTCTGAGAAGATGAAGACCCGTTATGACCGGAAAGCAAATAGTAGGGGTTTCGACGAGAGTTCACTGGTGTGGTTGCATAACCCAGTACGGAGCAAAGGGAAGTCTCCGAAATTACAAGCAAACTGGGATGGACCATACCGAGTAGGGCATGCAATTATCGAAATATTCCGATAATCGATAAAATGAAAAATATCGATTTTTTTTCGATAAAAACCGGTAATTACCGATAATTATCGTTTTTTATAAATAAATACCTAAACTTGTTTTTTACTTGTAAATAAAGGGATAAAGTGATGCAATTACTTACCTAAAATAAAGGACAATATAATATACTGAAAAATAAATAAAACAAGGCGTTTTTTTTTTAAATCAACGTTTGTATTTCTTTATAATATTTATATTATATAACATAACATTTTGGATTGTCTCACTAAACTCTTCTTGAAGAGATCTTTTAAATAAAATCTTAGAAACCTCTAGCTTAATTTAAAAAAAAGTTACTCTTTAAAATAATTATAATAATTATGAGTTAAATATTGCAACTTTTGGACGTTCAGTATAATTAAATTAACTTTAAATAATTTCGTAGTACAGTCAGTATGGACATCTGAGTCATACAACATACACATCCTAACAAGATTTCTTAACGATTAATTAACGACAATAGGTAAATTAACATATAACAATTCCGTATTATAATTAAAAGAAATCACATTTAAAATAGTAATTTTGTATTATAATTAGGTACCTACTTTCTATATTTAAATGTTTAAATGGTGTAGCATTTTGAACGGAAACATTTCGAATAACAACGCTAAATGTTTGCAATTAAGTAGTATAAATCTGACTTACCAATAATATTCTTATTGACGCAAAACTCTCAATTCAGTTAATCCGGGCGTCCTCAACTCCTCACTCACATGGTAGACCGACAGCGATCGACACGTTCACACACAAATATTGCGCAATGAGCAAATAACAGTGACGGGAAAGAAAACGCGCGCGGCGAGGGAACGGGACGCATCCAACGTTCGTTCAGAAATGTGTCAGAATTCTTTATATAAAATTATCGATTATCGGTATTTATCGTTTTTGTTTTCGATATTTATCGTTTTGTCAGAATGGATCGATAACCGATAAATTATCGATTATCGGTTATCGGTTTGCATGCCCTAATACCGAGTCGTGACTAGGATCAACGATGTCACCTACCGAATACAGAAGGGTCCACGAGGTGCGCCTAAGATTGTCCATGTAGACCGATTAGCGCGATACTACGGGCCTAATGATGCTCGGGACGAGCATGTCTAAGGAGGGGGCAGTGTTACTTCGTAGCCATACCTACAATATAAGTAGCTTCTAATAGTAGGTACCTACAACTAAGTAAGTAGGTAGGTAATAGTAGGTATGTATCGAATGATGTAGGTACAAATTCGCAAACTACCTATAAAATACATCAGGAAGTTGTCATTGTAATTTCGACCGTACGCCCAGGGCATAAAGTACCTATTTCTTTCCTTTGTACAAAAGTTGTGGAAGTTTCTCGTAGGACAATGACCTAGTATGAATTGTCTAGAAGATTCTGGATCTTTCTCAAACGTTCGGTCGTCATATAAATAGTCGACGTGTTTGCGGGAGCAGGCAGTATCATTTTGGCTACAGTACGGGACGAATCAAAGTGAACTTGTGAGTGCGATATCTAAGCGAATAGTGATCAGTAGTGTACTTGTGATTGAGTTTGAAGTGTTTTGTGATTATTAAAGTTACTCAGTTGTTTCATCGGTAGTAATTAATTTATCCCATACCCAGCTCGTAACAATATGTTTCGATTTAACTTCGATATTCCCAAGTTAAAGCCGCAAACTGCCGACAAATTGCTCTGCACTGCCGACAAATTGCTCTGCAGTTTGGCAGATCTTGTATTTAAGTAAAACTATGTATAGTATGGATTAAAAAAATAAAAAAAAATAAAAAAATGCCAAAAAAAGATACAAAATACTTCTTGTCAAATTTTTCTTACTGCCGCTTGTCTCCAACATTAAAACTACAACACTTGCAAACGTACAGATGCTAGCACATTAATTAAGCTACCCAAAACTGTCAAATTTTTCCAATCAACCTGAACGCTCTGTGGATAAAGTTGGAAATCTATTGAAGAACTTTGTCAGATTGTAGTAGCTTAATGTGCTGGTCTGGCTGGACATATAATGAAGTTTAGCAGACATACAGACATACAAACTTAAAAAGTAAAGGTAAGTGAAGATGATATCATGAAAGTATAAAATAAATTTGGATAGGTTTTTTCAGGTGGAAGGTTTCTTATAGTGTGGTCACGGACGTTAGCCCGTCAGGGTTTTCCCATAGGTATCGTCTAAGAAGCCATTTTAAAATATGAAAGAATCACGACTTAGTGACGCCATTGTAAGCTTACTTCAACACTATTACGAGCTTCGGCATCATGTCGCGCATTCACTGACTAACACAGTAAGTACTATGATGTGGCTAAACTTGCAGTACCTAGTGACTCCTGTCAATGAATCATTCAACCAGGTTTTTTGAAAACATCTCAAAGTAGGGCAAACCTCTTTTTTGAATTAATGCCTTGTTATCAGGACTATACCTTTAATTAAAAGAATATACATAATTTAAAAGGACCATACAGAAGAGGGATGAATTGTGTGAAAAATGATTTGGAAAAAGAAAACATCCCACATGCCCAAATAAAGGCAGGAGAATGATATATTTTTTGCAGAATTTAGTACGCGGACTTCAGACCAAATAAAACAGAACGACTCACAGTCGGGGCCCATTTAAATTTTACCAATCAAATCTTCCTAAGGGGCCCCGACTGTGAGTCGTTCTGTTCTGCATTCGAATTTATGATTTGTTTTATGTGTGTATCGATTATAAAACTATTTCAATTGTGTAGTTATTTAGTATTACTTAATAGAATTCTAAACTACTGGGCTTGTTTCTTTCTTTTTAGTTTTTATTTAAGTAAATTCTTTCACGTATTTTTTAAAATTAGTTTTTACGCAGTCGGGTTTTTTGTTTTTCTTTAATTTTTTTTTTTCTCTATTAAAACGAGAAAGAGACGGTCGTAATTTAGAGCTGTCAAATTTAGTTGGAACTAATATTTCCATACAAATGAAGGGTGCACGTAAAAACATGTCGACTAAAAAGACGTTGAAGCGCAAGGCATAAACTGGTTTGACATCTCTAACTTAGTTCATAGCTATAGCCGTCGTTTTCTCACACTGCCTGTTATCTGTAAAAGATAGCAATAGCCTAAATTAAGTTTAGATTGTGCATAATTGAATCGACACCAATAGACATACAACGCATTGCAAATATTTATAAATACAACAGAGACAAAGGAGACAATTTTTTTTGTTTGGAGAATAGGCCACCCACAGAAATTAAAGCATATATTAATGAAACGTATATAGATTTCTTCCTTATAATCTCAAGATTACAGTGGTAATATTAGCTAAGCCATGTATAACCGGAATGATGAGAAATTCGAAAATGAAAACGTGAATCTAACAATAAACAATAATAATAACACGTCTGTACCAGTCTCTGAAAGTAATTGTATTCGCACATTGCGTTGAAATCTTACTGCACAATTTTATTGACACAACGACCAGTAGATGCCATTTTCATAAAATTGTTTTTATTATATGCGAAAAAATCGCAGAAACACTTTCACAACAATCAAAATAAATGGAAAGAGTAAATGTCAAATGAAGTTGTTTGTCAACCACCAAAAAGACGGATTTACAACGTTCCGTGCCATGATGATTTTCTATAGGTACCTACCATCTAAAATATTTTAGCGGAAATCTCTAAAATAGCAATACAAAGCTCACAGTTTAATATTATTTCTTTTTATATTATATTCTACTTTAATTAAAGCAGATATTATTACCAATGGATACCATACTTTTTTTTTTGTAAACGGAAAAAACGCTCCCATTTACGTAAGTATGTTCTGTCAAATGGCATTGACCACAACAGGAATGATTTGACTCGCAAAAAAATATCATAATACAACTTATTTATTATGATTTTAAGATTCCGGTTTCGTTTCTATGTAATCTTTCGTTTATTACTATAATAAAATGGTTACTTTTTTTTGGTGTAAGTAATATGAATATACGCAACACCGAAGAGGGCCTAAAAATTATCCTAGAGTCCATTTTAAGAATTTTATTTTTTTTAAAGCGGCCATTTTAGACCCCCAGAACGGAACTAAAAAAAGTAAACAGCTTGCACGTCGTGACTGCGACAGTCAGGTCTCACCCCCCAGCATGAAAAAGGAAGACGCTGAATGTAAAATTATTTCAATTGAAATATTGCACTTGGGAATTAATGTATGAGATTCTTATATTTGTAGTTCAAAGGAAATGGAGTACTTTGGGAATAACCCATTATATCGATAACATCATTTTGATTTACTTTCCTTATTTTTGAAACCTTCGATATACCTATTATTATTTTTGACCGAACAATTTTCTTTGGGCACTTAAAATAATCACTATTTCAACAAAGCAATTCTAACAAAATTCCCCAAAACATCATGGTTTACAAAGAGTGTAAAGAATTATATTAGTCATTATTTATTTTTGTGGTTTTACGTGATTGCAAATAATACAAAACATAGAAGATAACCATGGCGGGTCATCAATACATACTCACAACACAGAGGAGCAAGATGGAAAAGGGTCCTTGTTTTTATTATGCTATATTAATAGTAAACTTTATGTCCGTGGCTATCAATCAGTTATCTTCTTCAATCTTTCCAAGCTTGAACTGATATAGTTTCTCGATTGGTTCGAATTCTGATGTTTTTTCGTTCTCATCTTTGTTTTTTAGTTGCCTCTAAATGGCAGTTCAAAGGTAGGTAATTTCCCCATATGTATATCAGAGGCCCTAGGGCAGAGCTATTGCACTCCGTGTGTAGGCATGAGATAATTACCTACCGCTTCGCGCATATTGAATATGCAAGCTCTCTAGGGCTGTCGTGCTCCGGCCGTGCGTAACTGCTTACGTAAGCCGCGTTAAGAGTCCGTGCACAAAGTTCAGTCGCTAGAGTTTAGGCAAATTCGTTGCGATCCTATGTTAGTGTGTATTGTTCATGCAGATACACGCACACACGGGTGAAGATCGAGCGTAGTGATCGCTTAAACCATTTTGATCCTGTAGACGATATTATTTTATGATACATAATTTTATTATAAAGTCAGTACGGTTTAGAAATAAAAGTCTGGAATGTATGTCTACTGTATATTTATCATAATCAAAATAAAAATGGTTTACTTTGTATTGGAAGAATTTAGATACATATAAACATTTTACAAAATGATAAATAAAAGTGCGAGTTGGACTCGCGCACTGAGGGTTCCGTACAAACTTTTTAAAGGACAAACTTAATTTTTCTGGATCTGGGACTTTTGCGCGAAAGACACTTGCGCGAAAAGACAAATGCGCGCATGGACTTTTGCGCGATTGGACTTATGCACGAACGGTCTTTTGCGCGCCTGGATACTTGCGCGAATGGACTTTTGCTCGATTAGACTTATGCGCGAACGGACATTTGCGCGCCAAGACACTTGCGCGAATGGACTCTTGCGCGAAAGGACACTTGCGCGAATGGACTCTTGCGCGAAAGGACACTTGCGCGACTGGACTTAATGGCCACTGAGGTTCACTCTGTAGAGTAAACATAACATACCCCTGTTATTTATACTTGAAGGTGGTTTTTTCTTTTGGTTTTTCTGTCGTGGATGTAATTTTCATGGTTAAGGAGTCGCTGATAACGAAATGAGATCAAAATGAAAATCCAAGATGGCGCCGAGGAAAACTTCTGTTTTTTCCATCATGGGTGCCATTTTTATGGTTTTCGGGGTCGCTGATTACGAAAATGAGGTCAAAATGAAAATCCAAGATGGCGCACAGGAAAATTTTTGTAATTTCCGTCATCGGTGTCGTTTTCATGGTTTAAGTGGTCACTGATAACGAAAATGAAGTCAAAATGAAAATCCAAGTTGGCGCCAGGAAAAATTTTTGGTTATTAAGTCATGGGTGTCGTTTTCATGGTTTTTGGGGTTGCTGATTACAAAAATCAGGTCAAAATAAAAATCCAGGAGGCGCCGAGGAAAATTTTTGATTTTCCGTCATGGGTGTCGTTTTTATGGGTTTTGGGGTTGCTGGTTACGAAAATGAAGTCGAAATGCAAATCCAAGATAGCGCCGAGGAAATTTTTTTGTTTTCCGTCATGGGTGTCGTTTTCGTGGTTTTTGGGGTTGCTGGTTACGAAAATGAAGTCTAAATGCAAATCCAAGATGGCGCTGAGGAAAATTTTTGATTTTCCGTCATGGGTGTCGTTTTCATGGTTTTTGGGGTTGCTGGTTACGAAAATGAAGTCTAAATGCAAATCCAAGATGGCGCCGAGGAAAATTTTTGATTTTCCGTCATGGGTGTCGTTTTCATGGTTTTTGGAGTTGCTGGTTACGAAAATGAAGTCGAAATGCAAATCCAAGATGGCGCCGAGGAAATTTTTTTGTTTTCCGTCATGGGTGCCGTTTCCGTGGTTTTTGGGGTTGCTGGTTACGAAAATGAAGTCTAAATGCAAATCCAAGATGGCGCCGAGGAAAATTTTTGATTTTCCGTCATGGGTGTCGTTTTCATGGTTTTTGGAGTTGCTGGTTACGAAAATGAAGTCGAAATGCAAATCCAAGATGGCGCCGAGGAAATTTTTTTGTTTTCCGTCATGGGTGTCGTTTTCGTGGTTTTTGGGGTTGCTGGTTACGAAAATGAAGTCTAAATGCAAATCCAAGATGGCGCCGAGGAAAATTTTTGATTTTCCGTCATGGTTGTCGTTTTCATGGTTTTTGGAGTTGCTGGTTACGAAACTGAAGTCGAAATGCAAATCCAAGATGGCGCTCAGGAAAATTTTTGATTTTCCGTCATGGGTGTCGTTTTCGTGGTTTTTGGGGTTGCTGGTTACGAAAAAGTCAAAATGAAAATCCAAGATGGCGCCGTTGATAATTTTTTGTTTCTCCGTCATGGATGTCGTTTTCATGGTTTTCGAGGTCGCTAATTACGAAAATGAGGTCAAAATGAAAATCCAAGATGGCACCCAGGAAGCAAAAAAATTAAAATAATGAGCGACCTCAAAAACCATGAAAATGACACCTACGTTGGAAAAACCGAATTTTTTTCTCGGCACCATATTGGATTTGCATTCGACCTCATTTTCGTAACCAGCAACCCCCAAAACCATGAAAACGACATCCATGACAAAAAAACAAAAAAAATTCTCGGCGACGTCTTGGATTTCATTTAGACCTCATTTTCGTAACCAGCAACCCCAAAAACCATGAAAACGACACCCATGACGGAAAATCAAAAATTTTCCTCGGCGCCATCTTGGATTTTCGTTTTGACCTCAGATTCATAACCAGCAACCCCAAAAACCATGAAAACGACACCCATGACGGAAAAACCGATTTCTTTTTCTAGCGCCTTCTTGGATTTTCATTTTGACCGCATTTTCGTAATCAGCAACCCCAAAAACCATGAAAACGACACCCATGACGGAAAAACAACAATTTTTTACCGGCGACGTCTTGGATTTGCATTTCGACTTCAGTTTCGTAACCAACAACCCCAAAAACCACGAAAACGACACCCATGACGGAAAACAAAAAAAAATCCTCGGCGCCATCTTGGATTTGCATTTCGACTTCAGTTTCGTAACCAGCAACCCCAAAAACCATGAAAACGACACCCATGACAGAAAAACAAAAATTTTCCTCGGCGCCATCTTGGATTTGCATTTCGACTTCAGTTTCGTAACCAACAACCCTAAAAACCACGAAAACGACACCCATGACGGAAAACAAAAAAATTTCCTCGGCGCCATCTTGGATTTGCATTTCGACTTCAGTTTCGTAACCAACAACCCCAAAAACCACGAAAACGACACCCATGACGGAAAACAAAAAAATTTCCTCGGCGCCATCTTGGATTTGCATTTCGACTTCAGTTTCGTAACCAGCAACCCCAAAAACCATGAAAACGACACCCATGACAGAAAATCAAAAATTTTCCTCGGCGCCATCTTGGATTTGCATTTCGACTTCAGTTTCGTAACCAACAACCCTAAAAACCACGAAAACGACACCCATGACGGAAAACAAAAAAATTTCCTCGGCGCCATCTTGGATTTGCATTTCGACTTCAGTTTCGTAACCAGCAACCCCAAAAACCATGAAAACGACACCCATGACGGAAAATCAAAAAATTTCCTCGGCGCCATTTTGGATTTTCATTTTGACCTCATTTTCGTAACCAGCAACCCCAAAAACCATGAAAACGACACCCATGACAGAAAATCAAAAATTTTCCTCGGCGCCATCTTGGATTTGCATTTCGACTTCAGTTTCGTAACCAGCAACCCCAAAAACCATGAAAACGACACCCATGAGGATAAAAACGAAAATTTTCGTTGGCGCCATCTTGGATTTTCATTTTGACCTCATTTTCGTTATAACCAACCCCAAAACCCACGAAAACGACATCTATGAAGAAAAATATCGCTCGCTCACTCGTCCCCGCCATACCCTTCTTGTATACCTCCTACTACACACACACACACACACACACACACACACACACAACAATATACGGCATTTTCTTACGTGACGATTTCTACCAAATCGCACTTCCAAAATAGAAAATTATCTTTATTTCAAAATCAAATTGTAGGTACCATAAAAACCAATAATAATATTATGAAGTAGTGAAATCCCCTAAATGAAAGAATTTTCGGAATCGGATCAGCGGGCCTAAAAAGGCCACTTTAGCAGAATCATAAAGTATTTCACTCTAAAAAAAAAAATCTTTAAAACGGACTTTATGGTCATGACCATAAAGTCCATTTTACGAATTTACATTTAGCAGAATCATAATTTAATTCACTAAAAAATTAAATCCTTAAAACGGACTTTATGAGCATGACTATAAAGTCCATTTTAAGAATTTTCATTTCTTAACGTGATTCATATTAGGATTCTGATAAAGCGGCCATTTTAGACCCCCAGTAGTTCCGCAGATTATTACCCTTACATAAAACATAATATTAAGTACAAACAAAGAAACTTAACTTTAAATAATATGAAGACGAAACAAATCTTAATAAACAACCAACGTCAAAAAAAAACTCTTAATACAATCAAAAAGTTACTGGATCGAAATGTGGTAGTCTGCGTATATCTCGGAAATATATTCACGTAATAACTCGGGAGCGCTTGTGAAGCAAAGTGATACGTGCTCACGCTGGGAGGGCCCGGTTGTTACTGACGGGAGCGGGTTTGCGCGGTCGATAATATAGCTCACTTTGCGAATTATTTACGAAATGAAGTTATTGTTTATTTATAAATTAAAATTCAGATTCTATTAAAAAGCTACCTTGAGATTAAGAATTATTTTTTTAATTTTCTTTAAAGTGTTTCTAAGGTATAGAAAAAAATACTTATTTGTCCCGAAGTTTTCCACAAATTACGTTTTTCAAACATTTTTTTTCTGCTATATTTCGTATTGAAATCAATAATGTTTCTTGCTATGTTACGAGTAGACCATATAATGATGTTATTCATATTTTTTAATGTTCAGAATATTTTGTAGTTCTTTGTTCAGCGAACCACAAACATCACTCGCTCGTTACTTTTGCGGAAAAGGGATTTTGAATATGGGTGATTGCCATTAATATATACATTATTTTAAAAAATTGTTCAAGCAGTCGACAAGATGAAGAACCTGTCTCTTATAATAAAAATAAATAAGGTTCAAATTCTTCTTGCATTTCCCACAAGTAGTGATCAAAAATGTTCAAAATGTCTTGATTTTGTGCACGGGCCCTTAATTTTTTGCGCTCTTTTGCCCTTGCGTCGCGTACCTACCTACTCGTACTTCGTGTTTGTTAACTGACTGATTTATTGATCATTAATCATTACTAGTGAAAATGACAAGCCGGATAAACTGTTGCTATTAATAAATGTAGAACAAAAATTGTCTTTTTATATAAATGTCACTGCTCCATGTCCATGCTTCTCATCAGAGTTTATTTTTAAATTACCTTTGTTAGATTTCGCATTTATGCTGCTATTCAATTTAATACCTAATCGTAATTTTAGAGAAGGCAAGATATTAAGAGACATTATAATAGAGTAAAACAATTGTAATTATAAAAGTTTTAATTAACATTTAAATCATACCTAATACATTAAAGTACAAAAATGTTGGTAGTATTTTATTTTGAGTACTTGAGGCAACCCTACCGACTGACCATTAAGCAGTGAGACGCCGAATAAAATACGCTAACGCGTGGCGTCAAGGCACAATTTTGATTGAGCGGGCTCAGTTTAGGTATTTATAATGTCGGCTTTCTTCAAGATCAAAGGAGTGCAACTTCTGTACGCTAGTACTATTATCTATTCTGTGCCTAGGGCCTCTCGTGCTAGCACGAGCGCGCGGAATGAACGTAAAGCAATGATATTATAATAACAGATATGTTATGAGCGCGCAATAGTAAAGACTCGAAAACGAGTCAACTGGCCTGTTTTGCCTTTAGTCTGCAACACACACGGCGACGAGCAAAACGCTGCTACGAATTTAGATAAAAATTGTAAAAATGCCATCATGCGTGTTCAGAAAGTGTACCACTTATGATACCAAAGTAATTAAAACACAAGGCATCTCATACCACATGTAACCACGCAATATACTTCGATTTATTAATATTTTTCATTTATTTTCATAATTATTCTGATATTTGGAGGTTGGAAAAAAGAAAGAGATGGGTAATACATTTCTGTCGTGAGTACGACAAGGACGCGTGCACTCCAGACATAGAATAAAAGTACAGATGCGAATATTAGGCAGTAAAGTCATCGTTACCCCAGAGTTCTGCTTTCGTTTTTAGGGTTCCGTACCCAAAGGGTAAAAACGGAACCCTATTACTAAGACTTTGCTGTCTGTCCGTCTGTCCGTCTGTCTGTCACCAGGCTGTATCTCATGAACCGTGACAGCTAGACAGTTGAAATTTTCACAGTTGATGTATTTCTGTTGCCGTTATAACAAATACTAAATATAGTCAATGGTACGGAACCCTTCGTTTGCGAGTCCGACTCGCACTTGGCCGGTTTTTTTCTAACCATGTATTATTTAAACATTTTGTTTTTTGAAATTATTGATATACTTAATCATAAATTAAACATGTAATGTGTGGGAAAAGAAAATATAAATAGCTTACCTACCATTTCCATAACTTAACACAAATAATGATAAAATAAAGTCATTTCTATTTTTAATTATCGCATTTAACAACTTTCGAGTCTGAATCGTAAATATTAGTTTACTTCTGACAACAGCGAGTTTAACTATTTATTGTCTTTTCTTCGTTAAGGTTTCCAACCAATGAGGTCATAGGAGGCAAAAAGTAATCTTTTCGAAGGTGTATGATTGTTTTTATTACAAAATAAATATACATCGTGTTTTATGCTCACCTACCTACCTTTAGTAGTGTTTATTATTTTTTATAGGTACAAACCGCGGGTACAAATTTAGTCCACGAGGTGTGTACCTTCCGTCTCGTTTTTGTTAGTCTATGATCCCAACATGATGTCAACCAAGTCCGGCCCAACGTGATTGGTCGCCAGAATAATGTTTGTGTACCTACATTCAAGCATTCAAGCGCATTGTAAACACTATCTGTCTCTTTTTTTCTTATTGCTTTTATCGAGCTATCCCTTTTGTATCATTTTGACTTGTAGTAGTGAAATGTAGAATGAATTAAAGTGTGTATGTGTGCTGCCGCTGCCGCGCGGAACACTTTTTTCGGTAGTTTTGTAGATGTATAACTTATCTGTTTATTAGAATATCATTGACGTAAAGTAAATCTGTTTTCGATCAATTTTAATTTTGTTCGATAGATAATAGTAGTGTCATCGATTTTTTAATCGAAAATATAGGTACCTAATTATCCTAAAATAGTTCAGTTGAATTGTTAGCAACAAGCACAATCATGGTAGTATCGTCTATAAATAAGAATTAATTCGAGTATTTATAAATTTAAAATCGAAATCGTATTTACGTTACGTTTACACAGCAAGCTTATGCTATAAATTCAATTATCAACCGGACACTAAAATTAACGAATTGGTTACTGACTTCATATTTGTTATCCCTCAATCAGAGCTGCATAGCGACTTAATGATTCATCTACTTCTTTATTTACATGATGAAAATGCACACCTACTCGCTAATGTGTTCACTGTAGTTAGTTACCTACATTTAATTGTGCATTACAGGATAAAGTATTCTTACTGTACAAGTTTATTTTTAGAAGAAGATAAAAATAATAAGTGTCTCCCGTTGATAATCCTTTAAAATTAATACAATGGTGTCGATTCTGTTGTGCACAAACTAAACTCAATTTAGGCTATTGCTATCTTTTTCTCTCTATTAGAACGAGAAAGAGACGGGCGTAATTTAGAGCTGTCAAATTTAGTTGGAACTTATATTTCCATAATAAATGAAGGGTGCACGTAAAAGCATGTCGACTAAAAACACGGTGAAGCGCAAGGCATAAACTAGTTTGACATCTCTAACTTAGTTCATAGCTGTAGCCGTCCTTTTCTCGCACTGCCTTTTAGTAAAAGATAGCAATAGCCTAAATTAAGTTTACTTTGTGCACATACAGAATCAACACCAATATATAATATTATTTTCCTCGTAAACTGGCTCTTATCACACTACTTTTCGGCTCCATAATAACCTTGCCAGCGGCTCGGGTGTGAATTCCACCTCGACTGCATTAACAAAGTTTCCCCACTTCAATCAAAATTTATCTACTATTATTTGTCGGCACAGTTGACGTAGTGGCTGAGCGATTGGCTGCTGTGCTGCATGTCGCGGGTGCGATCCCCGTACAGAACAGATATTTGAATGACCTACAGGTAGTTAGTTTGTCTGGCTATTTGTGTATATGAGTTTTAATGTTTGTAAACGCACCCACAATACAGGAGAAATTCCTAGTGTGGGGGGCATTGTTTATTTTAAAGAGAAAAGAAAATAAATAGCAGTTAATACAAATAAACCTACTGTAATCGATGTCGAAAAACCCATTGATGCGTTTGTCTTAGTTCGGAACAGGCAAAACCCGAGTTGAAACAACGTAAGCGCATATATTATATGATAGTGTTTCAACTTTATAAAAGCTGGTTCTTGTTTTCCGCGTGTGTAGTGTGTTTGTAGTGAATGTTGCGATGGATCGTCTCGTGGCTCTCGGCGCTGTGCTAGCGTTCGTCTCTGTCTGCCACACGTTACCCCGTAAGTTTACAATGTTCATGTACAGTTGCCAGCACATCAAGCTACCCGAAATTGTAAAATATATTTTCCCAATCTATCTTGTACCTAATGCTTTAGCGATAAAGATATTTAAAAATCTATTACGCAAAAAGACATGTGCTGGCGTTTGTACTTGTCTGTAGGTACATAATTTAAATCATTGTTATTTTCCTGTGCGCATCACAAAAACAGTTGTCTTCATGCCTTTGAATATAATTATAACAATACCTAATTTACGTTCTATAATTATGCAAGAATTTAAATTGTACCCATTTTTTTTGAGACACGTTGTGGACTTGACTTTTATGTTTGTTTTATAATCGTGCTGAAAATAGATTTGTTGTTCCGAAAAAAAAAATCAAACCAAACACCCATTTCATTTAAATAATTTCAATTTCCAGAAATGTCTACGGTGGTCGTAGATAATGGATATGTCGGTGTTGGAGTTATATCTAGCGGGAAGTTTGGGCCCGGAAGCTTTAGTGTTGGTCAACACGGGAGTAGTCACCGAGGACAACCACATGTTTACGTGAATGAAGACAGCAATGGTGAACATGTTTTCATACAAGCAACAGATCATAAAGTACAACAAGATAATAATCGGCGGCCTCAGCATGATAATAATGAACCAAATAATTCTGGAGGTAAATAATCAGTGAATTTATTTATATTTATGGCAATCATGATAATAATATTTGAATGCTTAAGCAATATACAATAAGTGTAACAAAACTATCTTTAAATATACTTCCTGAGAGCTATGTTGAACAAACAAATTAACATCAAACATCATTTAATATTAATAAACATTTTAATACTTTGGTTGTATTTATTTCATTAAAGGTACCAATAGTGGCAATACACAACTGTATCCAGTGAAACCCTTGACAACACTCTTCAACACAGGACAAGAGAGAATGCCCGGACAGAAGGGAAGTGAAGGTGGTTCAACAGTTATTAGTACAGTGGTCTTGCCTAATCATGAAAATAACAAAGAAAACAAAGTTAATAAGCAACCTGATGCTCTCGATGCTAGCGCAAAAGAAGCTGCATATGCTAGCAATAGTGCCAGTATAGCGATTGGTATCACTGGGGGCAGCTTAGGACAAGGAACTTTGAGTCTCAATAATAAAAGACCCAGAGCTAACGTGCCTCAGCAGCAAAGTGCTGCAAATAATGGAGATATTGGATATCAGAAAAAAAGAAATGAAGCAACTTTTCCTACAGGACATGGTGTATCTGCATACATTCCTAATGCTAGTGCATTAGAAGCTATATTTGGTAGCAACAGCGGGAAAAATGAACTTTTCAGTGTAGTAAACGGTTCAAGCACCGGTAGGCAAGGAAGTGTTGCGATTGGTGCTATTACTGGGGGCCAATTTGGAGAAGGAACTTTGAGTCCCAATAACAAAAAACCCGGAGCTAACGTGCCTCAGAATACAGGAAATGAAGCACCTTTTTCTTTAGGACAAGGTGTATCTGCATACATTCCTGATGCTAGTGTATTAGAAGGTATATTTGGTAGCAACAGCGGGAACGATGAACTTTCTAGTGTAGGAAACGGTTTAAGCACCGGTGGGCAAGGAAGTGTTGCGATTGGTGCTATCACTGGGGGCCAATTCGGAGAAGGAACTTTGAGTCCCAATAATAAAAAATCTGGAGCTAACGTGTCTCAGAATACAGGAAATGAAGCACCTTTTTCTTTAGGACAAGGTGTATCTGCATACATTCCTGATGCTAGTGTATTAGAAGGTATATTTGGTAGCAACAGCGGGAACGATGAACTTTCTAGTGTAGGAAACGGTTTAAATACCGGTGGGCAAGGAAGTGTTGCGATTGGTGCTATCACTGGAGGCCAATTCGGAGAAGGAACTTTGAGTCCCAAGAATAAAAAATCTGGAGCTAATGTGTCTCAGAATACAGGAAATGAGGCACCTTTTTCTATAGGACATGGTGAATCTGTATACAGTCCTGATGCTAGAGCATTAGTAGCTATATTTACTAGCAACAGCGGGAACAATGACCTCTCCAGTATAGGAAACGGTTTTAGCACCGGTGGGCAAGGAAGTGTTGCGAATGGTGCTATCACTGGAGGCCAATTTGGAGAAGGAACTTTGAGTCTCAATGATAAAAGACCCGAATCTAACGTGCCTCAGCATCAAAGTGCTGCAAATAATGGAGATATTGGATATCAGAAAAAAGGAAATGAAGCAACTTCTTCTATTGGAAATGGTGTATCTGCATACATTCCTGATGCTAGCGCATTAGAAGCTATATTTGGTAGCAACAGCGGGAGCAATGAACTCTCCAGTGTAGGAAACGGTTTAAGCACCGGTGGGCAAGGAAGTGTTGCGATTGGTGTCATCACTGGGGGCCAATTTGGAGAAGGAACTTTGAGTCCCGATAATAAAAAACCCGGAGCTAACGTGCCTCAGAATAAAGGAAATGAAGCACCTTTTTCTATAGGACAAGGTGTATCTGCATACATTCCTGATACTAGTGCATTAGAAGCTATATTTGGTAGCAACAGCAGGAACAATGAACTCTCTAGTGTAGGAAACAGTTTAAGCACCGGTGGGCAAGAAAGTGTTGCGATTGGTGCTATCACTGGGGGCCACTTTGGAGAAGGAACTTTGAGTTCCAATAATGAAAAACCCGGAGCTAACGTACCACAGCAGCAACCTAATGTCAATAATAAAAATACTGAATATCATAATAAAGGAAATGAAACACTTCGCCATATAGAAAATAATGCAAACAGTAATGAAAATGGCAATGGTGGGGTTATCTACAATGACGGCCAATCAAGCACAGGTTATAACGCATACAATAATGAAGAGCCTTGGATATGGAATAGATAAGTTCCCTGCCCATAGACAGTAAATACTATTAAAATTATAAGACATTTAACAATACTAGTGCAATACTAGTGCTATTCAGTCAATTTTATCTACACTGTTTTAAAATAAAAATGAAATATTTTGTTTAACGCATGAGTAAAAAATAAGAGATAAATGGTTGCATTTAAGTTATAAAAAGTAAATTATTGATGATTGTTTTGTAATTTAGTTAATATTTAGTACAATATCCCACCACGGACTAGCACACATACAGGCTAGCCTTTTCTTATACTTCACGTCTATTTTAAATAGTTTATTATTTATGTATAGTGTAGAATCTACACTATACATCAACACTGTTGATATACCTATATACTAATATTGCTGAACTACTGAACTTTGATATTTGAAACAAATGTTTTATTTAATTGTACTATTTAATTCCACAATATTGCATGTTGAGGGCTAACCTCATAAGGAGGTGGCGGAACGTGAGAGGGAGAGAACCTCTCAACGTCTCGGCCGGTGCGGGAGACGCGTCGGGCGTCGGGGGCCACCACCACGTGGCCCCCGTGGGCTATGGGCTAGCTCGCCGTCCGTCCGTCTCATGACGACAGGGCGTGTCGATGGCGCGTTCGTGTTCCACGCGTGCCTCAAAGAGAGTCAGCAAAAAGGAAGGGGTCCGTAAGGAGCGATGCCTGCCGGGGTTGCGGGACTGTTCGAAAGAGATACCGTGGCCCCGGAACACAAAGGCCGATGAAGGAACATGGATGGGTTTTAGTCAGTACAAGTCTGACACTCCCTCCTGCTCCACCCAGAGCGGGAGAAGTCATTTGATGATTTACCATCCGAAAAAAAAAAAAAAAGGGCTAACCTCATAAATAACTATTAAAAGCACTAAACTTTCTGCAAGTATCTTCAGAAGTTCAACAATACAACATAGCAATCCTTGGTTTGTTCCAATAAAAAGGGTGTAAAACACCTCTTAACGAAGCCGAACGGCACTTGTTCTCCTCGTCATTGCGATCAATTTTTTTTTACACCATACCTGGGAACCTTCTATGTAGTTACGGAGATATTAGGGGGCAAAGTACCAACTTTTTTTTTTTTTTTTTTAATGCAAGTTTTTAATGGAAGATTTTTACTTTAAACACCTCCACGACCCCCGTACTATTCAATCCATTCATCAGCACAATTTTAAGTGCGTTACATTGAGTTCCACCACAAAACATGATTTTTCACCCCAAAAAAAAGTCGTTTCTCAGCAATAATTTTTGCGTAAAGTTACGTAATTTGATGTACAGAAATGCTTGGTTGATGGCTTCGTGATGAGGTTGTTTACACCCACTTTACACCCATGTATGCTCGCACTGCACTGAGTGTTTCGCCACGCCAATAGATGGCAGCACCTTGCGTCTTACTAGCAGGTGTGCCAGCGTCACCGGCAAACTGATATACAATAGATTTACTAAAAACCGGCCAAGTGCGAGTTGAACTTGCTTGTAATATTTTGTTATTAAACCACAATATTTACAGTTTTCAGATTTTTTCCTTTACATGTGCGGTAAGCCATTGCTTCTTGCCGAATTTCATGATTCTAGGCCAACAGGAAGTACCCTATACTTTTTGATTCCCTTGTGAAATCGAAAAATTTGCGACATAGGTAAGTGATTGTCTTTTGATCGCGCTGACTTACAAGTTTGATTTTTTTCACTGCTCCAAGGGGTTGATACCTTCATGCGTTCCTGAGAAAAAAAAACTGGCTTCAAAAAACGCGAACCAGTGAAAAATAACTTTAGCTTCAGAAGTCGGTACAAAAAAAAAACAACAAAACAAAGGTCACCGACTTGTGAAGCTAAAGTTATTTTTCACTTTTTTGTGTTTATTGAAGTAATTTTTTTTTTGCAGTAAGGTTTTTTATTTTACCATTTATAGTTGTTCCCAAACAATTATTTGCCAAGAATTTATTTTACATTGTCATGGTAATAGGCTTATCTCTAATAAATGGAACTTAACTTAACTAACTGTCGAAATCTAGGTGTATTGTACACATCTGCGTACCTCCCTCAGAGCATACAGGCGTTATGATGTTGTATATAAACAATAAACATCCAAGCGATTGCAGCAATCACGGCAGATAATTGCCGTCTATTTTTGAAGAGTTCCATTATATATCTCCGAAGATCAGCATTAGATCTTCATCAAATTGAAATGGGAACACATCGAAAGCAGCTCACAAATAAAAAAAGAATCAAAATCGGTTTACTCAGTTGAAAGTTCTGAGGTAACAAACACAAAAAAACAGTCGGTTAAAAAAAAGGGTCTTGACAGACGAACAACAAAGTGATCCTATAGGTGTTCCGTTTTTGCCGACTGTGGTACGGAACCCTAAAAATGCCTAAATTGGCTGTTTCCTAAATACGTATAGTTAGCAGTATCTTGGCTTCTACAGAATTGGCATTTGTGTTAACAGATGACAACTTTGTTATAATATAATATAGTTCCTGTATTTTCAAATCAACGCCATCTAGTTACGCATTACATATTTCGACTGATCACAAGGAAAACGTTATAACTTAATATTACGCCTATCATCCCGCAGAAGGTTAGGCAGAGGCTGCTTTATAATTAACAATCGCCCCCCCTGACATAGTCAGAGACCTTGTTTAATTTTTTTTTGTTTTTTTTTTAATTACCAATAAGTGAAAATTTATGCTAAATTACTATCTGAGACTAATTTTTCTAATCTGTTACTTGAACACTGTATTATTTTATGCTTTAGTCTTATATCTTTTCCAGTGAAAAATGTCCATTTATGGCAAAGCACAGAGTTTAGGTGTTCTTGTTTCTTTTTTTATGACTTTATTTACAATTTCGATACAATATTGCAACACGATTTTACGTGTTTTGTTTGTTTCCACTAATACTTATGTTATTTTTAGTTATTTTGGTCTCTAGTTTAGATTCTGCTGTGTATCTCTCCGCACAATAGACCTGGCACTCAATCAAAACATGGGCGACGACTCCACGGCTTCCGCAGATGCACGCTGGGTTCTCCTTACACTTAAAACGATGCAAATATTCGGAGAACCCACCGTGCCCCGTCAACATTTGCGGTCCTATTCCAGCTGGTTTTATTTTGCGCACTATCCTGTAGGCTTCGATCGCGTTTTGGAAGGAGGAACATCTTAGTGACGCCAGCTGTTTCACCTTGCTGATATCAGCGGTTCCATTCGTCAAGCGACTCCATCCAGATCTGCCGCTTGACGAATGAAACGGGGCATAGGTCGTAATCCGGCTTCTTCTTCGACTCCAAGGCAGCTTCCTACGCCAGCTGGTCGGCTCGCTCGTTTCCCTCAAACCCTGCGTGGGCATTTATCCAGAACAAGGAGACACTCTTGTTCTGGAGCTTGCAGCGTCGGATCGTGTCCCTTGTTTTCATAGCCGGGGGATGAGGGGAGGAGACACTTACAACCGACTGGAGGGCCGCCTTGGAGTCGCTGAAGATGCCGAATGTTATCTCTCTACGCTTGAGCACCTCTTCTGCCGCTCTTGTTAGGGCTAGAAGCTCAGCCTGGTAGACGGTGCAGTAAGATGGCATCATTTCGCCAGTTAAAGTGTTATGTATGTTAAAGACTTAAAGTGTCAAGGAGTAATAGAGAAGTATGGAAGAAGAAGATATGCTGCGCCGACACCAAATGAATTGGGATAAGGTTGTGACGGAAAGGGTGTCCGTGGGGGTAAATAAAGGAAACCACGGGCCCAGGTCAACATAAAAATATATTAATAAAATAAACGGGTGTGGGTACCTACCCACACCCGTTTATTTTATTAATATATTTTTATGGTCACAAGTTTCTCCAAGCCCGCCCGGGGGTTTGCACGGTATTCTCCTGGCTCAGCCCGGCGTGACGATGACCGTAGTGGTGTGCCACGCTGCAGACGCCAGGTAGGGTGACGGACGGCAGATGATCGCGCCTACCCGTAGAATCTCGTCGTGGCCACGCGATTATTTAATGGGTCCCGACTGTTGCAGTCAATATGTCCTATCTGTCAGTCAATATATCACGCCATCAAGACGAATCCAACGACATATAATCTATCCAAATCCCTCCATCCGTTGAGGAGTTACGAGGGAACAAAGAAACAGACATACATACATACAGGGCAAACACATTACCCTCGTTTTGGGCTTCACCGCAGTCGGGTAAAAATATATCAACTTAAAATACTTTGTAAACTCAGTACCTAACCCATATCTATCGGATTTTTTTTTTTTCAAGGAATTCATTTACACTATAAAAACAATTGTCAAAAAGCAATTTGGATTTGAAATATTTTAATTCTTTTCATTTCAATTTCTCTTAGTTGTCGAGTGCAATAAGTGCCCCCGCGCATTAGGCGGCCAGGCCGCGCGACCACGTCGATGGAAAATGTTTCTCTTGGAGGATCAAGAATCGAATTGTGAAAACTGGACTGAATAATCGTACACCATGAGTTATGGACAAGCACTAAGCCGAACCTAAGTCACATTAGAATCTTTGGCAGCACTGTCATGAAGCACATACCAAAGGAGAAAAGACACAAATGGGACAAGAAATCTGAAAAGTGTATTCTAGTAGGCTATCCCGAGGATGTTAAAGGATATAGAGTGTATAATCCTGTAACACGGGCAATCACAACCAGTCGAGATGTAATTATTATAGAAAATAATCCTCATCAAGAGAGTCTTATTGATGTGGAAGAGACAGATGTGAAACTAGAAGGAACTCCAGTATGTCAGAATCCAGTGGGAGATTTGTCAGGCAATAACAGTGAGCTGGATGACTCATTTGCTTCTGTAGATAGCACTGACAAAACTGATGAGACTTATGTGCCAAGTGAGGAGTTTGAGATATCTGACATAGACCCAGATATAAAAAGGAGACAAGTAAGAGAAAGGAAAAAACCAGACAGATTTGGGTATATGTGTGCTGAACAAAGCGAACCAGACAGCATTGAGTTAACTTTAGAAGAAGCACTTCAGGGACCAGAGAGGGAGCACTGGGAGCAGGCTGTAAAGGAAGAATTGCACAGCTTTGAAGACAACAACGCATGGGAAGTTGTTGATGCTCCAAGTGATGGTACTATTGTTAAGTGTAAGTGGGTTCTGAAAAAGAAATGTGACAATGACAATAATGTGCGTTATCAGGCAAGGTTGGTGGCTAAAGAGTGTACACAAAAGTACGGAGTGGACTATGAAGAAACATTTTCTCCGGTAGTTCGACATACTACATTGAGACTATTATTTGCATTGTCGGTTCAATTAAATTTAAATGTAATACATCTGGATGTTAAAACAGCCTTTTTGAATGGGGACCTGGATGAATCTATATATATGCAAAAACCTATGGGTTTTGTATGTTCTAGTGACAAAAAAGTACTTAAACTAAAAAAGGCTATATATGGACTTAAACAGGCATCCCGAGCATGGCATAAAAAGGTAATAACTGTATGTTATCAGATGGCTATTCTAAGTCTAATTATGAACCATGTTTGTATACAAAAATTGTTGGTAATAGTAAAACCATGGTAACATTGTATGTTGATGATTTTTTTGTATTCTCAAACGATAAAAAAGAAATGAAACATCTTAAAGACATGTTGAGTAACAATTTTGTAATAAAAGACCTAGGATGTGTTAAATAATGTCTAGGCATGTCAGTTAATTTTGATGAGCAAAATAGCACTGTTATTTTAAGTCAGGAAAAGTATATTGATCAATTATTAAGTAGATTCAACATGACAGAATGTAAGACAGTTGATACTCCGATGGAAGCTAATTTAAAGAGTAAGAAAGAAAGTGATTCTAGTTGTCAGAATCCCTATCCCTATCGGTTATAACCTTATCGGTTGCTTAATGTATTCTATATATCCTGATATTGCTTATCCAGTGTCATATCTTAGTCAATTTAATAATTGTAATAATGAAGAGCAGTGGATTTGTGCTAAAAGAATACTAAGATATTTAAAGAAAACTAAAACTGTATGTTTGAAATATTATAAAACTGATATTGTTAATATAGAGAGTTTTGTAGATGCTGACTGGGGTAGCAATATTAATGATAGGAGATCCTATACAGGTTTTTGTTTTACTTTGTCGGGAGCTGTCATATCATGGAGTTGTAGTAAACAAAAATGTATTCCTCTTTCTAGCACAGAGGCAGAATATGTGTCGATTTCAGAAGCCTGTAAAGAGGCAGTGTTCTTGAGAAACTTACAATATGAGGTTACTAGGAAAATGTATAAAATTACTTCCTTTATATAATGACAGCCAAAGTGCTCAGAAACTTTTAATAAATCCTGTATTTCATAATAGAACTAAACATATCGATGTTCGATACCACTTTAGCAGAGAAATGATAAGAAATAATATTGTTCAAATTATTTATTTATGTACATCAGACATGCCAGCAGATTTACTTGGGTCCCCTATGTTGTTTCGAACGCCGCTGTTGCGACACACGCTGTTGCGAATTATTTTTCCACTGCCTTACAGGTTCGAAAGCTCATGGACTCGAATGAAGTAGTCGCGAAAGACGCTGTTTCGAAAAATATTTTCACTGCCTCATACGCTCGAATGCTTGTGATTTCGATCTAGTTAGTCATAAAGTGTACAGAAAAATATTTACAAGAAGGATATGAGAAACAAGGATAGTAATAGTCTCACAAACTACCCGGAGGTCAGAATCATGAAGAAGTATTATCTACATTGTACATGATGATCGAAATGTACTTACAAAATACATGGATTGATTGTGAGATTCCTAATAACAATAAAAAATACCATTTCATGGTTCTGGTCTCCTGGTAGTTTGTGGATAAATAAAAAAAACCCTAAAGACTATATTCATCGTCATTCTAATCGGATTTTTAATTTTGACGTCTTATAAAAAGTAAACGTCCCAACACTAGTACCTTCTGCATTCGAGCGTATGAGGCAGTGAAAATGTTTTTCGAAACAGCGCCTTTCGCGACTACTTCATTCGAGTCCATGAGCTTTCGAACCTGTGAGGCAGTGGAAAAATAATTCGCAACAGCGTGTGTCGTAACAGCGGCGTTCGAAACTACATAGGGGACCCGATTTACTTACAAAAGGTTTGAGTAGAGTAAAGCATTATAAATTTATGAATGCTTTGGGCATTGTTAAAGTTTAGTTAGCTGTATGATTTTGTTTTTTAGATAAAATATATTTTGAGTGGGAGTGTTGTAAATGTCAAAATATAAGACTACTAGCGCCAGCAACGTGGTAGTATGTACTTGTTTTGTATGTCTTTGTTTTATCTGTGAATAAAGTTGGTTGCTTGAATTCGTTCTCGAAACAAGTCGTTTTATTTTAACTTTGGTTTTTTTTTTATATAGAGAAAAGTTTATTGAATCGTGTTTTCGTCACACATAGTACCTAGAATTAATCCTCAACTTTACCTTATATTTATTTTAAAATTAATGCTGCAGTATTTTAGGCGTAACGGAGAATCGTGCCATTTGAGGCATATATAGCCTTTAATCACTTCATAATACTCATACTCGATGCGTTAATTGTGTATGTTATTGTCTCAGACCAAATAAAAAACCAAGACATAGCGCTGCGAACAATAAAGTGATGCCGGTTTCGTAAACATGTGTGCATTTTTTGAGCTTATGTAGTTTAATTGTAGTTTGATGTAAATGTGTGCGTGTGAGCGTATAGGTATGCACAGAGCGGAGCTTAGTTTTGCGCTGGCTTCACTTCATTGTTCGCAGCAATATGTCTTGGTTTTTTAATTTGTTCTGAGGTAATTGTATATATTTTTCTATTGTTATTTTTGTTGTCATACTTAGGATAGAATAAAACAGGTAAGGGGAGTTGAAGTTCATAGGAAAAACACAAAATACCCACGGAAGAAGTCACGTGCGGAGTACTAGTTATTAATTCATAAATTAAAGGTTAATAGTCAGTATTTGGAAATTCATCTATCTTATACTAATAAATTAAATGGAAGTGTCTGTTTGTAATATCAAAATAACGGAAGTACTAAATGGATAATGAAACGACACTGATAAACGGCACAGTTTATAACAACAATACATTTTTAAAATTTTTACCTACTGTTTGTTCCGGCTAATCTCCGAAACAGCTGAAACGACTTTGACGGGACATTTATTTAAAAAAAATGAATAGGATTCCGTGCAAATAAAATAAAAACCCTTATAACGGCGGTAGCGTTTGCGGGCAGAGAAATCAAGCGAAGGTAGAGGGTAATAATCGTCTATAATCAATTAGGCACATCACACGCAATATACAGTCACGATATAGGGCTCCCGTACAATGGTTTAGTTAGGTGTCTGGCGCCGCGCAGTTGAGCGTGCGCACTCTCTGGTAACGAGGTAGCCGACTGCTACAGAGTACTTTTATATACGTATATATCGCACCCCCGGTGCAATACTGTCACTTATGTCAAATTTTCAAAAAATGATCTGAGTATGTAATAAGTTGCCTAAAGTACCTCTGCACTTGGTGCGATAATGTCACTGGCTTGGTACGTATAGTTTCCGTATGAGGGCGTAAGTGACGTTGTGGTTTTCGCGCGAATCAAAGGGGTACTAGGAGAAACAACGTTTTATTGGTCAGTTGCGCGCGGTCCCCTGCATAAGCAGGAATGAATTGGAGCTACAACGTTACTAAGGTAATTGTGACATTTTATTTATATTGATACTGGAGCAACAATGGCCTAAAGGCCCAGTTGTGACATTATTTCTCTAATATTAAATTGATTTAATCGACTCTAATATACATTTATGACTTTGTTCCTCCAATAATTATTTTGTTTTTGTTGTAACATTTTGTAAGTGGGTACAAACATACTATGTCACAACACATAAACGTAAAATATAGATCGCAATACGGTACTTTATTGAAAATATTATTTTTACTTGTTTTACATTTTCACGGAATAAAAGCAAAATGGTTCCACATGGTGCACAACACGTTGTAAGTCTGGTATTATTGGCTTATTCCAAAGATGAAAATGTTGAATTAGGAGCGCCAGAGGTCGAAGAAGTAGAAGCTGCCGCAGTCGACGATAATTATTTTGTGGACCAAACACCAGCTAGCAGTATTAAGCCCGACGAATCTTCAGCAACACCTTTTAATTTAGAGCAAGATAGAAATGACCCTGATGTACCACCTGTAAACTCACCATCCATTTTAACTGACAACGATTCTGTGTGAATGAACCGGTGGAACAGGATAATGACTTCTCCGGTGATGAATCAGGCGACGAGTTTAAACCCTCATCTAGTTCGTCTTCCTCGAACAATTAAAGTAGTAGTTCCAGTCCAGTAGTAGTTCGTCTGACAATATAGCTCTAATGATGACACTGTTGGTAATGCAAACCAACAACCAGAAATAACACATAAAAAAGAGGAAGTAATCCAAATTACTGGAAGAAGAATATTAAGAAAAAAATAAAAATGCTGGACAAGAATATTAAAAACTGGCAGAACAGTAAAGCTAAAAAATTGGGACCCTCTTGTCCAACAAAGTTCACTACAGAAAAAAGAATTGCAATATTCAACTTTTATTGGAAAATATAAAGCTTGGAGAGGCACCGAGATTTTTTTGAAAATTGAGTTAAAATAAAACTTCAATTTAATAATTTCCTTTTTTTTAAGCAGTCACAAATAGTCATAATTACACAAATGTTTTATACTACACCTGCTTGGAAAGTACCTTGATACTTTATCAAATTTACGGTAGAAAGTACGGCATTGCATATTGAACAAATATGCGGGGAGAAAACGCATCTGAGCGGGAGAGAAAAGTGTATGAAAATCCATTTCTTACGTGGTTTTTCTTTTTTAATTTTGGGTAAGACTATGCGCCGGTAACCTAAATATCAAAAGCCAAAAAGTTTTTACAGTGAGTTTTTATCTCCAAGTTCGCAAAATGACACTGGCCACTACCTGTGTGTTGGATGGTGTCGGGCTGGCAGTGCGACCCTGCGGCGGCAGGATAAACAATTTGAAAAAAGAACATGTGAAAATTGCAGACGCCATTGGCGCCATTTCCAATTTGTGTGTTGTTTGAGGATTCAGTTTTCGTAGAAAGTAAAATAAAACTATCAAAATGATAAGTAGTGATAGTGATGATGAAGATTTTTTAACTCCGCCGCAGTTGAAGGAAACAGCAAAAATACTGATTGATAACCTTTTACCACAGAAATCAATTAAAAAATATAATAAAACTTATGACGATTTTTTTGCAATGGAAAAGTTAAAAAAAATGCGGCATCTTTTTCTGAAACTGTTTTGCTAGCTTATTTCAGTGAAAAAGCACAAAAATACAAACCAAGTACGTTATGGTCTATATACTCAATGTTGTAAAGTACTATATTGACAAGAAAAGACATAAATATTCAAGAATACAAAAAACTTACAGCATTTCTGAAAAGAAAGCCGGAGGGATTCCGTAGTAAGAAATCAAAAGTGCTTACTACAAAGGATGTTTATTTCTTTTTGCAGAATGCTCCAGATGACAAATATTTTGTTGATGAAGGTAAGTTTATGAACAAAATGCACTGGTTTATGATTTATTACGTACCTATTCATGAGTAGAAATCTACTAGGTTTCCATGTTTGATATTTTTGTTTACAGGTTATTTTGATTTTAGGAGTAAATGGGGCCTGTCGTTCGCAAGAACTTGTGGATATGACAACAGACGATATCGAAATCCTCGAAAATGGAATAATTGTCAATATTCCTAACAAAAACACCAAAATGCAGCGATCATTTGTTATATCGGGCTTATTTTATGAGATAATAAAGAAATATAACGAAATTCGCCCCAGTGACCCCAAAACCAATCGGTTTTTACTACAACATAAAAACAAAAAATGTACGAAACAAGTAATTGGGAAAAACAAAATAAGTACTGTGCCAAGAGAAATAGCTTCCTACCTTAATTTACTCAATCCACTAGAATACACTGGCCACTGCTTTCGCAGAACTTCAGCGACTATTCTTGCCGATACTGGTGCTGATTTAACCACAATAAAACGCCACGGTGGTTGGAAATCGTCCGCTGTTGCAGAAGGTTACATAGAGAATTCCGTAGAAAACAAAACACGAATAAATAACCAAATATCGGGATCGATTAATGTGCATCAAGACTCTGATATCGATAATAATAATCCTCAACCATCAACGAGCGCGGCGATGCCAAATGCCCCTCAGCAGCCAGTTACCCCTTTGGCACCACAGCCTTCTACGAGCGCAGTGCCAACAGCACAGCTAGTTATTCCTCCTACATTGTCGCAAACATCTCAAACAAACATTAATGGAAAAAGTGTTACATTAAGCTTCACTAACTGCAACAATTTCAATATAAATTTCAATTAGTAAAGATTTCGTTTTTTATTTTCCTCGTAGGTGTAGTATAAAGCACTATGTATCCCGATCTCGGGTGTTTTAAAGCCCTCGCCTACGGCTCGGGCTTCAAACGACACCCTCGACGGTAATCGGTCACTTTCTCCTCTCGGTGAACAATGTACTATTTCATCCCATCTATTCGAAAAGGACGACTTGGTTCGCCTTTAAGTGCACCCAAAGGTGGTGTTTTCTATAAGAAACTTTTAGCGGGCAGTAATGAGTTTTTAATCCTCTTTATAGATGTACCAAATTCAAAAAGTGCGCCGCAAAGATAATTGCGGCGCACTTTTTGAATTTGGAACATCTAAGTGTTCAGCGCCGAAAGAAATCGAACGCAAATATTGTTTGAATAAAGACTGGCTGGTACGACGGCCCAGTCGCGCCGCCAGCCGCCGCGCTGACTGAATAAAAAAAAGAAATCAAATTAAAAACGCGCAAACTACAGACCACGTTTTCGTCAATTTTCATGAATTGTTAGAAATTCATGGTTTTGTTTTGAAAAATGAGTTCTTCAAGTGACAGTGAATAAAAAACACAATAAAGTGAAAAATAACTTTAGATCTCGTGACCTTTGTTTGATTCATTTAGTTTTTTTTTGTCACCGACTTCTGAAGCTTAAGTTATTTTTAACGTTTTTGTGTTTTGTGAAGTCGGTTTTATTTTTTGCAAAAAAGTTTTTTTATTTTTCCATTTTTAGTTGTAATAATTATCCTATCCAAATATTAGATATGCATTTATTTTACATGTTGAAATTAGACCACACGACTGAAGTAAAAATGTTCATAAAATGAAAACTACTGGGCCAAACTATGTTACATTTTTATAGGACCAAATGGCAACTATTCCGCATCAAACTAAAGAATAATCACGTCAATCGGCTCATAAATATCAGCGTAATCTGTGTAAATACATAAAAAAACAGTCGAATTACCTCCTCCTTTTTGAAGTCGGTTAAAATTATGAGGCGGCTTTTATTTTCTCATAGTGGGTGATGAAAAGTAGAGTGTATCACTCGGGCGCAAAATATATTTTTGGCTCGGGCGACGTACTTTGAATCCCTCGCTACGTTCAGGATTCTATTAAAGAATCCCTCGCTACGCTCGGGATTCTACTCTAGAATCCCTTACTTCGCTCTGGATTCAAAAAAGCGCCCTCGCCGTAAAAATATTATTTTGCTCCCCTAAGATACAATCTACTATTTCATCCCTTCTATTCGAAAAGTGTCGTTTTGTTCCCCTTTTAGCGGGAGCAAAGTAGCTCTTTTCTCCACTAGACTTTTTAGCGGGCAGTAATGAGATTTGAATTTGGAACATGAATCGTTCATTGAAACCGAACGAAAATTGTATAAATTACTGGCTGTAAGTGTTTGTTGTACGGTGCGGGGGTCAGCACCCGCATTGTACACACCATTGTCGCCACGCCCTTCTACATCAAAGGAATCAATGCCTTTTCCTGAGCATCAGCCAGATACTGAGAACACTCAAAATACCGGATGACTTTTTTATCACTTTCCAAACAAAATGGGTATATTAGGTGAACGGAGTAGAAGCTTATGGCATACCTAGTTTTGTTTATCTTTTTTCCACAGCATAGAAAAGAATTGATCCATCATCAAAAAACGCTACAAATTTCAAGTAAACTTTTCATATTAGAACAAAGAAAGAGAAATTAAAAAACAAAAAATGTAAAATATCGAATTTCAATTCTTACGAAAACATTTCTTTTTGTTTTTTCGTTTAAAAAATAAAAAAAACTAAGTATGTCATTTGCTTCTACTCCGTTCACCTATTATACCCATTTTTTTTTTTGGAAAGTGATAAAAATGTCGTCCTGTATAAATAAATCCACAACAATATCAATCCCAAATAAAACACACACACAGTGACGATAAATTTTCAAAATTTCGCCAGTGTATTAGATATAAATATAAATGTGTAATTGACCTTTTTTCATTCATGGCATTTTTTAAATTAAACTTATTCATTAATTACTTAAAAATGTCTCTTATTTTTTTTTCTCATAGAACGAGATGAAAAGTAGAGTATATGACTCGAGAACAAACATATTTTTCCCTCAGGCGATGTACTTTGAATCCCTCGGTACGCTCTGGATTCAAAATAGCGCCCTCGCTGTAAAAATACTATTTTGCTCCTTTGTCATACAATCTACTATTAATATAGTGCCATAACGTCGTAATTGAAGGGGTTCCAAATTATAAAACGCCATAGTATTTTTGTTTTAATTATTTGGGGTAATTTATTCTCTTTATTATAAAGTCAAAAGAACACGTCCGTATAATTATACGCTATCCATCTTTCCATAATCAGGAAGTATCATCAAGTAATACGATACGAAAGTTTAAAATGCTTCTCCTGAAAAAATGACTTTTTGCCTAGGTGACAGTATTGTACCGGTGCACGGTGGTGCGAAAAATCAAATGGACCGGTTCTCGAAAACAGCGGCGTGGCAGCGGCGCGGGGGCGGGCAACGAGCGGTGCACTCCAGTCAAGCGGTGACCGCCCGCGTTGCGCGTCTTCATTGTAGTATGGTGTTGTACAATCATATAATCGAGCGTTAGGAATAAATTTGAATCAAAAAGATATTGTCGCCGTTTTTCAGACATTTCGTTCGCGAATAAAAACAAATATCTCGACAACACAACCACGAACACAACACTACACCGCTATAGTGCCGCGCGATCTGCCCGCCGCTGGTTTGGAGAACAGGTATGCGTTGCTCGCCCCGCTCCCGCGCCGCCACCGCCGCCGCCCCGCTGCCCGCAAAATTCGAGGCAGAGGCCTTACCTACTTAAGCTAACTTACTTAAGTTAGGAGCGGGGTGATGCGCTTACGCGATATTACCTTGTTACACCCACAGATGATGATGATTCTATGATCTGTGGTTACACCCTTCAAATCCGATTCAAAAGGGGAAGTTATATTTTTTTATAATAATAAATACACGCGAACAAAGGTTGCGGGCAACAGCTAGTAGATAATAGATAATAACAAAGTAGGTATTCTTTATTTTACTTTTGATGTCCAACGACTTTATTGATTTGAACTTTAGCTCAAAAACCAATTAGCATTTTTAAGAAATTGGTTTTATCATGCATCTGTATATAAAAAGTAGGTATACCTCCTTTTTAACTTAACTGAAAAAAACCGGCCAAGAGCGTGTCGGGCCACGCTCAGTGTAGGGTTCCGTAGTTTCCCGTCCGTCACAATAAGTGTTCCCACTTATGAGTTTAAAGGTGGGTATCCATTATGTAAAAATGCTTGCATATACGAATATACTACAAACTTAGTCCAGAAATTATTTTAAACAACTTTTTGTCTTTTTTGTACAAAAACTGTTGTTTCCATCAAGTTCAAAATAATTTTCCTAGAAAGTCTTTATAAAGTTATACTTTTCTGTTTTTTTTCATATTTTCTAAACTTATGGTTCAAAAGTTAGAGGGGGGGGGACACATTGTTTTTACTTTTGGAGCGATTATTTCCGAAATTATTGACATTATCATAAAATGATTTTAGAAAACCCCTATTCATTTTTAAATACCTTTCCAACAATATATCACACGTTAGGGTTGAAATTAAAAAAAAATCACTTCCCACTTTACATATAGGGGGGCTACCCTAATAAAACATTTTTTCCAATTTTTATTTTACCACTTTGTCGGCGTGATTGATATACATATTGGTACCAAATTTCAGCTTTCTAGTGCTAACGGTCACAGAGATTAAGCGAGGACGGACAGACGGACGGACGGACAGACATGGCGAAACTACTTATAGTTTCGCCATGTCTGTCCGTCCGTCCGTAGTCAACTAGGAACCCTTAGGTTCCTAGTTGACTACGGAACCCTAAAAAGAGACTACGTAATGCGTTTGACGTCCCGAATGGCGCAGCGGTAGTGGCTGCCTTGCGTTTTTAGAGGGTTCGAATCCCAGTAGGGGCAAATGTTTATGTGATGAGAATGGACATTTGTTTCTGAGACTTGGATGTATATATTTATAATAAGTATGTTTTTAAAAAAAAGTATTATACAGGGTGTAAAAGACCTCATCACGAAGCCGTCAACGAAGCATTCTGTACATCAAACTAAGTAACTTTACGCAAAAAATATTGCTGGGAAACGACTTTTTTTTGGGGTGAAAATTCATGTTTTGTGGTAGAACTCAATGTAACGCACTCAACGTATTGTGCTGATGGGTAAATTGAATAGTACAGGGGTCGTGGAGGTGTTAAAAGTAAAAATCTTATATTAAAAACTTATATTAAAAAAAAAAAAAAAAAACTTGTCAAAAAGTTGGAACTTTGACCCCACCATCTCCGTAACTAGAAGGTTCCCAGGTATGGTGTAGAACAAGAAAATGATCGCAATGACAAGGACAATAAGTGCCTTTCGTTTTCGTTAAGAGGTGTTTTACACCCTTTATACGTAGTTAACTATCTGATGTCCACGACACGAGCCTCGTGTATAATGTCCAGCGATATTTATTTATTTAATGCTTGAAATAATTTCTATGTAATTACGACGTTGGCAGTCTTTCTTCCTGGTGCTAATACGAATAAATGTTATGCATTACTGACCCTTGATCATGCCTCATACATACAGTTGGCCTTGGAAAATACCATTAGACGGTCAGTGTGTCGTCTTAGGGGTGGAAACTGTCTGGCTGCTACGCTGTGTGCCTCTACGCATTGAACGCCCCGTGCAACACGGCGGTGTCATCTGCGAGCTTCGCTGCAAGCAATCATGCTTCAAGAAAATGCGCGTAAAATCGCTTTTCCGTAAACACTCTCATACACCGCCATAATATATGTTTCAAATAGAAGCGGGTCGTGCCGCGTCTCCGTAAATAAGCCTTTAGGGTGAAACGCAAGTCCTGTTCGTACTTGTCCGGTTTTTGTTGAGTCAATCGCATCGGAATCATAGAAATTTGGTGAAAAAAAAAAAATCGGGTTCATAATAACAAAGATTCTTACCAGTCCAAACTTTTTAGAACCGGTTCTTCTGGACGACATTATGTTCGAAGAATAATAAAATTAACATGTTATTTCATACGAGTTGTCAAGAACAAAATAAACATAAAACCAGCTTTACATCGCGATTCACATTCAGTGTTCCGAACGATTCCGTAGTGAGCAACATAATGCGTTCAGTGACAGTTGTTCTAATTCTGATAGCAGTAGCAAGTGTCTGTGCGGCGCCAGGTAATCATTTTATTACCAAATGCTTAACACTACTATTACTACTATAGGGTGTTAAAAGACCCTTAACGAAACCAAAAGGCACCTTTTCTCCCCGCCATTACGATATGTTTTTGTTTTTAGGGTTTTTTTTTTGTTAAAGGGAGACATTCGAGGTCAAACTTTCAATTATTTCAAAGTTTTTTTTTTAAATACCGGTTTTCAAGGTTACAAGTTGACCTGTTTACTATTCAAAGCATTGAGTGCGTTATCTACATTGTTTGTTTTACCGTAAAACGCTGACTTTTCACCCCAAAAAAGAATTCGTTTCCCAGCAATGTTTTTGGCGTAGGCTTACTTAGTTTTATGTACATAATGCTTGACCGAAGGGACCGTTTACACCCTGTATATTGTCGCTAATTCTGTAGTAATCACTAGTTATTAAGACTATATTATAACCTACCTATAAAAAATCCGGTGAGCATATGGTCGTAATTATTTTCCTCCTATTACGGCTTGACCAATTTCGATACGTTTTTTCGTACTTGTGGAGTCACCTGGATGGTTCTCCGCTATAGGACTTGTGAGGTGGCACTGTAATTATCGGCATTCAGAAAATATTGGTTACATCTGAGTTATTTACTATACAGATCTTAGACCACAAGAAATTAGGACAAATTTCCGCGTGTTCAAGCGTTTTTCCCATACCTATTAATGAAATCATAAATGAAAGCAAAACAAAATAAAAAATGTTTTTTTCAAGAAATTTGTTACAACAATGGGTGGTTGTGTTTGGGGATTCTTTTTAAGCAATTTTTACCTGTGTTAGGAGACCCCGCTCTTCCATAGCAAAATAATTACAACAGTAACAAACAAATATGTGGGTAAAATATTACCCAACAAGCTCACAACTTATGACCCATTAATGATAATATTTATCCGTGGTGCTAGGCGACTGGGCTTATCCAAGTTGTGAACGTCCCTTTGTGGCTTTGTTTTGCTCTGTCTCCTGCTGATAATAAGGGAAGAATTTATGTTTTTCCTACTCCACCGCCATTATTTTCTAATTAATTTCATTTCGGGATCCAAGACAGTTACATTGTTTCTCTGGGACATCGTTGAACTTTAGAAGTTGCAGTGGTTTGGGAATATTATTAACAATATAAACCTTTATCAACAATCTAATATGTTACATTTCATCTTATAAGTACCTAGGTGTTACTAATATTTAAACATGGTTGTTTATGAAAGCAACGTAATTAAATGTTATTATTCGTATTAGACACCGGTTCCGTGATTGTCTTGCTCTTTGGCATAGGCCTCCCCAAGTGTTCTCCACAACAATCCTCATCCAACATGGTCTTGCCACCTCCTTGATATCATCCTCCCATCTTCGATACTGTCTGATGTTACTTCTCTTTTAATATTTAGGGCACCATTCCGTCACTTCTTTCGTCCAGTTTTCCGTCTTGGTATGGGAATACTAGGTAGCAAAAATCATAAAATATTGGGCAAGGACAACGTCTGTTTGCATATGAAATTCCCTAGTAAAAACAGTAGTTTGAACAGCAACACTGCTCTGTTGGTCTTGTGGAAACAAGCGCGACTACCGAGTGTGAGATCCTGGTAAAATTGTAAAGGGTTGTTCCAGTTGGCATTTCTCAGTCGCAATTTGGAGCGTTGTGGTGTGATATTTCATGCCATAGATAGGATGTCAAGCCACGTGGTATTTTGTCAATTATCAACTACCACATTGATAGGTACACACGTGGTGGGTTAGTAATTTAATACTCCGTTTATCATAATTACAATTTATCTTTCAGGACAGTCCAGAAACCAGAGAGTGGGTAGAGACGCAACATATTCAGCGCATGCTTCCAATGGCAGTGTGGGCATTGCGTATTTAGATGGTGGAAACTATGGTCCTGGCAGCTTTAGTATCGGTCACGGCGGCAATGCCTACGGCGACGGCGATGGCGGTCACGGTGGCAACATCGGAAACAGCAATCGAGGTGGCTCTGGAGACACTGGTCGCATCACTTACACGTAAAGTGCACTACTTCGACTAACGCTATTGTAAATAAACCATTCAAGTTACACCGACCGATGCGGAATGATTTGTTATTTAAATAAATTATTGTATTTAAGTAAATTATCCTTTTTCGATTACGACAATCCTAGCATGACAAGACAGCAGCATGGCATTCCGTCCGCTACATGTGGTGGTAATTTTCCCTTGGACCGTGCTTTGTTATACATAGATTTAAAGAAAAAACTAACGTTAAATAAAGGAATCTAAAATCCCAACTGCAATTGTATTGTTATTATTGTATAGTTCCGTGCAAAAATGTTAAACTCCTTTATATGATAACAAAATCCATTTCAAAAAGAGAAGAAATATTTTTTTATAATGAATTCACGCGAACAAGGGTCGCGGGCAACAGCTAGTATAGGGAACGTGCACAACGACGGTGCTGCCGACTGGCGTCGCCAATCCGAATCTTGTACTCTATTAATACCTACTTGACATTGACATTTTTACCAAGTAAACAGAATTAATTTTATTAGTGAAAAATATTATTTTATCTAATCGTAATGCATTGTTGCATTTCAGGATGTAATAATACATCCACAAAAATGAAAATTAATCAAATAGCGTAAAACAATAAAATTCTATTACTTTAGAAGGAATAGTACCTCTCATACTATGTTTCGTGTTTTGTTTTATAATAAGAAAGCTGTTCATGCCAGTATTTCTTTATGCACCACAATTTTCATCAGGGAAAGTAGACAAAATATATAAAATTCATATTATTCAACATTCATGTTACGCTGACGATTATTATTGATAGGCCGGATCCTATAAAGAGTGTAAATCACCTCTTAGCGAAGCCAAAAGGCACTTGTTTTCCTCGTCATTGCAAACATTTTTTTGTTCTACACCATACCAGGGAACCTTCTAGTTACGGAGATATTGCGGGTCAAAGTTCCAACTTTTTGACAAGTGTTTTTTTTTATAGACAAGTCTATAATGCAAGATTTTTACTTGAAACACCTCAACGACCCCCGTACTATTCAATCCATCCATCAGCACAATGTTTTGAGTGCGTTACATTGAGTTCTACCACAAAACATGATTTTTCACCCCAAAAAAAAGTTGTTTCCCAGCAATAATTTTTGCGTAAAGTTACTTAGTTTGATGTACAGAATGCTTGGTTGACGGCTTCGTGATGAGGTCTTTTACACCCTGTATTTTATACCTTTTATTAAAGAAGAGATAATTTTGCGTGACAGCTGATAAGTTTCCTTTACTGTCCGCATAGTGTCTCTTTTGTTGATTTAGTGCTGCCACTTACACGTTCCCTATTACCTACGCAACCTACCACCCACCTACCAACCTACGCAATTGTTCTATTGTTTCCGGCTTAGGGAATTCTACTATAGCCTGAACTCTTGAATCTAAAGGCTTAATACCGTTACGCGACACATGAAAACCTAAAAAATCTACTGTTTCCTGTCCAAATTCGCACTTGGGAATGTTGATAGTGATACCGTACTGTTGAAATCTTTCGCAAACAATTTTTAAATGCTCCCTATGTTGAGAGTCGTTGTCGCTGGCGATTATTACGTCATCGATGTATGTGTACAAAAAATCTAATCCCTGCGGTACTACAGTGCTCATAAAACGTTGGAACGTTTGGGCTGCATTACGTAACCCAAAGCTCATTCTGGTAAATTCATATAGACCAAAAGGCGTAATTATTGCGGTCTTCTCTACGTCACTCGGATTAATTGGTATAAAATGATATGCCCTGTTTACGTCTAATCGCGTAAATATGTTTTTGTTCGCTAATATGTAGGTAAAATCCTGTAGTCACGGTACAGGGTATCGGTCCGGTTTGGTAATAGCATTAAGTCTTCGATAATCACCACAAGGTCTTATTTCACCGTTCTTTTTTGGAACGACATGCAATGGGCTTGCCCAACAACTTTTACTAGGTCTACATATTCCCATCTCTACCATACGCTGAAACTCTTCTTTTACTTTAATGTACCGTTCGCGGGCTAAGGGTCTGGCCCTGGCAAAAACAGGTGGTCCTGTGGTCTCAATATAATGTAAAATTGAATGTTTGGGTGGGTCATTAAACGATGTAGGCCTAGTAATGTCTGGGTAAGCAGCAATAACACTATAATACGGATGTTTGCTACACAAGGTTTTAATTGAAGGCTGATAACTACTGACAATTGAAGCGGTAATATTACATTCGGTTACCTGATCGATCAACCTCTTTGTGCTGAGGTCCACTAATATCTTGTGATAACTTAAAAAATCGGCACCCAATATAGGTTGCTTGACGTCTGCGACCACGAAGTCCCATCGGAAGCTACGACGCAATTGTAAGGTCAACACCAGGGTCTTCACGCCATAAGTCTTGATTTCGGTGCCATTTGCGGCATATAATTTAAAACGATTACTCGGAGTTTGTCGATTTTTCTTGCTCACTGGTAAAACTGAGATATCCGCACCCGTATCCACTAAAAAATTATAACCACTATTCGAGTCCGAAACACACAGGCGGTGGGTAGATATAACGGTGCAGATCTCCGGCGTCGGCTGCACCGTTTCTAGTTTTCCGCTTTCTTTTCCCACGCACAAGGTTTTACGCACTTCCGCGCTTTTTCGGCGTACCGGAAATTATAAAAAACATAACCAATTGGGTTTCCTCGCACTGTCCCGTGTATTGCTCCTCGTCCTTGCTGTACGATAACGGCTGCGGCTCTTGCTACGAGATCTATCGCTGTCATGTCGCTTCTCCAGCTTCTCGAATCTCGCACTTAATTTAGCAATTTCGGCAAGTATCGCTTTGTCTGACGATGTCTGTTCTTGCTTTTCCACTATCGCCGCCACGGTGTTAGTTTTCGTTGCCTCGTGAACATCGTCAGCCACTGCAGCTAATTTCTCCAGGTCTTTATTCTCCGTGACCACAAGTAATGCTCGAACTGTTGTCGGTAATAGCTTTTGCCAGAGAACCCTCAATGTATCATTAGGAATCTTATCCCGTGCCAACTCTTTCATCTTCTGCAACAGTTGAGAAGGCTTCTGGTCTCCCAGCTCCTTCTCGCTGATGAGCTTCTCAATTTGTCTATTCTTTGTTTCTTCGAACATGACGAGTAATTTTCTTTTAAGGGCTTCATATTTATTTGTTTCTGGCGGATTTACGAGAAAGTCGGTTATCTGAGACACGACGTCGTTTCCCAACTTCGACACCACTAGGTCAAATTTTGAGGCATCTCCAAGTTTTTGCGGTGCCAACGTTGCTTCCACCCTTATAAACCATATTCTCGGCTGATGCGTCCAAAAGTCAGGTATCCTTGACGACACTGTAATTGACGCCAGGTCGGCAACTTCGCTCGAGTTAGACGTGGGACGTGAGAAAATATGGATTTTCTCACGATTGCGCACTCACGAAGTTCTTCAAGAGGATACTAGTGTTCAAATAGTGTCACTTTTATAGTTATCGCTTTTTGAAATCACTATCAGTTCGGAGTCACCACTTTTGTAGGTATATAGTCTACAAATTACTTATTCGGCCGGGAGTAGCATAAATGAAAGTCCAGAAGGTTAGGTAAAACTTGGTGTCTATTATTGTCGGTAATAACTGCACAATTTACACTGATTATTGAAACAACTGCTCTACACAAAAACTTGGAGACGACTGAGGTAGCGGGGGACTCGCTACAAATCGTAAGCGTCGTCTCTGGTTACAAAAGGTGTGAGGGTGTGTGTGTGTGTGTCACTACAGATAACAAAGTATTCTTTATTTTACTTTTGATGTCAAACGACTTTATTGATTTGAACTTTAGCTCAAAAACCAATTAGCATATAAAAGGCTAACAAAAAAAAACAAATTAATTTTGTTCTCTTGAATAGTTGTGGAATAGCGACCGCGAACCGGAAGCCGTTGCGTTGGAAGGCCTCCCACTAGGTGGATCGATGACCTGTCGGACCCGGACTGGTCAATGTAGCGACACTTGGGGGAGGCCTATGTCCAGCAGTGGACGTCTGACATGATGGCTGAAATGATGATGATGATGATGATGATAATGATGATGAATAGTTGTAAGCTTATATGCCAAAAGTGAACTTAAGTAAGTACGTATATAATACTAGCAGCTATTGCCCGCGACTTGTAACAAATCTACTTGATCCTATTAAAATAAAAGGATAAGCAGACTTGTTCAAATACAATTTTAATTTAGGAAAGATAAAAAATACAGCTAGTTATAAAAAACTACCTAGCACGCACTCAGTTTTAAAGTTTATGCACTTAGATGGACAATAATGAGTTTACCACACTGTAAGAACGGGAACAGGCGTCAGGGTAGCAGGTCGATACCGGAGTAACCTTGAAGTTGTACTCTGAAGCAGTAGAAACGGCGGCAGCGCAGATCTCAGAGTTCACTAGGACAGCTCAGCAGCAAGACAGTGCAGAACTCAGGGCCAGACGTAGGACAGCCCTGCGAGACCAGTAGACGGACAGGCACGTAGTGGGAGTGGGGTACGTGGGAGTAGAAGTCCCAGGAGAAACTTTCGTTGGATCCCCTGGACAGTTTAAGAATCTCACCCCGAGAAAATTTTTGGCCTAGAACAAAAATTTTGCTAAAGTTAAAGTATTACCGCATTCACAAAACTTACATAACTCATACAAACACACCGACATCTTACGAAGTTAGGTCAGGTAGGATTCACATTCAATGATCACTACTCAACCTGATAAATCAATAACTTTAAGGCTTATTTTAGGAGTTGTAATCCGCTCGCGTCTAAAACCACTAATGAGATGAAAATAGAAAGATTTTAACAAAGGCTTATTTTTAACGGAGTTGTCATCCGCTCCTAATCAACTTTAGTTGATAGTTAACAAGGGCTTATTTTTATGGAGTTGTCAGCCGCTCCAATCGACTTTTAGAGTCAATAGTTAACAAGGGCTTATTTTTATGGAGTTGTCATCCGCTCCAATCAACTTTTAGAGTTGATAGTTAACAAGGGCTTATTTTTATGGAGTTGTCATCCGCTCCAATCAACTTTTAGAGTTGATAGTTAACAAGGGCTTATTTTTATGGAGTTGTCATCTGCTCCAATTAACTTTTAGAGTCGATAGTTAGAAACAAGTTAGTCTTAACTTGTAGAAAAGACAAAGGAAGATTAAAAATAATCTTGTAATGGTTTATGAACCGATGAATGAATTAGAAAATAAATAGAGTTTTAATAAATCGAAATTAACTCTATTATAGAGGAAGGAAAGAAGAAAGAGATGAGTTATGAGTAAGTATATTAAAATAGCAAAATACTAGTATAAGGATAGCAAAAGAGGGTAAAAGTGTATAAACGAGGAGTTTAGACTTATAGGATCTGAGTTCTGAAAAAGGAATCTAAAGTAGCCTACTTGAAGTAGCTATGGAGTTTAAGAGGGAAGGAGGGAAAGAGGGGTTAGGTCTGAACCGCAACACCGCAGTCAGTAAACTCTGAGTAGACGTCAGGGCAGCTCCCGTAATACAGTAGCTCCGAGTAAAACGTCAAGAGGATCTGAGTGTTGGACACGGTCCAAAAGTGTTTAAAAAATTAAAAGTAAGACACAGAGCCTAAATAAATTAAAAATCGTAAACCAAGGAGAACTTATTTGTGTTGGTGGTAAAATTCGGAACTAAAGCATAAAGTTTAGTACATATGATTGCCACCGCAAAGTTTGATAAACTTTAGTACCTAGTTTTGCCACCACGCAAAGACTGGTACTCCATGCCCATAATACTCCATGGCCCGTTTGTTACCTAGCAACCGATGACAAATAACAAGTCGATATAAATATTTTGATAGCCCACGTAACTAAACTTGTTTTGGTATGATTCCCAGATGAAATATGTATAAATATATATAATAAGTGTTTAGGAGGATAGTGAAGTATTTGTATTAACACTCCCAAGAGGCCGAAAGGGTGCTAATTATCTTTCGATAACGATAAGTGTGTAGGGGTGAAGAATACCTAGATGATGTTTAGTTGTAGAAGAGTAGAGTTAAATAGAAGAGTCTTTAAGAGGAGAGCTGAAGAAGAAAAATAAGTTAGTTAGTATTCAAAAGAGTAAGCCAAATAAGAAGTCCAAAAAGAAATACTAGTGCTAGTTTTTTTAGAATTTTGAAAATAAATGAGTGGGTTCGAGTTGATTTTACGGGGGGCGCCAATTTGTAACAAATCTACTTGATCCTATTAAAATAAAAGGATAAGCAGACTTGTTCAAATACAATTTTAATTTAGGAAAGATAAAAAATACAGCTAGTTATAAAAAACTACCTAGCACGCACTCAGTTTTAAAGTTTATGCACTTAGATGGACAATAATGAGTTTACCACACTGTAAGAACGGGAACAGGCGTCAGGGTAGCAGGTCGATACCGGAGTAACCTTGAAGTTGTGCTCTGAAGCAGTAGAAACGGCGGCAGCGCAGATCTCAGAGTTCACTAGGACAGCTCAGCAGCAAGACAGTGCAGAACTCAGGGCCAGACGTAGGACAGCCCTGCGAGACCAGTAGACGGACAGGCACGTAGTGGGAGTGGGGTACGTGGGAGTAGAAGTCCCAGGAGAAACTTTCGTTGGATCCCCTGGACAGTTTAAGAATCTCACCGCCAAAACCAAGCTGCTCTCTGATACCCTCAAATCAGATTTCCGAGTCGTCTTTTTAGCCGTCCGTCAGCTCGTTTCTCCCAAAGTAGTCTTCTTCTTTCAAATCTTAGTTTTCTTAGTGTGGCCATCATCTCAACTGACAAGTGTAGTCGGCCAGGACATATACATGAGTGCGTAAAGAATTTTATAAATATAATCATTTAATATTAAGTTATTAAACAATCGTAATAATTTATAAAATACATTGGCTAAGCATATTGATAAAAATAATTTAAATTATACAAACCAAAAAGAGAAATCATAGAGCTAGACCATAGACTGAGCAGAAAGAGAATTAAAAAACTAACTGACAGTTTGACAATTTGACACTTGACGTAAATATCACAACATGAAAATTATAATAATATTTGATTTCAGCTATTTCCAAGTTAAAGAATCGTATTTAAATCGATTTGCTGAGTGTAATTAGATAAACAAATAAAATGCATGATAAATAGTATTATGAATGGTGAATATGAAGCGTAAGTATAGCATAATACTATAGACTTCTTCTGGGCAAAATTTGGTTTTATTTCACCCGTAACCTGCTTTTTAACTTCGTTATCTGAATAAAAGAGACTACCTAATGTCTTAAGGCATTTCTTTAAGTTATTACGACTTTGGCAGTCTTTCTTTCTGGTGCTAATTTGAATAAAAGTTCCGCATAACTAACCCATGAGCGGGTCACATACAGTTGTCCGTGGATAAAACCATAAGACCTTAGTAGGTCGACACCAACGGCATTAAGTAGACGTATAACTAAATGCACTTCACACTTCTGTTAAGGGGTCTGTAGTTCCCCTTAAGGTGACACAGCTCACAGGCTCGAACTCATTGGTGGGCGTGACCAAAAAGCACGCTGTCTCACCTGGCATCGTGCCCGACAGAGATAGTATCAGTGATGAGCAGTTAGACGCTAGTCTTCACGCACGTCTAGTTCGTACGTACACACACAGCGTTCCGAACCGTTCCGAACAAAAACGAAGTTACACGATGCACACAATTGATATGAAAAAACAGTAGCGTTTGTCTTTCTTGAGTACATGTACTGCTCTGCTAGAGTATGCTCTCCAGCAGAGCCACAATCAATGTCTATTTTATTATTACATATTGCACGTAGGTACACACGCACGTACGTTAGCCATGGGGTATCCGGCAGAGTAGAATAGAACCAACCCATTACACTCACGGGTGTCGTATAAGGCGACTAATGTCTGAGGCAGAACACCTTGTGCCTCCGTAGACCTGAGAATGGGCAGCAGCGTTTTCTGTTAGTCTTACATCACTGCGATCTCCAATCCGCCTGCCAAGCGTGGAGATTACGGCAAATTCCTCCCATCATGGGAGAGGCTTATGTCCAGCAGTGGACGTTGTGGGCTGTTGTTGTTTCACGTACAGCGATAACGATATACGTTGATACGTTGATGTACGTTTGACGTACATCATTTTAAGATATAATTGATCGATTTCTAAGATAGTGGCTCCGTGGCACAGCATGACACCATTCGACGCCAGCTCGAATCGCCGAGAAATCAGCAAGTAGGTATCTACCAACTCGTACTAAAGTAGTAGGCGCTGCGTCATCGTTTTGTACCTGTATGGCTCTCTAAGAACCTAATATAGATTGCTTATTATGTTTAGTTTTCTCCGGGTGGTCATGCATGCAGCGATTGCTCAAGAGTTCACGACGCTGCCGCCGCGACGACACATGCTTACTTGAAAGTTCATCGCAGTTTATGTCCGATTGCAGCAGCATAACCAGCCTATAATGCTCCCACTGCTGGGACACAGAGCTCCTCTCTGTGAGAGGGAATGCGGGCCCAGTGCGGGTTGGTCTTATGTCAGAGTGGATACCTAATAATTGTAATTAGTTTTGCCTACATAAATTGTTTTACAAAAATACTTACCTGTCTTTTTACTTTTTTAGGTTTATAATTATGCTCAATATCACTAAATGTAAACACATGTTTTCATCAAGACAAATGACAAATCAAGATTTTTTTCTTAGTATTTACATTTTAGAGTCCATGACAAAAATAATAGTCAATTTCGTCAGACGGACAGACAGACAGATGGACGGACTGACAGACGAACAGACAGGTGGATAGACAGACGAACCGACAGACGGACAGACAGATGGACAGCGGAGCCTTAGTAATAGGGTGCCGTTTTTACCCTTTGCAGTTTGTCTATGTCACATGAAGGAAATTAAAAAAGCTATTGGCATACTTTTAGAGCATGAAAAGTGAAAACTACTTAAATATGTATAGAAAACGATTATAGAATAATTTAATGCCCAAAAAGTATACATATTTTCATTAGTCAATTTAGTCAGACGGCCAGACAGACAGATGGACAGCCAGACGGACAGACAGACAGACAGACAGACAGACGGACAGATATACAGACGGACAGACAGATGGACAGCGGAGTCTTAGTGATAGGGTCCCTTTTTACCCTTTGGAGTTTGTCTTTGTCACATGAAGGAAATTAAAAAAAAACTAATTACTTTCACTCCTTAGAGACTAAAAGGGTCACTTTAGTCCCACTTCGTAGGGCTATAATGGCGTACTTTTAGAGCGTGAGAAGTGAAATCTACAATGTATAGAAATCGAATAAAGAATAATTGAATGCCCAAAAAGTATACATGTATATTTTTGTTACTAAAAATATATATTTTTTTAGTTAGCCTATTCTGTCCCACTGCTGGACAAAGGCCTCCCACATTCCTTTCCAACTCTCCCGGTGTTTTGCCTCCTCCGGCCAATCAGTCAGGAACGAGTCCGTAAAAAAAATATTATTATACATAAATATTTAAAATGTAATAAATTTACATTTTTTATTTTTTATTAACAAATTTATAAATAAAATTAAAAGCATATAAAATAGGTAGCCCGCCAGCATCGGGAACAGGGTCCAAGCTGCTGGTGGTTAGGGCTCTTGAGAGAGGAACCTCCTAACAACACGCGCCGTGTCCAGAAGAACTGCTTTCTGAATCAAGCGCTTGATCCAGCTGCCTAGCGAGGGTCACCTCAGATGTTAGTTGAGGCTCTTGTCCAATTAAATTATTATTATTATGGAATTACATAATAACACAATTACTGACATTGTTTCTTTTTACGTCTGCGGTGTGTAATTACCGCCACTATAGCTCAAAATAAATGATTCCTAATAAACAGAAAAATAGTAAGGTATTTATGGTACTAGCCGTGCCGTGCCGTGCCGTGTGGTATCCGGCAGAGTAGAATAGAACCAACCCATTACACTCATGGGTGTCGTATAAGGCGACTAATGTCTGAGGCAGAACACCTTGCGCCTCCGTAGACCAGAGAATGGGCAGCAGCGTTTTCTGTTAGTCTTTCATCACTGCGATCTCCAATCCGCCTGCCAAGCGTGGAGATAACGGCAAATTCCTCCCATAATGGGAGAGGCTTATGTCCAGCAGTGGACGTTATGGGCTGTTGTTGTTGTTGTATGGTACTAGTGTGGAAAGTTGGTTTTTACAAACGAGTAGACGAATGTAACCGTAATTTACGCACGTGCGGCACGTGTACATTGTAATACAAGGGGCTAAAATGACCCATTATACACGAGGTAGTGAATAGGAACCGAGTTATAATGGGATTTTAGAACGAGTTATAATGGGATATTAGTGTGTCACACTGTAATTTTTACTTTGAGTGAGAGAAAAATAGGTAGTCAATTTAGTCAGACGGATAGACGGACGGACAGACAGGCGGACAGACAGACTGACAGACAGACGAACAGACAGACGGACGGACAGACAGACTGACATACAGACAGACGGACAGACAGATGGACAGCGGAGTCTTTGTAATAGGGTTCCGTTTTGAAAGCTATAGCTCTTATAATGGGATTTTAGTGTTACACTGTACTTTTCACTTTGAGAGCGAGAAAAATAGTCAATTTAGTCAGACGGACAGACAGATGGATGGACAGAGCGATGGACAGACAGACGGACATACAGACAGACAGATGGACAGCGGAGTCTTAGTAAATAGGGTAACGTTTTTAATGCTATAGCTCTTATAATAATTTTCTAAAGCACATACATATTTTCCCTATTTGTCTTAGTTTATTTGAATAATTTCGCAGTACTGCATTCTATTTTTCTTACATATGTGAACATTAGGACCATACACCATTGCGTCTCTTAAAGCGTTTATTACACTGCTATCTCCATCACTAATTACCTTAGTATACATGAGCCCGTGCAACTGCATGCTTACTTTGCATCCATCTACACCTGACAAGTTTTTTTTTAAATACAATGTTTTAATGTAAGATTACACCTCCACAACCCCCGTACTATTCAATCCATACATCAGCACAATGTTCTGAATGCGTTACATTGAGTTGTAACACAAAACATGATTTTTCACCCCAAAAAAGTCGTTTGATGTACAGAATGCTTGGTTGACTGACGGCTTCGCGAGGAGGTCTTTTGCACCCTGTATTCATGACGTGTCATCAATTCATCCTGCGTGGTCCTGTAAACGCATAACTCAATTAGAATATGCAAAAACTAACAAAATAGTGCATTGTAAACATAGTCAATTTAGTCTGAAGGACAGACAGTTGGACAGACAGACGGACATACAGACGGCTAGACAGACAGATGGACAGACAGACAGATAGACACACAGATGGGCAGACAGACGGACAAACAAACAGACGGACATACAGACGGATAGACAACAGATGGACAGACAGACAGAGGGATAGAAAGATAGTTGGCCTGACAGACAGACAGACGGACAGACAGACATGGGCAGACAGACAGAATGGCGGATAGAAAGAAAGATGATAGACAGACAGACGGATAGACAGACGCACAGACAGACGGATAGACAGACATGGACAGACAGACGGATAGGCAGCGGAGTCTTAGTAATCATAGGGTACTGTTTTTACCCTTTGGAGTTTGTCTATGTCACATGAAAGAAATTAAAAAAAAAAAAACTTTTACTTTCTAGAGACTAAAAAGGTTACTTTAGTCCCTGATGGACTAAAGATGACTAGCGATAGCATAAATTATTATTCACAGAAAACACGTTTTAGTTTTCAGACATTTTATTGAGAACTGTTGTCATGCCTACAAACAAAGTCACTATGTGACAGATTATATACCATGAAGGTATCAACCTCCAACAGTCCCGCTTCGTAGGGCTATATTGGCGTACTTTTAGAGCATGAGAAGTGAAATAATAGATTGTACATCAAGTGCATAAAATGCACCATTTCACAAGACTTTTTTTTTTGTTAAATGGAGTGTAAGGTTTGGTCAGTACATGAGGAATATCGGAACTAATCTATTCACATTGTGCAGATATTGCTTCATGTGCTTCTGCTGCACAGGTATCTTGCCCGAAATCTTGTGTTGATCTAAAAAAAAAATGGATTACACAGGGTCAAATTAAATGAGTTAGCGAAACTCCGCACATAAAAATCAAAAGCTATTTTTTTTCGGGTCAACGATACACACAGCACAGCGGGTCTAAAATAGCCGCTATAGCAGAATCTACGCAGAATCTTAGCATGAATCACGTTAAAAAAATTAAATTCTTAAAATGGACTTTATGTCAATAACTATAAAGTCCATTTTAAGAATTTAAAATTTTTAACGTGATTTACAAAACGATTCTGCTAAAGCGGCATTTTAGACCCCCGGTACAGATTTTATAAGTTTTTACCGTGCCGGAAGTGCCAGAGGTTGGTTTTATATATGTATAGGCACCAAGAGCAGCGAGCGGTGGCCCAGTGGTGGCGGCCCCGACTTACGAACAGTAAGTTATGGGTTCGAACCCAGACAGGCGCTTTACTTTGTATAATTTATTTCAACACCACTGCTCTCAAAGCGGTGAAGGAAAACATCGTGAGGAAACCGGAATGTCCTACAACCAAAAATTCGAAGACATGTGACATCTACTAACCCGCACTGGCCCGCGTGGTGGATTATAGCCCATTACCTCCTTTGCCTCTTAGAGAGGAGGCCTGTGTCCCAGCAGTGGGAACATTAATAGGCTGATGATGAGGCACCTACTATTTGCGCAACCATTTCCATTTACATACTGATACCGATACTGTTACGGGTTACGGGGGGCACCCTACTGCCTATACACAAAGCCGCGCCGCCGGCCACCATGGGTGAAGTAAGCCTGCGACGCTACGTGTAGAGAACACTAATGGTTGAAGTCACCATCGACACGTGCCTCTGATGTCGATGCCGCGTGTCGCTCGTGTGTAAGAACACTAAATAGATTAGGTGCAACAAATTATATGACTTACCCATTGTTAATTTGTAGTTATTCACACCTGTTCTTCAATGAACCAACACAATATCACTAGCAGAGCGTCCACTCAAACCAAAAATTAAATTTTTTATCAAAAATCCGGAGTCCAAACAGTTATACGTCAAACGTCACACGAATGACATAGGCTTTAGAAGCAGATTCGAAATTTCGAATATAACTGGAATAGGGTGGAGTCTCTTAGTATTAGCCTCCTCCTAAAATCGGCCTTTTCTAGAAAAAGTAACATAACTATAAAATTTGCCCTAAAATCATAATACTTTTCATGCAAAAACGACTCTATATCCATACACATAACCTCCCATACCATAAATACATTTCATTTTAAAATCTTCATGATGAGAAACATTTGAAATTTATTTATTCTTTTATACTATCTGTCATTTCGAATTACATTCAAACGTTGAATACATTTTTGTAATCATCTTTTAAAACCCTTCATTTTGATACCCCACTCGATGGTATTAGAAGAAAAAAAAATTCGAAGTCTACAATATGGCACCCCAAATCCACGATTTTTTTTTTTTTGCAAGAAATCAAAAGCACTTAAAAATTACAAGTACCTAGTCAAAGTTCAAAAAAAGTTGACACGGTCGATAATTGGTACCACCACCCTACGCGCGTATGACATATTGTTAATGTGTGCGTGAACGTCGTCGTCGTCCTCCCGCACCGCGCACCGCAGCGGGGGAAACATTGTTCAGTGAGATGCACGATAAGTCTAGTAAAAGGCGCGCGTAAAAAAATACGAAAAGGCCTTTGGAAAATCGGGTTTTATGAAAAAACCACTGCATAAATCAATTACAAGTAAAATTTATTGAATTCTTCGATAATTGTGCTGTGTCGGTACCGACTTTGTTTTCGAAATTTGACACTTCTTTTATTACTAATTTACGCCCAAAGTTACGTTAAAATTGGCAATAAAAATGAATCTTTCGTAGCTCGTAACTTTTGAATGGCTTTTTATTTTACTATTCTGTTTCCGTACCGACACAATTAATAATGAGACAAAACGATACCATGTTTAACTTTAGTTGTACCATGACAAACAGTGGAGTAATAGCCCCCCGAAATTTGTATGGAAAATATGTTGCGCAGATCAACCTTAAGAGAAGTGTGAAGTGTTCAATCCATGGTCCGGAGCGAAAGGGAATGGGAAGCCGTCACCTCCTTCTGCGAAGCAGTCATGCTAGCAAAGGAGGTGGTGGAACGTGAGAGGGAGAGAACCTCACGCCACGTGGTGGCCCCCGGCCACCGTAGGCGCGGGCCTGTGGACAGTGAGCAATGGGCTAGCTCACCGTCCATCGGTCTTATAACGACAGGCCGTGTCGACGGTGCGTTCGTGATCCACGCGCGCCTCAAAGAGATGTCAGCAAAAGGAAGCAAGGGTCCGCAAGGGTCGATGCCTGCCGGGGCTGCGGGACTTTTCGAAAGAGAGACCGTGGCCCTGTAACACAAAGGGCTAAGAAGAAACATGGAAGGGTTTTAGTCAGTAAAAGTCTGACACTCCCTTTCAGAGCGGGAGGGTTAATATGACAATTTCCCATCCGAAAAAAATAAAATAAAAAAAGGTTAGTAAACAAATAATTATAAACGATGTTCTTTTTTGTTAACAGTTCTATGTGAATTAGTTTGTTTGCTTCTTTTTTTTATTTATTTAATAGTTTAAAAATATTTCTCTAAAATAATAATACCAGTGTATGTGTGTACTCTGCTTGTGGGCAGAGTTCGAATAAAGTTACTGAGCGCGTCAATCCTTGTACCAATAAATTAACTAGTCATTTTAAGCGTTCGACTATTTATACATTCGACTATATTTATGCTACACAGCACATAGCTGAGTTAGAGCAAAATAAATTGTATTCATAATAACATAAAGTTTCGTTGCCTTTCCAATATTTTTACGATTTTTCCTGATCCAAAACTTTTATGAACCGGTTCTTCCGGACGACATGAGACTTAACAAAATTTATAATTCACAGAATTTTTCTTTTTTTGGTTTTCAAGAACAAAATAAACATATAAAACCTGCGTGACATCGCGATCCACATTCAGTGTTCCGAACGATTCCGGAGTGAGCAACATGATGCATTCAGTGACAGTTGTTTTAATTCTGACAGCAGTAGCCTGTGTCTGTGCGGCGCCAGGTAATCATTATTATTTAACTAATATCACTGAGACTACCTTATATATAATTCGATTCGTGTGATCGTAATTTTTTACCTTCTAAGTATTATGGATTGATCGATTTCGATGTGTTTTTTTTATATTTGTAAGCCACCTGGATCGTTCTTCGTTATGCTGTTGTCGGAATTCAGAACATATTGTGCAAGGACATACGTCTGTCGCTTCTGCTAGTTTTGACGTGACAACGTCTTATAAATTGGTTTGCCGGGTGACACTTCAAGAAACTGCGTTACGCTCCGCTCACGTTATGCGCTCACAATGAGAGCGAGTGAGAGCCCGCCTAAGAGCGAGAGAGACAGACATAAAAAGTTTATTTTACCACTCAAAGTCGTTGTCACGTAAAACTTTCGCCCGTATACCGACTTTACAGGCAACCAATTTTTTTTATATAAATTTTTTAGCAAAATCGCAGTAGTACGAACAACAAGAACCGTTGGTTCGTAGTCGCAAACGCGACTAGTGAGGGTTGGATCCTGGTTTAGCAAAGATAAATTTGGTATTGGTATTAGTCATTTCTCGGTCGAAGTTTGGAGGTTTGTCGTGTGACCTCGTGCTTTGTACAGCACTTAAACCCACATAGTTTTTGTCAACTATCACACTGATAGGTAGACTCTTGTCCACAGCTAGTAATGTATAATTCCTCTAATCATAATTTTTTTTTTCAGTTCAGAGGGCGGCTAGAGACGTACCAATTTCAACGAATTCTCAATTCGACAAAATTTTCCGCATACCACATTCGGTTAGCGGAAACTATGGTGCAGATAGCTTCAGCATCGGTCACGGTGGCGCTGCCTACGGCGACGGCGATGGCGGCCACGGTGGCAACATCGGAAACTACAATGACGGTGGTTCTGGAGACAGAGGTCGCATCACTTACACGTAAAGTGTAATACTTCGACTAACGCTATTGGAATAAAATCATTTAATTAACACCGAACAATACCGAACTATGTGTTATATAATTACATTATTGTATTAAAATTATGCTTGTTCAATTACGACAATCCTGCAGTGCAAGTACGTAGGAATCGATTCGATAAATCTGACAGCTAATCTCGATAAAATGAGTTTATTTATCGAAGCGAATCGATGTCGCAAGTACGTAACTACTATTTTAACGAGTTATACTCTAAAATTTTAACGATTATAACGAAAATGCAAGTACGAAATGACATTTTGACAGTTGATATCGACAATTTACGTTGTCGAGCTCGGTAATTTATCGACACCTTTTAAAAGCGCGATAAGCTTAACGATCATTAATATAATGGATTTAGGACTTATGGTTTTATTGCTAGGTGATGAGGAAGAACGGCAGCACCATCACAATGTGATGCGTATTTGGAGGCAACGTCTCAGAGACACGAACAATCCTCTGGAACTTACAGAAGATTTTGTTCGTCTTTTTCGAGTGACTCGAGAAGTGGCAGTCATTTTAATACAAACGATATCTATGTACCTAGATTTACGGAGGACACGATCCACTGGATTTCCTGTCCATATTGTGATAAGCACTTACTGTTTTATACAGTTGGGATCTACCAAAGGTGCATTGGGCAGGAGTCAAAACTGTGAGCAAGTTTGTGCGAGCAGTTTCGAGGGCAATAGTTTGCCGCCTCTTCCACACCTACCTACATGAAGTTCCCAGGAACTGCAGCTAAAGGAGAGCCACCGTGGAAGGATTCCAGCACTGGAAAGGGAGATTGCCTTGGTTGTGTCGATTGCACCCATGTTGCAATAGTCACACCCTACAACAATAATCCCGATGAGCCCTCATATGAGTATAAAAAGGGTACTGCAGCAATAACACACAGTTCACGAGTACTTATTTATTTTCCAATTTACAGTGTTTTGACTTTTATTTATTTACAATCTTTAGTCACAGAAAAGCCATAATTAAATCTTCCAATATTTCTTTCAAGTTAAACGAGAATTAAAGTAATTTGTTTAAAATATTTCAAAAGTGTGCATTTAGGTGCAGTAGTGTTTCAGAAAATTTTAATTAATCATTCAGAGGATATATTTATTCCATCCCAGTATCTAGGTACCCAACAATGTTCACAATCAATTCATAGCTAATCATACAAGGATGCTAATTAAATTTCCTTGTTTTCCTTGTTAAACCTTAATCACAGTAATTATTATGACTGTCTCTGTCATCAGTCAGTCCACTACCTAGTGGACTGCTAACTCAGAAGTTGTGGGTTCCATCCCCATAGTAAATATTGTGATAGGGCTCTACCTCCACCCATCATTCCATCCCAATCTTGGGATGTTATAATCATCGGTGAAAAGCAGGTGTACCAAGTGTCGACCGTGACTTGCTTCACAGTTTATACATGGGAACACCTCTGACACCCACGCAGGGATTCAGGTTGTGACAATATAATGTTGTGTTCATTATTATGATCAAACAAAAAAATTAATGTGAAACAAAAGTTGAAAAAATTATAAACAAATGATATAAAATTAAAGTTAATAACATTAAAGGTAATAGTGTTCTAATTATTAAACATCTACAAATCACTCACAGTAAACCACTGATCCACAGTCTTGTTTGGGCTACGGTTTGCCAGCTCTTCTGCCAATTTGTCCCACTTCACATTCTGTTGAACTGTAGTGTGCAACTCGCCTAACCTTATATTTGTAACTAACCACACTAATTATTGACATTATTACACGAATCGTTGCCGTTGAACTAAACAGTTCTCTTTTATTTTGACTACATCACTCTAATACATGGCGACCCTTAGCCAGCAATTAAAATTTTGCAACTTACGTGAAAGCGAAGAAGTATGTAGTTGAACATATCATGAAGATTTTACTGATAGAAGTTTGTGAAGACGGAAAATTGGAAGAAAGACAGCAAAGAAGATTTACAAAATACAGAAGAATAATAAATAGAACCATAAAGAAAAATTTGTTTGAAGAGGAGAAAGTGAATTTGAAGCTAAATCCGCTGAAATGTGAATTTTTACGTAAAGAAATCGTTTGTTTATGACATAAAATCATTTCAGAAGGAATATTTCCCGATCCATCAAAGGTTGAATGCCTACAAAAATACCCCGTTCCGCAGAATGTGGATGAAGTCAAGAGGTTTGTTGCATTTGCTAATTATTATAGGCGTTTTATTCCAAAGTTTGCTGAAATAACCTATCCTTTAAATGCGTTATGTAAGAAAGATGTAGCGTTCCTGTGGAGTGGTGAACGCGAGCAAGCATTTTACAAGTTAAAACAGATCCTTATTAGTCCGACTATACGAAGTATTATATTATCTGTGACTTGACTATCCAGACTTTAGCGAATTGTCGCTAAAGTCTGTAATGTATTATTGAATACATTAACGTTACAAACTGACGCATCAAAACTAGGATTAGGCGACGTACTGTCTAATAACAATAGCAAGGTAGTCGCGTACGCCAGCCGTAACTTGTAACCAGCTGGAGGCGATACCCTGTGATTGAGTTAGAATTACTTGCTATTGTTTGGGCAGTTCGACATTATAGACCTTATTTATATGGGAAAAAGTTTTACATAAAAACAGAACATAAGCCGTTGATTTATTTATTTAATGCCTAAGAAGAGTGAGAGTCTCCAATGTATGGACATTGTAGAAACTTTTTCTTTAAATTTTCTTTTAATGTATGCTAATGCTCCACACACAACAGTGATAGTTTTGGAATGTTATTCAATAATAATACTAACACTCTATGGAACAAAAAGTATGAAATGATATGTTTTGAATTTAATATAGTTGTATTAAAAAAACTTTTTTGCAAAAAAAATAAAACCGACTTCAAAAAACACACAAAAGTAAAAAATAACTTAAGCTTCAGAAGTCGGTGACCTTTGTTTAATTCATTTAGTTTTTTTTGTCACCAACTTCTGAAGCTTTTTAGTTGTAATATCCTATACAAATATTTGCTATGCATTTATTTTACATTGTTAACAATACATGTATAATATGTATAATAGGCTTATCCCCATTAGATGGAACTTAACATACCTAAACTGTTGAAATTCGGGTGTATTGTACACATCTGCGTACCCCTCAGAGCATACAGGCATGATGTTACGTCATGATGTTGTATAAGCAATAAACATCCAAGCGATTGCAGCAATCACGACCGATTTACCATCTACTTTTGAGGAGTTCCATTGTATATCTCCGAAGATCAGCATCAGATCTTCACCAAATTTAAATGCGATCATTTCAGGAGTATACTCTTTCAAATAAACAAAGAATTTTGAGAATCGCTCCACAAATGGAGGAGAAATCGGTGAACATACATGAAATTATACCACACGACTGAAGTAAAAATGTTCATAAAATGAAAACTACTGGGCCAAACTATGTTAATTTTTTATGGGACCAAATGGCACCTATTACGCATCAAACTAAAGATGAAGATTAACTTAAATCGGATCGTAAATGTCAGTGTAATCGGTGTACATACATAAAAAAAAATACCAATCGAATTGAGAACCTCCTCCTTTTGGAAGTCGGTTAAAAAAACTGCTGTTGCCTACAAAAGTGCAAAACCTATTAAAACACACTCACTGTAGGGATTATCACGACGCTAATGAATAGTGTCGCTAATAAACACCAAATTCTGGGAAATAATGACACGGGAAACTAAAGGAAAGAGTTCATTGTTGATGAAATAAACAGCAGTATGCAAAACAGAGGGCTCGTTTACGGAGACGCAGCGCGTTGCACGGCGCGTCGTACGGCAATGTATGAGAGCGTTTACGGAGAGGCGTTTTTACGCGCGTTTGCTTGAGATACAAAACAATCGTTGAGGGAGCCTCCTTCTTTGGCCGCCTGAATAAGGTGCTAGGCAGTCTTTTGTCAGGCGGAAACAAGGTGCGCGCCTTCAACGGTTGGGTCATGCCGGTTTTGATGTATTCCTTCGGCATATTCAAATGGACTCAGACGGAACTTGATGCCCTGGATAGGAGGGTCCGCACACTGCTGACCGCAAATCGAATGCATCACCCACGGTCGTCGGTGATGAGACTGTATATTCCACGGAAGTGCGGGGATCGTGGCTTCTTAAATGCTAAGACCCTACACAACCGTGAGGTGTGCAGTCTCAGGGAATAGAAGCCTTCCTAGAAGCCGACGGGGAGATGCACCGAGATGTGGTCTCAGTGGACAAGGGCCTCACCCCGCTCTCCCTGGCTAACGAGAACTGGCGCAAACCTAAAGTATTAGACACTAATGACCGCAAGGTGGAATGGCAGGGCAAGGAGCTTCACGGACGCTTTTACCGGGCCTTACATGGCCCCGATGTAGACTTCTTACCGTCCGTATCCTGGCTGCGCTTTGGTGACCTCTTCGGGGAAACAGAAGGTTTTATCTGTGCAATAATGGACGAAGTTATGATGACGAATAACTACCGGAAATACGTTGTGAAAGATGGCACGGTTGACATATGTCGGGCATGCCACCGTCCGGGAGAATCGATCCGACACATTATTTCTGGGTGTTCTAGTCTGGCTAATGGAGAGTATTTGCATAGACACAACCTTGTTGCCAGGATTATCCACCAGCAACTTGCTTTGAAATACAACCTTGTGGAATCAGAAGTGCCATACTATAAGTATGCGCCCGACCCAGTTCTCGACAATGGTCATATCACGTTGTATTGGGATCGACCTATCACCACTGACAGGACTGTTGTTGCCAATAGGCCTGACATTGTGGTGATAGATCGATTAGAGCGTCGCACAATGATTGTTGATATAACGATCCCGCATGACGAGAACCTCGTGAAAGCAGAGAAAGATAAACAATTCAAATATCTAGATCTGGCTCGCGAGGTTGTCGACATGTGGGACGTGGGTACAGCAGTCATTGTGCTGATAGTCGTGTCGGCCAATGGCTTAATAGCCAAGAGCCTCGACCAACATCTTAGGAGGCTCTCGCTTGGCAGCTGGATCAAGGACTTGATTCAGAAAGCAGTACTTCTGGACACGGCACGTATCGTTAGGAGGTTCCTCTCTCAAGAGCCCTGACCACCGGCAGCTCTGACCCTGTTCTCAGCGCTGGTGGGCTACTGTTTTTTTTATATTTTTAAATGTTTTTTTATGTAGTTTTATTAAGAAATATTTGAAAATGTTAAAAATATGTATTTAAATGAATATATAATAATAATAAAAAAATAAAAAAGTGAATACCTGCCTGGAATTCGAACCTGCGACCCCTGGTTCATAAGGAGTCCACTAAACAGTTGGCTACTTGCTCCAGTGACAATTGATCTTAAATAGTCGTTCTATTCTAATCGAATGCTATGATCGAGTAAGATAAGATGAAAGAAAGAAAACATTTATTTGGCACATGCCATAAGTGCACACAACAAAACAAGACTAAAAAAATTAAAAAACTTAAAACTAAACAGAAAAAAAGGATAGAAAATAATATTGAGTGTCTCACGGCTGCGCCAAATAGGCACAGTTTAGTTAGGCGCTCGTTGATGTAGGGAACGTACAGGAACAGGTGGCAGCACTAAATCGATAAAAGAGACACTATGCGGACCATTGATGCGGACAGTAAAGGAAATTATCAACCTGTCATCGTGCTTTCAATTATTAAACAAAATATTATCTTTTCAAATAAATTATTTTTGAATATGTTATTAAGTTATAAAATACGGGGTCTATCAACAATAATCGTCAGCGTGGCCAAAATATGTAAAAAGGTCAAAAGCTCTTCGAGGCCGGCCATGTGTTGGAGGTTGTAGAGATAATAAATAAAGAAAATGAGGCTGTGTTAACTGGTAAAATTGGCACACAAACTAAAATATCCGATGTTTATGATTTGAACATTTTATCCATTTATCATTTTTTGCGTTTTTCACATAACCATGGATGGCATAAGAGCTATTCTTTGGAAAGTCATAAAATTTTACGCTATTTGATTTTAATTTCATAATTTGTATGTATTGGTACATCCAGAAATGCAACAATAGTTAAGATTAGCTAGAATAATAATTTTCACTAATAAAATTGATTCTGTTTACTTGTTATAAATGTCAATGTCAAGCATAGATGTCAAGTATTAATAGACTACAAGATTCGAATTGGCGATGTCAGGCAGCAGCACCTTCGTTGTGCACGTTCCCTATAGAAGCGCATCTCACGGACCGGCACATCGAGATCCGCTGTTGTCATGCCGTGATGCAATCGCGCTTCATGCATCAACTCGTCCCGTAATGGTGCCGCGTGACGCGCAACGTGGTGGCGGGAGCGGGTCTCCACCGGTGCCACCGCCTGCGTTGCGTTGATGCCCGGCCTCCAACACGCTCACTATATCACGCGCTTTAATTTTGACGTCAATCTTAGCGGCGACCAACATGGCAGTGCGGGTGGTGTTTTCTCCACTTATCTCTGGAATATTAGATATTGGGATATCATTTGCGAGCAAGTCCTGGTCACGGTTGTTTATGTCACTCAGCTGCTTTACGGTCCACATTCGACGATTGCGACACTTGGGATTGAGCCGCAGTTTGGTCTCCATAATAACTATACATTCCTCCAAGTTACTCATTCTATCGTTGGTTAACTTTATAGATGACCTTAGCTCCGACAGGTCATCGCTTAGCTGCTGGAACTTCAGAACTTCAGACAAACATTGGATTGGTTGAGCACAGCAACCACGGTGTATAGGACCACACACACCAACGATAAGTCACAAGTTGGTTTTCCGTTCCCCAAATAATAAACTTCTATAAACTGTGGGTTTCGGGAACTTATGTATTGATGGGGTTCACTAAAAAGTTATTAAAGTTTTCTTTCAATATTTAAACGGCACTTAAACACTTCTTCGTCTTCATCGTCACACTCTTGGCAGAGTGAGAGGTCGCGGTCGTCACATCGGGGTTGGTGGCAAGCTTCACAATCCGTCGCCATTCCTCCCGTACTGTGGCTTTTCTTGTGCATTAGTGGAGTGGACCATTGAGTGCAGTTTTGACTTGGTCGGTCCAACGCATTGGTGACCTGCCGCGCGCTCTTTTGCTTAAATATTATGTAATGTAATTCATAAGTTGCACTGACAGAAGTATTTATTCAATAAACTTATGCAAATTAGACTGGTATTTTTATATATTCGCGAGAAGAAAAACACAAAGAGCTTATGGCTGTTTGACATCCGTGACGTGACATGTGACATAACGCCGCGTGCACCGCCGCGTCAGACGCGGCGTCCAACGTGGCGTGCGACGCCGCGGGCACCGCGCCGCAGCACGCGCCGCGTCTCCGTAAACAACATCGTACATTGCTATAATAATATGTTTGTGTTTGGGCGTGTGACAACGCGGGCCGCTGCTCGCGCCGCCTCTCCGTAAACGCAAAATACGCGCAACGCGCCGCCCGACGCGCCGCGTCTCTAGAAATGAGCACTTAGTAGTAATCAATGGTGCCGATTCCCTTGTTCACAAACTAAACTAAATTTAAGTTGAATGCATCTTTTTCTTTCTATTTCATTATGAAAAGGACAGAAGATAAATATTAGTTTAATCCTGTCAAATTAGTCAGCACCTGACGTAATTTGATGTAATTTTAGTAGTCAACTTTTTAATCGCGTCTAAAACTTGTATAAATAATAATAATAATAATAATAGCCTTTATTCAGATCAACATAGCCTAATAACAATATTCAAAAACAAACTTATAACTTATTAAAATGTATTCTAATATTTGCTGTTTTTTTTTTTTTTTTTTATCTGTTGCGATCTGTTTGCCTATCGGCAAAGGCCTCCTCAAACCTTTTCCATTCTGATTTTTCACATCACTCCTTCCACTTCTCTTAACTCTCTGTATGCTTTTTTTTTTGACTTCACCCGTTTTACTCATATATTTTTCTATGATTTCCATTCTGTTTTCTTTTCTGTCCTTTTGTTCGTAATTCTTTTTTTAACACACAATATTTTTTATTTTTTTCTGTGTAGTTTTAAGTTTATTTTTTTATTGTGTAGTTTTAAGTTTTAAGTTTTTATTTTATTCTTATTTTTGTCTTGTTGTGTGCAGTCCCGGGGTCTCTTATATGGTAAAATATGTAATGTGGATTAAATATGCTATTTTCACCCATTCTTCTCACTTCACTGAGGCCAACAATATCCCATTTGATGTGGGTTATAGCATATTATGAGTTCTTTAAGGTCTTTTCTTCACTTTTCAGGGTAAGAACTTCGAGTGCTGCGATAAAGATTTTAGACTTTTGCTGTTATTGTTGTCACTTATTGTTGGAGGGTTGTGGTCTCTTTCCCCCACGAGGACCAGTCGTCTTGGGGGAGGTTGATGTATTATTTTTCCTTGTTGTCAGTTTCTTCGGTTGGTTTTGGTTTCCGTTTGCCGATTATTAATTGTTATTGTTTTTCTGAAGTAGATATATTTGAAAGAGAATTAGACCTACCCCGCATCATATCGAAAGCATAAGCAAAACTTGTATGGCGCTGATTAATTTGACAGAACATAACTAAAATTTATCTTCTGTCCTTTTCTTAATGAAATAGAAAGAAAAAGATGCACTGAACTTAAATTTGGTTTAGTTTGTAAACAAGGGAATCGGCACCAATGACTCACTTGGAAGTTCTAATTTCAATTCTCTACGATTTTTATCTTTTCGGTGGCGGCATCCGCGAAGAATCAATAAAATTGAAATAAGAACATAATCGACTGCGCTGCTGGGTGTCAAAAAACAAGGGCATTAATTTAAAATGTGAAACAAACCTAAAATTTAAAATTTTCCTTAACTTTTCCGTATGTCTGTGCTTCCCAGAATTTGATTCTTATTAGCGACACTATCGAATGTGTAATAATACCGAGTGTGTTGTTTTTCCAAAATCAATGGGTTCGATTCCTGGCTAGTTGATTTTTCAAAAATGTTATGAAGCTGTGTGTTGCGTTAAGTTTTGCCATTTTAATAAAGAAAGAAGAAAGAAAGAAAAGAAAGAAAATTGTGTTTATTTGGCATTAAAAACATTACAAAATTTGACAAAGTAAATTAACAAACAAAAATAATAATGGCAAAAGGCCCTCAGCTCTGCATAATGCCAGGTGGCAACACAAGGTGTACCAATTGACGCTGGTTTTCAGCTGCAGCCCACGAGTGCCATACGCTCGACAACATAAACAAACACATATTAATGTCTACAATTTTTAGTACCTACATATTATTTAATTTTCATCGGGGTATTCCTTTTTTTATACTTGTTCTCCAAAAAGTATTACATAAATAGAATCGAATCTAGATACCTAGTAATTCTGAGTTTGAGTTATCGTAGTCAAAGGATTACTCAGCTAGACTCTGCGTTACCGAGTGCTAGCTGTCCGGGGTGCGCTGGACATTTGGAATCGCAGTACGATATTTTTAACGCCGCTCGGGGAGGATCTTTTCATACACCCCGACCTAACAGTACCGTCACGGATCGCACAGGGTTTTTTAACATATCTTATCTAAATATAAGCTTGGAGAATGAACAGATAAACACTGTTGTAGTGTGTGTATTCAACACACTCGGTTATTCAACAGTTGTTTGTCATGCCTTAGTAAGATCAGTACTCTTTTCACAGTACTTATCGTAGGAAGTTATAAGAACAAAGGATATTTTATGATGTAGAGATAAGTATAAAAATATCAAAAGAAAAAAAAAAACCTTTCAAAGTGCGATAGTAAACTTTTGTTCTTCAAATATTGAACAAGGAGTTCATGATATACAGGTTGTAAAAGACCTCATCATGGAGCCGTCAACCAAGCATTCTGTACATCAAATTAAGTAACTTTACGCAAAAATTATTGCGGGGAAACGACTTTTGTTTTGGGGTGAAAAATCATTTTTTGTGGGAGAACTCAATGTAACGCACTCAAAACATTGTGCTAATGGATGGATTGAATAGTACGGGGGTCGGGGAGGTGTTAAAAGGTGTTAAAAATCTTACATTAAAAACTTGTATTTAAAAAAAAAACTTGTCAAAAAGTTGGAACTTTGACCCGCAATATCTCCGTAACTAGAAGGTTCCCAGGTATGGTGTAGAACAAGAAAATGATGGCAATGGCAAGGAGAATAAGTGCCTTTCATTTTCGTTAAGAGGTGTTTTACACCCTTTATTCAAACACTGTTTTAAGCTTTCACGGTTCATAACTATACTACAAATGTCACTTACGGGATATCTTCCGTGATTATTTATTATTTTGAGCTCCCGCTTAGTGTCGAGTTCCAGTAGTGCGCGTAGCAAAAGACAAAGAAAGAGGGTAGACAGATTTGTCTGCTCCTAACAATTTTTTCCAGCCACCCGCATTCTCCAGTTAACCCGCGATCATGGCGCTTGCAACAGCGTCGAAATATCGGGAGCTCAAAATAATAAATAATCACGGAAGATATCCCGTAAGTGACATTTGTAGTACCCTTTATTCAGTCAAAAAAATATCGGGTATGGATGATTTGTTTTTAGTTCCAAATTATTTTTTTGTATTTTTTGAATATTATTAGATTGGCATCAACTGTTTTCCACATTGGCGCGGAGTTTGAGTTACGTCTGGTTTTTTTTATTAAATTATCCTATTCTGTCCCACTGCTGAGCTAAAGCCTCCCCATTCCCTTCCATTCGCTCCCGGTTTTTTTGCCTCCTCTGGCCAATCAGTCAGGAACGAGTTAAAATCGTAACGCCATCGTATTTTGGGCTTGCCTCGGTGGCGAAGACCGTCTTCAGACACCCTCTGTGTCAAATTAGTATTGTAAAGGGTGTAATAAGACTTTTAAAGAAGCCGAAAGGCGCTTGTTCTCCCCTTCATTGTGATATTTTTTTTTGTTCTGGACCATACCTGGGAACCTAATAGTTACGGAGATATTGGAGGACAATGCCAACTTTTTCACAAGTTTTTTTTTTTTCAAATACTGTTTTCTAAGGTCATAACTTTACTTTAAATGCATTACCCGTTTACAATTAAATGCGCCTATCAGCACAATATTTTAAGTGCGTTACATTAAGTTTTTCCGTAAAACGTATATTTTTCACAAAAAAAAGTCGTTTCCCAGCAATAATTTTTGCATAGTTACTTGGTTTGATATACAGTATGCTTGGATGACGGCTTCGTGACGGAGTTCGCTTACAGCCTGATAAACAAAATTTTTTCCCGATTCAAACTTTTTCTGAACCGGATCTAACTTTTTATTCTTTTAAGAATTATCAAGAACAAAATAATGATTATAAAAGCTGATTTGCATCGCGATCCACATCCAGTGTTCCGAACGATTCGGTAGTAAACAACATGGTGCGTCCAGTGACAGTTGTTCTAATTCTGACAGCAGTAGCCTGTGTCTGTGCGGCGCCAGGTAATCATTATTATTAAATGCTTATCACTACTAATACTTCCAATAATAATATTAGGTAGGGTGTAGAAGTACCCCTAAGAGTGTTTTCGTACTACGTCCGATCCGAATCCGATCCCGTGAAAATACACTACAATACAAAATCGGATAGCAGAAGCCGGATCTAGTGCCTGAACTACCGAAATACATATAAATAGTTCTACGACTACACTCCGGACCTGAGGCCCTACTCTCTAACGTCCGTCCGTCCATCCGTCTCTCTCGCACACGGCAGCAGATGAGTGAGAGTGAGAGAGACGAATAGAAACGGACGGATGGACGGACGTTAGAGAGTGGGCCCCAGGTTCGGATCGGATTCGGATCGGACGTAGTGTGAAACCGCTCTAACGAAGCCGAAAGGCACGTGTTCGCCCCATCATTGCAATCAAATTTTTTGTTCTACACCATATCTGGGAACCTTCTCGTTACTATATTGGGGGTCAAAATTACAACTTTTTGAGAAGTTTTTGTTTTATAAATACAAGGTTTTAATGTAAGATTTTTAAACCACTTTAAACACCTCCACGACCCCCGTTCTATTCAATCGATCCATCAGCACAATATTTTGAGTGCGTTACATTGAGTTCTACCACAAAACCCAAAAAAAAATCATTTTCAAGCAATAATTTTTGCGTAAAGTTACTTATTTTGATGTACAGAATGCTTGGTTGACGGCTTCGTGGAGAGTCTGTTTACACCCTATAAAACCAAGTGCCCCACCTCACCTACCCGCGAATGCAGACCGCATCATCGCAGTCTAGTCCGGCGAAGCTTGTTAACTTTGCATTTTTTTTGGCCCGCTACGGTTACAAAATTACTAAACTTGGGCCTCCATAAAAATATTTTGGATAACCCAGTTCTAGACCATACTTCTGGGAACCTTCTAGTTACGGAGATAATGGGGTCAAAGTTCCTTTTCAAAGTGTTTAATGTTGTAACTTTACCCCCGTACTATTCAATGCATTCATCAGCACAGTGTTTAGAGTGCGTTTTACACTGAGTCCTACCCTAAAACGTGATTTTAAATGCCAAAAGCAAAAGTCCTTTCCCAGCAATAATTTTTGCGTATAGAAACTTAGTTTTACGTACAGGAGCTTGGTTGATGGCATGTTAAGGTTTACTTTGTGTAATAGTAACCACTAATAATTATTATTTATTATTATCTACTTACCTATGCAAAATTCCGTTAAGTGCGTGACGTAATTCTTTTCCTCCTATAAAAAAAAAACACAAAAAAAACTCATCGACCGATTTCGAGATGAGTTTTTTTTCTGTACTTGTGGAGACACCTGTTCTTCGCTATAGGACCTGTTAGGTGGCAGTTGTCGCCATACAGAAAATATTAGGCAAGGACACACGTCTGTCGCGTCTGCTTGTTTGTATATGCAAATCATTAAGGTGAAATGCGTTCCAAAAAAGACGTTTTGACCCATTTCGTCTGCCCGCAAAATCAATTTTTTGGCCTCAAAAAATACAAATTTGCTTTATTTGTTTTCATGATTATAAAAATTAAAGATATTCTTTAGTGAATTATGAGAGCCAAAACACGATTGACATAATTTGGCTCGATACAAAAAAATCGCAAAGTTTCCCTAAAATTTGCATTTTTATTCCGTCCATGAAGAGAAAAACCAGTTTTTAGTTTAGTTAGACGATTTTTAATAAAATTTCGTCTACACGTTCACTATCAAATACATTAGGGGATTATGGTTTTTTATTTATTTAACAGAGCATATAGAATTTTACAAAAAAATATTTATAAAAAGCGTGCAATAAGTTAGCGTGCGGGCCGCCGCCGCGCCGGCCGGTCACACCACCGCTCCCGTGCCCCGTCAGCCATCCGCAGCGCGTCTTAGAGAGCAGTAGTGTACAACTTTCTTGCGCCCGCTGTCGTCGACTACTTAGGAGAATATTGTAACCCGCATTCTTAAAACTGAACGTACTACACAATAAATTATAAACCTTATGCCTTCAAACACAGAGTGTATTTACCATGCACCGTACAGCTTACCGACACTAAAACATCTGACGCTATCGTTGTGCTGCGCAAAAGCATATAGGTACGCTAGTGATTGACTAAATTGGAAAGTTCGTCGTCGAATCTTCCATATAATGGTGTACAAAAAAAAGTATGAGGTCCTGAGAATAATTAAATAAAAAATAATGTCCAGAATATAATATAATAATAAAAATAAACAATATGTAGCTAAAAATATATATTATTAAGTAAATTAAAACAATAAAATATCCGATTACGTTGGTTTAGGCTGTCATAGCCTATTGAAACAGTAATTAGTAGCACGAGGATAAGGCATATTATACGATAAATTAAAGCCAAAACACTCCACAGATTTAACCTGAAATTTAAATAACTTACTTTACGAAAGTTGATTACGCATTTCAAATAATCAAAATACACTAAAAACATTATTTGACATCGATCTTCCCATCGGGTTAAAACGGTTGACAAATTGAAAAATAAAACTAAAATAGCAATATTTAATTCGTCAATCGACATTGTCGATAGCCTACGGTAGTGGATCTGCACAAGGACATCACCAACTCGTCGCAAGAAGCAGCGGCCGTACTACGCGATTCATCTGTTCAATGAAATATCGTTTTATGATTTTTACATTACTTGTTCTGTCACTTAGCGACAAACTTAGGTAGTGGTTAAGGAGCAATGTATTTATTGCAAAAATAGTACAGTCGGTGTGATATATAGATAGATACTACACAATTAAGCATAACCGCCCGCATAACATTAAGAAGAAATACATAAACGACTACCGGAAATTGTTTGAATTCTGTAAGATATTACCTATACATGAAAAAACTAAATATGTACTATTAAAAGAAGAGTTTTTTAATGAAAATCTAAAGAAAACCAAGACCATGAGTGTGAATGAGACTAGGACTCGTAGCGTTCTCAATGCTAAGCTGTTACTTCCAAAGTATACGAATTTGCACGGCAAGAGATCACTAAAGTATATAATACCTTACCTTATTAATCAAATACCTATAGCATTGAGGGATACATTAACGCAGAAAAACATAAAATCCAAATTAAAGCAACATTTTTTACAAAATATTAATACCGAAGATAGATAGAATGCAGATTAATAATATTTAATTAAAAAGCTAAAGTAATACATAGCAATTACCTAGAAAATAACATAAAAAATATTAAATAATAAACTTGCACTTGCACACTAACTAAACGAACAACCTGTATATCATTTAAAACTTCCTCCACTACTTCTGTTTTTTATGAACGGACGGTCGGATTGGTCACCGAGGTTCGCTCGTTGGTATGTATCAGATATTATTTCGCCAAATACCCGATGTAACGTGTGTGACTGTTTCTTTATTTTTTAAATAAGTACCTACTTAAGTGGATATAATTTTATATTATGTAGTCGATGATCTTGGTGCACGGTAAAACTCTAATGAGTTTATGTTGGCACCAACAAAAATGTAACTTGTGTGTGTACTACTGACTGAATAAATAAATAAATAAATAAAATAAAAAAAATATTACAAACTAGAAATTCGCTACTACTGGCCAGCGGAGTGCGGCAGAGCGGGAGACCCCGCGCGCCTGCTGCTTCACCCCCTTGAAATCTACATGACCACGATACCATTTCGCCTTAACATTAGTTTTAACAGCAACACTACTCCATTGATCTCGTGGTAACAAGCGCGACCACCGAGTGTGGGGTCCTGGTTAAGCAAAGTTATAATGGGGTTTCCCATTCGGTATTTCTCAGTCACAGTTTGCAGCAATGACGTGATGACAATGACACCATAAAGGCGTTATACCTTCATGCCATACACAGGACCACAAGCCACGTGTGTTTTGTCAACTACCAACTACCACACTGATAGGTAGACACTTGGTCACAGCTATTCTAAATATAATAATAATAATATTATCTAATCATAATTTATCTTTCAGGAAAGAGGGTGGTTAGAAGCACCTTTCCGTTCGCCGCTGGAGTGAGTGTTTCCAACCCCCTGTTTAGTGCATCTGTTGGAAAAGCAGGAGCTCCATCATTATTAGGTGGAAACTCATATGGTCCTGGCGCCTTTAGTAACCACCTCGGAAACACCCACAGCTACGGAACTAACAACAACTTCGGTGCCGGCAACTACAACGGACACAACTACGGAACTAACAACAACTTTGGAGACGGCAACTCTAACGGAAACCACAACCAATACGGTGGCTCTAGAAACCCTGGTCACGTTACTATCGTACGTGACTCTGGTCCCATCCCTTACGTACCTCACTCTGGAGACCCTCGTCCCATTTACGTATCTCACTCTGGAGACCCTCGTCACACCACTTTTATAAGTGGCTCTAGAGGCCCTGGTCCCAACCCTTACCACGTGGTACCCGTAGCTCATACTATCTACCGACCTTGACCAACGCTAAAGTAATGAAATCATTCAACGAACATTGACCTATACTGGACTATGTTTGTGTTTTATAAATATATGTGTTTTATAATTTAGCCGAGTTTACGGATTGCCTTGGCAGGGTGGGTGCTATATAGATGAGTATGAGATAGAGTCAGTGTTTTTATTGGGGAACTTTAATGCTCATCTTTCATCTTGAATCACTTTATAAAGAACTTACCAATTTCTGTCATGAACAAGACTGGTTTTGTGTTGATGTTGATATGTTGGGTATTCAATCAGGCACCTATACTATACCTTTGTTAGTGAGGCTCATGGGTCGAAACGATGGTTAAACCATTGCGTAGTGACGCGTTCCGCACTATGTTCCGTTTCCAATGTTTACGTTGATTATAATATGACATGGTCTGACCATTACCCCCATAGTCGAATGTAGTCTTAATTTATTAACGCCTAAGGTACAAACCGTAATTAATGTCGGTACAAGTGTAATATGGGGGAGAGAACTGATGAGCAGATCAAGTTGTGCCGAGGGGAATGTAATAGAAAATTAAAATTAATAGATTCTCCTACTGAATTTATTAATTGTGCAAATACAAATTGTAACGACCCAAATCACAGATCTGTTATTGATAAGTTGTATGGGGATATTGTGTCCGCCCTCAGTGAGTCTGCGACTGTGAGTCGAGGAGGTGTGCGACGCCGGTGAAAGTCGCGATGCGTTGTTGGATGGAACAGGCATGTAAGTGAGGCGTACAGGGTGGCCCGGTTGAGGTTTCATGATTGGCAACGATGCGGGGGGCCTTCTGCCAGCCCTGCTTATAACGAGATGTGCCAGAGTAGAAGGATGTTTAAGTCAAGGCTTAAATGGTGCCAAGACCAACAGCACCAGATTAAATGGATATCTTTGCTTCACATCACTCTAAAAAAGACTTCCGTAATTTCTGGAAAGGCACTAATAAAATGACACCTCGGCCGGGCCTCACAGTGGGCGTCAATGGTGTGAGTGATCCTAAAGGAATTGCTGATCTCTTTCAAGAACATTTTCATGTGAAATCCCCCTTAGGGTCGCCTTCACTGGGAGTGCTTAGTGTTGAGACTTGTCATGGTCAAGTGGGTACAAGAATTAGCTCCAAATAGCATGTGCTGTTAAGTCAATGTCCAAAGGCAAGTCCCCTGGCCATGACGGTCTCAGCATTGAGCATCTTCAGCAGGCTGGACATCACCCACCGAGAGTATCGGCAATGCTTTATAATCTCTGTATCAGTCATGCCTTCTTACCCTCTGACCTTGTTAGAACAGTAGTAGTGCCAGTTGTTAAAAATAAAACAGGGGGACCTGTCAGATAAAAATAATTATAGGCCCATCTCATTAGCAACTGTCATTGTGAAAGTACTTGACGGTTTGCTTGATACACAGTTAAATGAATATCTACATCTCCACGATAACCAGTTCGGTTTTCGGCCAGGACTCTCCACAGAAAGTGCTATATTGTGTCTGAAGCATGCCATCAGGTACTATACGGACAGGCATACTCCTGTGTACGCATGCTTCCTCGACTTGTCCAGGGCTTTTGATCTGGTCTCCTATGACATTCTTTGGAAGAAGTTGAAGGAGATCAACTTTCCCAAGGAACTTATAAATTTATTTAAATGTTGATATGGGGGCCAGATCAATAGTGTTAAGTGGGCCGGTTCACTGTCAGAACCACATGGGTTGGAGTGCGGGGTGAGGCAGGGGAGGTTGAGCTCCCACGCACTTTTTAACCTATATGTGAACGCTCTAATTGTTGCCCTCAGCAGTCATCATGTCGGTTGTCATATTGATGGAGTTTACCTAAATAATCTTAGCTATGCGGACGACATGGTGCTGCTGAGCGCATCAGTGTGTGGCATGAGAACATTGTTGCGGATTTGTGAGACATATGCGCAAGAACATGGTCTTAAATATAATGTGACAAAAATCAGTTCATGGTTTTTGAGGCCGGCTCTAAATGTCCTATAGCAGTACCTCCCATAAAACTGTACGGGGTTCCCTTGGTCAGAGTGGACCATTTCAAATACCTGGGGCATGTAGTAACAGTAGGTCTCAGAGATGATGCTGATTTTGAGAGAGAGCGGAGGGCTTTGGCTGTAAGAGGTAACATGATAGCTCGCAGGTTTGCGCGTTGTTCAGGGTCAGTCAAGCAGACCCTTTTCAGGGCTTATTGTACTATCGAGGACACTCCCGCCTGACCACCACTAAGCAAATTTTTGCTTGCACTCGCAACATAGATGATAAATAGATGGTATTCAGCTGCATTCTGTAAAACTGGAAGCCGACCCCAATTTAGTTGGGAAAAGGCTAGGCAAATGATGACTCGCAACATAGAAACGCTCTCTAGCCTCGCCCCATTGACTTTGTATAGAAATAATGAATGAAAAGATACCGAATCGGCCGAGCGCACTGACGACGCACGCAAAACGAGAGTTATTGTTATTTTGCGCGCCAAAGTTGACGCTTTCCTAATAGGCCCAAACTTTAAAGGGGCGTGGCTCGGCGCCTCCGCATGATTTAACCGAAAAAAAAATTAAACTGGTCAGGCGGAAAAGACCACGATAGTACCTCTCTGTACACATGCAGCCTGTGGGTGAATCACACTCAAAAAGCATACGAAGCCCTCCGCATCCAATATAACAACGCATTCAGAGCGCTGATGGGGCTGCCGCGACATTGTAGTGCCTCGGGCGGGCATGTTCGCCGTCGCTAGCGTCGACAGCTTTTATGCAACGATCCGTAAGCGGTGCGCGTCCCTGGTACGCAGTAGGGCATGCAAAAACCGGGTTGATTAAGAAAACCGACTTTTTCGGGTGTTTTGTTTACAAAACCGGTGAAACCGGATAAATCGGTTTTTTCGGGTTTTTTTGTTATAGAAATGAGAAAAATGTGTGTAAAGAAATGAAAATGCTGAAGTCTAATCAAAATATGTATTTTTAAACTTAATCTTATTTATTTGTATAATAATGACTAGTTTTTTACTGTAATAAGCTACAACTACTAAGTTATTACAATACAAAAAGTTTATTTTCTTTATAAATAACAATTAACATAGAATAAAGCTTATTATTTAGGAAAATAAAAAAAATACGAACATTAAATTTGTTAGACGTACGCAAAGGTATATAATCACAGAATATTAATTAACAATTTAGCTGTCATGAAATACTCACAGGCAAAATCAACAGTACGTAAAAAGAGATCAAAATAATAATTTAAATATTACTTAGAAGTCTTAATCATAAAACATATGAGTCTACTGCACTTGTGCTTGGTGTTGGTTCTGCTGCTTTATATTTGGCATTTTCTTTTAAATCTATTGAGTGTTTACTGCGCAAGTAGTTTCGTAAGCTTGATGTAGGACTGCCTGCCGCTTTTCATATTCTATTGCATTCTTTGCATTTGGCAGTGCTTCCGTCCGTGGCACATAAAAAATAAAACCATACTGATGATTTATCACCCGCAGAATTTTTCTTTTCCACGTATTTTGTCTTCGCTGTATCGAAAAAAATCATGAAGAGGGCTGGCGATGTAAATGATGCATCAACATCGCCAGTCCTCTTCATGATTTTTCTTTCTTTAAATATTAAGTGCCATTGTAGCAAACGTTCATGATCATAATCTTGTAAATAAATAACGGACAACTGGAAGGAAGTTTTAGCGACATAGTTTATTTAAATGCACTTTAGGTGCAGAAACCTAACGACTAAATTGAAGACAAGTAAGCAAAAAATATTACCACATTACCCACTGTAAAAACTTCTCTACTACTTACAAAAAAAAACGTATTCTTTGTAAGTTTACTTACCTTTGTATTAATTTTATATTTTTAACACTCATTATCCAAAAACCATTCAAATTTACTTCGTTATTCATCATTCTCTCTTGCCCTTATCCCAATTCATTTGGGGTCGGCGCAGCATGTCTTCTTCTTCCATACTTCTCTATTTTTCGTCATCTCATCAGACACTTCTTTTCTTGCCATATCATTCTTTACACAGTCCATCGATCGTTTCTTTGGTCTTCCTCTACTCATATACCCATCCACGTTCATACTCAAAACTTTCCTCACGACATTTTCCTCATCCCTCCGCATCACATGCCCATACCACGACAACCGATTACCACACAACTTTTCAGTCACCGGCGCCACTTTCAGACTTCCTCTTATATACTCATTTCTTACTTTATCCATTCGCGTAACACCACACATCCCCCTTAGCATCCTCATCTCCGCGACATGCAAATGCCTTTCATTCATCCCTTTTGTGGCCCAACATTCTGATCCATACAAGACAGCAGGTCTAACCATTGTTTTATAAATCTTCCCCTTGAGCTTAAGGGGAAGCCGGGAGTCGCAGATTGTTCCCGTGACCTGCCGCCATTTCATCCATCCCGTGTTAATTCTGTGCTTTACACTACGATCTATTTCGCCATCGCTTTGCACGAGTGAACCGAGATACCGAAAGTCGGAGCAGACAAGAAGAGGCGCGCCATCTAACGCTATGGCTCCAGAACTGGAGAGACCGCCGAAATCGCAGAACATGTATTCAGTTTTACTTCTGCTGATTTTCAAGCCAACATTCTCCAGTTTCTGTTGCCATTTCTCCAATCTGCTCTGGATCTCAGGTCCATCTTCACCGACAAGAACAATGTCGTCGGCAAACAGCATGCACCAGGGTGCCTCTTCCTGGATGTCCGACGTTAAAGAGTCCATGATCAACAAGAAGAGGTAAGGACTTAAAGCCGACCCTTGATGCAAGCCTACAGCCACACTGAACTCATCGGTGTTGCCAGCAGCTGACCGGACGTAGGTACAAGATTGACTGTACATAGCACGAATTAACTCTACATACTTCCCAGGTATACCTTTCTCTTTCAAGGCCCACCACAACACATCACGAGGTACCCTATCATACGCTTTCTCCAGATCAATGAACACCATGTGCAAGTTTTTGTGTGCACGTCTGTACTTCTCGCACAATTGGCGGAGTGCAAAAGTGGCGTCCATTGTTCCTCGACCTGGCATAAACCCAAACTGATTTTGGGTGATCTTACTCTCTTCTCTTATTCTTTTCTGTATCACTTTCTCCCATACTTTCATACTATGTGACATGAGCTTTATCCCCCGATAGTTGTTGCAGTCCTGCACATCACCTTTATTTTTGAAGATGGGCACTACCGAACTATTGCCCCATTCTTGTGGGATCGCTCCTTCATACAACAACTTATTGAAGAATAAAGTCAGCCACATACATCCGTCTTCTTTTAAACACTTCCATACTTCTACTGGTATTTAATCAGGGCCCATGGCCTTTCCATTCTTCATACTTTGAACTGCTTTTCTCACTTCATCCATACTAATTTCCCTCACCAAACCTATATTTACTTGTACCTCTTTAAGCACACCGCTCCATGCATTCTCTTCATTCATTAACTTTTCAAAATAACCCTTCCATCTCCTTTTTATTTCATCATCTTTAGACAAAACCTTACCAGCGCCGTCTTTCATACACTTTATATGTTTTATATCTCTCGTTCTCCTTTCTCTTGCTTTTGTAATCCGGTAGAGCTCCTTCTGGCCTCTAGGACTGTCCAGTGAGTCATATAACTTCTCCTGCGCCTTAGCTCTGGAAACTGCTACCGCCTTTTTTGCCTTTCTCTTCCATTCTTTATATTCCTTCTTCTTTTCTTCTTTCAAACTGTCGTTCCCGTTTGCTACACCCTGCCATTCTTTAAACGCAATCTTTTTCTCCTTCAGACTCTTTTGCACCTCTTCATTCCACCACCATGTATCCTTATCTATCATACCTTTCCCTTTGGAATTTCCAAACACATCTTACTATTAGCTACTCTTCTTATACAATCCGCCATCTCCTTCCAACATTCATTCACAGATTTTCCTTCTATATCCAGCATATCCTTCATTTCAATCATCTTATCTACAACTTGATTCTTAAACATACTTGCACATTCTTCGTTTTCTATCATACGCCATCTGGTTTTGGGTGGGGGCCGTTCTTTGTTTCTACTGGCTGAGACACTGATTTTTATTAACATACGCAATCAAAACATTTAAGATATCAAAGTTTAAATGTAACAATGTGCTTATGTGATCCTGATCAGCTCTTCAATAGGCTCTTTTATAGGCACATTACATATTTGTAAAAAATAAGAACGGTCCGCTGCCGGCTGCTATAACCTAATTAATTACAGCTTACATTTAAACAAAACATCCCTGCTGTGTTTACATTACCGGTATTTGTTCATTCACTTCATGTAATATTAGGAATGGACAGGACAAGGATCTAAATTAATGTGGCCGAAAATGGAACTAACGCCGCCTCACCGTCCTGTCCACGTTTGTCAGTGATAAATTTCTTATTTTGTTTGGGAAAATTAAAGTATAATTAAATCTTTAACATAGGAGAAAAGAAAACGAAAAAACCGAAAAATCCGGTTTTGTTATCCTAAAAAACTGGAGTTTAAATCAGTCGGTTATCGGGTTTTTTCAGTTATCCGGGTATCCGGTTTGCATGCCCAAGTACGCAGAGTTCGCGGCAGATCCAACAGCGTGCTGATGATGATAGCCGACAGACTCGACTGTCCATACATCCGACGCTGCAGTGACTTGCACGTCACCTACAGTCGTCGGCTTTCAGTATAAATATGTTTGTGTGGTTATTGTTTAGTGTTGTACCTATTTTATTGTTTAATGTATTCTGCGTGTTTTAGTGTATCATTTGTGCTAGGTATGTGCAAATTAAATAATTTCTGTGTATTAATGAGTCCTTGTTACTTGTAAAAATAAATGAATTATTAATTACTAGCTGTTGCCCGCGGCTTCGCCCGCGTGCAGTTCAGTAACTGTCCCACTGAATCATACTATAGGGATAAATAGTGTCCTACATGTTAATCCAGGTTATAAACTATCTATTTGCCAACTCTCATTATCATCACAATTTATTATTATCATCACAATCACCATCAAAATGTCCATCACAATCCCCATAACCATCGCTATCACTATCACAATCACCGTCACTATCACAATCACCATCACAATTACCATCAAAATCACTATCACAATCACCATCATCGTTATCACAGACATTGTCATCGTAATCACAATCACCATCACAATCACCATCACAATCACCATCACTATCACAATCACCATCACCATCACCATCACAATCTCGATCGAAATCACTATCACTATATCAATCACTATCATTATCATCGTAATCACAATCTTCATCATCACAATCTCCATCACTGTCACAATCACGATCACCATCGCTATCACCATCACAATCACCGTCACTATCACAATCACTATCACAATCACCATCACCATCACAATCACCATCAAAATCACTATCACAATCACCATCATCGTTACCTATGACAATCATTATCATCGTAATCACAATCATTATCATCTTAATCATAACCATCATCATCACAATCTCCATCCTCGTTATCACAACCATCGCTATCACCATCACAATCACCGTCACTATTACAATCGCCATCACTATCACAATCACAATCACTATCACAATCACCATCATCGTTATCAAACTCATTATCATCGTAATCACAATCATCATCATCACAATTATCATCATCATTATAACAATCATCATCATCGTTATCACAATCATCACAATAAATCAACAATAACCCAGAATAAAAGTTGAATCCGCCATCTTCTGGATCTCAAAATAAATGCCAATTTCGACATCAGCACCCCTGACAATCTCGGTTTCGACACCCATATTGATTTTTAGATATTTCAACCCCATCGCACCCCAACAGGGAATGATGGTAATTCAGGTCCGCCACATTAAATCTTAAAATCGGTGTTTTTGTAATACACCCAACCCAATTCACCATACAAACAATACCTATGTTGAATTTCAGGCTTTGTTACCTCATTTCCCCCTTTAGGGGTTGAATTCTGAAAAAACCTGAAACATAAATGTTAACTCATTTATCGATAGGAGTACTCCTGTTGAGTTTCGAATAAAGTAGAGTAACTAATCTTATTTCCCCATGTAATCTTTGGACCCCGTTTCAACCCCTTAGGGGTTTAATTTTGAAAAATACTTTCTTAGTGCACCCCTAAACCCCATAAAGAACCTATGTGTCAAATTTGGAATCTCTAGACTCAGTGGTTTGGGCTGTGCATTGATTTTTATACTTTGCCACCCCATTTCCCCCTCTTAGGGGTTGAATTCTGAAAAAACCTGAAACCCGGTTTTACTCATTTATTAATAGGAGCACTCCTGTGAAGTTTTGAATAAAATAGTCTAACTAATCTTGTTTCCCCATACAAACTTTGGAGCCCCGTTTAACCCCCTTAGGGGATGAATTTTGAAAAATCCTTTCTTAATGCACCTTTAGATCACATAAGGAACCAATGTGCCAAATTTGGAATCTCTAGACTCAGCGGCTTGGGCTGTGCATTGATTTTTAGACTTTGTCACCCCATTTCTCCCTCTTAGGGGTTGAATTCTGAAAAATCCTGAAACCCGTTTCTACTCATTTATTAATAGGAGCACTCCTGTGAAGTTTCGAATAAAATAGTCAAACTAATCTTGTTTCCCCATACAAACTTTGGAGCCCCGTTTAACCCCCTTAGGGGGTGAATTTTGAAAAATCCTTTCTTAGTGCACCCCTAGACTACATAAGGAACCTACATGCCAAATTTGGAATCTGTAGACTCAGCGGTTTGGGCTGTGCGTTGATAGATGAGTCAGTCAGTTTCTTCTTTTATATATTTAGATAAATAAATTATTGTATTTCAATTATCTTTTTTCAATTACTGCAATCCTCGTACGACAGAACACGAGACAACAGCGTTCTCTCTGCAGTTGTATGCTGGTCTCATCATCATCTGCCTAGCCTTTTCCCAACTATGTTGGGGTCGGCTTCCAGTCTAACCGGATGCAGCTGAGTATCAGTATTTTACATGGAGCGACTGCCTATCTGACCTCCACAACCCAGTTCATACTGGGTAATACGATACCACTTTGGTAAGACTGGTTGTCAGACTTTCTGGGTCACTGACTACCTGTAACGACTGTCAAAGATGGACAACGGACAGCCGGGACCAACAGCTTAACGTGCTTTCCGTTGTATGCTGGTCTGTTGGACTCAATATGCCGTCCGCTACATGTGGTGGCAATTTTCCCTTTGGCAGTTCAAACTGCATCCGTCAAGGAGATGATTCTACTAGTCATACTAAACAACTTTCGCTATTAAAATCATCAAATTCCTATAAAACATTAGACAGACTATTTTTCAATGCAAAATAACACGTTTCAATCAAAACTGTTAATCGGTCATTTACACAGCGGTATTTTTTTTTAGCACATTACATAATTATAATTCACTTTTTAACAAGCTCGGCATTGCTTAGAACGACTAGGTATTGCATACAATGACTATGTTATGCTGGTAACATAAAGGTGGTGGTTGGCGTCGTTATGGAGACAGGAGACGAAGACAGGAGACTGAGACGGGAGACCGCGACAAGTGTCTCGGTCTCTTAATTGTGTATAATGTACCGTGGGTCGAGACCGAGACCGCAACCAAAGCTACAATTCATTCAGTATCGGAGTGTCTGTCGTTAGAGTCAGTTGTGTTGTACTGTGGTATTAATTTAGACTGTAATGGAAAACCAAGTAGAACTTCTATTAGAGGAAGAAGAAGACGATGATTTGCTATGCTTTTCTAAATATTGTCCTTGTAGGAATTTTCATTTCTGTAGGAGTTTAGTTGTGCATCGTATATCTGAGGGTGCTGTCTGATCAGGTCGGAAAAAGTAGTAATTTTTAACAAACACACGTACATTTCGAGCGCGACACGAGACACTACTCGTCAGGGGTAGCATCTGTTCCACGGTCTCCTGTCTCTATATCGCTGGCGAACTGATGCTTATACATTGCCTAAATTCAAGTAACGGGCGACCGTTGCTCCGTCCGTCCGACCGAACCCGTGTCCGTCTAGAAGTGTAAATATTTTGTACAAGGATTATAAATGAAGAAATATGAACTTATGTTAACTCAATGAAAGAACTTGATAATTTTTGATTTTTTTTTTTTGTAAAAAAAGGGGAACAACACAAAATTTAGTTTACAGAAAAGGTTAAGGGTTCTACTAGCTGAGGTGATTGTTAGTTTGATTTCTAATCTATACTAATATTATATAGAGGTAACATTTGTTTGTAAGTTTGTATGTTTGTAAGTTTGTATGTAGGGGGTAATCTCCGGAAGTAATGAACCAATTTTAAAAGTTGTTTCACTGGTAGAAAGCTACATTATTCGTGAGTACTTAAAGATGAAATACTTAAAATGTCACTTACGGGATATCTTCCGTGATTATTGTTTTTTTTTTTTTTGAAATATCGGGAGCTCAAAATAATCAATAATCACGGAAGATATCCCGTAAGTGACATTTTAAGTATAGTTATGATCCGTGAAAGCTTAAAACAGTGTTTGATTAAATCAAATGTTATATATTATGTACTGTGCCAAAGTTTTAAATTGCATGAAATGTATGTAGGTACTACTGTTTGGTAAAATGTCATATTATTACTTAATTATATAATAAGACTAGCTGACGTCCCGCGGTTTCACCCGCGTATCCCCTACATACAAACTTACAAACAAATGTTACCTCTTTATAATATTAAAATCCAAAGTTACCTCCAACCAAATCGAAAAATAAACCGCTGGTATTCAAAAAAGTACTTCAAATTAGATCATGAAACTTTGCATACTAATTGAACTAACTATAAAGCAGGTCTTTTGTGTTTTATTTTGTTAGTCCAATCAATGGATTTTTTGTAAATCGCAAAAAAACCACTCATTTTGCTCTGATTTTCCCGATATTCTGAAGCGGTAAAGACGACACTATTTAGGTCATACCTACTGTCAGTCTTTGTATACATGTAGTTTGTGGACTAGCTACACGCAGCGAACTGTCAGTGCCCTGCGGGTCCAATATAACAATGCTCTCAGGATGCTGATGGAATTTAATTTAATACATTTAATAGTGTCGCTGTCGCTAATACGAGTAAGGACTAAATTCTAAGAAATAATGACATACGGCAAACTTAAGAAAATAAATAATTTTGAACCGACTTCAAAAAAGGAGGTTCTATTTTTTTTATGTATGTTAACCGATTTCCGCCCCCATTTGTAGACTGATTCTCAAAATTATTTTTTTATTTGAAATAATATACTCCTGAGGTAGTCCCATTTAAATTTGGTGAAGATCTGATGCTGATCTGCGCCGGGATATACAAAGGAACTTTTCAAAAGAGACTTTTGATTGTTTATACAACATCATGACGCGCATGTATGCTCTGAGGGGGTACGCAGATGTGTACCACACACACAGATTTCCATTTATTGGGGATAAGCCTATTACCATGACATGTATTGTTAACACGTTCACTCGTTAGTCAAATTGGACGACGTTTAGTTGGTGCGGCATGGGGTCTATATCCGAAGGACGATTAGTTCCCGGTGCGTTGCTAGGTCGAAAAGATCCGTTCGACTTCCATCTGCTTATTATTATTATTAGCCATTTGTGTCCCACTGCAGGGCAAATGCCTCCCTTCCCTCCTTCCACTTATCTGCTTAGGAGGACTTATCTTTATAGGTATAATGAACAAAGCATATTCCTTTACAGCAATATGTTGACAAATAAATACTCAATAAAAGGCTGAAATCGTAGGTAGATCCACTGAATGATTTATTTGTAAACTAGCTTCTGCTCGCAACTTCGTACGCGGATCCTGTTGCTTATGCCAGCGACAACGGGGTCGTCAAAATCGAAGATCTGAAACGTCTGATGTCGAATTTTAAGAGCCCCGGGACGGGAATACAACGGGATGCGCGAGACGATTCGAGACGGCTTTATGTAAGGTTACGGACTAAGAAGATGAACTGCTTCATGCTAACAAACAAATAATTAAGTTTCAGAAAGAAAGAGAATGTACTCAGGTTAGGGAAACAGATCACCTTTATAATCAATTATTAAACTCAAACTGCAACCCACATTCTTTAACAACAATAGATCTTACTGAAGATTCTATTCTAAAATATAATTGTAGCAGTTACAAGGTAAGCCAAAATAAAGTAAAAAAATATGCAAAACTTTATAGAATTATAAAGAAATGCAATAAATAAATAATAAACAACAAAAACACAGTTCCCACAATATTAAACTAAGAAAAGAACGTGTTTTTCTCATAAAAAAGTTAAACAACTATCAAATTAAATTAGAGGACAGTAAGAATTTTTATGAAATAGACACTCAAAACTTACAGTCTGAGATTCAAGTACTAGAGCGTTAACTACAATCATGTTATTCCATGTATGTGAAATCTCAAAAACAAATTAAGGAACATATCCTTGCTGCAAACGAGTTAGTCAATAGTGGTAATAGTAATGCAGACTGCGTAGACATGATGACCAACATCACTCAATGTACATCATAAAGGGAATCCAGCCCTGACACTATCCTGCCTGAGGAAACGGACGACCCGTCCCGGTTAGGAAGTGCTCGGGATTGTATCCCCATTCAAAATTCACCAGACATTGTACAAGGTTCATCACAGGTAGGACAAACAGAACGCAGTTCTCCCTCTCGTTGTAGTACACATTGTGACTGCTGCATCATGTATTCAGATGGTTTAGGAATTGGTTTAGGCAAATTAATTAGTAACAATCTGAGTCATTCTTGTCAAAATTATTGTACACCTCAGGCTTCATACAACCACATAATGTCATCCATAACTCGGAAGGAATTAGATCCTGATGCCATTGTAACTGTATTTGTAGGTAACAAGTTCGAACGTTAAAATTGACGATATCACTGACAATGTCACTCAACTGTTAAAACTAAAATGTAAGAAAATTATTCTTCTTCTATACTTTAAGAAATGTAATATTGTGATTTAGATGAATATGATTGAGATTACGATGATAACGATTGTGATGACGAGGATGGGGATTGTGATGATGATGATTGTGATTACGATGATAATGATTGTTAAAATGATGATAGTGATTGTGATAGTGATTGTGATAGAGATTGTGATGGTGATTTTGATGGTGATTGTGATGGTGATTGTGATGGTGATTGTGATGGTGATGGTGATGGTGATTGTGATAGTGATTGTGATTACGATGATAATGACTGTGATAAAGATGATGGTGATTGTGATAGTGATTTTTATGGTTATTGTGATGGTGATTGTGATAGTGACGGTGATTGTGATGGTGATAGCGATGGTGATGGGGATTGTGATGGTGATTGTGATGGTGATTGTGATGGTGATTGTGATAGTGATTGTGATTACGATGATAATGATTGTGATAAAGATGATGGTGATTGTGATAGTGATTTTTATGGTTATTGTGATGGTGATTGTGATAGTGACGGTGATTGTGATGGTGATAGCGATGGTGATGGGGATTGTGATGGTGATTGTGATTGTGATGATTATTGTGATGGTGATTGCGATGATGATTGTGATAATGATTGTGATAATGATGGTGGTTGTGATAGTGATGGTGATTATGATGGTGATTGTGATAATGATGGTGACTGTGATAGTGATGGTGATTGTGATAATGATTGGGATAATGATGGTGGTTGTGATAGTGATGGTGATTGTGATAATGATTGTGATAATGATTGTGGTTGTGATAGTGATGGTGATTGTGATGATAATAATAAATTGTGATGATTATGTAATTTGGCACATATATAGTTTATAACCTAAATTAACATGTAGAATACTATTTATCCCTTTAGTATAATTCAGTGGGGCAGTTACCGAACTGCACGCGGGCGAAGCCGCGGGCAACAGCTAGTATGATATAAAACTTCGATCTAAAACGAATACGTTTTATTAGTTTTCGTTTGTCAATATAATAAGACAAAATTACAATAAATAAAATTGGAGAACTATAATTCGGCGTCAATTCAGCTCGCACCTCAGTCTCATGTCAGTCTCGTCTCTAATTTTCGTAAATAACAATCGACAATCGTCCGGAGATCAATATTATTATCGAGTCGTGTAGGCCGGTCGAAAAAATTTGATCCAGGAAGTAAAAACCAAAAATTTGCGAAAAAAAATTAACAGCACTCTTAAAAATACCTCCACCCCCGTACTATTTAATGCATTCATCAGCACAGTGTTTAGAGTGCGTTTTACACTGAGTCCTACCCTAAAACGTGATTTTAAATGCCAAAAGCAAAAGTCCTTTCCCAGCAATAATTTTTGCGTATAGAAACTTAGTTTTACGTACAGGAGCTTGGTTGATGGCATGTTAAGGTTTACTTTGTGTAATAGTAACCACTAATAATTATTATTTATTATTATCTACTTACCTATCCAAAATTCCGTTGAGTGCGTGACGTAATTCTTTTCCTCCTATAAAAAAAAAACACAAAAAACAACTACAAAAAAAACTCATCGACCGATTTCTAGATGAGTTTTTTTTGTTCTTGTGGAGTCACCTGTTCTTCGCTATAGGACCTGTTAGGTGGCAGTTGTCGCCATACAGAAAATATTAGGCAAGGACATACGTCTGTCGCATCTGCTTGTTTGTATATGCAAATCATTAACATTCGTTTTAACAGCAACACTACTCCATTGATCTCGTGGTAACAAGCGCGACCACCGAGTGTGGGGTCCTGGTTAAGCAAAGTTATAATGGGGTTTCCCATTCGGTATTTCTCAGTCCCAGTTTGCAGCAATGAGGTGATGACAATGACACCATAAAGGTTACCTTGGTGCCATAGACAGGACCACAAGCCACGTGTGTTTTGTCAACTACCAACTACCACACTGATAGGTAGAAACTTGGTCACAGCTATTTACTTAATATTCCGCTAATCATAATTTATCTTTCAGGAAAGAGGGTGGTTAGAGGCACCTTTCCGTTCGCCGCTGGAGTGAGTGTTTCCAACCCCCTGTTTAGTGCATCTCTTGGAAAAGCAGGAGCTCCATCATTATTAGGTGGAAACTCATATGGTCCTGGCGCCTTTAGTAACCACCTCGGAAACACCCACAGCTACGGAACTAACAACAACTTCGGTGCCGGCAACTACAACGGACACAACTACGGAACTAACAACAACTTCGGAGACGGCAACTCTAACGGAAACTACAACCAATACGGTGGCTCTAGAGACACTGGTCACGTTACTATCGTACGTGACTCTGGTTCCATCCCTTACGTACCTCACTCTGGAGACCCTCGTCCTATTTATGTATCTCACTCTGGAGACCCTCGTCACACCACTTTTATAAGTGGCTCTAGAGGCCCTGGTCCCAACCCTTACCACGTGGTACCCATAGCTCATACTATCTACCGACCTTGACCAACGCTAAAGTAATGAAATCATTCAACGAACATTGACCTATACTGAACTATGTTTGTGTTTTATAAATATATGTGTTTTATAATTTAGCCGAGTTTACGGATTGCCTTGGCAGGGTGAGTGCTATTATAGATGAGTATGAGATAGAGTCAGTGTTTTTATTGGGGAACTTTAATGCTCATCTTTCATCTTGAATCACTTTATAAAGAACTTACCAATTTCTGTCATGAACAAGACTGGTTTTGTGTTGATGTTGATATGTTGGGTGTTCAATCAGGCACCTATTATGTACTATACCTTTGTTAGTGAGGCTCATGGGTCGAAACGATGGTTAAACCATTGCGTAGTAACGCGTTCCGCACTATGTTCCGTTTCCAATGTTTACGTTGATTATAATATGACATGGTCTGACCATTACCCCCATAGTCGAATGTAGTCTTAATTTATTAACGCCTAAGGTACAAACTGTAATTAATGTCGGTACAAGTGTAATATGGGGGAGAGAACTGATGAGCAGATCAAGTTGTACCGAGGGGAATGTAATAGAAAATTAAAATTAATAGTTTTTCCTACTGAATTTATTAATTGTGCAAATACATATTGTAACGACCCAAATCACAGATCTGTTATTGATAAGTTGTATGGGGATATTGTGTCCGCCCTCAGTGAGTCTGCGACTGTGAGTCGAGGAGGTGTGCGACGCCGGTGAAAGTCGCGATGCGTTGTTGGATGGAACAGGCATGTAAGTGAGGCGTACAGGGTGGCCCGGTTGAGGTTTCATGATTGGCAACGATGCGGGGGGCCTTCTGCCGGCCCTGCTTATAAAGAGATGTGCCAGAGTAGAAGGATGTTTAAGTCAAGGCTTGAATGGTGCCAAGACCATCAGCACCAGATTAAATGGATATCTTTGCTTCACATCACTCTAAAAAAGACTTCCGTAATTTCTAGAAAGGCACTAATAAAATGACACCTCGGCCGGGCCTCCCAGTGGGCGTCAATGGTGTGAGTGATCCTAAAGGAATTGCTGATCTCTTTCAAGAACATTTTCATGTGAAATCCCCCTCAGGGTCGCCTTCACTGGGAGTGCTTAGTGTTGAGACTTGTCATGGTCAAGTGGGTACAAGAATTAGCTCCGAATATAGCATGTGCTGTTAAGTCAATGTCCAGAGGCAAGTCCCCTGGCCATGACGGTCTCAGCATTGAGCATCTTCAGCAGGCTGGACATCACCCACCGAGAGTATCGGCAATGCTTTTTAATCTCTGTATCAGTCATGCCTTCTTACCCTCTGACCTTGTTAGAACAGTAGTAGTGCCAGTTGTTAAAAATAAAACAGGGGGACCTGTCAGATAAAAATAATTATAGGCCCATCTCATTAGCAACTGTCATTGTGAAAGTACTTGACGGTTTGCTTGATACACAGTTAAATGAATATCTACATCTGCACGATAACCAGTTCGGTTTTCGGCCAGGACTCTCCACAGAAAGTGCTATATTGTGTCTCAAGCATGCCGTCAGGTACTATACGGACAGGCATACTCCTGTGTACGCATGCTTCCTCGACTTGTCCAGGGCTTTTGATCTGGTCTCCTATGACATTCTTTGGAAGAAGTTGAAGGAGATCAACTTTCCCAAGGAACTTATAAATTTATTTAAATGTTGATATGGGGGCCAGATCAATAGTGTTAAGTGGGCCGGTTCACTGTCAGAACCACATGGGTTGGAGTGCGGGGTGAGGCAGGGGAGGTTGAGTTCCCACGCACTTTTTAACCTATATGTGAACGCTCTAATTGTTGTCCTCAGCAGTCATCATGTCGGTTGTCATATTGATGGAGTTTACCTAAATAATCTTAGCTATGCGGACGACATGGTGCTGCTGAGCGCATCAGTGTGTGGCATGAGAACATTGTTGCGGATTTGTGAGACATATGCGCAAGAACATGGTCTTAAATATAATGTGACAAAAATCAGTTCATGGTTTTTGAGGCCGGCTCTAAATGTCCTATAGCAGTACCTCCCATAAAACTGTACGGGGTTCCCTTGGTCAGAGTGGACCATTTCAAATACCTGGGGCATGTAGTAACAGTAGGTCTCAGAGATGATGCTGATTTTGAGAGAGAGCGGAGGGCTTTGGCTGTAAGAGGTAACATGATAGCTCGCAGGTTTGCTCGTTGTTCAGGGTCAGTCAAGCAGACCCTTTTCAGGGCTTATTGTACTATCGAGGACACTCCCGCCTGACCACCACTAAGCTAATTTTTGCTTGCACTCGCAACATAGATGATAAATAGATGGTATTCAGCTGCATCCTGTAAAACTGGAAGCCGACCCCAATTTAGTTGGGAAAAGGCTAGGCAAATGATGACTCGCAACATAGAAACGCTCTCTAGCCCCGCCCCATTGACTTTGTATAGAAATAATGAATGAAAAGATACCGAATCGGCCGAGCGCACTGACGACGCACGCAAAACGAGAGTTATTGTTATTTTGCGCGCCAAAGTTGACGCTTTCCTAATAGGCCCAAACTTTAAAGGGGCGTGGCTCGGCGCCTCCGCATGATTTAACCGAAAAAAAAATTAAACTGGTCAGGCGGAAAAGACCACGATAGTACCTCTCTGTACACATGCAGCCTGTGGGTGAATCACACTCAAAAAGCATACGAAGCCCTCCGCATCCAATATAACAACGCATTCAGAGCGCTGATGGGGCTGCCGCGACATTGTAGTGCTTCGGGCGGGCATGTTCGCCGTCGCTAGCGTCGACAGCTTTTATGCAACGATCCGTAAGCGGTGCGCGTCCC